>JAOXYA010000028.1:5554024-5565318 GCA_028565675.1 Sorex palustris | reverse complement strand
AAGATGGTAAACAGCTGAAAGGAGGCTCATCTTTCAGATTTGTGACCATACCATGGAGGCATTTACACTAGCTTTTTATATATATAATATATATTATATAATGTATATTTTTTTTAAAAAAAAGATATTATGGGGGGCATCCATTTCCTGTGGACTCTTTGATACTTCAAGCCCTCTTGCATTAGCATTATGAAAAAAAGTAAGAAATTTTACTTTATTAGGGTAACACGTTCACTTTCCAGAAGTGATTGGAATTTGGACATTTAACTTAAGCTTCAAGCAGCTTTTTATGAGTTTGTAGCAATCCGGTGCAGTAACTGAGCCATTTCCTATTTTAAATGGCTTCTATAGAAAATTAACAACTCAGTTATTAAACTAGCAGGATCCTACAATGATACATCTAGTGAAAGTAGACTTAATTAACTTATTTATTTCTATTTTATGTTTCACTGAGAAATTTCCATCTCATTCCAGCTGCTTTATTTATCTTTTTCATGGGACTTTGCATGGATTTTTTTTTCTTTTCTTTTTACTTCAAAGAGTGAAGTTAGATGTTCTTACCATAGAATTTTACAGGGTTAATATACTAGCTTTCTTTACTGCATTATATGTAGGAGTGTGGTGCAGTGCTTTTATCTGTAGTGTTTAATTTTTTTTAATTTCCCATTTTTCAAGAATAGTTTGTGCTTTGTTAATATTTATACACAGGCTACTTGTTGAAGTAAGTAATTAAATATATAACCAAGTGCCTAAGTCTTTCAGCTGATGTACTAGATATTAAATTCTCCTAAGTTATGCAGAATCGTTTTTACAATTTTGATAAATTATGCACTAATGTAATGGCAGTTTTTTAAAATGCAGATTTAAGCCTGTACATTATTGAATCTGATGACTTGGCATAAGAATCAGGTGCTTTCAGCTTTCTTGAGAAAACCCTGTATGTAGCGTTTGCACTGACTAACAAGATGGCATTGCTGGGTTTTTAATTTAATTAATTTGGATGTTCATTGCATTATCTTGGTTAAATATTGTTTATTGTTACTTCATGTTGGGGTTTAATTTTTCTTGTTTTCTGTTAGGTTGAAAAGACTATGAACCATGTGATAAGATAACATTGGCTAACCTTTATTCATTCTTAAAAACATGAATAATTTGTGCCCTGCTAAAATGTGACTGGAAAGGGTTTTGACTTGGCACCTGAAAGTGTGCAGTATGTTCATCCAGCCACGCTTCGAATTTGTGGGAGGTATTTTTTGAAACCTAAATTTCAGTCAGCATTTGAAAACTAAAACTGGGCATTTCTTCTGGTGATCTTACCTAGTTTGTCTCTTTGTTTTTTCTGTTTCTTTAAGATTAGTTTGCCTTTTATTATTATTTTTTTAATTAACTTCTGTGAAGTTGTTTACTCTGAAAATTGTACTGGAATATTTTAAGCCAAGCTGATCTTTCACCAGGTGTACTGTATGTAAGGGCTTTTCCTGCTAGCAAGATGCTTAAACAGGATCATGTTATTGGTCGTCTGAGCTATTTAGTTGTTTTACAAAACCACAGCATTGTATCAGATAAGATTTTGATAAAAAGTTTTGTGCACATTTCCAGGGGTGGGGAGGGTTGACGTTTCCCTGAAATTTCTTGATCGGAATGAGTCAATACTGGTGTTTGATACCTGTCTTAAGGAACATGCTCATAAGGTGACTGATAACGTTGTAAATATGCCTGAGAAACAAAGGGGTAGTTTTGATATTCTGGTGTCAGTATGGAAGATCTTACACATTTATTTGATTCTCAGATGTATGAAGATGTTTCTTTGTAGCATCTCCGCTCAGTAGCCTTGACTTGTCCCCTTTGGTTCCTACTGTCCCTTTCTGCCATGGCCAGTGCTCCCTTTCCCGACAGACGTTTTATTTATTTCACTCCGTAACCTGGAATGAGTAGGAACAAGAGTTTTAAACCATGTTACATTAACTTATTTCTGACATTAGAAATTAGCCTAGGGTATTACAGGAACATGATTGTTAAATAATTTATATCCAAACCTTTCTATACGTATGCGCTTCTTACATTTGACATGCTTCCACTGTACTTTATTTGCTGTTTGTATTTCCAAAAGGGATGTGCAAACCAATGTGTCTGTTTCATGGATATTTAAATAGTGAGATCTTCCATGTTGAAGGTAATGTATTTTTTTTTAAGATTTTAAAATCGCTATTTTGTTACAAAATAGAGACCTATTAACAGTTTGAGAGCTCCTTATGTGCCCTCAGGGAAAGAACCCTCTGTGCAACAGAACTAAGCAAAACATCTTCAGCACGTTCTGAGGGTGAATATATACTACATAAATTGATCTTGTGTATTTAACCTTATCTTTTAATTTTAAAATTGAAATTTTGAAATTGGTTGTGCTCTGCTGGAGGGGGTTGGGATAAACTGCTTAGGTGTTTGCCTACTTGTCCAGTGAAATTCCATTTGCATCACTGTATATGTATATACCTTCCAACCTTATTGGTATGTCTTTGAACATTTATATTAAAATAATGCTTGTCTTGCAGCAGGTGATCCCATAAAACAGTTAATTCCCTATTAAAAATGTACTCTCTCTCACTAACAACATAGGAATTGTTGGGGTTTTTCCATATTGTATCTTTTATTTATGTAGTGGTCAATTTCTGTTCTCCTGTTGGGTTTAATTTTAATGGGAGTAAAGACACTGGTGCTCTGCCACTTTAGAAGAAAGCATATTGTCTGATTCTTCTCATAATGGTGTTTACTGATATTCTAGAGGGAAAAATTCCGAACAGACATAGGAAGACTTTTTTTTTTTTAATTTGGGGTATTCTCTCTCATTTGACCCTTTTACCAACATACTGTGACATATCAGAATATAAAGCGAACAGAGAGGAAGTTTGTAGTGTTGTTAACTAAACTGCATGTTTTGTCTGTGATCTAATGAAGAAAGCATGGAGGTCAGGAAGATGGGAAAATGGTGGGTTTTTTTTTTCCTCCCCACTTTTTGTTGTTTTCACCACACATCACTCACTCAGAATGAATATAGCATCCATAGTTCTGTTTTTTAAGTCTCTGTTTATTTTGTTTCATAAATTCTGAGAAAGTTCCATATATAGCTCATCTAGTTGGTACGTAAAAAAGCATATTTCCATGTCTTTGCTTCTGTGACTTACTTTCAGTACCATCTGATCAATCACTGTCAAGCATGAAAGTTGTGCATTGCACTTTGCAAGAGAAGGTAGTTCATTGGACCTGTGGCATTCGTTTTTATCCTATTAGCTGTTTGCCACACACAAGAGAATAATAAAAGAAATTTCTTTATACTAGAACCAAAATTTTCCATTTGTGTAGATCTGATCACTTTCTCTCAAATTTCAAGTCGATGCTAAAAGCACATCCCAAATTAACATGCTGCCTTGAGAAAGTTACAGGATGCACTTCAATTTGTAGAACTTTAAAATGGGATCATTTTAAATATTCGAAAACATTGCTTTAAAGACCATCTTACCATACGTTTACATTTTAGATGTTAAAGCCCATGTTATCATGTTAATGAGGGTAGAATTTGTAATGGTCAGATTCAGCATGTGTTACCAACTTTGAATCTGAATATTTCTTACCTCGCTTCTTTGAGTCAAATTCTGAACATATTATCAGTCAATATTGGTAACTCATAATTAAAGGGTAAAGTTGCTTTGCAGCTGAGTGTAATCATCAGTGTTGTGGAAGAACTTTTCTTGTGTTGTAGTGAATGAAGAGTGTTGATGGGATCACTTACTGTAAAACCCCCCTATAAGCAGAACCAAATTAACATGCTCAAGGAGTATTCCTTTTTCTGGACAAATTGAATAAATATGCTGGTTCTTCCTTTATACTAGCATTTTTGTATCCCTTTGCTGGCAAGGGAATACTAGTGAAATCTTATTTTTACTCCAAGAGCAAGTCATTTCCCCTAAGGCAGAAATTGGCAGGTTTTGTTTTTTTTTTTTCTTTAATAAAAAAAAAATTCAAGCCTCAAACCAGTGGAACACAGACACTGGCTGCACTTAGTACTGCCAAAAAACAAGGTCATTTGCATATATTTCATCAATCTGTCAAGAATTAGGCCTCAATCTATAACCCAAGGCATGGAAGTGCATGCATTCTCTTAGCTGGGCAAACAATTATACTGTAGTTGTGATACAACACATGTGGCTTTTATTTGTACTGCACATATCCACTGTACAGCCACTTGGGAGTATCGTGGTTAATTAGCTTGCAGCAACTGCTGTCTGCATTTATACTGTTAATTGCATATTCTTTTCCCTGGAAGTGAAAGAGAAATGTTCTCCTTGTTGCATTGATTACATTTTATAAATTTGCTTAGCTGGAAAGTTTGGGAAAAGAGGCCTGTTTGTCAATTGTACAACCGATTGTGAAGCTCTAGTGTGAATATTTTTACGTCTGTATTAGACATTTTCTTTGCAAATCTATTGTTCGATTGAAATGTAAATGAAATTAAAGATGGTGTACACCCATCATGTAAAAAGCAGGCACCATCTCTAAGATGGATTTAATGCTCATTTTTAAGGCATATACTCAGCTTCTATTTAAAACTATAATTTAAAATAATTCTGTACAATGAAATGGGGGTTATATATGGGAATAAATTCTATTCCACTTATTTCAATTTGAATTTCCAAATTGTAATGTTTCCCTTTGTGCTATAGGAATAGGATTACATGGGGGAAGGCTAGGACTTATAAGGCCTGTATATGGGGGGAGGGTGGAGATGGACAATGAGGGTTGTGATGATAGTGAATAGCGAAGAGTGAATTCTGTGTGTTTTTGCTGTAGCGCTGAAGTGAAGAGATAATTAGCTTTGGCTGTTCACAGAATAGAGCATCATGATTTTCAGTGTTTGAGAGAAAATTGATGGAAAAAGTTTGCAGTACTTGACATGTATTTGCATGCACAAAATAAAATTATTTGTCCACCTTAAAAGTTGTTTGTTTAGTGTTAATATTAAGCTTATGATACATTTTAGTTATCTTGTTTTCCTTGGTATAATTTTTTGGCTTAACTAAGCTATCAGGATATTCCTTAGGTTTGATTTAACTTACCACCTGCCTTCTATAAATACCACTGGGAAGGATCTAAAAGAAATGAAAAGACCACAGAAATAAATATATGTCTTAATCTGATCAATCATTTAGTACAGTGGTTTTCAATCTTTTTGCGCCTGCGCATTGGCATTTGAAAACCACTGATACTGTGTACTGTGTATGTCGGGAATGAGGAGTAGATATTAGCAGCTCATTTTCTAGTGCAGAGTACAAATAGCCATGATAAAGCAGTGTAATTATTACAGAAGCTTGAAGACAGTTCTGTAGGACATCAGGATATGAAGAGAGGTATCTGTGTTAGTCCTTAAGATTAAAGCTCAGCAAAATTACAAAGCCTTTTCTCTAGAAGCTCACAGTGTGGAAAATGGAAAGACAAATGAATTACTAGCTCATTGAGCTTTGTTCTGATATAGGGTGTATTAAAACTCTGAAAGGAAAATTATGGGGCAGATGATAAGTGTTGAACCAGATGAGGCAGGTTAGACTTTGTAGACGGAATTATATTTCACTAGAGATAGAGAAGAAAAAAATACTTGAAAACCTACTCTACCTTCACAGCAACCCACTTTGTATCTTAACTTCCCTTCCCTACGGCAATTATGATTGCTGTGTTATATTTGAGTTGCAAAATAATTTTCCCAAGACTTCCTAGTTAGAACGTAATTGTCAGAATTCTATTTTTTTTTTGTCCTCTTTCTACTTCCCAAAGATGGTGATGGTGAATGGAATCTCTTTTAACTATATATGTTACAGGGGAAGGAGTGTTTAATAGAAATGGTTTTGAGCGCTGAGGTCTGTTATCTAGGATCTTCCCCCCACCCCTTTATACTGTCATTATTTTACAGGTGAGAAAAATTGAGGCAGTTACCTTAGAAAATTTTGCCCAAGGTCCACATTAGATGAATTAGGTAGGGACTTCTATGAAAAACATTGAATACTAATGAGATTATTTAGGGAACCTTGGGTGTTAGAACAATTCAGGGGTTTTTGAAAGATTTCTTTGGCAATTATGTACAAAAAGGAGATGATGTGGCAGATAGACCCCCAAGGAAAACAGCCAGCAATCTAGGTAAGACATTTTAGAATAAAGCTAAGCAGGAACATAGGAAAAGAGGTGGTTCTGAAAAGCAGGCGAGCATACCTAACAAGATTTGTTGTAGAGGGAATATTATTAAAGTTGCCTTGGATCCAGACCCTGTTACTGAGAATAGACCAATATGTAGTGAATCAAGTAATCCTCTATAAGCCCTAGACTGACTATTTAGATCAGGAAGAAAAGGAAAAACCATGGACAGTTGTCCAGGCAGTAGAGAGAAACTGTAATAGACATGAGATTTCATCGAGATTGTATTTCTCTTATAGTTAATGCCTATCCTATTTCCCACATAACAAAGCCTATGCTATTTTTTTTAAATCATTGACATCTCCCATATACAGAGATTCCAAACTTGCCTACAACTAGATCTTTTAAAAAAAATTTGAAAACCCAGATCATTATCTCTGGGTGTGGAACCAAGGCATCAGTACTTTTGATGCTTGCCAGGTGCTTTTCAAGTTCAGGGATTGTAGAAAAATTGAGCAGGAGTCACTGTCATAATGAACAAAATTAGACTTTGAGTTTGTTTCCAGTTATATCCATTACATACTATCCATTGTTAAATGTCCAGAACTGTGTGGTTTTCAAGACTCATTCAATGAGTGTTTTTAATAATCCATATACTAGGAATGGGTTATAGGAACGAACTTATTCCTGACTTCACAAGATTGACATTATAGTTGGGGGGAGACAGACAAGAAATTTTTTAAATGGTGGATTTTGGAATGAGTCATAGTGAACCCAGAAGAATAAAATACAAGCTTACGATACTAGTGTGTAAGGAGGGCATGGTCATGAGACCTCTCATATTTAACATGTTCAAATCTTGAATTTTTGGTATTCTCCTGCTCCCCAAACTTTACCTCCAGTCTACTCCATTTCAGTTACGCTGCCCTTGGCCATCATATACACCGAGTAATACATTCAGAATCAACCACCTTTCACCATTTACACCAAAGCCACACCTTTCTCGGCTTAGTCCCACCACGGCTGCCAAAGGCATCCTGTTGAAATGTTAAGGGGTCATTTTACTCATGGGCTCGGAGCCCTCCAAAATGGCTTTTCACTTGGAGTGAACGCCAGTCCTTAATACTTTCCTCTTTGGACTCCGGTCCAGCCACACTGTTCACTGTAGTGCCCTTCACCATGCCAGCCATGCTCTCACAGGAGGGCCTTTACACTTGCTCTTTCCTGTAGAAAGTGTAGAAAATTTCCTCATCCCTTCCGATAGCTCCGTGACTACATCTTTTTCTTCAGGTCTTGACACAAAAGTCAACCTCAGTGAGAATTAGATGTAAAGTAATGGGGGTGGGGGGATGTTACTCCCATGTATTTCATGGGGTGTTAAATAGATGTTTGACCCAAGATATTGGATGAGATCAATATAAGGGTTTCTTTAACTTTATATTTTGAGATGACAGATTAACAGGAAGTTACAAGAATATTACAGAGAGGATCCTTGTATCCCTTACGTAGTTTCTCCCCAGTGATAGCATTTTATATAATTACAGTATAATAGCAAAACCTGGAAATGGACGGAAGTAACAATCTACAATTCAGGTTTCACAGACTGCTGTGTCTGTGTGTAGGTCTATGCAATTTTATCACATGTGGATTGGTCACTATGACCAAAATAGCAACTGAAATTTAAAAAAGGTAAAACAGAACTGTTCCATTACCTCAATGTTTCTTCATGCTACCCTTATAAATTAATTCCATTCCCCTTCCCTACTAATATTCCTCCATTCCTAATCCCTGGCAACCATGGGTCTGTTAACATTATAATTTTGTGATTTCGAGAATGTTATTTATATATGAAATTATACAGAGTGTAACTTTTTGAGATTGGCTTTTTCCACTCAGCATAATTCCCTTGAGATTCTTGCAATTTGCTGCATGTATTAATAGTTTGTTCCTTTTTTTTATTGCTGAGTAATATACCATAGTATGGATGTATCCCATTTTGCTTAAACATTCATCCATTGAGGAACACTTGAGTTGTTCAGTTTTTTTTACTATTACAAATAAAGCTGCTATGAACATTTGTATGTATTTTTGTGTGGATGTAAGTTTTTTGTTTCTGATGTATTTTTAAGAAGGTTGACTAAAAGCTTTTTTTTTACAGAAATGGATAAATTTCTTCCAAATACAATTTATCAAAACAGGTAGAAGATGAAAAGGAAAATTGGAGTAACTTGTGTGATCACCACCTAACAAAGTACTCCAGAACTTAATGGTATCAGACAACATTGATTATCTCCAGGTTTCTGTAGGAAATCAGCACTGGCTTGGATGGATCCATTGTTTCAAATTTCTCACATTATGCAAGATGGGTGGGGCTGGTGCTGCCTTCTCTCTGGCTCACGTGGGGCAGGATTAACTTGGCAAGCTCACTCCACTATTACTGGCAGGAATGAGTTTTTTAGTTTTCCTTTGTGTGGAGGACGTCCCTGCCCCTCAGTTTCTCATGTTTCTAATCATAGATGAACCTCTCCAGAGATTAGCTCAGTTCGGTAGCTAGACTCATTCTGGAAGCAAGAAGAGCACAAGATTTGGGTTGAGGTGGGGCCAAGGAGGGAGAGTGTAAAAAAAAAAAATGACAATTGGGGCTGCAGCAATAGTACAGCAGGTTGTACATTTTCATTGCAGGAGGCAGACCTCAGTTCACTTCCCAGTTCCCTGAGCCTTCCAAGAATTATCCCTTTGCACAACTGGATGTGTTCCAGAAACAAAACAAACAAACCAAAAAAGTTACCTTATTTTGGAACATCACATCCTTTTGTTATTCCATAAAATCAGATGACAAGGTCAGTCCACAAGAGCTTATAGAATTTTCAGAGACTCTTGTCTTTTGGTGTCCTTTTATATAATTCCTTCCCTGTGGATTTGAACTGGACCTTATGCACCAACATTTCCAGTTTGGCTATAGAAACTATATCCTGAATGTTGAATGGAAGGAATTATTAAAATCTAGTAAAGGGGTGGCTAAGAAAAATCTGCATGGTACTCTGTGTCTTAGGAAGATTATATAAGGAATGATAGTGCTATAAGAGTCCTCCCTGCCCCTTAGCAACATGGATTCAGACTGGAAGGCTATGGAACGGCAGAGAAGTTTGTTGACTTACCTAGTCTGGAACTGGTTGCTGGCAAGCAGAAAGCATCTGTCTGAATCACAAACTGCTTATGCAGCAAGGGGTGAAATTGGCTGTCAGTGCATTCATCAAGCCTTCAGGGCACCAATTTCTATGTTAGAGAGAGAAAGAGGATCCATGAAAATCGTTGCTGCGCCAAAGCAAGATTGGCAAGGTTATTGAAGAACCACGTTTTCCTTTTTGGTGGAGGAAGTTGAGGCAACATCCATGGAGGTGCTTGGGAGAACTCGTGTGGTGCCAGGAATCGAATCGGGTTGGCTAGATGCAAAGCAAGTGCCCTGCATTTCCCGCATTTTGTCCCCACAGTATTTTGGGGGTCTTGAGGGCTACACTCAGCAGTGCTCAGGAATTTTTCCCAACTTTGTATTTTGCCCTTAAAAATTGCATTTCTAACATTTTATTGTTGGGACCACCCCCATTGGTCATGGGGGCCTGGGGTCACTTCTGCAGTACTCAGGGCCACCAGGATCACTCCTGCCAGTGCTGGGGGACATGCCACGCTAAGCTCGAACTCAGAGCCAGGAGCATGCAGGGTGTCTGCTCTACCACTGAGTCACACCCCCTCCAGTTTAAACACCTTTGCTCAAAGGTATTTAGTACTATATACAAATAAATTTATTTGCATCTTTTAACAGTCTCCATGTTCTTTTTTTCTTCCTTTGTTTGGTTTTTGAACATCACCCAGCTTGCTCAGGGATCACTCCTGGCCTTGTTTAGGACAGAAAATGGTGCTGGGGGTTGAAGCTGAATGGCTGCATAGGAGGAAATCACCTTACTTGATATACTATCCCTCTGGCCCCTTACAACATGGAATAGAGTAGGTGATATCCTCAGACTTAAAAATTACACATACAGCAGCTCAAGGGCTGAGTGCATTTTTTGCAAAGAGGCCTGGGTAATCGTGATTCTCTTGGTACCAACCACTTGTTCTCCCTGCCCCTGCCCCACAAAGAAGACCTACATACAGTGCTGTTTCATTTCCTTTATATATCTTTTTTCTGCCTACATAAAAATACTTGTGCTAGAGAAAGACCTCAGTAGGCTGAGCCCATGCTTTGCTTGTAGGAGGTTTGGGCTCAAGCCCGACACTATAGTACCATGTGTAGTGGCCCCCATCACAGAGCTAGGAGCAGCTCCTGCAAGATATGCCCCCCCCAAAGAAAGGTTATTCCTATTTTATAAAAAATGACAGGAAACTAATATATGCTATTTTCTACCTTGTTATTTTTTTTAAAAATTTAAAAAACAATATATCCATGCAAATGTAGGTACAGGATGAAGTGGGATTGTTAGATTAAAGGTATATATTTTCAGTTTGGAAATTCTATTTGTGACTTGCACCAACAGTGCATTTCTTATAGTCTTGTTGAGTGTAACTGAAAGGTGGATAATCACATCAAAGGATTCTGTTTTCCTTCTTAGAAATGAAATCTAGAAAAGCATAATAGTTTGAGGCAGAACAAAAGTCTGAAAAAGCAGGGATCAGAAAAGGGGAGTTGCAGGCATAAATCCCTTATCTTGGGGTGGAGGATGGGTCATACTGCACTGTGACTTTGGGGAAAGATAGGGTTAGAGGGGATTTGGTCACACTTGGTGGTTCTCCCAGGCGTGACTCCCAGCTCAGTGCTCGAAGCACACATGGTGCTGGGGATGGAGTCAGGCTTGGCCCCCTCAAAGCAAGCAACTTAATCCTTTACTCTTTCCAGTACCATGTGATTAAAAGGTACAAAGACTAGGGGATTGTTGGTATACTGGCCGAAGTTTGGGTGGGTGGGGTCGGGTGAGATGGGTGTAGAAATCTCTAAATCTAAATCTCTAACTGCTTCTGTTTTTTTTTTTTTCAAATGAAATAAGAATTGGGTCTTGCACTGAAAAAGTTGGAGTGGTGCAGAACGAAAGAGTAGAGATGTGAATGGCTTCTCTCTGGAAGCTTAG
>JAOXYA010000028.1:5461133-5474294 GCA_028565675.1 Sorex palustris | reverse complement strand
AGAGAGAGAGAGAGAGAGAGAGAGACAGAGAGAGAGAGAGAGAGAGAGAGAGAGAGAGAGAGCACTCAGCATTGCTCAGCTTTCATCCCTGGTAAGGCTCCTGGGACAATTATGTGGTACCGGAACTTAAACCTGCCTAGGCCGCATGCAAGGCAGGTGCTTTACCCACTATGCAATCTCTCCAGAATGTGGCCATTTTCATTTTAATGGTATTTATAGAAATTCCCTCCATCAGGGCCTGAGAGCAACTGCTCTGCATCTTGACTAGCAGTTGCTGCTGTCTGTCTGGCTTGTGTCTGCCAGACTCGTGGGAAATGCTCTTTTATTGGCATTTTCATTTTCATGCCCCAGATCTCTGTGGGGTTAAGCACTTTTTTATGTTGATTTGCCATTTTGTCTTCTCTGACTTTCTAGTTCAATGTCCTTTGGTTAATTATCTATTGTGTCGTCTCTTAATTTGGTTTATGATGTCTTTCGTTGCAACAGACGTTTGCCAAATATTCTGGAGTCACATTTATCTGTCATTCCCTTGTGACCTCTGCACTGTGTCTGGCTGGAGAGGGCTCCTTCCAAGCTTCTAAATGTGCTCAGGGATAGGGCCCTACCACCCAGAAATCAAGCCTGATCCCTGGGAATAGTTTTCAATCCCAGATTTGGATTTAGTAGACCTGGAGTTGGGGAACACCCGAGTCTCAGAGTTTCTAACTCCCAAATGCTTCTGATGATGCTAGTTTTTGGAGCCCACGTTAAGTAGAAAGCCAATAATCCAATGTCATGAGAAAACTCCCCTTTTCTTTGGGGTGTCAGGATTCTGTGAAGAAGGTAGCATTGATGTAGAAGGATCTCCCCCCCCCCAGCTGATCTCTCTCTATCTCTCTCTCGCCCCAACTCATTGATCCTGCATCCTTGTATAGTTTTCTGCCTCCTCAGAGCTAGCTGGGACCTCCCAAACTGGAGGGTTTTGGCTGACCCCCACCCTCCCCATACTCCTGACCAAGGAGTATGGACTCTTCATTCTCCAATTTACAAAGTTGTTCACAATGCAGTTGTTCTAGGTATTCAGTATTCCAACACCTGTCCCACCACCAATATGCACTTCTCTCAATCAATGTCCCTAGTTCCCCCTGCCTCCACCCCCCTGCCAAGCCCTCCAAGCCTGTTTCCTTAGCAGGCACAAAATTATTTACTTTTTATTGCTTGTTACAACACAAATCTCATAATCGTGTTGCTAAAGTCATGGCCTGAGGATTTACTGAGCTTTAGGAGACCGTCGTACCTTCTGTATTATTGTTCTTATTTATTGAGCTTGGGCTGGAGCGATAGCACAGCAGTTAGGGCATGTGCCTTGTACACGGCCAACCCAAATTCGATTTCTCCGTCCCTCTAGGAAAGCCTGGGAAGCTACCGAGAGTATCCTGCCTGCATGGCAGAGCCTGGCAAGCTCCCCGTGGCATATTCGATATGCCAAAAACAGTAACAAAAGGTCTCACAATGGAGATGTTACTGGTACCCACCCGAGCAAATCAATGAACAAAGGGAGGACAGTGCGACAGTGCTACTTAGTGAGCTTAGTGTGCTTCTACCCAGTTTCCCAGCTAATTTTCTGTGTTTCTACTCGGCTGTCACTTCTGTGACATTTGGAGATTCTGTGCAGCTCATATGTTGGCTGCACACTTCAGGAGCTTTGGAGCTGTGACAATCAACTGCAGGCGTCTCTGGCTTCTCTGAGAGATCAGTTGTGAAGAGGGCCTGTTTCTCTGGCAGCTGCAGGAGCCAGATTTTGTTGGTTGTGCACTGGGCCTTTAGCAGGGCAGGGACACTGTCTACCCCCATGCTGCTAAGGTTCCAGAGGTCTGGGCCTGGTGGTGGCCGGGGCTTCCTCGGAACTTAGGGACTTGTGAACCCCCTTCACTTCAGAGACTGCACAGAACTTTGAGTTGCTTCACATGGCTAAGAAGCATTTCTGTCACCGGCCTCCTCCACTTTCCTCCCTACCCAGAGATGAAGTTCCCTCTGGTTGTCTTTCTAGGTCAGCTGAAACTGTCCATTGAAGCCCAGGACCGGGTGCTGCTACTTCACAGTGAGTATAACTGAATTCCAGGTTGGCCAGCAAAAGGCTGGAACCAGGGACAGTGTTAATATGGGACGGGGCTGCTCTTCTATTCATCTTTGAATAGTGCCCTGCATAATATCCATGGGGAAAAGTGGGGGTTTACTTAGGGTTCTTTCTAGAGACCCTGGATCTGCTCCGATGCAGATGGAGTGTATGCAGTATGCCTTCTCCCTGCAGCTTGGAACTGCTCCTGCCTCGGGAACTTCTGCACCAGCCTTGGTCCCCAGGGACTAGGGCCATGGAAGAGTTTCCCTATTTTCCCACTTTTTTTATTCCTTCTTCCTTCTTAATGATCTTTTAACATTCATCATCCACAGATCACCCATGAATCCATCCATTTATCCATTCATCCATTCATTTATTGTTTACCCATCCACCCACCTATCTATCTATCCAGGAAACCATCCACCCATCTATCCAATCATCATCCACCCATCCACCTGCCAATCCAACTATTTATCCATGCAATGACCTATCCAACCATCCACATATCTATCATCATCCATCCAATGATCCATCTATCCATCCACCCATAAGTCCATTCACCCAGCCACCCACTCATTCATCTACACATCCATCCATGCATCCATCCATCCATTCATATATCATCTACCAATCTACCCACGCATCCATCTATCCATCCATCATCTACCCATCCACCCATCTATCTACTGATATATCCATCATCCATCCAACTGTCCACCCACCTACCAACCCATCCATTCATGACCCACCCACCCATATCCATCCATCCATCCATCCATCCATCCATCCATCTCTGGCAGAATATTGTGGTGGTGTTCAGAAACTTTAGAATGATTCTAGAGCTGAATTCTGGCTCTAGTAATATACTTGCTGAGAAAATTTAAGCAGCTCAGTTTTCTCCTAGGTCAAATGACAGTTCCTACTTTACGGATGATTGTAAGAATTACATGCATTAATGCTAGTGCACTACCCGAGTCAGTGCCCAGCATGTGGCAACCTTCAAATAAGTGTTGATCAAGTCAGATAGCTATAAATGCCTCCATAGGGATTGGGCATTGGTTCTGGACTAGGGCCTGGGGCATTAGGAGCAGCACTTAGCTCTGTCTAGGTGGCACCAATAGCAGGGAAGACATATCAAGCAGGCTGGTGCTCACGCACACCGTGAAGGAGATATGAGCTTGGCTGAAGGGAACAGGCAAGGCGCAGTATCCCTTAGAGGGGGAGCCATGAGTGCAGAGACCTGAGTGTCAGAAAGCAAGATATACTTGAAGGTCCATCTGCCTCGACTGGGCACAGCAAAGGAGGGGGGGTCTGGCACTGAGCAGGGGCCTGGTAGGAGGTCCTGTGTGCCACCGAGGCATTGGTGCTGCATCTGTCCATCGAGCCACCTGGCCTCCTTCCATCGAGTTACGAAGCTTCTGCTATAGTCTCAGCGCACTGATGCCCCCTCCGTGCCCTTGTCTTCCTATCCTGTGCACACTTCCTTGATGTCGCATGCTTGCTCATGTCTCTGGGCCTTTGTGCCACAGCCCCTTAGATCTAAGAAAAGCCTGGATCCCTTCCCCCTTTATTTATTGAGACAACATTCATGTATAATGCATATTATAGCCTATATGTACATGTATATAGCCTATAGTTACTTCTGAATTCCTTTTGGAAAATAGTTCTCCTGCACTCTGATTTTTTACAAGAATCATGCCTGCCATAATCACCATTAAGACTCAGGACTTGAGGGCTCATTTCGCATCATGCCCTGCTCCACCTTCTAAAAATCACCCCTGTGCCCCTTGGCTGGTATATGTTACTTTCTCTTCTTTGTCCCAAACACCCCGCATCACTCTGGTCTGCTCAGGATGTATCTTCACCAGCAGTACAGGGTGGGGGTGCAGGAAGAGAGGCGGTGTCACCAGGGGTGGGGGAAGGGACAGATAATCCCAGGGGTTCATCAGGCTCCTACCTGTCCTTCAGGACCACACCCCGCCAGGGGAATGGTGCATGCAGGTCACTAGGAGAGTGGGCAGAGGAGACCAGCAGGCCCCGGGCATCGCCCCATGACTGTCCTGGCCTTGGGAGTTCTAAGGTGAAGTTCCCAAGCAGCGCAGGCTGAAGGGTGTTCTCTGCCGCTGAGCCAGCCTCCAGCTGTGCAAACAGTTTTTGCAAAGTTCTTCTTGGCCTCCACTCCTGCATTTGTTTTGCCAGTTTGCTTTGGCCTCACCCCAGGCTCAGGCCCCGCGTCCTTTCCTGGTCAGCTCCGCTCCCCCCTCATGCCTTAGGCCCTGAGAGGAGCAAGGAGTAGAGAAATGTCCTAGAGACACCCCAGGGCACCCTCAACTCAACAGAAAGGAAGACAGTAAAGAGACAGAGCCTTCCTGCACCCACCTCTCCTGTGCCGCAATTACTCCTTCCCTTAGCCAAGCTTGTTTATTCTGTAGACCCTCTGTTGAGTACTTCAGTCTTTCTTTTCCCTTCCTTTCTTCTTTCCCTCCCTCCCTTCCCTGTCTCTTCAACCATCACATTTTCTTTTCTTTTCTTTTCTTTTTTCCTTTTTTGCTTTTTGGGTCACACCAGGCAATGCACAGGGGTTACTCCTGGCTCCTGCACTCAGAAATTATTCCTGGCGGTGCTCAGGGGACCATATGGGATGCTGGGAATCGAACCTGGGTCGGCCGTATACAAGACAAACGCCCTACCTGCTGTGCTATCACTCCAGCCCCTCACATTCTCTTATTGAGTTACCTAACTACCATGTGACATGTGAATGTTCTTATCACTTGTAACCCACCAAGAAACATTAGATGGAGTCTCTCAGGGAGGGGACATCACTTGCTGCAGCTTGTTTGGCTAGTGAGAAGTAGGGTTGGGTTCCTGCTTCTTGTGTGTCTGCCTTGGAGCCCCAGTTTTTTGCCTGTCTGCCAACACAGCGCAGCAGGGGGCGCTCTCAGCCCGGTGCCCCACCCCAAGAGGCTGTGTGCAGGGGGTTGGCAGGGTGACAGTTTCTCCAGCCCTGTCACTCCTGTGCATCTGGGATTTTGGAGGGAGTTTACTGTCTCTCCCCATCTTCGCTCCACCCCAGACTCATTTACACCACTAAATATTAAGTGAGGGGGGCTGGGAGATAGTCCAGTGTCTAGAGTGTGTGCCTAGCATGAGTCCCACCAAGGTTTGATCCCTGGTACTATCTGGTCCTCAGAGCATCTCTGGGTGCAACCCTGGAGGGTCTGAGCACAGTCGGGTGGCCCAGGGATCCCTGGCACCACGGGGCCTGAGCTGTACCACTTCCTCAGACCCTCGTGACCCTCTGAGACTCACCAAAGGGGCTTCCAGTGCTCCTGAGCATATGTGGGAGCCCCCCCCCCAGTTAAGTGAGAGTCAGATGTCCCCGTCATTCCGCCGGGAGGGTGCTGCCTCTGTGTGGGAGACAGAGAGACCAGCGAGGGAGAACTGCCCAATATTATTATGCAGCCAAGACCTGCAGAGGGACCCACCCACTCACTCTGCCATTTCCATCTTGATCTAGTCATGGAAGGCAAAGGCCTGATGAGCAAAGCACCTGGTGTCTGCGACTCCTACGTGAAGGTATGTGATGGTCAGCAGGTAGGTAGAGTTTGTGGGCCCAGTCACTGGACTGAGTCCCAAGGTGCCAGCACCTTCTGGGAGGTGGCAGTCACCAGGCCCTTATATGGTCATTAGGCATGCATTGAGACCCAATGTTATGGTGCTGGGCTAGGAAGGGTCCCTTGGTTGCGAGGGCTTCCTATAAGAGCTGAAATCTGCTTGCCTGGGGAAGGGGGGCTGGAGCTGGGGGTGACTCCAAAATAGTGCTCAGGAGGATCAAGGCCCAGTCCTGGTGAAACTCAGCCAACCTGAGTGGACGGTTCAGTGCTTGTGTGAAAGGGTGGGCTGCTGCTCGGGCCCTGCAGGACTGGGAACCGTCGGCCATTCAGGGACCCTCAGAGCCCCCCCCCCCCCGGAAGTCCTTGAGGCCACGTGGGATTGAGCCAGGATCAGCTAATCTCTGAGCTTCTCCCTTGTCCCAAGAGCTGGTATGTGACATGTGATCTTAGCTTCCTCCATAAGCACCCGTGAGAGTATGGAGGGTGGAGATTCACAGATAATTCCAAACCTTTTCCTGAACAGCCACAGACTGGGGCTGGAGAGATAATACGGGGGTAAGGCACTTGCCTTGCATGCAGCCAGCCCTGGTTCAATCCCTAGCACTGGACCTAGTCCCTCAAGCATCATGAAGGATCAGGCAGGGATCACTTCTGAGCATTGCTGGGGTGTGATAAACCCTTCCCCCCCAACGCCACCCCCACAAAGAAAGCAACGTCTTCGCTCCTCTCCTTATGCAAAACTGGAAGCAGGATGGCTGGATTTTGGGGGCTAGAGTAAAGGGAGTGTCCATAGGAAGCTCCTTCCAGGGACAGGTCCTGTCCAGTGACATGATTCTGCAGGCCAGCATCCCCCAGAGTGACCACTGCACACTTTTGGAGCCCGTGACAGATCAAAGTGGGGACTGGGAATCAGACATAAGCAAGGAGCGACCTGGCAAGGGGCAAGCATAGCCTTGGGAGCTGGGCAGAGGAAGCCCTTGAGTCCGGGGAACCCCAGCCCAGAGCTACTGCTGGGAGATCAGGAGAGAGAGGAACTGCCCATCTCTAACTGGGCCTGTGACAGCTCTCCCGGCCCCGCCCATGCCGAGGCCCCCACCTGGGATCCACTCCCTGCTCCTGGCTGGCCTGGGTGTCTCCTTCTATGCCCACGGCTGTTGGAGGCTGCCACTGCAGACGCTGACCTGGAAAGCCTTAAATTCGGGAAGAAGCAGAGTCTGCTGGTGGGGTCAGCCAACACCTGCTCTGTTCCCTCCAGATTTCTTTGATCCCCGAGGATCCCCAGCTCCACTGTCAGAAGACGCAGACGGTGACCGACTGCAGAAACCCAGCCTTCCACGAGCACTTCTTCTTGTAAGAGTCCCTGGCAGCCAGGCTCTCCCAACGCAGCCAGGGGTTTCGCTGTGGTGGTTCTTGGTGCCAGTTCTCAGCTGAGCAGGGGTGACGTCCATGGAGGTCTTTGTTCCCTCACTCACTGGTGTCCTGGCTATCCTGGGTCCCCAGCCTGGCAGTGAGGTCCCTCAAGAATGGGCCCCTCCATCGTCCACTCACACAATCAGTGCCCAGTTATTTACCCTCTGTGCTTTGGGCCAAGTGTTCTCCTTTCGAATAAGGATTTTTAAAAGCCCAAAGATTTTTTTGTTTGTTTGTTTTCTTTTTTGGGTCACACCCAGTGATGCTCAGAGGTTACTCCTGGCTCATGCACTCTGGAATTACCCCTAGTGGTACTCAGGGGACCATATAGGATGTTGGGAATTAAATCTGGGTCGGCCCACCTACAAGGCAAAAACCCTACCCGCTGTGCTATCGCTCCATCCCCCCCAAGAATGTTTTTGCCTTCCCTTCTGTCTTCTTTTAAAAACTTGCTAAGCTCTAAAAGCCTCAGTCTTCTTATTTGTAAAACGGGGCTAACTCAGAACAGTCCTCACCACAGAGGGAAGCACATCAATTGGGCTTGTTTGCTTTGTTGTTGTTTATTTTCAGTTTTGGTTTTGGGGCCACTCCTGACAGTGCTCAGGGCTTGTTCCTGGCTCTGCACTCAGGGATGATTCCTGGAGGTGCTTTGGGGACCATATGGGGTGCCAGAGATCAAACCCAGGCTAGGCATGTGCAAAGTAAAGCTACCTACCCAATGTACTCCCTCTTGGACCCTCTATGCTATCTTTTTTTTTTTTTATCATTAGTGAGACATCATGAGGTACAGTTGTAGACTTATAAATTTTTGTGCTTGGGTTTTCAATTATACAATGATCAAATACCCATCCCTCCACCAGTGCCCATTTCCCACCACCATGGATCCCAGTATCCCTCCGGCCTCCCATCCACCCCATTCCACTCTGCCTCTGTGACAGGGCATTCCCCTCTGTTCTCTCTCTCATTTTGGGTGTTGTTGAACCAATTTTTTTTATTAAGTGGAAATTTATCTGTTTTCACATTCAATCTTATTATTTTAAATGAATATTTAAAATATTCATTAAAATATTATTATAAATCATAAATATAAGATCAATAGCAGTAGTTTCATGTAAGATACATGTCTCAAAGTTTATGATTTTATGTGTTATATAATACAGTTAAGTGAGTATAATATTTTGCTGTTCTTTTTTCCCTTAGATATGTACATGCTAGATATTTTTTAAGATTTAACTTTCTGGCCTTTGCTGTCTGGTTTATTATATATTAATTTTTCTAAAGAGTGGTGTTTTGGGAATGATTGATCAAGATAGTAATTGAAGCAGAAATCACATACTCCACTATCCTAGGTGTTGTAATTGTCTTCCCTTAGGTCACTATGTTATACGTGTGTTTGAATTAATAGAAGCTCAATTTTAATCTATTGTCCTGTGAGGTTAAGTTTTCAAATTTGCTAACCCTCTTTTGAGTGGAGAAGTTTAATTTATAAATCAAGCTAAGCTAATCACATTTGGGCTGGAGCGATAGCACAGAGGGTAAGGCTTGAACCCAGGTTAACCTTGCACGCGGCTGACCTGGGTTCGATTCCTCTGCCCCTCTTGGAGAGCCGGCAAGCTACTGAGAGTATCTCCCCTACACAGCAAAGCCTGGCAAGCTCCCTGTGACTTATTTGATATGCCAAAAACAGTAACAACAAGTCTCACAATTTGTTGGTGCCCGCTGGAGCAAATCAATGAACAGGGAGGACAGTGCTACAATGCTACAGTCACATTTAATTACAACGTGGTTTATCTGAAGGAAATGTTACTGTTTGCAACTCAATTCGATGAAGCAGGGGAGCCTAGAAGCTGCCCCAGTTCTGCTCTGGAAATAGCTCTGGGTGGGCGAGTGCTAGGTACTCTCAGTGGGTTGCAGAGTCCATGCACAGGTGGACCAGCCCCTGGCTGCTCTGTCCCCATGGGGAACGTTTGAGGAGCGTGAGGAGGGACCAAGACAGTTCAATTTGCATCATATTTCACAGCGATGTATTTGAGAGCAACTATTCATTTTAGTTTAAGAGGGTCTCCTGGGTCCAGACAGCTTTTATTTCTTCATCGTTTTGGAAAATTTGCTTCTCAGTGTCTTTGTGAATATGTGTTTGAAGATCCTTCATGCCAGTTGCTCCCACCTTTGATTACCCAGGATCATTATAATATTAACCAACATTACAGGGATTTCTCTGTCAGTCTGGCTCACTCTCAATACATAGATAATGAATTATCCACATGCAGGGCCCAATCACTCCAAGTGCTTTTTCTCCATGACTATAGTGATTTCCTTTGGAAAACAATCTGAGTCTAACTGGATGTTCTATTCACAGGCCACGGAAAGTGTGATTGTGGCAAGTGCAAATGTGACGCAGGTTGGTCTGGGAATGTTTGCCAGTACCCAACGCACTGTGACCTGACAAAGAAAAAAAGTAACCAAATGTGCAAGAATTCTCAAGATATCATCTGCTCTAATGCAGGTAAGAATATTCTCCTATCAAATTTTTGAGGGCAATTATCAAGCTTTGGTTTTTAATGAAAATAGGTGGGTGCCAAGTAGTGTTGAACCACTCATTGAGACTACTTTGGAGAGTCTTTTTTAGAAACAAACTTTAGATAAATCAATAGGGAAAATAACTCATCTTGCTAAGACCAGCAAGTTTGGTATTCTCCAGCTGTTCGAATATCTTCCTCCATGCAAGACATTGATTCACTGGAAACAAGGCCACAATAGCACTTTATGTAAATTGTGCACCATGATTTTTTGAAGGCTGTATTAAGTCTTTTAAAGGGAACTGAAATAAAATGCAACCCGATCAAGGGTGCTTTGAATTTATACCTTAGAATTCAATGTAACCAAACTTTTAAAATTTGAAAGTTCAGATGCACTCAATATGATTATAGTGACAGCAAATAATTCATTGACCAAAATATTTAGAAGCCACTTAGAGATGTTTCTTAGAATTGTACAGAGAAGCTTTTAAAATTAATTACTTAAACCATAGAAAAGAAAACAGCTGTGGTTTAGGTTTTCAAAGGCATATAGCCAGAGTTACTATAATTAAATACCCTTTAAAGGGTGTCTGGAGTCTCAAAGTAAGCTTTTTTTTTTTTTTTCCTGATCTCAGTTGAATAAGACAAAGCTCTTGTTTTAGAACTGATTCAATTGCTTACCAAGATGGTCTGGATTTGTGGTGGGTTTTTAAAGCTCTCAGAGCAATTCTTAAGTAGAAATTGAGGAATTAGCAAGCAATTCAAAAACACAAAGGTGAGGATAGGAAAGGCATTAGTCACACAGCTCACCAGTCTGAAATAGTCAGTCCTTAAATCTGAGCTACATCCTTGGTCTTTGTCATCATTGCTAGAGTAGATTAAATTCAGAAGAAAGTTGTGTAAACTCAGAAGAAACTTCCGCTTACCCTCTGGGGTCTTTGCAGGGACTAGTGGAGCAATCTAACTGAGGCAGGACAGATTAGTTTAGGGAGAGCAAATTCAATTGCTTACAAATACAAACCATACTAGACAGTATGGTTCTATAGTAAATGGGGCTTAAATGAGAGTTTTATCAGAAAAAGGATAATGACTGGGGGCTTCAAGGAGAGAAGAGAGAAACCCACGTGGGCAAAGATCCAGATAGTAAAAACATATTTGCTCTCATATGCTCATTTCTGATGTAAAGACTTGACAAAAAGAAAGCAGAATCAGGGTGATGTTCCCAACTTCCACTCTTCTACCTGGTTCAGGAAATAGTACTTTTCTACCAGTAAAAGTGTGTGGATTCACTTTGTCTCAGAATGATATGATGTAGGCAGGTAGATAGGGAAAGGTCCTTTGAAATGAAACAAAGTTTCATGAAAGAAGAATTCTAGGAATGACCCACCTTGCAGATACAAAAAACAAAGACATGATAAGACCAGCCGCAGACCCTGAGGATATAGGCCTCCTCTCCATGAAGTTCCTCTTTTTGGACCTCCCTGGTAACCTCCTTAGCAACAGACTTTTATCTGGAAAGAAGCTTCACTTGGGGGCAGGCTGGAGAAACCCTATAAAGGCCACCTTGAACAAAGGAAGGGCTCCTATAAGCTGCCTGAGCCCATGTGCTGCTTGCGCCCACGTGGCCGAGCACATGTGGTACCTGAGCACGTGTCGCCTGCATCTCCCCTCTTGAGATGTGCACTTTCATGCTTTCGTGTCTAATGCTAGGATGTGTGTAGAGGCTCTCTCTCCACCCTTGGAGAAGCCCGTGTTCTCTCTTGAGTATGTTACTCTCTTACTCTCTCTCCCTCCATACCTAAAAATCCTCCAAATAAAATCTAATTACTTCACTGCTTGTCTACTCCTGAAATTCCTTTCTGCAAGGCGAGACAAGAACCCAGTAACCCTGGGTCCTGGGTGGCAGAGGCGATTGGGGAGAAAGTGACCATCTGTCTCCTCCCCGCTTCATATAAGTCACCCGTGGGGCCCACCAACATCCCCTCGAGTTTCAGCTTCGCTGCCAAAGTCACCTCCTGGGATTTGTTTGAACTTGATACTCATGCCCGGCACAAGCTCCCACTCCCAGTTGTTGCCCTGGTCCCAGATTCTGGCACACGGGTGTCCCAGGGGCCGGGGGGTGGGGGGTGCACATTGGTTGCAGCACAGACTCACTTTAAGTGTCATGCCACCGGCCTTGCAAAACACCCACAACCACACACCACAGGGCACTCCCTGGGGCTGCCTGACCCAGGAACACTCCAATTGCTGCCAGGTGCTGGTGGACACACAACCCCTGGGAGCAACACAGGTGTGCCAGGGCTACAGCTGCTATGGGCACACAGAGCCAGAGTCTTCCGTCTACCCACGCCATGTGACCTTGACACTGTAACCACCCAGCCAAGGCGATGCTGGCCTCACGCAGGCCTGCTCAGCCTTGGGACTGGAAACTCAGTCAGCTTCTAGCAGTTGCCGGGGTCCAGCTCAGAGCCACAGGCAGTACCTGAAACCTGCAATTGCACCCCTCATCCCAACCCTTGTTCCTAGCCCCTGAGAAGTAGCGGGCACTGAGGAAACCGGGAATTCACCAGCACTGATGGATAAAGGCAAAAGAACCGGAAACACCGCAGAGCTTTCCAAACTCCCCCGTGAAGACGCAACTGTCCGGGTGCTCACTGAAACAAGGAAATTGATGGAGAAAAACTTCAACATGAACCAAGAAAGTGGAATGCAGAAAAAAAAAAACAAACAACAAACAAAAAGCACCCAGCTAAGGCATACAGTGTCTGACTGAAACATTACAGTCGTGGAGCTGGCCGATAGAAATCCAGAAGCTTAAGAACATACCTTTGGTCTCAAGAATAAGGTGGAGAAAACCCATAAACATGAATAAAAGACAAAGGAATGAGTCAAGCAGAGCCCAAGAGCTGTGTGTGCACCACGGAGAGGAGCAGCCTGATACCCCTCAGAGGGCCCTGGAAGGAGAACAAGGAGCAGGTTCTTACAGGGAAGTGGGGGAGGGCTGAGGGTCACTCTCCCCACCTACAGGATGGACCTAGGGACAGAGCCCTAATGGGGGTCTCCAGGGTAACCCCCCCTCCCGCAGAGCTGGGGAGCCTCCAGGTCTACACCCAGGGGAGGTGGGAAGAGAGGCATGCACAGTATAGGGGATTTGACTCCAGGCTTGGCCATGCAAGACAGTGCCCCTCATCCTTATTTAATTTTTAATTTTATAAAGTATTTGTTCACAAAAGTTCACAATATTTGATTACATTTAATATTCAAGGGCCCATCCCACTACCATTACACCTTCCCACCACCATATTTGGGATGTTTCCATCCCAAGCCCCAAGCCCTGTCCCAAAGCAGAACCGAAATAATATATTTTGTATTATGAAAAACTGCTGGAAATGCTACCCAAAAAAAAGTATCCATAGAGGAAACAGTGTGAAGATTGTTCTATTTTGGCAGG
Organism: Sorex palustris; assembly: GCA_028565675.1. Taxonomy (NCBI): domain Eukaryota; kingdom Metazoa; phylum Chordata; class Mammalia; order Eulipotyphla; family Soricidae; genus Sorex; species Sorex palustris. The sequence continues at coordinate 5,461,202 of JAOXYA010000028.1, read as the reverse complement.
GGCCATGAAGACCTTCTTTAGGATATCACTAACATGTTGTTAAAGGTTGAGTGATGTCCCAACAATAAC
>JAOXYA010000028.1:5436410-5461033 GCA_028565675.1 Sorex palustris | reverse complement strand
TGTATGTGTGTGTGTGTGTGTGTGTGTGTGTGTGTGTGTGTGTGAGAGAGAGAGAGAGAGAGAGAGAGAGAGAGAGTTGGGAAACACCCAACAGTACTTAGGGCTTACTCCCAGCAGTGCTCAATGGGAACCGTATTGGTGCCAGGGATTGAACCCAGTGCCTTGGGATTGAGTGCAAGTGCCTTCCCCACTGTGCTATCTTTCAGGCCCTCCAAATGTTTGCTATTTCAGGAATGGGCCCCCGCTCGGCTCCTTGGTCATCCCACGGCTCTCTCAGCTGGGTCAGAGTGTCGGTGGGCGCCCAAGGCATGGGGCCTGACTGTTGTGTTGTTCCAGAACAGCCGTGTGTGTGTGTGTGTGTGTGTGTGTGTGTGTGTGTGTGTGTGTGTTTTCTGCCTGGGTTCCCTCCAGCCTGGGGTGTTGGTGAGAACACTGGAATGACAAAGGGGACCCTGGCAGAGAATGCAGGGGGGTGAGGGAATCGGGGGGTGGGACAAAGGCGCCCTCTCCCCGCAGGGCCCAGGGAATACTAACGAGCTGACAGGAATTTTAATATAAAACTCTCCCCCTTCCTTGTCACTCGGAGGTTTCAGGAAGCCTTCGGCTTATCGGGCAGAGGCACGCGGCACAGACAGGCCTGGGGAGGTGAGAGGTGGTTTCCTGCTATTCTTCTGCGGGCCGCTTCCCAGGGCCGTCATGCCAGGCTGGCGGGGCGCAGTGCGGCCCCCGCGGCTTGGGGGAGAGCTGGGTTTTCATGGGGCAGCGAGCGAGGCAGCACCCGCAGCCATGAACAGCTTCAATGGGCTCTGCAAGGTGTGCGCGGAGCGCCGCTACCGCCAGGTGGGTAGGTGGGGGGGCCTGGGGGTGAGGGGCCCGGGTGGGGGCTCTCCTCCCTTGCCTCCTCCTGCTCCCCATGGGGTGGGAGAGAGGGCAGGGGCTGGGGGCTGAACGGTGGGTCCACGCTGGCCGGTTCTGCCTTCCATGGCGGGGTAGTGGCCGCCTCGGTGAGGATCCATCTGGTTAATTTTCTGAGTTTTCTTTACGGGGGAGTATGGAGTAAGGTGAGAGAAAAAAATACTTGGTGGAGAGGGGGTGTCGAGGATGGGGGTGGGGGTGGCTAGAGTGTTAGCCCACAGGGCTGAATATATATATATGCTCTGCATGCCGGAGCCCTGGGTTTGAACCCCAACACTGCGTGGTCCCCCGAGCTCCACCAGCTGGGTGTTGCCCCTGAGCAGGATGGGGTGTGACCCCAAACCAAACAATAACAACAGCAGAACCGGCAATCTGCATCTGGCAGCGGAGGCAGTGGTGGCTCCAGCCGCCAGCCTATTCGTCTCTGTATTTGCCGCTGACTTGGTGTTTCCCCGGACCTTCCCCGCTCGTGAGAAGGCACCACAGTCCTCGCGGTGATGCGTGTGCGCGTTCGTGTGTGCAGTTGTGTTTGCGTGGGTTGGCTGTGCACGCAGGTGCGAGAGAGGCAGGGGGATTTTCCACTCCCCCCCAAGCCGCCTGGGTGCCTTGAGAGAGTCCCGGGGGCTCCCCCACTTTCCCCGGTGGTGTTCACCTCCAGCTTGTGGGACACACTGGGTGGTGGTCCGTTAGCTCCTGAAACTCTGCGGTGGGTATTTCTTGGTTTAAAAAAAAATTGAAAAGAAGTAGAGGCTGGGCAAGTGGGAGAGTAGATGGCGGTTAAGGAACATGCCTATCAGGACCTGGGTTCGATTCCTGGCAACACCTGGTTCCTGAGCATGGCTGGGTGCAGTGCCGCTGGCTGGCAGGGGCATCCCCTGCACTGCAGAGACCCAGCAGCATTGCCCCATAGGGTTCTTTTGCTGAACCAGCGGCCCATTTGGCGGAGACTCTCCAGTGGGCCCTCCCTGGACCTCCTGAGCACTGCCTGAGTGGTCACCTCCTGTCCCCTAAAAAAGGCAGAGGGTCAAGGAGGGTGCTGTGGGCGCGCCCAGGCTGGGAGCAAGCCCTGGATGTGCCAAGCAGAGAACAAGCCCTCCGTGAGCTTCAGTGATCAGCTGCCGGGCCCCCAATGGGCAGGGAGATGCCCACAGACCTCCCTAGAACCCTGCCTGGCATATGGGAGGGGCCTCAGTCCCCCCCGGGCTCTGGTCCAGCGAGCCAGGGGCTCTGGGCTCTGGCTCCGATAGATCTGGAGCCAACCCGGCCCAGGCCCCTTCTTGAAAGTGACGCTTTTCCTCCCAGAGCCTCTGTGTACCCCTGACCCAGCCTGGTCTGTGTTGTGAGTTGGGGTGAGACCAAGTGCCCAGCAGGCCAGGTCCACATGCAGAAGAGGCGTTTCTGGTAAACGAAGGGGTTGGGGGATTAAAAAAAAAACAACTGAGTCCCGATGGGGGGAGGGGTGTCAGACGCAGATAGGGCAGCAGGAGGGGGCTTGGCATGGGAAAGATCCAGAAGCACCCCAGGGAAGGACACTCCTAGGGTCCTCAGGACAGAGCCCACCTACGACCCCCTGGCAGCCCCCTGTCTCCTGACACCCCTCCTTTGCCTTCCTGCCAGGCCCCAGTGGGTGCCTGGCTCTCAGGCTGGGTTCTGAGGTTGGTGCCCGGGAAAGGGAGGGTGTGTACCCATGGAAGTCTGGTCTGGATGAGGGGAGCAAATATTCTACGGGCAGCTGCACCTTCAACTCCAGTTTGATTCGGGGTGCGGGTCAAACCCCAGATTCTCAGCACTTGGTCCTCCTAGTGGTGCTGGAGACCCGTGTCCAGGGCCGGAGGCGGTGAGGGCCTGGGCGCCGGGGTGTGTGTGTGCGGGGCGGGGCGGGGGTGGTGGAACAGGGGAATCTCAGCTTCTGCTGGGATGGAGGGGTGGGGGTTTGGAAGGTGGCACGTGGGGGATCCATCTCCCGCCGTCTCCCCTGGCCTTCCCGTACTCACTCCCGGTTTGTTTTTCTTTCTTTCTTTCCTTTTTTTTTTCTCTCTTCCTGTCTTAGCCGTGTGTTTTCCCAGAATTCTTATGGGAACGGGGCATTTTCCTGCCCCCTCCCCCTTCCCCTTGTCTGTCAGGTTTCCTGTTTGACAAACTCAGCTTTGAATTCAGGCCCAGGGCTGGTGGCGAGGGGAGCCTCGGGGGGCTGTCCCCAGCACCCGCCTGCCCACCTCCCCACCCCGCCTTCCTCAGGCCTGCTGGCCTTTGGGACCACAAGCAGGTGGACTCCAAGCCAGGTGCTGGCCCTGTAGAGCAAGGTGGCCTTTAACAGGAGGAGACCAGGTAGCCATGGCTGCCCTTGGCCTTCCAGGCTGGATCAGTGAGTTTCTTTCCAGTCTATCCTGGGCCATGTCCCCCTAACACTCCCCACCCTCCCCCACATACACAACGAAGCCTCACATCCACCTGCTCTAGGCAGTACATTTGCAAGGGTCAGGCCTGGGTCCCCTGCTCCCCGCCCGAGGACTTCAGGGCTTCACTGAACTGAGGGCACCATGCTATGACCCTTCCTGAGGTTACTGAGAAAGAGATCCCCCTGCTCACTGCCCGTCACCCTCATTGGCTCCACACTCCCAGGTTCCTGCCCTGCCCTCCGGCACCCACCCTGGAGGTGCCTTTCCCCTCTCTGGTCTCACGTTTTTTTCCCTGGTGCACGCCGGGTCCGGCTTTGCACTGGATCGACCCAGGGCAGCCTGGTGCAGCTCTAAGGGCTGAGATTAGGTCTCAAGCCTTAGCACCTCCACGGAGCCAGAGCCGGGCCTGCAAGAAGGAGATGCTCTGTGGCTGCATGCTTTATTTTGGGAAAAAGATGGGAGGTGGGCCAGGTCTGATCATTCTCAGCGGCTACTCCCAGCTTGTTCCTGGTACTCCTTGGGGGCCCGGGGTGGGGGGAGGACCGCGTGGTTCCCTGGATCCAGTCCAGCCCTCCTGCACATAAGAGCCAGCGGTCCACCTCTGGGCACACGTGGTGCTTCTTGCCAAGAGCCTAGGAAGGCAGGTTCTTGGTGGGGCCTTCTAAAAGCAGAGGTCTGGGCCTGGGTAGGCACAGCGGGGCCAGGGGCTGCTTCATGGTCAGCCCTCCCATGCCCCCCCACTCCAATCTGGGAGCCTGTCCACTGCACGTGTCCCTTGGCCTGAGTGTGCATGGTCCCTGCTCTCTCCTGTCATCACCGGGCAGGGCTTCTAGGCCTCCTATATGCCACCTTCCCAGCCCTGACCAATGAGCCATGAGCCCCCGGTGCAAGAAGGAAGGGCCGGAGTGGGCAGTGGACACAGGCAAGGTGGGAACCCTGTATGGGGAAACAGAGGCCCTTTGGAAAAGGCCAGGTCTGCCGGGATGAAGCTCTTACTTGCCCTCTCTAGCCCTCTAAGGTTTACCCAAGCTCCCCTGCTCTTCTGTGACTGAGCCAGGCTTCAGATGCCTAAGACAGCTGAAGGAGCCTGGGCAGAGGCTGGGATGAACGGGTGCCCTGGGCAGGGCCTGGGGGCAGCCAGGCCTTGCTCCTGGGCCTCACGAGGCAGGACCCTCTTCTAGATTGCCATCCCGAGAGGCAAGGACGGCTTCGGCTTCACCATCTGCTGTGACTCACCTGTCCGGGTCCAGGCCGTGGATTCTGGTAAGTGCGTGTCCCAAGGGGCATTCCCCCACCCCTGACATCCCATTCTTCCCACCCACCCGGACTCAGCAAACAAGACTTTGGAACTGCAAAGGGGTCTCCCCAAATGGGAGATGAGTACTCCTGGCTTTTTCAACGCGAGCAGAATAATATTTTTGAACAGCCACAGATGAAACAGTGGTTGATGAAAATAGACCCTTTAAACAAACAAAAAAAATTATCAGAAGAAAAATAGAGTTTATTATTTTGTTTCCCAATGACTTCAACCAGGAGTGAAATATCTATTACCAGTCATGGCAGCATGGGAAAATGAGGGCCGCCCAGGAGCACTGAAGTGGCATTTTCTTTGATTCTGAACCTGATAAGCACAGAGAGCAGAGAGAGAGAGCAGAGAGAGAGAGAGAGAGAGAGAGAGAGAGAGAGAGAGAGAGTGTGTGCGCGCGTGCACACACGCACATGCGTGTGCGTGCTGGGGAGGGTTAGGTCACACATGGCAATGCTGGGGATTCCATTGGTATGGTACTTGGGGACCCTGTGTGATGTTGGGGATCCAACAGGTAGACAGCTGGGTGTCAGATGAACACTTGCAGAGAATCATTTCTTTTTTGTTTCCCCCAAAGTCTAGTGCACCCTAACAGAAGATGCCCGGGCTCAGGCTCTGGGTGCTCATGCCAGCTTGGGGCTGGCACTTGGGAATGGTGGTGAAGGCCTGTAGGACGTGTGTGAGCCGGGCCACAAGGACTGGCTGGCCTGGGGGTGGTAAGGGGCACAGAGTGAGGGAGGGGAGGGTTGGGCGAGGAGGGCCTCTTTTCACGGTCCCTCACAGTCACCTCTTGGGCCTCCCACTCCGTGGGTAAGGAAGCAGAGAAGTCAGGTCACTGAGGAAGCAGAGAACCCTGGGTCTCCCTTGAGAGGGTCACGGACCTTTGGGGGCTTTTTCTCGGTCCCCCCAGGAGGCCCGGCCGAGCGGGCAGGCCTACAGCAGCTGGACACTGTGCTGCAGCTGAATGAGAGGCATGTGGAACACTGGAAGTGTGTGGAGCTGGCGCACGAGATTCGGTAAGGGGCTCTGTGGCGGGACTCCAGACGGTGGCACCCCCACGTCTCTCCCTGTGCTCCTCTGTGAGTGGTTCTCTCAGCATCTGGAAATGGCAGGTCGTGGCGCAGAGCTGGGCGGGGACCCGAGGGGACTGTGAGTGGCTCTCCTGCAGGCCTGGGGCTTGGAGCGAGTCATTCCCACCAGCTCCTCGGCAAAGTGGGTGTTCCAAACAGGAGGCAAAGGTGCCACAAGCGTCTCCATCACCCGATTCCTTGTAATCTGTTTGTTTGGGGGCCACTCAAGCAGTGCTCAGAGGAGATTAGGGGCCACTCCCCAAGGCACTTCACCCACCAGGTCGGCGCTTCAAACCATCAGGCTCAGTGCTGCTGGGGGCCATGCTGACCACCCCCGATGGTAGTCCAGGGCCTATGCAGTGCCAGGGATCAGACTCAGGTTCTAGGCATGCCCCTGGTCCCGAAGTCAGCTCTCCTCCTCCTCCTCCTCCTCCTCCTCCTCCTCCTCCTCCTCCTCCTCTTTTCTTTTTGGGGGTCACACCCGGTGATGTACAGGGGTTACTCCTGGCTCTGCACTCAGAAATTCCTCCTGGTGGTGTTCAGGGAACCATATGGGATGCTGGGAATCGAACCCGGGTCAGCCGCGTGCAAGGCAAACGTCCTGCCCACTGTGCTATCACTCCAGCCCCCTTGAGTCAGCTTTCTGACCCACATCACTGATGATGTTTTAAAATGCCCTTGTGTGGCCTGCAGATCTAGGACCAGAGTTAAGGCACTTGCCAGGTTCGATTCCTGGCTCCTATGGTCCCCTCAGCACCGCCCAGGAGAGATCCCTGAGCACAGCTGGGTTTGGCCCAGGAAAAGAAAAAACGAAAAATTAAAACGTGTGTGTGTGTGTGTGTATGTGTGCCCTAAATCTTGGTCCCCGGGGGGAGCTGTCAGCTCTGCTCTAGAATGACAGATGAGGGTCTTCTAGCGGGTGGTTTCTGGCTCTGCCTTGTATGTTGCTCATGACAGACTTAGGATTTGGGTCTCTGTTCTTCTAAACTGACCTTGGCCTCCGTGACCTTCTCAGCCACTTCTGGCCATTAGGGTTGAGATTGGGGACCCCTCTCTAGGCGTGGCCTCTATGCCCCTCCTTTCCCCAACATTCTCCTCCTCCTCTCTTCCCCCTGCTCTGGTAGACCCTTCTCCTGGCTGGCTTGGGGCTCCCCCAGACTCACCTTTCTCTAAGTGACACCCCCCCCCACCTTCCAGGAGCTGCCCCAGGGAGATCATCCTGCTGGTGTGGCGCATGGTGCCCCAGGTCAAGCCAGGGCCGGACGGCGGGGTCCTGCGGCGGGCCTCCTGCAAGTCCTCACATGACCTGCAGTCGCCCCCCAACAAGCGCGAGAAGAACTGTGCCCACGGACCCCCAGCCCGGCCCGAGCAGCGCCACAGCTGCCACTTGGTGTGCGACAGCTCTGATGGGCTGCTTCTGGGCGGCTGGGAGCGCTACACTGAGGTGACCAAGCGTGGCGGCCAGCACACCCTGCCCGCACTGTCTCGGGCCACCGCCCCTGCCGACCCCAACTACATCATCCTGGCCCCGCTGAACCCTGGGAGCCAGGTACGGACGGCTGGTCTGGGGCAAGGAAGGGCAGGGAGACGGGGCTGGGGTCAGCCTCTGCACAACTGCCCTGGGCAGAGAGAGGATGGGCCCTCGTAGCCTCAGGACCAGGTGAGGTTCAGGGATGAGGAGTAAGTGTTCAGCTCAGGAGGAGGAGAGCTTTCTGCTGTCTGTGTTTTCCACAGTGGATGGGCTGCCATGGAGGCAGGGAGCACTTGACACACAGGTGAACACAGACACGGATGGCATGTGGGGTGACGGAGTGCGTAATGGCATGTAGGGTGATGGAGTCCATGATGGCATGTGAAGTGATGGAGTCATTGATTGGCATGTAGGGTGATGGAGTGTGTGATGGCCTGTGGGGTGATGTAGTCCATGATGGCATGTGGGGTGATGGAGTGTTTGATGGCATGTAGGGTGATAAAGTCATTGATTGGCATGTAAGGTGAGGAGTCTTTGATGCCTGTGGGATGATGGAGTATGATGGCTGATGGGGTGATGGAGTATGTGATGGCATGTGGGACGATGGAGTCTGTGATGTCATGTGGAATGATAAAGTACATGATGGCATGTGGGGTGATGGAGGCCATGATATCATGTGGGGAGGTGGAGGCATGATGACATGTGGGGTGATGGAGTATGATGGCATGCAGAGATGGTGGAATGTATGAAGCATGAGGAAGATGGAGTGTGTAATGGCTTAGGAGGTGATGAGTGTGTGAAGTCCTGGGGGATAATGGAGTGCGTGGTGGGACAGGGATGATGGAACATGTGATGCTGTGCATAGATGATGGAGTCTATGATGGCATGTGGATGATGGAGTGTGTGCCCTTGGGGGACGAAAGCGTGTGTGGTATCACGAGGGATGGCCACATGTGTGACCCTGCACAGCAGTCCCAGGAGGTGGTTTGGGAAGGCAGAGTCTGAGAAATGTACCGTGAACCTCCTCTGAAGGTTCCCCCCACAGTGGCTCTGCCTGGGTCTCCCTGGCTCCCTAACTTCCCCCTTATGGCTGGTGCTTACTTGGGGTGCCGTGGAGAAAGCTACCCTACAGGAAGTGCGGGCTCGGCCCTGGGGTGAGACTTAACCACACAGGAGCCTCTCTCTGCTCCGGAGCTCGGAAGGGTTCTCTGCTCTGTGTTCCCTTCAAGACCCCTCCTAGAAGGACAGCTCATGTTCTCAGGGGCCCTTCCTTGGGGCGGGATGAGTCTCTGGTGGTTCAGAGTACCAAGCACCTGAGGCTGAGCCCTGTCTTGCCCTTGCAGTTGCTGAGGCCCGTGTACCAGGAGGACACCATCCCCGAAGGTGAGTCTGTGGCTCCCTGTGCCCTGGCATCCCAGAGGGACAGTGAGGTCAGGGAGGCCTCGCTGCAGATGCCAGTACCCTGACATCCACCCGGGGTCTCCCTGCTTGGGGCTTGATGTCTGAAGACAGCGAGGGCATCTCTCCAGAGCCGTCTAGATGACTGGTTGTCTCACACCCCTTGGCCTTTGAAGGGGACTTGTCCACGGTGACCAAGCTGCCATTAGGGGTCAGGTCTCATGGCAGGGAGGGGCGGCACGGATGGGCACTGCCAGACCTCAGGCAGAATTCCAGCTCTGGGACCTGGCACAGAGTGTACCCCTCAGTTTCTGCCTCTGTAGAAAGGGGGTAATTGCTCCCACTTCTGGGCATGTCAGACAGAAGACCCTGGAGTGCGGCTGTGGAGGTGCCCAAGCCCTGAGCGGCCTCTGGGGGGTAGAGCCTTGGGGCAGAGACTTCTCTCTGAGTTCTTGAGTCCCAGACCTGGGTTTGGACCCCAGGGAGTGGAGGCTGGGCTCAGCCTACACTCTTCTTCCAGAGGCAGAGAACTGTGGGCATGCCCTGTAGCCCCGGCAGCTGTCTAACTCAGATGCCAGTCCAGCGGGTATCTGGGGGTGCTGCTTGGGGCCTGCATGAGTCCTGCCTGTCTTTCTGAAGCCTTTGACTTTCTTCCCGGAAGTGGTTTTTCCCAGCCCCACACCCATCTGTGACCCGCTGTGCCCCTGAGGAAAGCCCAGTGTGCTTAGCACAGGCCTCAGGGTGCTTGGGGGGGGGGGGGCGTGCCTCTGTCTCCCAGGGAGCTGGGCCTTGTGGTCGCTGGGTCTGGCCTGTCGGGAAGATGCTATTTCCCACTAGTGAGGAAGCCATTTTAATCACCTTGAATTTGGGCTGGAGCCATAGCACAGAGGGTAGGGCATTTGCCTTGCACGTGGCTGACCCAGGTTTGATTCCTCCGCCCCTCTCAGAGAGCCCAGCAAGCTACTGAGAGTATCTCGCTCTCATGGCAAAGCCTGGCAAGCGCCCCGTGACGTATCCGATATGCCAAAAACAGTAACAACAAGTCTCACGATTTGTTGTGTGACATTACTGGTGCCTGCTCGAGCAAATCGATGAACAATGGGAGGACATTGATGGTGACACCTTGAATTTAAAAGGATTCATGATTGGGTTGCAGGAATGCAATGTTTTCAAACCAGTCCCCTCACCAATGTCCAAGTCCCTCCACAAATATGCTCCCTCCTGTTCATCCATGTGCCTGCCTTTATGAGACACACTTTACAATTTATATATATATATATATATATGTATGTATTATATATAATATAAATATATTAAAATATCACTAAATATCACAAAATATCACTGTCACTGCCCTCCCGTTGTTCATCGATTTGCACAAGTGGGCCCAGCAATGTCTCCATTGTGAGACTTGTTACTGTGTTTGACATATCGAATACGTCACGGGTAGCTTGCCAGGCTTTTGCTGTGCGGGCGAGATATCCTCGGTAGCTTGCCGGGCTTTATAATATATGATATATTACATACTATGTCATATATTATACATTATATTTCATTATATATTCTATTATATGTAATATATATTATTAAAACTTTTGACACTGAGGTTAACAGAAGTCTGGCCACTAGGGTTTGATGTGAATGCTTCATGACCTTTCAGCCCCCTCTCTTCCTCCTGATTGAATACTTCCCTCCCCCATTTTTAAAAAGCCTTCAGGCCTCAGTGGGGTGGACACGTGTCTGCCAAGTGGTGGCTTCTGAACGGCGGGGACAGTGCAGGGAACAGCAGGAGATACAGCGGGCGCCCTGGAGGAGAATGGCTTGGGTGTCTCTCAAGGCTAGCCTCAGGGGGTAGGGTGTCCCCTCTGGGGCCCAGCAAGGCCTCTGAGCCCGTCCCACCTTCTGCACCCCCTCTGAGAACGCAGTCGCCAGGGAACTTGAGGGGGCGGGGAGGGGGGTGGCAGTCTGAGTCACAGCGGGAACGTTTGGAAGGCGTCCTTTGGAGAACTTGACCTTGCTTCCTTTATGCCAGGCTCCAAGGGTGCATCGGCTCTACACCAAGCATCTAACCTTTAGAGCACCAGACCTGGGGTTCCAAGGAAGGGGTGGGATTCAGGGTATGGCGGCCGGCGGAGCTCCCATTTGACACCCCGAGGTGCCAGCTCCCGTCCCTGCCTCAGGTGGGCTGCCCCGCCTCCTCTCAGGAGGGAGTGTGGAGTGACCCTGACTTCAATGGAGCCCGCGGAGCCCCGCTGACCTGGGTTTGGCAGAGTCCCTGGGGGCACTGGTGCCCTGGGCATTGTCTGCGGCTGGAGGGGTGCTCTGAGTCACCACTGCTGGGGCGGGGTGGCTGCCCGGGCGGGCGTGGGTTCACCCTGGAAGCTGGACAAAGCTGAGTAATTACTGTGTTTGGTCAGTGGGGCAGGTGTTGGAGAAAAAAAATGGGGTGATCGGGGAGGAGGAGGTTGGGGCCAGAGATAGAAGGAGGGAACAGGTGGGTGGCTGAGGTAGGTTTTTGTTTTGTTTTGTTTTGTTCCCTCACTGAAGCTCAGTAGCTGGGTGGCAATTCTGGATCATTCGGAAAAAGAATTTTCAGAAATGGGCTTCAGAGAGCCCCAGGGACTGGTCACCGCACGTCCAGGGGTGTGTGGAATGGGGGCATGAGGGTGTGACTGCCTGGGTGAGTCACCCCCAGCTCCCTGGGCCCTGGGGACCTGGTGTGCCCAGGGCCAAGCCCAGCTTTCCTGCTGAAAGCAAGGGGTCCTGGGACCACTGGGTGGTGGCAGGAGACAAGCCCACTCATCCCCAGTGCTGGGCAAGGACCGGCAGAAACAGTGCCCGGGAGGGTACAGGCTGGGCAGCACGGGACCTAGCAAACTGGGCACTTCTCTGATTTTGATCTATTTTTTCTGTTTCTTTGTTCGTTTGGGGGCCACATCTCACAGTTCTCAGGGCTTACTCCTGACTCTGTGCTCAGGGGTCACTCCTGGCGGGGTTCGAGGGACCCGGAGAGGTACTGGGGCTCAAACCCAGGAGGGTTACATCAAGAGAAGCGCCCGCCCGCTGCGCTCTCTCTCGGGCAGCACTTTTGGTCTAGTTTGCCTCGGGGTCGCCCACTTACTATCCTGTGTGGTTTCACCTCCCGTGGGTAGTGAGGTGAGTTTCAGGGTGCCCCGGTGACCCCATTCACAGTGAGGTCAGAGGGCACCACAGACCTAAGGCGCGGCTGAGTCGTGCGTTTAGGGTGTCTAATAAGCCCCCAGGCACTCACGAGGTGCCTCCCTCCGTCCAGGGGGTGCGAGGTAGCGTTTGTAGCCACTTCTGGGCTGAGGACACAGCTCCAATGGGGAGGGACCTGCTCAGGGTAGCGGTCTGTTGTGGGAGGAAGCCAAAGCTGCAGTTTGGGGGTGACACCCCCCCCCCGCCCCGCTCAAACCAGACTGTGCATCCCCCCAGGCTGGGGCTGCTGCATGGGCGGGGCAGATGAGCGCCTGGCAACTTCTTCCTTGAATCCACTCCCTTCACCCACTTCCTGCAACCCCTGCTGACTCCCCGCTCAGCAGTCCCAGAGAGGCAGGAAGCAGTCAATCATGACCCTTATGCTCTGAGTATGGCCCCAAGATGCCACAGGGTCAGTGACCACTTGCTGGGGGTCGGGTGTCAGCTTTTTCTCTTGCTCTGCACAGGACAAAGGGCAGGTGGGCGGAGGAAGCAAGTGTGAGACCTTCGGAGCTGGCTTGGGGCTTCCTCCCAGGCTGAGCTGTGGCCCTCATGTGGGTGGGGAGCTTCCCCGAGATGCCGCTGGGGTCCAGCCACCTCCCGCCCCCTCACCCCCATTGCCGAGACCCAGGGGCTGCAGCAGCAGAGAAGTTCCAGGCTGTGCTGGCCAAGGGGCTAGAATATTCCCCATATGGAAGGGGAGCCCGGGCATGGCAGAGTCCGGCTGCTCTGAGCTTGGCCTCCTTCCTACTGAAGCCCCAGACCCCCGCCTTTGTCTCTGCTTTTGTTTGGGCCACACCCAGCATGCTCAGGGCTTGCATCCACAGTGCTGGGGCTGGCCACAGTCAGGCTGCATGTCCAGTGGGCACCTTAACTCCACGGGTCTCACTGGCCCCACGGCTCCCAGACTCTCTTGCTCTCTGCCGAGGGGTCAGTAGGACAGAGATGCGGCATCCAAGGACCCTGTTCTTGCAGCCCTGGGGGTTCGCCTCTCTTTCTTCGCCTCTCGCTTCTGAGGAGCAGGATTCGGGAGGGGGTAGCCTTGCTGGGGTTGCCATAAGACCTTGGGCCCTCAGAGACCCTGGGAGCACCTGATGAACTAGCTTTCCAACACGTGGGACAACACAGGAAGCAAGAAAGCAGAAGCTTCCAGACCTCGTGCTCAGGACTTTCTGGGGAGGGGTATTCTTTAGGGTCTTACAACACACACGCGCACACACACACACACGCACACATGCACATGCGTACTCACACAGACATACATATATATAATAAGTACTTGCATGCTTAGACACAGGCACATACATACACGTACACATATGTGTGTACACAGACATACACACACATGCATACTCACACAGACACACATATACATAATAAGCACATGCATGTAGACACATGTACTACATATACGTATGTGCACACAGACAAAAACACATAGACACACATACATGATAAGCACATGAGTGTACAGACACATGAACACATGTACACATACACACATTTACACACACACAACATGGTTTGGTGCCAGTTGAAATCAAGACCCTTGGGACAGGAAGCCATGGCTGGGGGCACAGGCTGGTGAACATGGCTGAGCTCAGGCACCGCCACCTGGTTCCAGGTGGGTGGGGGGCTTTGACCCAACACAGGAGCAGCTGAGGCAGCTGCTTCCAGGTGGGGGTGGATGCTTTGGCGGGGTGAGGAGAACAACTCCGTCTCTGCTGCCCCTGGCCCCAGTCCTAGGCCTAGATGGGCAGCCTGGCCTGGGCAGGTGGGGAGGGGGAAAGTGAGGGCCCATCGCTCTGCTCTCACTGATGGTCCAGGCAGGTCTGATGGTCAGACCTTATGATGTCTTGGGGGCCACGTTTCCTGCTTTCTTTGCTTTGAGGCCAAGCTGAGAGGTCTAGCTGGGTCCTACACAGGGGCTCTGTGGTCCTTGGGGGTACCCCGGCTGTGTCTCAGGCCTGGAGTGGCTTCCAGGCCCAGGGGGCTCCTGTGTATGGGAGGGCTCTCTCTGCACCTCACTTCTTCACAGGGGATGCCCTCGGGAGCGGGCAGCACCTCACGGCACCCCCATCTCCACTGCGCAGAGTCGGGGAGTTCCAGCAAAAGCAAGTCCTCCACGGGCCTGGGCAAGAAGTCCCGGCTGATGAAGACGGTGCAGACCATGAAGGGCCAAGGCAACTACCAGAACTGCTCAGCCCTGCGGCCGCATGCACCACACTCCAGCTATGGCACCTACGTCACCCTGGCCCCCAAGGTCCTGGTGTTCCCCATCTTCGTCCAGGTGAGCTGCGCGCCGTGGGGACCCTTGGGGGAGAAAGGAGAGAACTGTCCACAGCGGGACGCAGGGAGGCCCCGTGGGGGGGGGAAAGACGCCCCTCTAGGTGCTCGGGAGTCTGAGTCTGGTTCTGAGGGGACAGACGCTTCGGGAGGAGCAGCAGAAAAGGCCAGCATGAGGCGGAGGTGGGCGCGGGGTCCCCTCAGTCCCCCTCCTCGCTTCTCCTTTCTCCTGGGGTCAGGCCGGACACACTGGCACTGCTCGCTGAGTCTCCCGGGGCTGTTGGCCAAGCCTCAGCTTCCTGGGGCCCATCGGGTGGTTTGTGTTTGAAAATGGCCAAGGGGAGCCGTGGCCTGAGCAAACGGGCGGGCGTGCCCCCGCGGGAGCTCAGAGTGCGTCTCACCCGCCCTTCTCTCTCCCTCCTCCCTTCTGACACGGCTGGCTGACAGCTGGCTGACGTGACCCTTCAGGTCTCTTTCCTTTGTGCCCGCGCACATCTGAGCAACTAGCCCTGCCACCCACTTAGCGCCCCAGGGCTCTCTCTAAACACACGTGGCAGCTCGCACTCTCCCCGCGTCACGAGCTCCGTGCTGTGTAGTCTGTGGCCGTGGCCTCTTTTTTTTTTTTTCTTTTTCCAGCCCAGTCTTTGTTCAGACCTTTAGGTTCTGTCGACTCTGCCTGCTGTCACTAAAATAGGCCTGTAATGAAAATCCCCACGTGTGAATAGAGTCTCAGGATCATTCTCCTTGGGAGGACTTCCTCGAACTGAAAGAACCCACTCCCGGAGCGTAAACATTCTGAAAGCTCCTTAGGCAAATGGAAAAGTCTTTGCCTGAGAGCTGGCTCAACCTCTCCTGCACGGCACGGTGACCCCACAGCCACAAATCTGCTGCCCCTGCCTGCCTTCTGCTGTGTACCCGGACACCCAGCCCACCCCAGCCCTGGCCCCCATTGGGGATCTTAGAACTCACTCTTAGAGCACAGCAGCTCCTTCCCGAGGGAACCCCCTCAGCCTGGCCTGCCCTTCCCCTTCCTTCCAATGTCTTGGCTTCCACAGGGATCAATTCTATTTTTTTTTCTTTTTGGGTCACACCTGGCAATGCACAGAGGTTACTCTTGGCTCATGCACTCGGGAATTATTCCTGGTGGTGCTTGGGGGACCATATGGGATGCTGGGAATCCAACTCAGGTCGACCGTGTACAAGGCAAACGCCCTACCTATTGTGATATCGCTCCAGCCTGGGGATCAATTCTTATTTGCAGAAATATTTACCCAAAAAGTTTGAATGAAGTCGCAAAGCCTTTCTGTGGCCAAACACATCCACCACCTGGGCCTAAAGCTTCCATGGCATTTTATTTTGTTTGAGGGGCCATGGGCTGGAGCGATAACACAGTGGGTAGGGCATTTGCCTTGCAAGCAGCCAACCCAGCCAACCCAAGTTCGATTTTTCCGCCCCTCTCAGAGAGCCCAGCAAGCTACCCAGAGAATCTCACCTGCAAAGCAAAGCCTGGCAAGCTAACTACCCGTGGCATATTCAATATGCCAAAAACAGTAACAACAGGTCTCACAATGGAGACATTACTGGGCCTGCTTGAGCAAATCGATGAACAATGGGAGGACAGTGCTACAGTGAGGGCCATACCTGGCAGTGGTCAGGGCTTCCTCCTGGCTACCTGTGCTTAGGGATCCCTCCTGGCAGGGCTTGGGGGATCATATGGGGTGCTGGGGATTAAACCCGGATGGGCCACATGGGAAGTGGACACCCTACCTCCTGTACTGTCTCTCCGGCTGGCCATGTGCCCTTCAACAAACCTTTCAACAGGGCATGCCCGCCGAGATGGTGAGACTGGCCTGTCCCCACCCCCGCCAAGGCCCCTCTCATATTCTCTTCTCTCGGTAACACCCTCCTCCTCCTCCTCACCCCGTGGCCTCACTAGCTGGGCTTGAGGATCAACCTGTTCTGTAATTTCTACTGGCTTTGCCTGGCCTCCTTGGGTTCACTGTTGTGGGGCTTCACCCCACCCCTATCCTGGGGGCGGCTGCTGTTCCAGCCTTCCGTGCTTCATCAGCTCCATCCGGTGCTTGCGTGGAGTTGACCTTCATCTTGCTACCTTCCCTCTAGCCCCTTGCTGGTGTTGGGTCCCTAGAAACGCCTCTGGGTTCCGCCATCTCTGAGCCCCCCTCAAGGGAGACCCCTCCTTGGGGGGCCTGGGGTTTCGAGTCTCCCGTACCTGCCTCGGGTAAGCTCTGCTGGGCGAGTCAACACTCAGGGCCTTTCTCTGGGCCAGGGTGATGGGGGTGGCGTGAGAGAGCTGGATTCACCTCCCAGAGGCTTCTGGGCACTGTTGGTCCAAACCTGTGTCGAGTGTCGACGGGGCTGGGCCCAGCCTTGAAGGGGCTCGAGCCTCCCTCCCAAGGCCCCTCAGCAGGCCAGGTCTGACTGCAGGGACTTTCCCGTGAGGCAGATCCAGGACACACCGGTGGGGGAAGGGGGCTGGGGGCTGGGGCACCCAGGACCCCCCACCTCCAGCAGAGGCGGGGGTGGGGGGCACAGGGGAAAGGGGAGAGGCCTAGTCTGCGGTTGGACTTCCTGTCCGGGTGTCACCGCACGAGGGGGCGGGGCGGCGGAAGGTGGCAGCTGCCGTCTCACACGGGCTCGGAGCGTCCCCCTTCCGTTTCCCTCGGTGGGTGAGGGGCTGAGCGGGTGCTTAGGTTGGGGAGGACAGTCGGTCCTGAGCAGACCCTGTGGTTCCAGCCCTTGGACCTCTGCAACCCAGCGCGGACCCTGTTGCTGTCGGAAGAGCTGCTGCTGTATGAGGGGAGGAACAAGGCTGCTGAGGTGAGTGGGGGACCGGGCCTCCTCCAAGGGTGGCGATTTCCTCCTCACAGTTGCTCCAGCTCTGGACCGAGTGACCTGAGAGCCTTCTAGCCCTCAAACTCACACCGTCCCTCCCAGCCTTCCTTGCTAGTCCGTTTTCAGCACTGGGGAGAGGGGGAGCTACCCCTCCCCCACTTAAACTGTTTTCAGTCTTTGTTTTTATGCTTTTGGGGTCACACCCAGCACTTCCAAGGGGTTACTCTTGGCTCATGCACTCAGGAATTACTCCTGGCGGTGCTTGGGGGACCATCTGGGATGCTGGGAATCGAACCTGGGTCTTCCGCGTGCAAGGCAAATGCCCTGCCTGCTGTACTATTGCTCCAGCCCCTGTTTTCAGTCTTTGATGTCTAGAATGTCTGAAAACACCCCCTCCGTGGACCCCCACACGATGCCAGTCTGTGGCAGGGGACTGAGTCTGTGATTTTCCCTGGGTACTGACTCTGCTTATCTCTGGGGGATTTCATGCACCCACATATTTCCCCGAGCCAGCCAGCTTCCAGCGAGCTGATCCGTGTGTGAAGGGAAGGTGAGCCCTGGGCCCTGACTCTCTTCCCGGGTCTTGGCAGAGGGCAGACGGCTTTCTGCAGGTCGTGCCCCACTCACAGCTGGTAGCAGGACATGGCTGGAGGGAGCAACTCAGGGGTGTGGAAAGATGAGGAAACTCCTGCTTCCTCAGTGTTCTCCTCTGAACTTTGAGTGTGTTTGTGTATATGTGTGTGTGTGAGTGTGAGAGTGTGTGAGTGTATGTGTGTGTATATGTGAGAGACTGTGTGTGTATTAGACTGTATAATCGTGTCTCTGTCTCTGACCGTGTGAGGATATGTGTGCGAGAGTGTGTGCATGTGAGAGTGTGTGTGTGTGTGAGTCTGAGAGAGTGTGTATGTATGTGTGTGAGAGTATATGGCTGTATGATTGTGTGACTGTAAGAGTATGTGATTGTGAGAGTGTGTGGACACGAGTATGACTGTGTATGTATGTGTATGCATCTGGTGGAAGCAACAAGGACAGGGTGATCGGAGGCTGCAAGAGCCCTATTAAAAATCACCTTTCTGGAACATTCTGCAGTGCACTGCCCGTATTTATTTCTGAAACTAGAAGCCATGTCTTCCAAAAGTTCGCCCCTTTCTGGACAACTCTGGGGAAACCAGCATGTGTTCCCCTGCCTTGTGGCATCACCTGCGCGTCCCAGGACCTCTTCTTTGAAAACTTTCTTAGGAGCCTCAGCTTGTCTACTGAATTGTTTCTCTGTGTGTGTGTGTGTGTGTGTGTGTGTGTGTGTGTGTTTTAGCGGGATTTGAATTTTAGGGGCAAGATGTCACAGGGTGCTATGCTTGGTGAATCTGTGTTGGATCAGAAATGTAGGTGTGGTCCCAGAATTCAGAAGACATTTGGAAATGGAGCCCCCAGAAATACACATGGCTGCCTCTGTCCATTCCCATGTTTGCCTGCTCCCTGCTGAGTGGGGATCACCTCACCCACATGCGCTCCACGTACCTGATTCCAGACAGCTCCAGCAGCTCCCCTGTAGGTGAGGAAACTGAGGATCCTGTGAGTTGACCCACGCCCCTGGGTTCTCCAGGGTCCCTAATTCTGTGGGGCTTCCCAGGCTCTAGGTTGTTTGCAAACACACAACCCACCGTGTGCCAGAGTCTTTGGAGTTATAGTCTGTCCCACAATCTTCGCTCAGTGAATTCCTACAGCTTTTGAAGACCAAAAGAATGATCTGTAAAAAGTCAAATAAATTCAGTTCCCCCTCCCCGCCCCCCGCCACCCCCGGATGTGCAATAGGGAGTAAGTATGTCTGCTGTAGTTGTCAGGGCGAAAAATAAACAGCAGTTTGAGGCCAGAGGGACAGGACAGTGAGTAGGGCACTTGCCTCGCACATGGCTGACCCAGGTTCCATTTCTGGCACCCCATAGGGTCCCCCGAGCCTGAGCTCAGCCAGAAGTGAACCCCGAGCACCACTAGGTATGGCTCAGAAATGAAAACAAACAAGTAACAAAAGACACCAGTCCCAGAACTAATGAACAACCCCGATCCAAGAGCTGGTAGAGGCTGGGGGTCTGGTTGGACCCCAGGAGTGCTCTGTGTCTGGCTTCCCTGAGACTCTGGTCATGGCGGGGGACGAGTTTCTTCTCACGTCTATCAAGGTGGCACCTCCAGACAGTGGCTTCACTGCTGGCAAGTATGAAATGGTAGAAAAGTATTCCCAGAAGCTCAACAAGAATCTTTTTTTGGGGGGGGCCCCACCCCGGCAGTGCTCAGGGCTTACTTCTGGCTCTGAACTCAGGCATTACTCCTGGTGGTGCTTGGGGGATGCCCAGGCCGGCTACATGCAAGGCCAACGCCCTGCCCACTGTATTCCCTCTTCAGCCCCTCAACAGGACTTTTGATGCTGGGAACGTTCCCCTGCTGGTGCCTGGCCTGAGCATGCTCGGGCTGGTCTAGTCCCACATGGGGACTTGCTGTCCCTGATGCCACAAGCTTCCAGAATGCACCAGGAAGTCTGGGACCATCATACAGTGGGTAGGGCACTTGTCTTGGGTTCAATTCCCAGCATCCCAAATGGTCCCCTGAGCATTGCCTGGAGTGATTTCCCAAGTACAGAGCCAGGAGTCACCCCTGAGCACTGCTGGATGTGACCAAAAAATACAATACAAAAAAAAAAAAAAAATATATATATATATATATATATATGGAGATTTGCATTCTGGATCAGCCCCCCACGTGTCTACACCTACACTCCTGAGCATCCACACGTGGTACCAGGTGGTGCCAGGCCCCATGCTCAAGGCTCTGGCAGTGTGGGCCTTGGACTCCACTCACAGTTCCTTAGAACTGACCATTAACTAGGGCCCTGCCTTGGGGCAGGATTCCCGGCTGGAGGCTTGCCTTGGGTTCTCGGGAGAGTGACCCTCCCATTACAAGTGCTCCCTTAGCCTTGACCCCTGGGGAAACAGATGTGCCCCAGGAGCGAGTGTGGGCCAGCAGCAGGTGTTCCCCAGGGCCAGCTGTGGCGGGTGGCAGGCCCTGGGGTTGGGCGTTTCCCTTCTGTGGGCAGATGTGGGCTCTGCTGGTGAGTAGGCGAGGACCCAGCTGGCCCCTGCCTGGCACGCTTGCCCTTCTGCCCAGCCTCCTGCTCTGTGGCAATCTGCCTTTTCCCTGACCTGACCTTCGGGGGAAATTCTTTATTGAGGCCGTAATCGCTTCCCGTCTAGACCAGGTCCTCAGCTCTGGGGACCAGGGCCAGAGCAGAGCCGGGAGCTTTGCTCACCTTGCCAGGGCCCTGCCCTGCTTGCTGTCTACCCAGTTCTCTTGGGGGTCCGGTCAGTTGGGACTTTTTCAGGCCCCCCCAGCCTTTCCGCCACAGGTTGTACCTGTCAGGGTGTCTGGAGGTGGCTGTAGGCAACACCCTTGCCTCGAGTGGGGAGTCTAAGTGTGCACCCCATGGGGTTCGCCTTCTCCTTTCCCTGCACAGACTTGGGAGTCGTTCCTTTTCTCCCCCCAGATCTTCTAGACTCAGGGACCCTTTGCCCTGCCTCCCTTCACTTTGTGATGGTTGTCTCCTCTGCTCATCTTTTTAAGTCTTTCTCTGTCTTTTGGGCCAGACACAGCTGTGCTCAGGGATCATTCCTGGCTCTGTACTCAGTGATCATGCCTGGTTCTGTAACTCCTGGTGGTGCTCAGGGATCAGTCTTGACTCTATACTCAAGGATCATTCTTGGTTCTATGCTCAGGGGTCACTCCTGGTGGTGCTCAGGGATCACTCCTGGTAGTGCTCAGGGATCACTCCTGGCTCTATACTCAAGGATCATTCCTGGTTCTGTGCTCAGGGATCACTCCTGGTGGTGCTCTGAAAATCATATGCCAGGGATCAAACCTTGATCAGTTTCATGCTAGGCAAGTCAAGTGCCTTCTCCCCAGTTATTATTGCCTCTGGCCTCTAGAATATATATTTTGAAATTACAAAAGTAGCAAATTTTCCAACCCAAAATAAAGAATGTTTAGGAAGGTAGGAAGTAAAAACCCCACCCTTTAGAGTGAAGAGTGTACTGTCTCAGACATTAAAAAAGGAAACCAGGTGCAAATACAGGGAAGCACCCAGCCACGTTTCACAAATTGCATTTGAGGTATTTTGCACTTGGCACTATTTGGGCTCGTGATGGATAATTGATTTTCAGTTTGGCTCACATTCCCTTGTCCGATCTTTCAAAGAGTGGCAGAGCACCCTGCCTTCGGGATGCAGAGGGCTTTAGTCTCTAGTTCCTCTCTGGATGGGAGCCCCTGTGCTTCATTTGCTTTAAGATTCTGTCAGAGAGCTCAGAGGTGGCGTTGGGGGATGGACACAGTCCAAACACCACCTGGCCCACGTTCCCTCATCAGCTTCAGCTTTCATCCAATGCACATGAGGCCAGTGCTGGCACCTGCCAATCTCCTCTGGCTGATTTCTTTAGAAGAGATCACGTGCCAGGCTTTGACGCCTCAAAGGGAAGTTCACAGAATGCATCATCTGTTTTCTTGGGGGAGAATCTAAAATTGGATTTTATTGCTTTGGACCGAAGGCCCTGGTAGGATTTATGCAACAAAGGACAGCATAATCTGCAGCGGCATTAAGAGGATCAAGTGGATTTCGGAACATTTAGAAATATGCTGAGCATGACTGTTGGTTTACCTATAATGTTTAAAAATAGATTTCCCCTTTATTTTTGGAGCAGCAAGTGCATAAAAACGATAAATGTTATGTGCACGTCTGTGTTGGAGCGTAAGTGACTGGCTCCTTTTGTGGGGGGAGGGAGCCAAGTTGCACGTTCATTTATTTCAATGCGATGGAAAGGGACCCGTCAGGAATTTGGTAATAACACCTACCAGGTAGAGTGTTTCTCTCCTCAGCCTCTGTAGCACATCCCAGGAGTCTATAGGGAAACCCGCTTCTATAGGACTCGCTTCTATTTGCCCAGGCGAGTGAGGACCCTGGTCAGTGTCAGCGATGTGCAGGGAACTGAACCCACTTACCCAGTCGCCATGACTGTTGGGGGATGGGGCTTCAGGACTCCGGCAAAGGGGATTCTTCCTGTACCTCCAGGTCCAAGTCTGTAGGGCCCTGTGGAGGAGGGGGGCGAATCTGAGTGGCATTTAGGTTCTGCTCATGTTTTTCTGCTCTGAGGAGTGCAAAGGCAGCAGTCAGGAGCTTGGAGAAGGCGCTTTGGAGTCTGGCCTGGATGTGTCCTTGGGAATGCAATGAAGGCTTTTCCCGGGGGCCACCAACATCCCTGGTTCTGCCCTGTCTGACCTGGGGAAAGGCTCAGGCCTCCAATGGGCCTCCAATGCCGGCTGAGCAGCCGGGAACCCAGAGCTGCCAGTTCCTGAATGTGTGTGTGTGTGTGTGTGTGTGTGTGTGTGTGCATGCCTCCATGTGTGTGAGTCTCCATGCATGTGTGTTTGCTCTCCAACATTGCAGGTAACCCTGTTTGCCTACTCGGACCTGCTGCTCTTCACCAAGGAGGACGAGCCGGGTCTCTGCAACGTGCTGAGAAACCCCCTGTATCTGCAGAGCGTGAAGCTGCAGGAAGGTGAGTGAGCAGTGGACCTGGGCCGCCCCAGGGTGGCTGTGTGCCCAGGGGGGTCCAGCTCTGTGCAGTTGCCCCTGGGCCCAAAGGCTGATTGAGCGCGCGTGCGCGTGCATGTGTGTGTGTGTGTGTGTGTGTGTGTGTGTGTAGTGGGTTGGGGGGAGGGTGCCGGTGATCCGACCCAGGGCCTCACATAGGCTGCTTGCCCAGCCCCACGAGGACCCTGGACACCGCCTGCTGCCCTGGGCTGGACACTCCAGTGCTCTGTGGCATCCTGATGTTCTGTGGCTCTCTCCAGACCCCCCACATTCTGCTGCAAGTCTTCCCTCCAGCCCTCTTTCAGGGAGGGCAGTAGGGTGGGCTCGGGTGGGGAGAGGCCTGTGTCAGAATCTTGGCCCCACCCTCCCTGTCTGGGGCAAGCCATTCTGCAGCTATGAGCCCACCTGTTTGTGGGGTACCCGGGAGACTAATAGAATTGCGGCAGCCATGGTGACCTAGGTGCCCTGGAGGGGTGCTGGCCTGCACCAGGTCCTCAGTGACTGCCCTCCACCCACACGTCCAGGACACAGGGGTGCCCATCTCTCTCTCTTGCACGCGCCCCTCTGCAGCTCCCAGCTAGGGCCTGGGGTGCGGCTACCCTGGAGCCCCCGTGGCTGGCGCCCTGAGCACGTGGGAGTGTGAAGTTGTGCCTCTACCCGGCAAACTTTCCACTGAGCCGGGGAGCTCAGGGGGCTGGGAAACTGCCCAGAGGTTTGATTTGGCGCCTGCGGTCTCCGGCTTCGGCTGCAAGGGGCCCGGCTTCCTCTCCCAGATGAATGAAAACAACAACAGACCTGTTTGAGCAAGAGGGCCCGGCGGGAGGAAAGCAGTGCCCAGCCCAAGAATTCTGTTTTGACGCATTTGCTCTGGGCAACTTCCTGCCAGTGGGCAAGGCCAAGCCTCGAGCCCAGTGGCCCCCTCTCTCCCCGTTCTTCCTCCTGAGAACCCCGGCAGTGTGGGAACCTCCACGCGAGCCGCTGCAGAAAGTCAGCACACTCCTCGGTTGCTGCCTCTCCTGCCCTCACCAGCCTAGGGCATGTTTCCCTGTGCCGTCTGCCTTGGTCAGAGGCGAGGTGTGGGCCCCTCAGGGGTTCAGCACTAACCCTGACCTCCCAGGGACCCTCGGCCCCAACACACACACCCACGGGAGGGGCCAGGTGAGAGCTTCTGGGACCCTGCCCTCCTCTTTCCTGCTGCCCAGTCCAACCCTGCCAACCCCTGCATGCCCGCCCCCACACACACACTCCCAGGCACACATAGCACACTCATTCACACTCACTCACAGACACACTCATTCACACACACTCATTCACACACTCACAGACACACACACAGCACACTCATTCACAAACACAGGCACACACAGCACACTCATTCATACACTCACAGACACACTCATTCACACACAGTTATTCACACACACACTCACAGACACACACAGCACACTCATTCACACACTCACAAACAGACATACTCACACACAGCACACACAGCACACAGCACAGTCATTCACACACAGCACACTCAATCGCACACACACACTCATTCACAAACACTCATTCACACACACAGGCACACAGCACACTCATTCACACACTCACAGACACACACAGCACACTTATTCACAAACACTCATTCACACACTCATACACACTCACAGACATTCATTCACACACACTCACAGGCACATACAGCACACAGCACAGTCATTCACACTCAGTACACTCAATCACACACACGCACACTCATTCATACATACTCATTCACACACTCACAGGCACACACAGCATACTCACACACAGCACACTCACACAGCACACTCATTCACACACTCATAAGCACACTCACACTCATATACAGCACACTCACTCAGACACACTCACACATGCTTACAGCATACTCATACATAGGCACATTCACATGTGAACATACTAGTATATACACACATGTGCTCATGTACACATGCACATTTACACACATGCATGCAGACTCACACACATGTGTGTGGACATGATTCACACTTAGACATGTGTGTACACAGTCATATACACACTCACATACATATTCATACACATG
>JAOXYA010000028.1:5388464-5420075 GCA_028565675.1 Sorex palustris | reverse complement strand
TCTTTCTTTCTTTCTTTCTTTCTTTCTTTCTTTCTTTCTTCCTTCCTTCCTTCCTTCCTTCCTTCCTTCCTTCCTTTTGTTTTGGGACCACACATCAGGCCTGCTCAGAGGGTCCTCCTGGCTTACCACTCAGTCACTCCTGGCAGTGCTGGGGGTGGGTTTGGGGTCTGCTGCTTGCTATGGGTACAACTTTTTATTTATTTATTTTTGGGGGGGCCACACAATGGTGCTTAGGGGCCACTCCTGGGTCTGTGATCAGGGGCCACAGCAGAAGGCGCTCAAACCATTTTTCTCGGCCACAGTCCAGTTGTGCAAGGCCGGTCCCTTCCCTTCCCTACTTCCCTCTCCGGCTCCCTGGGTGCTATTTTTAAACTTTGCCCCTATTGTGTGCCCATTCTCCACCACCACTGATCCCAGTATCCCTCCGCCCATCCCCCCCATCCCCCCCCCACCATCCCATCCTGCCTCTGTGGCAGGGTATTCCCTTTTGTTCTCTCTCTCCTTTTGGGTGCTGTGGTTTGCCCCTATTGTGTTGGAAGAATCACTTTCTTCCCTCACCTCCAGCCTCTCCAGTTGTTCTTGCCCTGAGGTCTCTCGGAGTTAGTTGCTCATCTCTTAGGGGCTGTACTCGTGCAAGATCCTGCTCCATTGCATGAGTTCGCTTCATTTCCTCCTGCAGAGCTGTCTTGAGTCATTTTTTTCCAGAATGGGGTCTGTGGGTGGCACGCGTCCTGCGCCTTTGTGAGTCTGGCAATATTTGCCCTGGGTGTGAATCATCCTTTTCCCCCGAGTGGAGACTTCTAGGCTCACAGTCGTTTCCCAGAGAACCTGGGCTCCGTGTACTCACTCGTCCGGGCCTCATCTTGTGTGCCCTGCGCAGTGGGCTGGCTCTGAGGTTTAAGATGTGACTCATGATTCCCACCCTCTGTTCTCCGTGGGCCGTTTTCCATGGCTCTGAGGAGGCGAGCCCTTTTCTTCAGAAGTCTGCCTTGGGTTGGGGAGGACAATTGTCCATTGATTTTTTTCAAATGGGTTCTTTGCTTGCTCCCATTCTCCCTTCCTGCCTTTCCTATTCCAAATAATATCACCGTGGAGAGTAATGGTGCGTGTTTAATTGGACATGCCTTCCCTCTGGCTGCATTCTTTGCCCAGAGCTATTGTCACTCTCCTTCTGTGCTGGGTGGGTGGAGACACAAAGGATGGGGGAGCAGATGCTTCAAGGTCCCTCAGGAACAGGCAAAGGGCCAGAGTCTCAACCCAGGTGCCTGTCTTTGCAGGCTGCTACTTCCCGTGTGTCCAATTCAACCCATGACCCTACCCTGACCCTGTGAAAAAGAGGCTCATTGACCCCAAGGGAGGGAGCAGCTTTTTGGGGGGGGCAGAGTAAGGGAGAGAAACAGAGGGAGTGAGGACCAGAGAGGAGGGAGTAACAGTGGCTCCCCAGCCCCTCCCGCCCTGTCCCTCTCCAACAGCCCCTTGGGCCTTGTAGCTGTCTCTGGAGTCTTGCTTCTCCTCCTGGTGCTCGTCCCTCTGTTTCTGGAGTCCCCGCTTACACAAGCATAACGGTGGCTCTACAGAGCAAACCCAGACACCGTTGGAAGTCAGGTTTGAATGACAGCATGAACTAACACGTGGTTTCTGAGTACCCAACAGAGGCCAAAGGCTGAGCTAAGTCCTGGTGACACAGTCAAGAGTTGCCCGGCTGCAAGGAACAAACCTCAACTCACGTTCATTTTGTGCAGGCAAGACTTGGCTTAGGCAGAATTCATCTTTTCCATCTCGGCTGCCCCCTGCATAAATGTGGACACTCTCCCTGAGTGCTGGCAGTGCCACCTGCGCCAAGTCCCAGGCTTCGGGTCTTATAGTTTGACACTCTCAACTGTTTCACCCACAGGCCTGGCCTGGATCCCTGGTGCCCGTCCTCATCCTTGAGGACAATTGGGTGGGATACAATGAATGCCAGGATTGTGGGGTGGGTCAGTTCTATATGAATCACCTGGTTGGAGAGGGTGGAAAGGATCAGGCAGTTCCTCAGTTGGCCAAGAAGGGCAGATGGACACTGGTAAGGGAAAAACCCCAGCCGTCTTCTACCTGGTCATTCATCAGCCAACGTGCTGTAGCCCACGGGGCTCATGGTCTGGTGGATAAGGTCTAGTGGTGGACAGCTGGGGGACACTTGCCAAGTAGGAACAAGTAGCAATGAATAGATGGCATTAAGGCCCAGGGCTGGTGAGACAGTTCAGGAGGTGAGGCACTTGCTCAGGCCATTCTGGT
The DNA here is from genome assembly GCA_028565675.1 of Sorex palustris. NCBI lineage: Eukaryota > Metazoa > Chordata > Mammalia > Eulipotyphla > Soricidae > Sorex > Sorex palustris. Next base: position 5,417,801 of record JAOXYA010000028.1, on the reverse strand, counting down.
TTCCTCCCGGGCCCTGCATACCCGCCAGGGCTCACTCTCGGACACAGAACCAGAAATAGCCCCTGAGCACCATAGGGTGTGATCCAACCACCCCCCACACCTAAAGGGAAAAGGATCCCATAAAAGTGCCTCTCTGGGGGACCTGGTCGGGACCATCAGGAGACCTTCTGAGGCAGAGATGGAGATGCAGGAAGGTTAATTCTAGAAGACCAGGCCGGAAGTGAGGGAGCCTTGAGGAAGGGGATGAGGCCTGACCTGAGGGGAGGTCAAGGCCGTGTCCAGGGCCCCAAGGCTGTGCAAGAGCTCCAGCCTTCCCTCGCCAGGGCGGAGCATGGGGTGTAGTTGGTGTGGGGGAGACTCCCTCCAGTGTCCTGGAGGAGCCATGAGCTGCCCCCCCCCTCCCGGGAGATGGGGAGGAGGATAAGAGAACCAGGACATTTTTATGATGGGGCTGTGAGCTACAGGTGAGAGAGAAGGCCACTGGGGAGCATGGTTCAGATGCAGGGAGCAGTGGCGGGGGGAGGGCGCAGTTTAGTGACAGGATCACAAGTCCCTCTACAGGTGTAAATATTCTGTAGGTGTGACAGAGGACCAGTGAGCCAAGCTCTGAGATTGTTGTCACCTTGCTTCGGTGTTGGCAATTGAACCTCCTCCTCCTCCTCTTTCTCCTCCTCCTCCTCCTCCTCCTCCTCCTCCTCCTCCTCCTCCTCCTCTTCCTCTTCCTTTCCTCCTCTTTCTTCTCCTTCTCCTCCTCCTCTTTCTCCTTCTCTTTCTCCTCCTTCTTCTCCTTTTCCTTCTTCTCCTCCTCCTCCTCCTCCTCCTATTCTTCCTCCCTTTTCTCTTCCTTCTCTTCCTCCTCCTCCTCCTGCATAAATGTGGACACTCTCCCTGAGTGCTGGCAGTGCCTCCTCTTCCTCCTCCTCCTTCTCCTCCTCTTCCTCCTCCCTGTCCTCCTCCTCCTCCTCCTCTTCCTTCTCCTCCTTTTTCTTCTCCTTCTCCTCTTCCTCTTCCTCCTCCTCCTCCTCTTCCTTTTCCTCCTCTTTCTCCTCCTCCTCCTCCTCCTCCTCCTCCTTTCTCCTTCTCCTCTTTCTCCTCCTTCTCCTTCTCTTTTTCCTTCTCCTCCTCCTCCTATTCTTCCTCCCTTTTCTCTTCCTCCTCCTCCTCTTCCTCCTCCTCCTTCTCCTCCTCCACCTTCTCCACCTCTTCCTCCTCCCTGTCCTCCTCCTCCTCCTCCTCCTCTTCCCTGTCCTCCCCCTCCTCCTCCTCCTCCTCCTCCTCCTCCTCCTCCTCCCCCTCCTCCTCCTCCTCCTCCTCCTCCTCCTCCCTGTCCTCCTCCTCCTCCTCCTCCTCCTCCTTCCTCTGTTTTGGGGCACAAACCTCCATGGTTCTCAGGGGTTATTCCTGCCTCTGTGCTAGTGGTCACTCTTGGCAGGGCTCAGGGCACCGGGGATAAAACGCCAGGGATAAAACCTGGGTCAGCAGCGTGCAAGGCAAGCAAGCGCCTTTATGCATTGTACTGACTTCAGCCCACCCATACTCCAGATTGCTTGTTTTTTTTAACCTTGGGGCCACATCCAGAGGTGCTCCAGGATTGTTCCTGACTCTTTTCTCAGGGGTTGCCACTGGGCAGTGCTTAGGGGGCTGTACTCTGCTCTAGGGGTGGGTGAGAGAACAGGCACTGTGAGGCCAGGGCTTCTTAAGCCACCTTGGAAAAAGAGTTCTCTGTTTGTGAAACGTCCTCTCTTGTGCTCGCCTGGCAATCCAGAGCCAGGCTGTGTCCTGCCCTGGGACCCCTCTGCTCTTGCTCGTGGAGGTCAGGACAATGTCAAGGGGCTAGGCAAGTCTCCCCAGGGGTGGAGGGGTGGGGTGGGGGTGTTGGTCCACACCTGGAAGTACTCGGGGATCATTCCTGACTCTGCGCTCAGGGATCTCTCCTGATGGTGCTCAGGAAAACATGAAATCATATAATCAAACCGGGCATGGACACGTGCCAAGGCAGGCCCCTGAAGCCCCGTGCCAGCTCTTCTGCCCTCGGTCTCCAAATGTAGGTCCTTCCACACCAGTAACAAGCAGCTGGGGGGGGGGGATCAGGTCCACACAGCCAACCCCACTTTGAGCACTGCTTGATCTCCCTGGACATCCATTTTAAAGACAGGAAAGCTGAGACCCGGGAGAGGCTTGGCCTGGCGCCTGCATCTCAGAGACAAATGCAGTACATCCAGCATTTCCGTCTAGCCCTTCCCGGTGGACCTGCTCTTTGGAGGGCCTGGACTCGGGCCCAACAGCCCAAGCAGGGGGTGAAGTTGGTGGGGCTGGAGTGCACAGGGAGGAGCTGCATCTCACCACCAGGGTCACGGGCTGGCCAGCACATTGCTGAGTCTGTCACTGTGCCGAGCACTTCCCAGGAATTTGGGTTGTCAGGACACATCCTGACCTCAGGGCTGGCCCAAACCCAATGGGTTGAGGATTGCTCCTGAAGCCTGGAACCTCAGGGGAAGGAGGCGGTCGTGGCTCTTGGCTGACCTGGGCTGCTGCATCTGCTCAAGGTCAGGTCGAGGCGACTGAAGTCACGGGGATGGATGTCACTGAGAACGGGCAAAGGCCAGCCAGTGGGCGCCAGGACGCCTGCCTCTTGCTGCAGGTGGGCTAGGGGGAGGCCCTACTGGGCAACTCTTGGTCAACTCAGGCCAGGAGTTCAAGACTTGAGCCCGAGAATGTCGGTGCTGTTTGGGCCACGTGGTGCCGGGGATCAGCCGGGCCATTCTGGCAGTGCTTGGGGCCTCCAGAAACATATCCAGTGGTGCCTGGAGGACCCTGTGGTGCCAGAAATCGAACCCAGGTCTGATGCATGCTAGGTGCATGCCCTAACCATCCTACTACCTCCTGATCTCCCCTCAAGCTGCTTTTTCATTTGCTTTTGTTTGTTTGCAGGCCATACTCTGCATGCTCACAGACTGGGTGCTCAGGGGACCCTGTGGTGCTGGGGATCAAATCTGGGGCTCCCTCATGCCAAGCATGTGCTTCAGCCCTTTAAGGCCCCTTCCTGCCCCCTGGACAGCTTCTTGCTGAGAGGAGTCACCGCAGCCTCCGCGCCCCACAACTCCCCCCCTCCAGACCAGGAAACATTTTTGCTACCTGACACTGCTGATGCAGAGGCAGAGGACAGCAGAAAAGAGTCACGGTCCATGCAGAGGGAAGTCTTGGTACCAGCCTGCCTGTTTTTACCATCAAACAACCACCAACCAACAAAACACCTTCAGCAACACCAAAACAACACCACCGCCCAAACCACCAAACGGCCGCCACCACCACCAACAAAACATTGCTAACAACACCAAAACCACCAAACTACAACCAACAACAACATCAAAACTACCAAACTACTACTACCACCACCACCACCACCAAAACACCAACACCAACCACCAAGCTGCCACTTACCAACAACTAAACACCACAACCACCATCCAATCAACACCACCACCAGCAACACAGCAAATCACCAACAATAAAACACCACCACCACCCAGCCAGCACCATGATCGACAGTCACAACACCATCCGCATAGTCTGGCCCCTTTAGCCCTTGTCATTGGCCAGCCTCTCCCAGAGCCCCTGCAATGCCCACTGAGCCAGATGGCCGATAGCTGCATTTTATAGCCAAGGAAACAAAACTCAGAGACATTCAAATGGTTTGTCCTGGGCTGCGGCTCAGGTGGGCAAGCCGACCAGCATGTGTGAGACCCTGAGGCCCACCCTGGGACCATGTGGTTTCCTTGAGCACCACCAGATGGAGCCCCACAGTGGCCCTGGGCCCCTGAGAACTCCTAGTAGTAGCTCCTCAATAAAAACTAAATAGGGGAGCTGGAGTGATAGCACAGTGGGTAGGACATTTGTCTTGCAGGTAGCCAACTTGCGTTCGATTCCCAGCATCCCATATGGTCCCCTGAGCACTGCCAGGAGTAACCCCTGTGCATCGCTGGCTGTGACCCAAAAAGAAAAAAATTCTAAATAAAGGGGATTGGGAGGTGGCTGAAGGTGAAAGGGCTGGAGCCCACGCTTAGCATGTGGGGACCCCAGGTTTGCTCCCCAGTACTATGTACTCTGCATCCCCCCTCCACCCCCCGCCCACCTTTAGGTTTGGCCTCCCTCTCCAAAAAAGCAAAATGACTTGCCCAGCAACTCATACTCAGCATCTTTGGACTCAAAGCCTGTGCTCTTTCCAAATCCCATTGACCAAACCCCTTCTTTGGGGAGGGTGGGTTGGGCCCCTCATGGCGGTGCTGCTCGGGGCTTACTCCTGGCTCTGTGCTCAGGGATGACTCCTGGTGGTTCCTTGGGGGACCATATGGGGTGCCGGGGATCAAATCCAGATTGATTGCATGCAAGGCCAGTGCCTTCTCCTCTTCCTGTATCTCCAGCTCCCTCCAAATCCATTTTGCTAGTGAGTGAACTTGGAGGTACCCAGGACAGACTTAAAGGGGAGAGCGGGCTGGGCTCCAGGCAGCCCTCTAGCCCCTCTGCAGAGCTGGATCTGGGACCCAGTGGGGCTTCCTGTGAGTATGACTGAGAATCCCTGCTCTGCTCCACCCTCTTCGCCACCTGAGAGAGCAAGACAGTGCCACCGGGAAGAGCTGGGTCCCACACAGAGCCAGCAGTACAGAAGGCGTGTCCTCCCCAGCCTGGTGACTTGAGCTGCGGGCCAGGCCCCGCTTGCAGCCTTGCCCCGGGAGCAGGCAGCTCCCTGCCCTTAGTTGTCGGCATGGACACTAGCTCAGGGGAGGGAGACTTTGGTTACTGCTCTGGAAGATGGGCAGGGACAGGGCACAGTGGCCAGATCAGAGCAACTGCAGGACCCAGTTCAAGGCCCCCGTGTCTCATGCGCCACCCCATCCCCCTGCCCCTCGACCCCAGCCCCAGCCTCCAGAGCTGCTAGTGTAGGCCTAGAGGACCCCAAGTACCCCTCGGGGTGGCCTGGCGTCCCCAGCTCTACAGGGCTGGTGTGGAGCCACACCCCTGGGTTCCAAGCTGTGAAACAGCTGACTGACTTGGCTGAGAACGGCCAAAAATGGCCCCCGGCCTCCTGCATGGGAGGGACTCTCCCCCACCCTAAATGTTCCTGAGCACAGCTTCAAAGATACCCCTTCTACCCCTGAAATTTTAAGACGTCAGGAATACAAGTTTGTGGCAATGTTTGCGAGTAGAGAGGGCCCTTTCTACTCTGAGTCCATGGAGCATCCGAAACCAGCATTGAGAGACCCAGAGACGGGAGGCACGAAGCACGGCCCCCACCTGACCAAGCAGGCAGCGAACATGGTCCTGGGCCCTGTGTGTAGTCCTGGGTGGTGTATACAGTCCTGAGGTGATGTACACTGGGGTGGTGTACACAGTCCTGGGGCGATGTATACAGTCCCGGGGTAGTGTACACAGTCCTGGGGTGCTGTGTGAAGTCCTAGGTTGGTGTGTGCAGTCCTGAGGCAGTGTATACAGTCCTGGGATGATATATACAGTCCTAAGGTGGTATATACAGTCTGGGTGGTGTATATTACCCTGGGTTGGTGTATACAGTTCTGGGATGTATATACAGTCCAGGTGGTGTATACTGTCCTGGGATGGTGTATACTGTCCTGAGGTGGTGTATATAGTCCTGGGGTATGTTTACAGTCCAGGTGGTGTGTACTGTCCTGGGATGGTAATATAGTCCTGAGGTGTGTATATAGTCTGGGTGGTGTATACTGTCCTGGTGTGGTACACACAGTCCTGGGGTTGTGTGTGCAGTCCTGGGGTTGTGTATACAGTCCTGGAGTGGTGTATACAGTCCTAGGGTGCTATGTGAAGTCCTAAGTTGGTGTGTGCAGTACTAGGGCATTGTATGCAGTCCTGGGATGGTGTATACAGTCCTAAGGTGGTATATACAGTCTGGGTGTTGTATATTACCCTGGGTTGGTGTATACAGTCCTGGGGTGTGTATACACTCTGGGTGGTGTATACAGTCCTGGGGTGGTGTATACAGTCCTGGGGTATGTATACAGTCTGAGTTGGTGTATATAGTCTTGGGGTGGTGTGTACAGTCCAGATGGTGTATACAGTCCTGGGTTGGTGTATATAGTCCTGGGGTGGTGTATACAGTCCCAGGGTGGTGTATATAGTCTGGGTGGTGTATACTATCCTGTGTTGGTATATACAGTCATATACAGTCCTGGGTGGTGTATATAGTCTGGGTGGTATATACTATCCTGGGATGGTGTGTGCTGTCCTGGGGCTCTCAGACCAGGGGCTTCCCTGTGGTCCATGAGTCCAGCCTCAAAATTAGAACTGCCTTGTCTTTTGGTGGGAGGCAGAGTGGGTAGTGGCTGTCCAGCAGCTACCAGTTGGGACAAGGAGGTGGCCTTCGTTTGTCCTGAGCTGGGAACCATGGGCCCACACCTCTCCCCGGCCTCTGCCAGCACCCGGCTTCGGCCCCCACCCTAGAACCAATTCCCAGTGGACTTTGGCTCAGAAGTCCAGATGGGGAAGCTCATTTCAGGGCCCTTGGCAGGGATCAAGGCTTGAGCTCCCCAAGGGGTCTCCCCAAGGGGGACAGCAGGTAGGCTTATATCTGGGGTCAGGGCTCGTGCTGGGGTCTTGGAAGCAGCCTGGGTGTACACAGGACTGTGTGGTAGAGGCACCTGGGAAGATTCCAGAATCCTGGTTGTGGGCCTGGCTGCTGGGCTGTCCCACCTGCTTCTGCAGCTCCCTGCACCTCTGTAGAAATTCCCATGATGCCCCCACCTCACTGCCCTCCTGCAGGGCTTCAGGGCACCTCTGCAGAGATTCCCATCCCACCCCACACCCCAGCCCTATGCTAACTAGTGTGACTGTGTCCATCCCTCTCCCTGGACTGTCCACTTTTAGGGCAGTGCAGGACCCACATCTGTGTGCCCCCTACTGCGTGCCCGAGGGCTGAGTGCAGACCATGCCCCGTAGCTGCTTTTGGACACCAGCCAGAATTCTGCTCCTGGTGGGAGCCCCAGATTCGCGCTTGACCTCTCATATGTCCTTTCATTTGTTTGTTTTTGGGCCACCCCTGGTGGTACTCAAGGGCTTTCTCCTGGCTCTATGTTCAAGGATCACTCCTGGCAGGGCCCAGAGACCACCTAAAGTTCCAGGGATGGAACCTGCACTTACTGAAATGTGACCCCAAGTGACTGGCCGTGTACTAGGCAGGTACCTTACTCACTGTGCCATCTCTCCGGCCCCTCTCAGAAATCTCACTCCCCACGCCAGCATTCCCCGCCCGAGTGCCTTCCCTTCTGGAAGGTTCCTGCTAGGGCAGCTCTAGCTCTACCCTGGCTTCGAGGACAGAGTCCCTTGCTCTTGATGCGGGCCTCTGCCTGGGCCTAGCATGAGGCATGGCCTGGCATCTGCACCCACTTGTGCTCACAAGCCGAAGGCGGACAGGAGTGGAGAGTGAGAAATTGGGGTACGTAAATACACTCAGCCCAGGCAGGGGCAGTGGGAGTACGGGAGGGAACCCCACTTACCACAGTCGGGTGCTGGTCATCCCCAAGGGCAGCATGCTCAGATTGGAATGGCTGTGGGTCGGGCACCCACCCTGGACCTTAGGCACTGACTGGGTGCTTTGTGGAGATCACACACACACACACACACACACACACACACACACACACACACTGCCTCTGTGAGGATGATCTGGGGACAGAAAGTGGGGACACAGGATGCAGGCAGGGCTCGGGCTGGGTAGAGGGACAGTGCTTCCATCTGGGACCCACCACCCTAGGCCGGTATGACCAATGGCTACTTCCTCTGCCATTCTGTGCCTCCTCATCCAGAGGAGTGTGTGTGTGGAGGTCATCATCGTCCTCCCCTCACAAGGGTAAAGGTCAGGGGTTACATGCTAGGGGGCTGGAGTGATAGCACAGCAGGTAGGGTGTTTGCCTTGTACACAGCCGACCGGGGTTCAATTCCCAGCATCCCATATGGTCCCCGGAGCACCGTCAGGAGTAATTCCTGAGTGCAAAGCCAGGAATAATCCCCCTGTTATCTCTGGGTGTGACCCAAAAAGCAAAAAAAAAAAAAGTTACATGCCAGAAGGCAGGCCAAGCTCCCAGAACAGTGCTCACACAGAATCCATGCTGCTTTATTCTTCCTCCCGGAGGGCAAGCTGTCAGGTGGCAGCCCTGTCCCACTGAGGAGGAGACCGAGACACAGAGGGGACCCAGGGCTTGCTCCGTGGGGGGCTGGAACTAGATTTGGAGGCTTTGGACCCTGAGAGATGGGTCAGCAGGCTGGGTGCGTGCAGGGAGTGTAGGAGCCACTGCCAGCTCTGCATGGCCTCCGGGTGTCACCAGGAGCAACTCCCGGAGCACAGACCTCAGAGTAGCCCCTAAGATTCGCCAGGTAGTGGCGGCCAAAACAAAACCCAAAAAACAGTTAGGCAGGGACCGAGTGATAGATAATACAGCAGGTGGGGCGCTAGCCTAACCCATGGCCAACCCAGGTCCGATTCCCAGCACCCCACAGGGTCCCTCAGGCTCCGCCAGGAGTGATCTGAGTTCAGAGCCGGGAGTAAGCCCTGAGCATCACTGGGTGTGGCCACACACACACACACACACACACACACACACACACAAAGACAGGGGGGAAAAAACCAACCAAACAAAAACAACTAGGACCTTCCCACTCGTCCCCCTACCTTTTGCCTCTCCCTCTGTGCCCAGAGTCCCCTCCTTCACCTGTGAGCCTAAGTCTCAGTGCAATGTAGCATGCACCACAGCAATTGCATTGTGGAAAGGAAGCCCCCAGCTCCTGGCCATCTCCGCCCCCTCAGTTTGCACACAGACGAGCTAAATACCACCCGCTCCCCCCTCCCACCACCCCCTCGCAGTGTCCCACTGTTTGGCCTGGGTCTGCTGGGAGGGCTCTACTGCCTCAATTCCGGCTCCTAGGGGTGGGGCGGGGCCCCTAGCGGGGAGCCAGCCTGCTGACTGGGGACCCTGGGTTCAATTGCAGCCGCCCACTGGGCTGAGAGCCTGAGGGGGTGGGGGTGTGACAGGGAAGCCTCGGTGATTGGCTGGGGCCCGCGGGGGGGAGGGGCAGGGGGAGAGATGGCCAGTGGCTTCTCACTGCCCCGGCTGGGGATGCCGACGATGTATGTGGGGTGCAGCGGGCACCTGATCCAAGCGCTGGGGGGTGCCGCGGGGAGCCATGGACGCCCCTCCCTCCAGGGACCAGGCGGTCAGGGAGCCTGGGCGGGCAAGTGGAAGTGTGGGGCCCCACAGCGGGCTCCGAGCCTCCTCTCCGGCTGAAGGAGCGGCTGGCCCGTACCTCTCTCTTCCCGGACTCCTCGGATGAAAGCGGTGGGCGAAATCACAGAGTTTTCTGCTGGATGGAAGCGAGAAATCCAGCTTCTCTTGGGAGTGCTGGCGGCCGGCTGGACAGGGTGTGTGCTTGGGAAGGGCGCTAGAGCAGGAGGAGGAGGAGGAGGAGGAGGAGGAGGAGGAGGAGGAGGAGGAGGAAGAGGAGGAGGGGGAGGAGGGGTGGGGGTACAAGGAAAGGGGAGGTGATGCAAGGGCTTTGGGGGAAAAAATTGCTACCTAGATATGGGAGGTGGGAGCTGGTCCTGGGCTCTGCCTTTCCCAGCAGGTATCACTGCCCTGGGGAACTTGGGTAAGTCCATAAATAGCTCTGCTGACACAAAGGAGCTCTGTCTGGGGAAGGCAGAGCTTGACACAGCCGCCTGCCCGCCGCCCTGCCCGCCCGCCCGCCTGCAGGAGGAGCCAGGCGGAGACCCGGGCAGGCGGGCGGGCGGCGGGCAGGCAGGCAGGCAGGAGCGGCCGCCGGGAGTCGCCTGGGTCCCTGCTGGAGAGAGCTGGGTAGGTTCCCGGGTGACTGGGCATGGGCACAGGCGGTGGGTGGTGGGCGGGGGTCTCGTCCAGACGCCCTGTGCCCCCTGCTTCTATTGTTTCTTCCCCAGGGCAGCCATTGATGGGCACGTTGCGATCAAACCATTTGTGTTCAGCTTCCCAAGAGGGCTTTTTGAGTGTGAGTGCGTGTGTGTGTGTGTGTGTGTGTGTGTGTGTGTGTCTGGGGGAGTGTGCGCGCGCAGGTGTGTTCTGTGTACACGCACGTGCACCCCTGTCAGGGGTGGTGGCCCTAGGACCGGGGACATGGGGACGTGTCTCTCGCTGGGTGCTGCTTTCACTTCTAAGCTGGCCCTGATGCTCTCTCTCTCTCTCGAGAGAGAGAGAGAGAGAGAGAGAGAGAGAGAGAGAGGGAGAATGGAATGTTGGGTGACCTCAAGTCAGGACGCCCCTCGGGCTGCTTGGGGTGCTTCAGGAGGGTGTGCTCAAGCAGCGGGCTGGGTCCCTTGGGCCAGGGATGCCGCCTGCACACCCAGCGACAGGCAGGCTAGCTCTTGGCTAGTTTCCTCCTCAGGGAAGGCAGTGGCCCAGCAGGGTTGGTCTCCTGGGATGTCTCTGGTCCCTGGGGTTTCTGTACAAATGTCCACTGCAAACAGAAGTTAGCCAGGGGTGGGGCGAGGTACTCATTGTCCCTGGAGCAAGCTCCTACACTTTGCTTGTGCCAAAACCATGAGGGGTTTATCAGGGGCTCCTTCACCCCAGAGCCAGCCCCTGTGCATTGGCAGGGACCCCTCATCCCTTCCTCCAGTACCTTGTGGAAGAGGCTGGGTCCCTGAGAGGGAATGGCTCTCTCTGTCTGACTTCACCCCAACGGCCTCAGGTTGGGTCAGGAGCAGCATGAAGCGGGGTGCCCAGGACGCCGGCTGCCGTCACCCCCTCCTTTGAGTTTGGAAACTCAGCTCCCATCTGGCACGCCCTGTCTGAGATGCCACCAGGCCCTGCCCTGCAACTGGCCTCCTCTCACCGGGCCACAGGCCTCCGGGCGGTACGGCTGCCCTCCACCTCCTTATGCTTCCCTGGAGGTGGCCGGAGTGGGTCCCCATCCTGCCAAGGAAGGAGTGGCAGAGTTGGCCCGACCAATGCCCGCGAGATCTCAGCCAGGGCTCTGTAGCTCAAGTCACAGTTTCCACCATGGGCCCCCGGAGGCCCCCGCCCCGGCCCAGGGCACCTCCCCACTGCCCCAGCCCTAGCGCGTGGCACCGCTTAGCCTCGGGCCGGCCCTTCAGGGAGCCAAGTTCCACCTCGGCTTGCTCCAGGCCCAGCCTGGCAGCTGACGGAGCTGGGGGAAGCGGGCTGGGTGAGGAAGATCACCGAGGCACAGCACCTCGGGGGCTTTGAACCAGGAATGGCTGAAAGGGGCTTCCGACAGTCAGGAGCTGGTGTCAGCTTCGTTGAGGCCAGGGGGTGCCCTCAGCAGGCCCATCTCTTTCCTCCGCTATCATTCCCCCTGCCAAGGGCCAGAGCTAACTTGGGTTCTGTCAGTGGTGGCGTCGTGGGGCGGCTCTAGGTCCCATGCTGTCGGGTGAGGGGAGTGTATTCATCCTTGGTTCCTGGGGGGCTTGGCAAGAAAGGTCCTAGATGGAATTTCCCTGACAACAAGCATCCCTGCCCATGAGCGTTTCTCCTGCCGTCTCTGGGCTCTGCCGGGTGGAAGACAGGAACCACCCATTTGAAACCAGGGGGACACAAAGTCCCTTTGGTGAGGGACCCTCGTCTTCACGCGTCAGGTGGTTGCCAAGGGCGGAGGAGGAGTGTGGTTTGGGACGTGCAGGAGCCAAGGAAGGCTGGAGACTTTTGGTGGGATCGCTTGGGAGCGCCGCCCTGGGACTCAGGCTGGGCTGGGTGATCTGTGGCGTTGTCCTGGACCAGGGGAAATAGGGAAGGGGCAGCCTGGTGGGTTTGAAAGCAGGACTCAGAGGGGGCTGGTCTGGGGTGTTGGGGGGGGGTTAGGTGAGTCTCCATCTGTGGATACCCCGGAAGCTGCCTGTGTCCAGTGAGTTTCCTGGGAGCCCTTAGAGCTATTTTCTGTTGCATCTCTCCAGGTCCTGGTGGGAGCTGGCCAAGTCCATAGGTCTATTGGGGAGGTCCAGCTCTGAGGCAGGAAAGGAGGGCTTGGCCCGAGGGTCCCTGGCCGCAGCTTCAGTGCAGAGTCTCTCTGATTCAAGAATCCAGGTCTCTGATTCCTGGGCTCAACTCTTGCCTGGTTGCACCAACCTAAATAACTCAGTTTCTGGGTTTTTTTTTTCCAGCGTGGTCCTTGTGGGTTCCGGAGCCCCAGGGAAGCACTGGTATCCCGAGTTCCCCAGCTAGAGCCTGGCGCTCTGTCTGGCAGAAGCTGAGTGTCTGCAGAGAAAGCTCTGGCGTGGCCAACTGGTGAGCCACCAGGAGTGTCGGCTCCCTATGTGGTCTTGGGCAATTGCATTTTCATACCCCGCCTGACGCTTGCCCCACTGGCAACTGCCGGGAATGGAACCGAGGCATCGCCAGGCCCCTGCCACCAGCCTTTTGGTCCTCTGGCCTCTACCCACCTCTCCTCTTGCTGGGCTCTGGTTGTGGGTGTGGGTGGGGGAGGGCTTTGGTCAAGATCAGCAGTTGGTGGAATGGGGAGCAGCCCCCAGCCTGGTTCTCGGGCACTTCCGTTTGGAAACCTTCCGCAAGCTGGAGCCCAGGCCACGGCTGGGAGGTTTGTTGTTGTTTGTGGAGCCGGGCTGTTTCCAAGATGTCAGTGCTCAGGGAAAACCATCCTTCCTCCCAGGGATAAACACTCTGCGCTCTGGCTCAGCCCACTAAGCTCTGAGCCGCTGCAGCCAGGCGCGGCCCTTGGGGAGCAGCCACCTGGCCCTGCCCAGCCAAGGCCGGGATCCGGATCTGGGTGTGGCAGGGTGGGAGGTGGGGACAGGCTGAGGGGCCCCCAGACGCTTGCACGACCAGACCTTCCTGGCCCGGCGGCTAGTGTCCTAGCTTTCCCTCTTCTCCTGCCCACGGGCCCTGTTCTTCAGCCCAGATGCGTGGAGAGTGGCCAGGTGTGTTCTCTGCCGAGCTGGCCCAAGCTTCGCTCATCTGCCTGCCAGCCTCGGGCCGTGTCTGGCACCGGAAGCCCGTGGCTCAGGCTTCCGCTGATGACAGACTGTGACAGTGAGTCCCGACTTGGAAAAGTGGGGGGGTGGGGGGGCTTGAAAATAAGCTGTGCAAGGCGGGGGAGGTTGAGGGAGTAGGAAGTGGAGGGGAGGCGACCGTCTACTCCTGAAGTCTAGGTTGTAACCATAGCAGCTCAGATGCTCTCCCCAAGGTGAGGTCCAGGCACTCCTGCCCCCACCCCCACCCCCGGCCCCCATCACAGGTCTGAGAAATGTCCTCAGTGCCCCTGTGCCCGGCTGGGTCCTTCTACCTGAGGATGGCACAGCGTGGATGGACAGACTCAGACGGGGGCAGCCCTAGGGAGGCTCCAGGTCCAACCCGCATCTGGTCGCTTAGTCCTTGGTCCATTGACGTGCCTCTGAGTGGCCACTGTGCCTATCTGGTCATGGCAGTGGTGTTTGTGGAGCTCCATGTGTGGCCCTGTCGGACCTGGGAGGGTCTGTCTGGGCTCTGGACTGAGGGCAGGCTCCCTCACTGGTATGGGGCAAGACATTGAAGCTGCCTGCGTGCCCCTGCTCTCCCAACGCTCACTCCCCCTCCACGGACCCCCAGGCATGGGCATTCGGCATTGAGGAGCCCCGAGTGCTGCCAGCCCCGTGCCTGCTCCCTCTCAACGGCAGAGAGGATGCAACAGCTTCCTGTGGTGTGGACGACTGGAGTGGAGGGGCATGGTGCTGTCCAAGATTCCACAGGAAGACAAACTTTCACCAGTGCAGGGGAGGCGCACGGAAGGGCCCGGTCCAGGTTGTGGTTGGTCGGTTCAGTAGCCTTCCCCATGGAAGCATCGTGCACTCCCAGGAAAGCACAGAGGCCAAGGATGTTGCTTTACCAAATGAACCCTTCAGGGCAAGAAACAGCATCTTCTAGAACCCCCAGGCGTCTTCTCAGCACCCGCTTTCAGCCACTGTCACCCAGCCAAACCTCTCCTGAGTTCCCTTGGAGAAGAGCGAGGAGCATTGCCTGGTTTGAGGGGTGCCATCCTTGTGGCGTGGGTGCCAGGGGCATGAGCATGCAGTGCCCCTAGGGTCAGACCTGGCACAGATGCACGCCCCCCCCCCCGCCTCCCCGACTCTGCCGAGGGGATCCAACCCTCCTGCCCCTCTTTTCGTCTCTGCAATCTTCCATCTCCATGGTGAGAACCACCAGGCTTCTGGGAAGTTTCCTTCCACGGGTCCGCGTGCCCGTGGGGTGTTGTGTGGGGAGTAGACACCCCAACTCTGCATCCTGCTCTCTTCTTCGGATGCTCCCCACTTTTCTGTTGGGCCAACACCTCCAGCGTGCAAGGGCTGAGTCACAGAGTTGGGTATAATTAGCGGGAGGAGATGCCATCATATAATTTTGCAAAGTGCGACACCAGCCCGCCCTCCCGATGCCAGGGGGGGCCTGTTGCATGAGCGCCTCGCCAAAGTGATGGGTGCCCAGGGCTGGGGGAGCTGGCCAGGGTTTCAGCTTGCATTTCCTTGATGACTAAAGACTTTCAGCACCTTGCCTGGGAGTTGATAACCTCAGCGGTGGCTGCCCGGATCCCTGGTGGAATGTCTGTCTCCTCCTTATTGATTTGGAGGCGCTTCCACATTCCCGGATCTTCTTTCTCTGTTGAATAGACACACCACCCTCTCTCCTCCCACTCAGCAGGGTGCCTTTTTCAGGGTTATCTTTTGAAGAAGGGAAGTTCTTAATTTCATGCAATTGAATGCAGGCTGCTGTCTCTCTTTGCCTCTGTCTCCCTGTCTGTCTGTCTCTATCAGCACTTCCTGAATCCTCTTTCTCTTTTCTTAATGGAAGGGAGGGTTGGGGGGGTGGGTGGAGTTTGGTTAGCATCATCATGCAACTGTGTTTCACCAACGCTTTTGTATACCCCTTGGAGAGTAAGGGGTATACCCCCCACATCCACCACCCAAACCCCGCTGCCTCCTGCCACTCCCCTCTAGGGGACCCCCTTCATCCTTTGTGCCCCCTACCCCCTCTCCTCTCCTCACCGAAATCTGTGACCAGAACGTGAGGATCAGCTGTGCGTGGGCCTGGTTCGGTCTCTGGCTTTTGCATCTTTGTTTCCCGTGTCTGAGTGAGATCTTCCGGTCTTTCTGCTCCTCCTTCTGACTTCTTTTCATGTTGCCTGACCCCCTCTAGTTCTCCCTACCCATGTTTATTGCAGATGACGGGGTTGCATCTTTTCTGACGGCTGAGTTATCCCCGCAGAGGTGGTGTGTGAGCCTAGCCTTCTTTCTCGGCTCATTCATCATGGACCACTTGGTTTTTTTCCAGACCTTGGCTATTATAAACAGTGCTGTGATGAACACGGGTACCTGCATCCTTTTCAATGCATGTTTTTGTGTTCTTTGGAGAGAAACCTGGGAGTGGAATTGCTGGATTGTGGCAAGTCTATTTTTAGCCTCTTGAGAAACCTCCGTACTGATTTCCAGAGATAAGACCCATTTCTTGCCTATTACAGGACTGTGGCTCTCATCGCTCATGTCGTATTCTGGAAGTTTTTGTTGTTTCAGGTTTCCTAGCTTGCTCTCAAACCCTTCTGGAAGGGCTGTAGCCATAGTACAGTTGCCTTGCACGCAGCTGACCTGGGTTTGATTCCCCCGCCCCAGTTTCTCTCCTGGAACTCTGCCAGGAGTGATCCGAGTGCAGAACCCAGGAGCAAATCCCAAACACCACTGGATGTGGCTCCCAAATTTGAAATATCAAAATCCAGTCAAATCCCCTGGAGTGGACTTTAAATGGACAGAGTCTGTGGAAGGCTGTTCTCCTTTGTGCTTGAGGTGAATAACCTCCTTATTTAAAAGACCACAGGCTCTCACTGGAGGGCCATGAAGTATCAGCTTTGCCAGACACCAAGGGCAATGGGTGAGTGGGGTTTTGAAGGAGAAGTAGGAGTGCACGGGAGGCACAGGGCGAGCTCTGGGCAGGACATGGAGGGAGCAAACCTTTGGAGCTGCCTGTGGTCCACTGTGTTTGAGGAACTACAGAAAACTCTGGCTGGCTGGGAGGGAGAGAGGAGGAAAGGCGTGGTGAAGAGGGGCCCAGGGGGTCCAGTGTGAGAGGGAGATGAGAGACAGTGGCCCCCCTGCCCTAACACACACACACATGTGTGCGCATGCGCACACACACACACACACACTCACACACACACACACACACACACACAGGAGGAGTTTGGAGCAGATGCTGTTGTGATGTCCACCCCAGGGAGGACACTCAGAAGTCAGCTTTGGGGAGGCAGCCGTGGGCCCTGACCTTCCTGGGTGATCTTGGGCCGGTTGCCAAGAGCACCGGCCAGATGTGCACCCCAGCAAGCCACTCCCCCCCTCCCACACACACACACACAAACACGGCCTCCCTCTCCTGTCTTCCTCCTGCTCAGCACTTCCTGAGCTGGGACAGACAGCCCATCCCAGGGGCTCCCTGGAAAAGGGGGTGCTTCCTGCCTCTCTTGCCCTGGATTGGCCCCCAAGGATACCTGATCAGGACTTGGATCTTGAGCTCTGACCCCTCCCAGCACCGCTGGCTGGATGCCCCTGCTGGTGTGTGGCCCAGGCTGCAGGCTGAGCTGGACTGTTGGGGCGAGAGAAGCCAGCATAGTCTTGACTGCCCCCTGTGTCCAGGCCCTTTGGTCTTGGTCTCCAGGGTCCCTCTCACTCACTGCCAGCATCCCCAGAAGGACAGCTGACCGGGCCCCCCCTCTGGGGCAGCTGGAAGGATCCTAGTGTGATGCCCGGGAGGGGCAGGTGCGGTTTCTGAGAGGACAGGGCTCCTATCTTCTCTGCCCATGTGGCGTCCGTCTCAGGTGGGCTGGGGTTTTCATACCACCTCTGTGCCATCGTATGGACCAAGTAAGTGCATGGCGTCCTGGTCCTGAGGGCTTCCCACAGACATGGGGTGAGGCAGAGCCATGCCTGGAACCCAGAGTTGTTCTGCACTAGACCCCAATCCCTTGCTGCTGCCGGGCTTGCATCTCCCAGCTCTAAGCATGCTCTCTGCTCTCCAGGCTGAAATTACTGGTCGGGCAGGGGAAGGGGGAAGGGGAAGGGGGAAGGAGGGGGGAGGAAGCGGAGGGGGAGAGGGAGGAGAGGAGGGTCAGGAGGTGAGGGAGAGGGAGAAGGTGGGGGAGGAGGAGTGGGAAGAGATGGGGAAGAGGAGGAGGTGGAAGAGGGGAGGGGAGGAGGAAGGGAGGAGGAGAAGGAGGAGGTAGGGAGGAAGAGATGGAGGAGGAGGGGAAGGAGGAGGGGAGGAGCCTTTCCCAGGAGCTCCTCTTGACTGGGCAAAGCTGTATCCTCCGATCAACCTAGTGTAGAGCCAACGTCCCCCCTGGCAGTCACGAGCTCCTGCCCTGCGGGCGTCCTGGAGGAAGGCTGCACGGGACAGGGCCACTGGGTGCATGGACTTCCGTTCCCCGCTGCTCCCCGACCAGGTGAGGAAGGACCAGCCATGGGTGATGTGATGCTCAGGAAAGGGACTTTTGAGGGGAGGGAAGAGGCAGAAGCGCTTTAGAGCCATCCAGAGCTTGGACCTCAGTGGGTTTGCTTGCTTGCAGAGCAGGTCCGTAAATCGGACCTCAGCGGGCACCGGAGGTGAGAGGGGAGTGCCTGTGGGCACTGGGTGTCACCCACTAGCAGCTTCTCTTCCCCTCTCGGGGCTCCGCTGCCCCAGGCCAGGCCAGTTCCCCTGCTCCGGCCCTTCTCCCAGAGTGCCGCTGGCCCCCACCTCCCCTTAAGTCTCCCTCCTCCTTTGGGGTGTGGGGTGGGGGTCATCCTGGCTGGTGTCTACCTTGCCCACCTCACACAGGCTGGAGTCTGTGTCCTGGCAGCCCTGTACAGCCCCTGGCCGGTGGCTCAGCAAGTCCAAGACACACAGTCTTGCTGGACACTGGCAGGAGGGCTGAGGCCTGGGCTCTGGGCAGCACTTAGCGGCCCCAGTGGGGAATAGGAAACCCTGGGCTTACTGGGGGCAGGCAGAGAACGAGGTGTGTGGGGGGGGGGAGAGGGCGAGTGGGAGCCCACAGGTGACTGTCCTTTAGTGGCCTGGTCCTCTACCCTCGGGTGAAAAAGCAACGCCTGCCTGCAGTAAAGCAGTGTCTGGGCGAGGGAACAGCTCCGAGGGGCCACTGCCACAGGCCTGGCAGGCAGGGGGTGGGGGTGGGGGTGGAGGGAGGGCTGGGGTCAATTTCTGCCACCCCCTGGATGGCCCAGGTGGCCGCTAGTTCTGCTGGCCCTGGTGCCTCTGGGAGCGGTCCCCACACCCGCTGAGCACTGCTTGGGAGACACCCGGAGCCCAAATGAAAATGTTGACTATGAGGCCCAAGGAAAGGGACAAGGGCACACGTAGGACAGGCCAGGGCGGCCCAGCAGGGCCCGGCCGATCAGCGGCGCACAGCGTCATGTACAGGTAGCTGGGGGACTCCCATCCTGAGGGGCTGCTTCCTTCTGCCTCACCCCAACACCCCCCAGTGGAGTTTCCTGTGCCTCTACAAAACGGTGGGGCCCTTTCAGGAGCGGAAATTTCGAGTCTGCATGTTTTCTGCTCTCCCCTGCCAGTGGGTGTCGGCCCTTCCTGGGTGGTAGCCAGTTGACCTCTTCTCCAGGACCTGTTTATGTGCCTGCAGGCTCTGCTCTGGGTTCAAGCCCTGGTTCTGGTTCTGCGGGCTGGCTGTAGGGCCTCTCAGCTCCCTCCGCTGGGCCTCAGTCTTCTTGTCTGCTAACTGGAGCTGCTCCCCTGAATTCCCTAGCTGTGGGGGATCAGGCAAGACACCTGGGCCCTCCTCCCAGGAAGCTTCCTCCAGCTGACTTGGAGCCTAGAGGTTGCACTGTAGCACTGTTGTAGCACTGTCGTTAAGTTGTTCATCAATTTACTGGAGCGGGCACCAGTAACGTCTCCATTCATCCCTGTCGCGTGCTAGTGTGGCCCAATGGCGTCTGCTCACTCCAGGAACACAAAGTGAGACTTGTTGTTACTGTGTTTGGCATATCGAATACACCAAGGGTAGCTTGCCAGGCTCTGCCGTGCAGGCGAGATACTCTCGGTAGCTTGCCGGGCTCTCCGAGTGGGATGGAGGAATCAAGCCCAGGTCGGCAGCGTGCATGGCAAACGCCCTACCCGCTGTGCTATCATTGCTCCAGCCCCGGGACCTAGAGGTAGATTTCTATTTTTTTTTTTTTGAGAGTTCCACAGATGTTTCCAAAGTTTGAAACAAACAAAAGAACTTCCAGAAAACCAAAAATTAGGCTCGAAAGACACAGTACAGAGGATGAAGCATTTTCCTTGCGGGTGACCAACCCCGTTTCAATCCGACCAGACGCCACATAGCACTGCATATGATCCCCCAGAGCCAGAGATAATCCCTGAGCACTGCCAGGTGTGCAGCCCGCAACCCCCCCACCCTCACCCACTCCTGCCCTCAACACACACACACACACACACACACACACACACACACGCACACAACCCTATGGTTCACCTTTGCTGAGAACCATCCAGAGGGATGCTTTTCAGACCTGGATATGGAAATCTAGTGGCCCGTGATCTGCAGAGGAGGGAGATTCCAGTACAGGTGTCAGTAAGCCCTGGGGTTTCACGGCGCGCTGCCGGGCAATGGGCCGCAGGAACTAATGCGTCTCTGAGCGGGTGGCACCGTCCGGGTCGCCCGAGGCTTGTTCGTTCTCTGAAGGACCGAAGGGCTGAGGCGTGAAGGAGTGTGGGCTTCGCAGGCTGCCATCCCCTGAGGTTTTCTGTAGAGGAGCACGAGAGTCCTTTGGGCATTAGGAGGACTTGACAGGGCCAGCGAGCGTGGAGGATGCTGGGGGTCCGGGGGGCCAGTCTGAGTCCCCATGGGACTCAGGAGGCAGGAGGGAGGCGATGGGTGGAAGATGGGGACGATGTAAAGAGTTTATTTTTCCTTTTTTTTTTTTAAATCAAAACAAAACAACAAATTCACGTTTTAGAGCAGTTTGGGGAATAGAGAGGAAAGTTCGGAGACTTCCCACATACTCCCTATCCCCGCCCGGCCTCACCTCCCCCAGTGGAAAGATTCCGGAGGAGATTTTATGATCTGGAGGGTTCCGTGATTGGCCTGGAGTGGGGAGTGGGGGAGGCAGGAAGAGGAAGTGAGAAGGAGACCCAGATTCTTGGTATGAGCCGTGGGCAGAGGCCTCCTGGGTGCAGAGGGCTGGGAGAAGCTCGTGTTGGGTTGGGACACGTGGTTTGCAGGGGTCCCAGAAGGAGACTGTCTCGATGTCTGGGTGGCAGCCTCGTGGATGCCCTCTGTCCCCCAGAGCTCCCCATGCCCTCCCTGCCTCCAGACCTTAGTATGTGCCTTTTTCTCCCAGAGAGCCCCTCCATGGCCTCCAGCAACCTGCCATGCAGTCCTTGCACACGGAGAGCGAACGTGCCTTCACGTGTCCTCCTGCCCCCCTCCCCAATTTGGTTCATCACAGCCTCCCTGGGCCATTGACTCAGTTGTCAGGTTTCCTGGCCAGCCGGTCAGCGCCACTGGACAGGGACAGGGCAGGGATGAGCCTCAGGGGCCTGAGGATCCTGGGATCTCTGGATGAAACTGGCCCCAGGGAATGGAGACTCAATCCCCAGACAGCAGCAGGCAAGGCGGCCAGGGGCCAGTGCTCACCCGGGGAGTGCGGGGACATGTGAGGGAGACCTGAGGGTCCCTGGCCGAAAGGCCCGGGATGGAACCAAGGGGTCATCTGATCAGCTTGGAGGCTGGGGGTGGATCCTGAAGAGATGGCCAAGGCCTGGGGGTATTTAATGTGGCAGAACACCCAAACCCCCACACTAGGAAGCATGACACACCCCATAGATGGCAGGGAAACTGAGGCACAGAGGGTCAGGCCCCGGGCCGATGTGTGACGAGGGCGTCAGTCTTCAGAGCTCTCGCTGCTGTAAGGGGCCGTGGCCTCCCTCGGGGTCTTGATGAGTGTCGGTGGCAGAGGCCACAGGGAGCTGGGTATTGCTGAGGTGCCTGCCCCATCCCTGAGCACTGCTCAGGACCCCCTCCCTCCCTCGCCCTCTGTTGCCCCATCACCAGCCTTTCCCAAAGGCGCACTCTCTCGTGCTTCCACACACTCGGCCTACTTAGTTCCCTGGAAGGGGGCCGTTGGTTGGGGCATGTCTTCACCCCGTTTCCTGGCAGAGGAGAGGGAAGGAGGACTCCTACCAGCCCAGGTCAGCAGCTGGATGCTAGACTTGGGGGGGGGGGCTCTTTCTGTAAAGTCCAACCCCGCCGGCTCTGCTGGCTGGGGCCAACCCCCAGCTCACATGAGCTCTGACCACCTCCCCCCAATGCTCCCCCCCCCATCATCAGGACAGGAAGTGGTTTTCAGGGGCAGATGTGGAGACTGGCGTTATTTTTTTGGGGGGGGGGGAACGTGATGAGTCATCCCAGAGAGGAATGCGTGCAGGTTGCCTGTGGGGTCATAGACCTGCACCCGCCGCTTCGTGCCACCAAACCACCCGCGGGCATCACAGCTCCCCCAGCAGGGGGGCGGCTGGGGCTCAGGAGACACAGGCAGCGTGAGGAGAAGTCTGCTGGGGGGGGGGAGGGCCCTTCCCTGCCGCCCCCCCCCCACCTCCCAGCCCTGTTCCGAGCTCCAAGGATTGGAGCAGGGAGAGGATTTGATTAGCTCTCGATCAGCGGCTCCATTTAGAGGGCCTGGTTCATTTCCTGTCTGTTTCCAGCAGGCCAGGCATAGGCAGAATTAACCCTGCTTCGGCCAGGCCCAAGAAGTGATGGATGGGAAGGGTCTTGCCAGGGTGGTGCGGGCAGCAGGGTGGCAACTGCCAGTCTCTCGCCACAAGGGCCCCGGGCGAGCAGGCGGGTGTCCCTGGCTGGATGGGGGTGCCCCAGCCTATCACAAAGGCCTGTGGCCAAGGGTTCCGGCTCTTCCTGCACTGGTGCACTCAGTCGGGACAGCGAGTCCAAACTCTGATTTCTGCTCAGCAGCAGGCAAGGAGGGGGTCGGGATGGGGGTGGGGGGCCAGGAGTTGTATCTGGCTTATTCTCTACTGTCTTGTAGGGGGGCTTGACCAGAGATCCACATGTGCGCATACCCTCACATCCTGCTTGTATGACCGAGAGCCTTTCTTTTTTCTTTTTTGGTCACACCCAACGATGCACAGGGGTTCCTCCTGGCTCTGTACTCAGGAATTTCTCCTGGCAATGCTCGGGAGACCATATAGGATGCTGGGAATCGAACCCGGGTCGGCCGCGTGCAAGGCAAACGCCCTCCCTGCTGTGCTATGGCTCCAGCCTCTCCAGAGCATTAATTTTATTTTATTTGTTTGTTTCTGTTTGGGGCCACACCCAGCAGAGCTCAGGGTGCTGCTCCTGACTCGGCTCAGGAATGACCCCTGGCGCTGCTCAGGGGACCGTCTACTGGACCTTTGAGCCAGGGATGTGGCCGAAGCAGCCCCACCCCAGGTGAACGCCTCAGCTTCTGTACTGTCTCTCCAACCCCTTTCCACCCCCGACTCCAGAAAGTTTTTACCCGGGTAGCTCTCGGCAAAGACCCTGGCCCTGCTCACGGGGCCACCCAAATCCGGCCTCTATTCCGTGACATGCGCACTCCTTGATCTCCCTGTCACGGGAACCCTCTCCCTCGCTGCCTTCCTCTCGCTGGCCCTGGTTCCCGGCATTTGCTGCAGGGCCTGAGCACCCCAAGGCGCCCCCACACCCAGTTTTCTTAGGACACTGGCTGGGTTCGTGCAAGAGCCCAGCATGAAGCCACGAGCCTCTGCTCTTGTTGGCAAATGCGTGTGCTATGTGTGCTGGCCCAGGAGAGGGTCCCTGTCAGCACCCCCGTCCTGCCCAGGGAGAGATCCTGTGCCCAGAGAAATGGAGTTCCGACAGAGCCAGCGGCCAGTCCTGGAAGCTGCCCTGAACTCATCTCAGAGAGACCAGAGGGGCCTTGCGGCAGCTGCTTCTCTCTCCCATCCTGGTTCCCATCAGGTTCCCCGTCACCACCAGGGGTGATGCCTGAGCACAGAGCTGGGAGTAAACTCTGGACAGCATAGACCAAAAACAACAGAAGATTAGACTTAGTGGGTAGGAGAGAGCTCCACAGGCTGGTGTAGGCACCCTGCAGTCGTGAGTACCAACCCGTCTGGGCCTCCCAGCACCGCCAGGAGAGGCCCTGCTGGTCTCTGGACGGGGCAGCAGCACATGGTCCAGCCTGAGCATTGAATAGCCCCGTGAGCGTTGCCAGGAGTAGCCCCTGGAGCCCTCCAAGCCCTGCTGAAGCACCACACCCCACGCCCTGCCCAAGACTAGACAGTAATAGTCCCATTTTCCCTAGTGCTCCTCCTGGCCTATGGGGGGGACCCTAAGGGTGGTCCTCGTGCCCTGGGAAAGTGGGGTGGGGTTATGGCTCCCTTCTGGGTGGGGAGGACTTGGCAGGCCACCCTGAGTGTCCAGCTGAAAGTGACAGGGATGGTGGCATGTCCACCTAAGTGCCCACAGGGAGTGTGGGCACAGGGGCCTGGAGGCCTTGTGAGCTGGGCGCTCTCTGGACGGCTCTGTCCCCACCACTGTTTGCTTTGGAACCACACAGACCTGGACAGCCTGACTTGCATTTCTGGTTCTGGGTCCATGGCGGCTCTTTCCCTGGGGGTTCTGGGCTCGGGCAGTTGCCCCAACTTCTGTGGGTGGGACCAGCCCACCCCTACCTCCACCCCCAGGAAAGGAGAACCCAGGCCTGGCCCCTACTCTCAGAGCCACTGTTTGCTGGGCACCAGGGCCACTGCCTCCCACTGTCTTTCCTGGACTCAGGAAGGTGGAGGTCTGGCCAAGTGGGGCGGGAGGACTTGAAGGTGGGCCCCAGGAGCCCAGAGGGCTGGTGTGTGAATGAGTGTATGTGTGTGTGTGCAAGAGTATGTATGTGTAAGAGAGGGTATGTGTTTTTGTAAAGGAGTGTGTGTTCAAGAGTATGTATGTGTGTGGCAGTGTATGTGTGTTTGTAAATGAGTGTGTGTGTGTGTGTGTGTGTGTGTGTGCAAGACTGTAGCACTGTAGCACTGTCCTCCCATTGTTCATTGATTTGTTTGAGTGGGCACCAGTAATGTCTCCATTGTGAGACTTGTTGTTACTGTTTTTGGCATATCGAATATGTCATGGGGAGCTTGCCAGGCTCTGCCATGTGGGCGAGATACTCTCAGTAGCTTTCCAGGCTCTCCATCAGGGATGGAGGAATCGAACCCGGGTCGGCCACATGCAACACTGAGCAGTCATGCCGGCTCCGGGCACACGTCCTTCCATCGCCCACCCAGAGGCTGCACTCTGCCTCCAACAGACCGCCAATGGGCCTTATAGCAGGAGCCCTTTGAAAAATAGTGATTTGGGAAAATAGGGATGGGGATCTTTAGGGAATACTACTCGGGTAGTATTCAGCCAGGCTGGGAGGTCCAATGCTCAGGGTCCAGTGACGTAGCACCACTGGGGGTTGACAGTATTGGGGCCAAGGGGCTTGCAATAGCAGAGTTCAAATCCCAGCCCTTGAGCTTGCAGCCGCCGCGTGTCTCAGCCCACTGAGCCATCTCCCCAACCCTTATAGCAGGAGCTCTTAACCTCTGTTCTGTGAGTGTGAGTGACCCCAAAACTCAGAGAGAGCAAGTGTCTGCCCAGGTGTGATTCCTTCTTCAAGGGCTGAATTCCTGGGCACGTGTGGCATCTCTGTCATTAGTTCTGAGTCCTGGTTCCAGCCCCTTCGTGCAGGAAAGCTGGGCTCAGAATAGTTTCAGCGGCAGCTTGATGGTCAGATGGGCTCAGCCCAGCCCAGCCATTAAACCTGTTTTCCGCATGGTGGCAGCTCCTAATCGTGTGTGTGTGTGTGTGTGTGTGTGTGTGTGTGTGTGTGTGTGTGTGTAGGATGGGAGTGATTTGGGGTCATTCCCTGTGGTGCTCAGGGCTCATTCCTGGCTCTGTGCTCTGGGCTCACTCCTGGTGGTGTTGGGGATTGAACCTGGGTTGGCCACATGCACGGCAAACAGCCTACACGTATATGGTCTCTCCAGCACTGGAGGGGGTTCCAGGGGATTGAAGCATGGCTGACATCCTCCAGGGCATTTCTCCTGTGGTGGTTGCCCAGCAGGAAGCCTGGGTGCTGTTCTGTCAGCCAGCAAATGTCAGGCTTTCTTTCCTTTTGTGTGGAACCCCTGAGGTTCCTCCACCCACAGGGTTCACTTGTTTTTTTGCTCACATGGGGCTCACATCTGGGGAGGGCGCTGGCCATTGGGTGCTCAGGGCTGGCCAGAGTTGGGGGTTGTGGGTCCAGCCCAGGGCCTGGAGCAAGCCCCGGGAAGCCCGTGCATCTGTGACTGCAGCCCCGTCAGTCGGGTGCGGGTCTATAGGCTGAAGTTCTCATTCCATTCTGGTTCATCCATTTCCAAAAAAGATGCCGCACCACTCGAAGCGGGTTCTTGTCCTCTGTTCTGGCCACACCCTGGCTGTGCTCTGGGCTTACTCCTGGCTCTGACCTCAGGAATGGCTCCTGGCAGGCTCGGGAGACCATCTGGGATGCTGGATATCCAACCTGGCTTGGCTGCGTGCAAGGCAAGCGCCCTCCCCGCTGTGCTATCGCTCTCTGGAGAGGGCTCTTGTGGGAAGCACTTGAAGGAACTCGAGAGAACTTTGGTTGAAGACCCTTCAGTCAAGTCTCCGCTCAGGGGTTGCCCTGCTGTCCCTAGGGATCGGGTTTGGCGTGGGCTTGCAAAAGGGGGCAGCTACTTCTCACCCTTTCCTCCTGGTTTCCCTCTGCACTGCAGAGACCAGACCCTTTCGTTCGGGAGAACTGGTGGGAAGTGCCAGTGTTCCCCGCCCCCCACCCCACCCCATGCAGCCTCACTGCACCCTAAGAGCCAGCACACAGCAGTGACCCACCTTACCCTCCTCCCCGAAGAACCCGCAGAAGGTTCAAGTGTGCGGGGAAGAGGGAGGATGGGTCTATAGTGAAGCCCAAGGGGGCCCCCTGTTTCCATCTGGCACCTGGGTGCCAGGGATGGAGCTGGGAGTTCAGCCCCCCCACCACGCTGTCTTGTGCCCCCCACCCCATATACAGGGTACCTGGCCTTTCACTCCATCCTCTTTGGAACATTGATCATTTTCTCTCTCGCTCTGCAGATGTTTGAGTCGGAGGCGAATGAGAAGAGGGAGATGTCGTTGGCAGAAGGGAAGGTGGCCGAGGAGCCCCCACCCAGCAAGGAGCCTACTCCAGTGCCTCCTCCAGAACCAGCCCCCGCACCTGACAAAGAGTCCTCAGGCCAGGAACGTCCAGGCCCAGATGCACCGGCTGCTGGCACAGACCTGCCTGCCCCCAAGGAGGGCACCAGGGCCCCTGACCCCGCACCCAACCTCCAGGAGGCCCCTCCCGCCCCAGAGGACACCCCTTCCTCCCAGGACCTTGCCACGGGTCCCGAGCCCCCTCCTCCCAGCCAAGCCCTCCCTACCACCACGGATGCCCCCGCTCCGGACCTGCCCCCACCGAGCCAGGCCAAGGAGCCCCCGAGTCCCGGGGACCCGGCAGCAGCCGCCTCGTCGTTGTCGTCGTCGTCGGGGGACCCTCCCGGGGTCTGCAAGCACAAATTCGTGATCCCGGAGGTCCGGCTGGATTGCGCCTACAGCCAGGCGGGGGCGGAGGGCGGCGGCAGCTCAGGCGCCGAGGAGGAGGAGGAGGAGGAAGGGGACGAGGAGGGCCAGGAGGACGACGAGGAGGAGGAGGACGAGGAGGACACGAGCGACGACAACTACGGGGAGCGCGCCGAGGCCAAGCGCAGCAGCATGATCGAGACGGGCGCGGGCGCCGCGGACGGCCTGTGCCTGCGCGTGCAAAGCTCGCTGCGGCGCCGCACGCACAGCGAAGGCAGCCTGCTGCAGGACGCCCGCGGGCCCTGCTTCTCCTCGGACACCACGCTGCACTGCTCGGACGGCGAGGGCGCCGCGCCCACCTGGACCATGCCCTCGCCCGGCACGCTCAAGAAAGAGCTGGGCCGCAACGGCGGCTCCATGCACCACCTCTCGCTCTTCTTCACGGGGCACCGGAAGGTAAGGGAGGGGGCTGCCGCGGGGGGGGGGGGGTCGGGAGGGGGAAGGAGGGGGTATTATTAAATTGTATACCAAAAAGTATCATGTCAATTAGAGCCCAATCATTTCTTTTTTGCAATACCTGTTACTCGTGCTCATTTTCTAACAATTGGGTCTTGATAGAGCCTGCTCAATTCTTTTCATGAGGGAAATTCTTCTTATAGGAATTTCGGTGGTGTGTGTCTTGAAACACACATAACTGGTTAGAGAGAAAACAGTTTGAACCAGGAATTTAGGAATTGCATATCAAGTTTTCTTATGCTTTGAAGTAAAACCCCTTTAATAACTCTTAAAGTTGTTACATGTGTGCATATACCTGAAGATGTACATATAATCGCAAATGACTTTTTAAAAGTTGCTACACGTAGGTATATATACCTGAAGAATGTACAAATAATTAAAATGACTCTAGTACCCCACATAGACTAAATCAGTTGAAATAAAACAAGTGATCTTTTCTTTTAGCTACATAATGAAGATTATTTCTTGAGTGTAGATAAAAAAATATCTAAAGCTGACATGATGTCATTAATATAACCATATACACACAATGGGCTGAAATGATAGCATAGAGGCTAGGGCCTTTGCCTTGCATGAAGCCAAGCTGGGTTCAATTCTTTCGCCTCTCTTGGAGAGCCCGGCAAGCTACTGAGAGTGTCCCATCCGCACATCAGAGACTGACAAGCTCTCCGTGGCATATTTGATATGCTAAAAACAGTAACAAGTCTCACAATGGAGACGTTATTGGTGCCTGCTGGAGCAAATTGATGAACGAGAGGACAGTGCTACAGTGATACACACAATACCAAGTAAACACACACACACACAAATATCATACCTCACATACATATACCATACACATTCATACAAACATCTTACTATGGCATACATGTACCTGTATCACACATTGCACACACCACACATCATGATCATATCACACATATTAAAATGAACATTCACTCAAACATACTGATATACAGCAACTCTGTACACATTCTCTCCCAATCTCCACTCCTACAAATTTACAGAAATTAAACACTGGATATTTTCAAACTAGTGACTTCAATTTAAATTTCTCTAAAACTATTATAACTTTTTGCAGAGCCACACCCAGCTGTGATCAGAGCTTACTCCTCACTCTGTTCTCAGGATGCACTCTTGGTAGGCTCCTGGGAACATATATGTTGCCAGGGGTTCAAAATCCAGGTTGTAGCCTGCTGTACCTCCCCTTGTCCCTATTCTGACTTTGAAAGATTTATCCTATACAAGAATAGTTGAAAATATCAGTAGCTAATATCTTTTGAGAGCCTCTTATTATTTAATTTTCAGAGAAGATGCACCAAGACAGTTGTATTATGATTATTTTACAGCTAAGAAAATTTAGACTTTGAAAAGTTCACTAGGCTCCCAATAGTTATCAGAGGCAAAGAAAATTTTTTTATATATTGGGCTAACAGCCTACAAAAAAACATTTATCTGAGCAAGAAAATACAGAAAAAAGTTACAGTTTTTCCTGAAGCAATTATGTGTTCCTAGAGAAACAATTAACTAGAAACAAAAGGAACAAATAACTCCTAACCAGACAGAAATCAGGAAACAATTTGTGAGCATTTTCTTCATCTCCACATCAATGATTTCAGCAAGTAGAAGAGTCAAATAATGGAAATAAAAGAACATCACAATAGTAGTTGAACAGACACATAACTAAAACATCATGTAAGATATGAAATATGCAATATCATATCTTATGAAGTGAAGCAGAAAGCTTAATGTCCAGTATCCAGTGAAAACTTGTACTATAAATTTAAATTCTCCATGCAAAATAAAATTTTCATCTCTTTTC
This sequence comes from Sorex palustris, assembly GCA_028565675.1. NCBI lineage: Eukaryota > Metazoa > Chordata > Mammalia > Eulipotyphla > Soricidae > Sorex > Sorex palustris. The sequence goes on along the minus strand of JAOXYA010000028.1, from coordinate 5,388,808 downwards.
CCCAAACATGAGCATACAAGTCTAGACTTCTTAGACTATTAAAAATTTGATGGCAACAAAGTTTTGAATCCTATTTTTTTCAAAATTTCATAACTATTATTATAATTTTATTTTTATTTTAACTCCATTAGTAAACAATTTTTGATTGATAATATGTTAAAGATATTTTAATAAAATATTGCTTAATAATATTCCATATCCCTGAATGCTAAATTTTGTACCACTACATAGAATTTCAAAAGCATCCCCCATGATTTTTGGAGTAGAATAAAATGACTATATTTTGGAAGCTTAATATCTCCTTAGAGTTTAGTAATTTTTCATAAGTAACCATAATCGGTACA
>JAOXYA010000028.1:5369062-5380062 GCA_028565675.1 Sorex palustris | reverse complement strand
GGGCACTGTTCTAGGTTCATTTTACGTGTATGTGTGCACACAAATATATATATACATATATGTCCCTTTCTTTCTTTCTTTCTTTCTTTCTTTCTTTCTGTTTTCTTCTCCTTTTTTTTACTGGTCCACACCCGACAGTGCTCAGGGCTTACTCCTTTCTCTGGTGGTACTCAGAGGACCATATGGGGGTAAGGGGATCAGACCTGGGTCAGCCACATGCAAGGATAGCACCCTACCCACTGCACTATCTCCCCCAGACCCTCTACTTTTTAAATCTGTACACCCTCTCTCTCTTCCCCCGCCCCTCTCTCTCAACAGTGAATTAAGCTGAGGCAGAAAAAGTTTACTCATTGAAGATCACCTAGCAAGTAAATGGTTGAGCTGGGATCTGAAACCTGGCAGGCTGATTGCTGATTTCTGTTATTTGTGTGTTGCATCTCCTTCTGCCTGTTTCTCTGTGTCTGCAGCTCTGTATTTATCGTCTACCTCTGTGTGGTTTCCTATGTGACTCTCTAGAGATCTATCATTTGTTTCTCTAATATCTAGACTGTCTGTATCTAGCCTGTCTATCTCTGTCTCTCTCCCCTCTTTTTTCTTCAGAGATTGCTGCCATCTTTTCGGGGGTGGGGGGTCACCTGGCAGTGACTGGGGGCTGCTCCCACAGGTGTCAGGAGACCATGTGATGTGGTGCTGGGGATTGAACTCAGGCATCCCGTGTACAAACATGTGCTTTGAGCCATCTCTCTGCTCTCCAGAGCTTGTCATTTTCAAGCTTGCATGAAGTCTTCTGAAGGAGCTCTCTTTAACACACACACACACACACACACACACACACACACACACACACACACACTTTGAGCCTAGGTGGGCAGCAGAGAACAGTTGGACTCAGCGTCCACCCAGAGCCCTAGTGGAGAGAGGCCATGCACAGACTGGACCTCAAGCCTGCACCCACACCCCGCACCCTGTCCACCCTGCTCTGTCCCTCAGTATCCCCTGCACAGTGGCCCTAGAGCAGGGGCACCCCGTGGCAGGTGCCCCGGAAGGAAAGCCGTGTTTGAAGCCCAGGCTCCCAGCTCTGTATGGGCACTCAGAAGCAAAGACCGGACTCAGGGGCAACTTGATCTAAGAAAAGGGAGTGCAGGGCAGGGAGGCTGGGGGCTGGGGTCTCCTTCAGAAGGATGCTGCCTATCCGGAAAGGCGAAAAATCTGCTTCCTCATCAGTAGGGGCTAGTGAGCACTTTGCACTGAATGAAAGGCCTGCCAGGGGGTGAGACAGCCCGTGGGGCCAGGGAAGAGCGAGGTCTGGGCGAGGATTATCTTCCACACATCCTGGGCGCGGGTCCCTGGCGAGTTCTCCCGATACTCCACACACCTGGATTTTTCCAGGGGGTGGGGTAGGGCAGGAGGCAGGGGGAGCATTCTCTTTCTAATCCCACCCTACTTGTTTCCCTTCCCACCTTTGTCTACACTTTCCAGAAGCTCCCCCTGCACACAGGATTATCCCAGTTTGTGAGAGAAAGTTTGGCTTTAAGAGAGGCTCACAGACAGCCTAGAACACAGAGCTGCTTAGTGCCGGAGGTGGGATTCGAACTCCAGGAGGTCCAATCCAGAACCTCATTTGCAGCCTTCCCCTGCCCCTAATTACAGGAGGTGGGGAATGGGGGGTGGGGGGCCGCAGGGAGTTCAGAGCTCTGCACAGCTGGAAACTCAAAAATCAGTCCGGAAGCACAGACTTCAAAAAAACACAAGGGAAGGTTGAGCCACGCATATTTCTCAGTGCGGTGTTTGTTTAGGTTTGTGATGGGGGGCGATGGATACATTAAAAAATTTCAGCTTCGTTCCAGCCACCGGTAACCAAAGCTTTTAAATACAAAACCAAACAAGAACCAAAAAAAAAAAAAAAAAAAGATTTCTTTACAAATCCCGTGCTGCTGAGGCGGGGAAATTGCTCCAAAGGAAGGGTGCATATTTTGCATTCTGGAGGGCCACCCCCCACCCCCAACTAGGAATAAGAATGTAGCCCCTGCGCGCCCCTGGGTATGGTCCCACCAGCCATGAAGTGTTGGTGATAGTAAAGTCTTTTTCAAACAAGGCAACAATGATTTCAGGGCCTTGGGACGCCCCAGTGAGATGCTTGGCAGTTGGTGAAACTGCACTCAAGCTTAGGGTCACCCCGCAAAAGGCACTGGGGGTGCGTCCGGAGCCGGCGCGGGAAGCTAGGGGGAGGCGCCCGGAAGAGAGGGGCTGGCGTTTAACCCCTTGGGCGCTGCAGCTCCGTTGCTAGCGGGGCGGGCCGAGCGGCCGGGCTAAAAATGGGTTTCTGAGCTAAAAATAGCGGGTCCCGCCGGCCCTCAGGGCGGGCGGGCGGGCCGAGCCGGGCAGTTTTGCTGCCTTGTTTCTCCTCCTCCCGGGCGCTGCCATGGGAACGGGGAGACCGGGCGGGGCTCGCGGGCGCTGGCGCGGGGCCGGCCCGCAGACACTTGCCCCTTTCACGGGCTGCCGCTCGGGGTGGGCGGGGACCGAACCCCTCGCCTCTCGCCCCAGCCCCGCGGGCCCGCCCATTTCCTGGCTCCTCCCGTCCGAGCCGCGGCCCCGCTGGCCGGGCGGCGAGCGCAGTCAGTCGGCGTCCCCGGGAGCCCTGCGAGCGAGTGAGCGATCGATCGTGCGTGTGTGCGCTCGGGCCGGAGCCGGGCACGGGCGCGCCTGCATCCCCCACCCCGGCCCTCCGGAGATGCTCCGCGGCATGTACCTGCCCCGCCACGGCAGCCTGCAGCGGCGGCACACGATGAAGGAGTAGGTGCCCGCGCCCGGAGCGCGCGCGCGCGCGTGCCTGCGAGCGCCTGGCCCGGCAACCCCCCCACGCCAACCCTTTCTCTGCTTCTGCCCCTGCAGGGCCAAGGACATGAAGAACAAACTGGGCATCTTCCGGCGGCGCAACGAGTCTCCCGGGGCGCAGCCCGCCGCCAAGGCGGACAAAGTGATGAAGTCGCTCAAGTAGGTGCTGAGTGCCGGGTGTGCGCGCTCCAAACTCACAGCGCGGGCCCTCCCGCCCCGGGGAGCGCTCAGAGTTGGGTGGGTTTCATCGGGTCGGGAGACTTGGGCACAGATGCAGGGCCGGGGCAGAGGGTGGGGACTGGGGTTCTGAGAAGGGGGTGACTCTGCAGCCTGTGCCCGCTAACAGAATCATCTCCTGTGTCCGTTTCCCACCCCCCCTCCGTCCCTCCCCCACCAACCTGGTGAGTCCTCACTGAGCCCCTTTCTCCATCCCCCAGGCCCACCTCGGAGGAGGCCCTCAAGTGGGGCGAGTCCTTGGAGAAGCTCCTGCTTCACAAGTGTAAGTGGGGCCCCGGGACCGCGCTGTCTGCCCACCGCCCTGCCCTCTCCGCTCCTGCTCTGGCCTGCCCGCCTCTCCCGGCTCTCCTGGGCCCGAGAGCTGCCAACCCCTCCCTGCCCGCGGGAACTGGCACTGCCCGCGCAGGCCTCTGGGACCTGCCCAGACCCATAGTCCCAGAATAACAGCAAACATTTCCACGTACCCAGGCCTCAAACCTGCCCCTCTGTACCCAAAGGGCTCCCGGTGGACAAGACTGAGGTTCCTGCAGGGAGATGTGGTCAGGCGCACCCCCCTCCCCCCCCACACACACACACAAACACAGGCCGCTGGGGCAGGAGTGGCATTCTGTCCCCGTGTTCCCTGTTTCAGGGAACTAGGAAGCTCCCCACCTCTGCTGGTGGGAAAAGTCCAAGGCTTGGGGTGGGAGGGTCCCCCACCAGCGGGACGAGCGGCTGCTCACCCTGTGGGGGCTTCTCCCTGCAGACGGCTTAGCCGTGTTCCAGACCTTCCTACGCACCGAGTTTAGCGAGGAGAACCTGGAGTTCTGGCTGGCCTGCGAGGACTTCAAGAAAGTCAAGTCGCAGTCAAAGATGGCAGCCAAGGCTAAGAAGATCTTCGCAGAGTACATAGCTATCCAGGCCTGCAAGGAGGTAGGGGCCCCCTCACCCCACCCACCCCCACCCCCAGGTGGCCATGCAAGATGCTTCTTGCTTCTGTTAGGAGCTCGGGGAGGGCAGAAGCCTGAACTGCCACCCAGGGTGGAGAGGAAACAACCAGAGGTCTGACAGGCTGGAAGAGAGCCTTGGATGGCAGTAGGGACAGGTTCCATCCCTGGCTCCATCCCTGGTCCCTGAGCACAGAGCCAGGAGAAACCCTGAGCATTGCCCATTGTGACCCCAAAACCCTCCTCCTAAAAAAGGAAGGAAGGGAACCCAGCTTCATATGCTGGGGGAGAAGGCAAAGGGGTTGGAGAAGGGGCCACTGAGTCAATGATGGTTGGAGGGATCGCATGGGATGGGAGATGTGTGCTGAAAGTAGATAAAGGACCAAGCACGATGGCCTCTCAGTATCTGTGTTGCGAACCATGATGCCGAAAAGTAGAGAGTAAGAAGGAAGGTGCCTGTCATGGAGGCAGGGGGCAGGTTGGGATGGGGGTTGCGGGAGGGATACTGGGCACATAGGTGGTGGAAAATGTTCACGGGTGGAGGGATGGGTGTTCGTTTGATCATTGTATGATGAGATTCAATCTTGAAAACGTTGTAACTATCTCACGGTGAGTCAACAATAAAATCAATTTAAAATTTTTTTAGAAATTAAGAAGGAAGGAGGGAGGGATGGAAGGAAGGAAGGAAGGGGATAGGGAGGGAAGGAGGGAAAAAAGAAAGGGAGAAGGGAAGGGAGGAGGAAGGAGGAAGGAAAAGGAAAGGAAAGGAAAGGAAAGAAGAAAGGGAAGGAAGGAAGGAAGGGCAGTTGGTTGGTTTCTATGTAGGCTCTATGCCAGACACATGGTAGCTCTTTTTTTTTTTTTTGTAGCTCTTTTGTGTGAAAGGGCGCGTCAGGAAGGCTGCCCGTGAGGTGTGGGGATTGCTTTTATCCATTCAATGAGGGGCAGGAGAGAGCGTGCCGGGGTTAAGGCCCTTATCTGTGGCCCGCCACGGTGCCACAGGACCACCTGGGCACGGCCACATGTAGCGGCCCCCTGGCTGAGACCCCCAGGGAGCACACTGGAGAGTTCGCACCCTCCCCCGCAATGAGTGGATGCCAGTTCCCACCTGGCTTCACCAGGGGGATCTCTGCATTTAATGCACGCTTCCTGGTGTGATGCTTCCTGGTGTGATACAGGTGCCCGGCTTCACAGCCCTCCCAGGGACCCCCCCCCCCGCACCCCTCCCCACACACACACACGTGGCCCTGATGTGTGACCCCCTCCCTGCTGCCCCCCGCAGGTGAACCTGGACTCATACACCCGGGAGCACACCAAGGACAACCTGCAGTGCGTCACACGCAACTGCTTCGACCTGGCGCAGAAGCGCATCTTCGGGCTCATGGAGAAGGACTCGTACCCGCGCTTCCTCCGCTCCGACCTCTACCTGGACCTCATTAACCAGAAGAAGCTGAGCCCCCCGCTTTAGGGGGCGCCCCGGCTCAGCGCAGCTCAGTGTGCACACCAGGCGACCCGGGCCCCCTGCCCTGACCAAGGATGGAGGGACGGAGTGGGGACCGGCCAGCCTCCTCCTCCCCAGAGGCTGCAGACAGACAGATGGACGGATCTCTGGATTCCAGGCCTGGACCCAAGAGAGGCTCGGGCGGCCGCCCGCTGGAGGAGTCAAGGCACGGGCGCTGGCTGGGTCCCCGCTGCCCTGGTACGAGGGGACCCCAGGGCTCCCAGCCGAGCAGGATCCCGAGACCGACTCTGCATTGACCAAGTTCCTTCTAGAACTGGTGACAGCGACCAGGAGGACCAGGACGACTAGGACAACTGCGGCAGGGGAGCAAGCCGGGGGACGGGACTCGGGGGTTCTCCCGGGAAGTCGCTGCCTCGCTGCCGGGGGCTCACAGCCTGGGCCCCCCTTCCCCCATCCCCCCGCCCGGGTTTTTATTTATTTAAATAGTAGTGGGATGCTTGGCACAGCGGCCTGGCCTAGGAAAACCTTTGCCTCATCAACTCTCCGAATCTCCAAGTGCAATATTTTAACGGCCGCCTCGTGAGCACCAACCGGCCCAGCCAGGGGCCGCCCCCCCCCAAAAGGACGGGGGGTGCCTCACTGGTGGGTTTCGGCGCTGCGGGTGCGGGGCCTTCGGGACTGACCTCACCCAGAAATCCAGCCTCCCTGGGGGAGGGGGTCCCTCCAGGGGGGAGTCGCTCTGGGAAAGCGTGGCCCCCCCTCTCTGACCACACAGCAGCCCAGTTCTGGGGCAAATAAAAGTCCTGTGTTACTTGTTCTTGATCCAGTCTGTGCGCCCTGACTCAGGCCTGGGGGTGGGGTGGGCAGTTGGCATGGCCGGACGTCGGTCAGCTGGTCCTCTTCTCTCCAACACCTGCCCCCAGCCTCCTGAGCAGTGGGGGGTCAGGGGGAAACTGTGAGGCAAAGCAGCTGGGGCCGGGGGTCACTGACTCCGGCTGGACTAGCCGCATCACCTTCAGCCAGTTCCCCCCATTTCTCTGTCCCGCCTCATCCCGAGATTTCTAGGTGATCCCTTTCTGGTCGTTGGATTTGGGGGGCCACTCCTGGGGGTGCTCGGGGGACCTGCAGAGTTGGAGAGTGCACTCCAGCCCTCTGAGTCTGCTTCCTGGCCCGCCCAGGTTCCTGTCAGATGCCACAGGGATGGTTTGGGGGAGCCAGAAGGCTCAGGAGAGAAGGAGGGGGCAGGACGGGGGAGGGTGCAGGTGAGATCTGTGGTTTAGAGGAGTCCTGGTCTGAACCGTACTTTCCAGGGGGTGGACCCTGGCCAAGACAGGGCCAGGGCCGACCCTCCCGCCCGCCGCACACGGGTGCCAGCTGCTCTGGGCTGTGGAGGCTGGGAGGGATATGTGCTGAGCTCCAGGTCCATGTACCCGAGAGGTGAGCCTCAAGGACAGCAGCCTGTCTCCACTCTTCTCCCCGTCACCCACAATGCCTAGGACAAGATCTGGCAGCCAATCCCTTATCCCTTCTGGGTCTGGCTCTCCCGCTGGGCCCCAGGACCTTGGCACTGCCCATGCGCCTGGGTGGCTTTCCATTGGATCGTCCTTCCCACTCTCGGGACACTGCAAAGCAGGGGGATTAGGATGGTGCCCCCAATTTGGGGCCTTCAGATACCAGCCAGGCCTGGGAAGTTGGGGGCCTGACCGCTGGGGCACCTGAGGACATCACGCTTGTCCCCACCTGGGGCTCTGCCTAAGTGGGCTTCCGAGTAGCAGCTACCCTGGCTTCCCCGGGGCCACGGCCTCATGGCCATGCCCTCCCCTCTCCTTGGGGTTTTGGGATTCAGCTTCCCTTGGGCGAGGCACCGGCCCACTCCTAAGTTGCCATGGAAACCAAACTCCAGAAGCATCCAGTCAGACAGCTGGAATCCCCATTCCCGCTCCGTCTGCTTTCCATGACTCATGCCCCGGGCCTCTGGCTTCCGAGCGGCCGGCCTTGGCAACGAGGAGCAGCTGGAGCAGGGGCTGGGGCAGCACCTGGCCCGTCCGTCAGTGCCTGGCCCGCCCCTCAGCTGCAGTTCCCACCTAGCCAGTGTTTGTGGTGGCTTCCATGGCATAGACCCTGAGGAGGCGGGGCTTCTGCCTGGTAGGCGCAGGCCCATTCCACAGATGGGAAGACTGAGGTGGGAAGGAAGGGCGCCATATCCTGGCATCAGGCGGGCTCTCAGGCTCTCAGGCTCAGGGAACCACACAACCGCCTTTGGTTTTAGCTTTCAAATCTGAGACTTGACGAATCTAAGACAGACGCCCATGCTCGGTGGTGACGGCCCAGCCAGGTAGTGTCTGGGAAAGGCTGAGTCTGGATGTGTCTGTCCCCCTCGGGGCAGGGACAGTGGCTGTTCTCGGGAGCCAGACCCCAGCTGCACCCAACCACAGCCAGGAGGCTCAGGCCCCAGAGCCTTGTCTGTCCACGATCAGCCTTGCTGGGGGACAGAGCCAGCCTGTCCCTGGGAGTGAGTCAGAAATAGCCTGGCCTGGCCAGTGGGCAGATAACACGCGAAGAGGGACAGGAGAGGGCAGAGCAGTGCACTGCCGTCGGGTGCCAGTGGGAGGGAGTTTGGCATGTGCCCATCGTGCTAACCTCAGCGAGCCTAGTGACAGGTCAGTCCCCTTCCATGCCACCCCCTCTGGACCCTGTGGCCTGGCCATAGACAGGGAGGGCTTCGCTGTCCAGGGCTGGAGTCCCTCTTTGGGCCTGCGTCCACCGTAGGGGGCTTGGCATCTCCTGAGGTTGCCTGCAGATTAAAGTTCTTAATTTTGGGGGGGGGGGCTGGAGTGATAGCACAGCGGGTAGGGCGTTTGTCTTGCACGCAGCCAACATGGCCGACCCGAGTTCGATTCGTCAGCCTCTCTCGGAGAGCCCGGCAAGCTACTGAGAGTATCTCTCCCCCACGGGAAAGCCTGGCAAGCTACCCATGATGTATTCAATATGCCAAACACAGTAACAAGTCTCACGATGGAGACATTAACTGGGCCCTCTCGAGCAAATTGATGAACAACGGGAGGACAGTGCTACAGTACAGTGCTAATTTTTGGGGGGTTGGAGCAATAGCACAGCGGGTAGGGTGTTTGCCTTGCACGCGGCTGACCCGGGTTCGATTCCCAGCATCCCATATGGTCCTCCGAGCACCTCCAGGGGTGATTCCTGAGCACAGAGCCAGGAGTAACTCCTGTGCATTGCTGGGTGTGACCCCCCCCAAAAGGAAAAAAATAAATGCAGAGAAAGCTTTTGACAAGATCCAACTTTCATTCATGATTTAAAAAATACCCTCAAAAATTTGGGGTGGAGGGGCTGGAGCGATAGCACAGCAGGTAGGGCGTTTGCCTTGCACGCAAACTGCCTTGCACAGGTTTGACTCCAAGCATCCCATGTGGTCCCCTGAGCACTGCCAGGATTAATTCCTGAGTTAACAGCCAAGGAATAACCTCTGTGCATTGCCCGGTGTGACCCAAAAAAGCAAAAAAAAAAAAAATGGGGTGGAATGAACTTTCCTCAAGATAGTAGCAGCTATCTTTAACAAGTCTATAGCAATGACCTAACTGTAGTGATCATCCCTATCTACTGCCCTCATGTGAAAAAAAAATCAAATAGATCCAAATTGGTAAAGAAAAAGTCAAGTTACCATAATTTGCAGGTGATGTTATCATATACATTGAAGATCTTAAAAAGTCCACAAAAAAGAATCTAGAAACAGTAAACCAATACAGAATTTAGGTCAGCTACAAATTCAATGCAAAAAATTGGCCGCATTCTTATATGAAAATAATTAATCCTGGGGTCTGGAGCAATAGCACAGCGGGTAGGGCGTTTACCTTGCACGCGGCCAACCCGGGTTCAATTCCCAGCATCCAATGTGGTACCCTGAGCACCGCCAGGAGTGATTCCTGAGTGCAGAGCCAGGAGAAACCCCTGTGCGTCGCCAGGTGTCACCCAAAAAGCAAAAAAAAAAAAAGAAAAATAATTAATCAGTGGAGAAATTGATGAGTCTATGGCACTCAAAAGAGCATCCAAAAAGGTCAAGTATCTAGATATAAACTTAACAAAATATGTGGGATATTTATAAAAAGAATTTTTTAACCAATTAAGAAGGAAAATTACTTTAGTAAATGGAAAAATATTCCACGTTTAAGGATTAGAAAAATCTATTGTCACAATGACCATCCTACCTAAATCATTACATAGATTCAAAACAATCTCTATCCAATTTAATATGACATTTTTCCAGAACTTAGAAAAGTCAGTAATATGGTTCATATGGAATCAGAAGAAACCCTGAATAGCCAAAGTCATACTGTAGCACTGTCCTCCCGTTGTTCATTAATTTGCTCGAGCAGGACCAGTAACGTCTCTTTTGTGAGACTTGTAGTTACTGTGTTTGGCATATCGGATATGCCACAGGTAGCTTGCCATGCTTTGCTGTGTGGGTGAGATAATCTCGGTAGCTTGCCGGGCTCTCAAAGAGGGAAGGAGGAATCGAACTCAGGTCAGCCGGGTCAATGGTGTGCAGGGCAAATACCCTACCCGCTGTGCTATTGCTCCAGTCACACCAAGTCATACTGACAAATTAAAAAATAGGAGGTATCTTGTTGCTTTACTTGAACCTATACTTACAAATCCACAGAGATCAAAACAACATGGTACTAGAATAAGAAGAGGCTCTCTCTAATCAGTCAAAATTGAACTCTAAAGGACAAATCCCCATATCTATGGTCAGCTAATTTTCAACAAAGGAACTGAGGATATGGAGAAAAATAGACTTTCCAACAAAGGGAAAACTGCATAACCACATGTAAAAATTAATCCCGGATCCCTATGTAACACCCTACACAAAAGTCAAATAAAAGTGCATCAAAAGACCTTGAGATCTGACCAGAAATTAGAAAGTACACTGGGGAAGACAGGCAGAACACTGCAAGATTTGGACTTCAAAGGGGTCTTCACTGATATTGATACCACTGTAAAATACAACAGAATAAAAAATAAACCGGTGGGATTACGTCAAATTTACAACTTCTGCACGGCAAAAGAAATGTGGGCTACAAGGATAGTAGAAACACAGACCACGAGGATTGGTTCCCATTTGAAAGCCTGCCTTGGGTGCTAGGGGAGATGGCAGTTGGGATAGAGAAGGGACCACTATGGCAATGATAGTTGGAAATGATTACTCTACATAAGAACCGCTTGCCAAAAGTAAGTAAAGGAACAAACATGATAATCTTACAAACCATAATGCCAAAAGGAGAGAGGAAGAAGAAAAGGAGAATCAGGAGGATGACAAGGAGGAGGAGGAGGAGGAGGAGGAGGTGGAAGAGGAGGAGGAGGACGACGACGAAAAGTGCCTGCCACTGAGGCAAGCTGGGTTTGGTGGGAGATAAATTGGGGACATTGGTGGTGGGAAATGTACACTGGTGGAGGGATGGGTGTTGGAACACTGTATGACTGAAACCCGATCATGAACAGCTTTGTAACTGTGCATC
>JAOXYA010000028.1:5334461-5345469 GCA_028565675.1 Sorex palustris | reverse complement strand
AGGTGGGGAGAGCTAGCTGGAAAGGCTGGCGCTGACGCGGCTGTCCACAAGAGGGCGTCTCAGGTTAGCTCTTGTCCTGAAGGCACCTGGTCCAAGTGCCTGGTTGCGGCAGGAAGGTTCTGGGGAATCAGCGATGACCTTGTGTCTCAGCTGCCCCCCCCCCCACCCCGTTCCTGGGAAGCCCTCTCCCCTTTGACCCCCTAGCCACCTACTAAGGCCAGTTATCCCTGGGGACATTAATGGTCCTCACTTTCTTTGCTTGTAAAACAAAATCGTGCGTGTGTGTGCGTGTGCGTGTGCGTGTGCGTGTGTGTGTGTGTGTCTTTCTGTCTGTCTGGGGCAAGTATCGATGAAGGCAGGACACTACTTCATTGAGGAGAAAGGACAGATGAACTGGAGAGAAAGAGAAGTTTAATAGCCTAGAGACCTCAGGAATACAAGGGAGAAACCCAGGAAAAGGGAGTAACTACCCCCACAGGCTTATGCTGAAGACAAAAGAAAGGTGGGGGGGTGTGGGGTGGTGGTGGGGGGACCAGTGCTGGATGGGAGCAGGGAGCACAGAATCCTCAGTGGCAGTGCGACCCCATTCTGCCCCCAAGCACCTACAGGTTTGCTTCCCCCACACCTGCCCCCCTACCCCCCACCAGTGAATGTCTGAGAACACGGTACCTAAGCTCCTTTTCCTGAGCTGGGTTCGTGCCTACTATTTCTGAAATAAGAAGTCTTCGGGGCCAGGGGAGAGCTCAAAGGGGCGAGAACATGTGCTTGGCACACCTGATTCGATCCCCAGATCATGGTGCCCTGAGCACTGCCGTGAGGGGGCAGCCAGGACCCTCCCTGAGCAAGCAATGCTCCACCAGATGTGGCCCCAAATTCTTTTTGTTGTTGTTGTTGTTGTTGTTGTTTGTTTTTTTGGGTCATACCCGGCGTTGTACAGAGGTTACTCCTGGTTTTGCACTCAGGAATTACTCCTGGTGGTGCTCAGGGGACCAGATGGGATGCTGGGAACTGAACCTGGGTCGGTCACATGCTAAGCAAACGCCTTACCCACTGGGCTATAGCTCCAGCCCTGTAGCCCCGGATTCTAAGGAAAAAAGTAAGCCTTTGCCAAGAGACGTGTTTGGGGTACACATATCTCCACCCACAAGTACCTAGCTGACCCCTCTCTTGGAGATCAAGCTTTTCCCCCCACCCCTCTGGAGTTCACTTATGAAGACATCCCTGAAAGTCTTCCCATCAATAGTCCCCCTTTTTAAAACCAAAATTCTGGGTCTGCAACATTTATCTCTAAGTCATTTCTCCCCAGCCGTGTCAGGACTAGCCTGGTTTCTCTGAAGAGGGGGGCGACTGCCTCTTGCCAGTGCTCCCCAAGAGGAGACACGGGGGGCCTGGCCGTGTGGAGGTGGGGGAGCAGGGCCCTGGCTTGGCTAGTGTCTTCTCCCCAGGATACCGAGATGAGAGGAGGCAGTCGACTTGCTGCATGACTCTCCCAGGAAGATCATGCTAGCCCCATTTGACAGAGGGAATCACTGAGGCCCTTCCTCCAGTTCTTGGGGGGCGCAGAGATTTTCACCCAGAGGAGGGCTCTGACTCCATCACGTCCACCCTGAACCCCCTTTATGGAGGGACAGGCAGACCTGGAGGCATCTTGCAGAGATGGGGCTTTAGGGCTCAGGCTTCTAACTGAGGGCCAAGGACCTCTCCAGATTCTCGCAGGCTGAGGGGGCCCATCTCTGGCGTGAGTACTCTGGGAGTCTGGAGTGCCTGCTCAGGTTCCCCCATTAATGCATTCTGTACTTACACTTCTTACTGTAATTACGCTGCGGTAATTAACCAGGGAAAATAACACATCTGGGTCGATGGAGAAACTCCAAACAGATGTACCAGCCGTGGCGGCCCCACGGGGCCCTCGGGTGATTGGACCAGTGTGAGCTGAGTACCCACTGGACTTCGGCCCTTCTCTACACACTGCGGGGGCAGAGAGGGTGGAGACAGACAGGCCACCATGGACAGGTGGCCTGAGAGGGTCCCTCTGGGGGGGCCGTGTGAGGGGACACTTGCCGGAAGCCCCCTGGGCTGGGGGAACGGGCATGTTCTGAGTCCCCCAGGAAGAGGGAACATGGGGGGGGGTAATGCCTCGAGATAGTACCAGGGTGGCGGACATCTGTGGGTGAAGTGGGGCAGAGGGACGGGGACAGGCCAGGCCACGGGGCCAGGGGGCCCTGGGCAGCAGTAGGGAGCCACATGGGTCAGCAGAAGTTTCCTGGGAGAGGGGCGCCGCGGGGTTCTCAGCGGGCTCAAGGCTGAATGTGACACGAGACATTTCCAAAGGGCCCGGCTCCTCCCCTCTGGGTGGGCAACGTGTCTGGGGGTGGGGGTTGGGGGGCAGGTGGGCAAGGCTGTGGCCAGGTATGAGTGGGGTGCGGGGGAGGGGCATGGGTCTACGTCTCCAGAGGGAATCCTGGGGCTTCGCTGAGGCTGAGGTGGAGGGTTTTCATTCCTGGGGGCTGCCCTGAGGGGCCATTCCCTCACACACTGTGGGCTTCCAAGGGCAAGGCTCTGGCCCCGTGGGGGCGCAAGTGTCCTGGCCTCTCCCGTTTGCCGCAGGAGCCCATGACCAACAGCCTAGGCCTGGGAGAAAAATGCCCACGGGGACCTGGTGGACGGTCCTGTCGGCTGAGGCCTGGGAACTGACCCCACGGTGTACTGTCTACTGTCCAGACCCTGTGAGGCCTGGCCCTGCCTTCCACTGGAAGGGGCCCTGACTGGTCATCACTGGGCAGCACCTGAGGCGCAGACTTGGGCGTATGGGGGGAATGCAGGATCTGAGGGTCCAGCAGAAAGGGGATAGATGGGGCTGGAGGTGGGGAGGGGAGAGCTGGGAGGGGGCTGGTCTGGTCTTTAGCTTTTGCAGGGGTCAGCGGGGTGAGGGGGGCAGGTTAGGGCGCTCAACGTCTCCTTCCTTCTCCCCCTTTCTTCCCATGGCCAGGAGGGTGTTGGGCTTTCAAAGGTCACCCCTCTTGGGGCTGGAGTGATAGCACAGTGGGTAGGGTGCTTGCCTTGCACGCGACCGGCCGGGGTTCGATTCCCAGCATCCCATATGGTCCCCCGAGCACCGCCAGGAATAATTTCTGAATGCATGAGCCAGGAGTAACCCCTGTGCATCGCCGGTGTGGCCCAAAGGGCCGAAAAATAAAGTTATCCCTCTCCTCTGGGGCTGGAGCGATAGCACAGCAGGTAAGGCATTTGCCTCGCATGCAGCCGACATGGCCGACCCTGGTTCAATTCCTCCGCCCCTCTTGGAGAGCCAGGCAAGCTTCCAAGGGTATCCTGCTCGCATGGCAAAGCCTGGCAAGCTCCCCATGACGTATTCAATATGCCAAAAACAGTAACAACCAGTCTCACAATTTGTTGTGAGTTGTTACTGGTGCCCGCTTGAGCAAATCGATGAACAACGGGAGGACAGTGCTACAGACAGTGCTACCAGTCTCCTCCAGCAGAGTCAGGATCTGCAAAGGACCTCGTCCAGGGCAGGGGGAAACCTGAGGTGCCCCCACTCCCTGACTCTCCCAGAGGCTGGGACAGTTTCAGATCCTCTTAGGAGCTTCTGTGGACACTGGGTAAGGAGGAGGGGGCGGGTAGCATGTGGGAGCCAGCGGCCACACAGGCACCCACACAGAGTGGCCTGGCTGCACCTTTTGTGTTCTTGCTGGTTTTGGATCACACCCAGCCCAGGCTGACTCCTAGCTCTGTGCTCAGGGCTGACTCCTGGCTCTGCGCTCAGCACTCATTCCTGGCAGGCTCAGGGGACCATATGGGGTGCTGGGGATTGAACCTGGTCAGCCACATGCAAGGCAAGCGCCCTTCTTGCTGTGCATCTCTGGCCCTGACCAGGCTTCCTTTCGAAGGAGGGAGTCTGGGGCCGGGGAGACCGGCCATGGGCTGAGCATCCATGCAGGTGGTGGGGCTGCTTTCCTGCATTGCACAATTCTTGGAGCACTGCTGGGGCAGCCTTGAGCCATTCAGGGTATGACCCCAACCCTAAATAAGCAAAATAAAAAAGACTCCAACTCACCTCCTCAGCCCCAGCCAGGCCCTGGGTCTCTCCCCCTGGGCCTCAGTTTCTCCTTCTGAGAGGGGCAGAGGGACCAGAAAGCCTCTCTGGCCTGCACTGTTGGCTTTCCTCCCTTCTTCCTCCTGCCCCCAGTTTGGGGCACCACTGTTCGCCCCCAGCCCAGCTCTGTCCTCCCTTGCCCCCACCACACAGACCTCCTCCCCCCACCCAGCTTCAAGCATTTCTGTGCCTGCAGGTCTTCCCTCCCTCCTGGTCCCCACTGCCCGCTCCACCCCCCACTCTGCAAGCTTCCGAGGTCTCCCGGGACCCTCCATAGCATCCCTGTCTCTCTTAGAAATGCTCCCAGAGTGCCCGGCTCTCCACGGCTTGCCGAGGGCAGTGCCCGGGGGGCTCAGGCTGAGTGAGCTGCTGAGTCAGCGCTGCCTTCGGAATTCAGACCACTGGGGTGCTCTCGCCCCCCCCCACCTTCCCCTCCCTCCCTGGCGGCCCAGTCTCACCCCAGGCCTGCTGCAGACCTGCCTCCTCCTGCTTCTACCTCCTAGAGCATCTGTGCTTTCCCAGCAAGTGCTTTGGCCCAGACCACTTTGTCAGCGCTGACGGAGGGGCTCCCTTGGTCTCCTTTTCTATCCAGAGGGATTCAAGTGACGCATTTTTTTGGGGGGGGGTTGCTGCCTGGCAGTGCTGGGGACCACTCGGTACTGAGGTCCCTGAAGTGTAAAAACACCCCAACTTCTTCCCTTCTGGCTTAGATGCCATCCCGGAGCTGCTTATCCCCAGACGACTGCCCTGCCCCAAGTGGAAGCCCACCCGAAGGATTCTACCCTGAGTGGTAACCCTACCCATGTCCCCACATGGCCTCCCCTGCCCCAGGCACCCCCAGACTCCTTAGGCAGGCTCCCTGAGGTCACCTTTGGGGCCCATGTCGACGCTGAGTGGCCCTGAGCAGCCCCTCTAGTCCCCTGAGCCCCACCAGGGGTGATCTCTGAGTTCAGAACCAGGAATAAGCCCTGAGCACCACCAGGAGGACCAGGCATGGCCCCCAAACCAGCAAACAAACAAACAAAATGGATGGTGTGTGTGTAGTTTAAAGCCACGATTTTATAACAACAGTGCCCAAGGCAAGATGCCAAAAGAGGAACTTTTATAATCCAGTGCCCTTTTTTCAAAAATTGTTTTCAGTTCCGTGCTTTCGCATCCAGTGGTGCCCAGGAGTTGCTCCTGGGTCAGTGGTCAGGGGACAATGTGATTCAAGAACGCATCCATGCCAGGTAAGTGGTCCAGCCCCTCCATGCGATCAAAGCTGCGTAAAGTTCTACTGCTGCACTAGCCGGCAGAGCTTGGGAAGAGGATATGATGGTCCCTAGCTGAGCAAGGGGCTCGCAGGACTCCCGGCTCAGCCCAAGTAAGGCCTCCCACCTCGAGCTCCCAGGGGCCCTGGAATTGCTGGCCACCTCTGGCCTGTGCATTGATCCCACTGATGCGCCCAATGGACTTGACTCTGCACCAGCATGCACCCCTGGGCCCTGGCAGCAGCCCCCCTGGGGACTGGACGTGGGCTCCAGACAGGCCTATGTGCCGCCAAGCCCCTCTCTGAAAGATGCTCAGAGCCATACTTGATGGACCCAGGGGAACAGAGATCAGACTTGGGCCTGGAGTCTGGCCAGGGTACACTGAGGACCCCCAGCACTGTCCAGAGGTCGTGTCACTTGATTACACTGGCTGGAGGCAGCCCCCAAGTTCACTCTCATGAGCCCTGCTGGGTTGAAAGGAGCCTTGGACCAGGAGCCTATGTGACGGGGAAGGGAGCAAGGATTCCTGGAAGAGATCCTGGGCACCACTGCGCCCTGCAACACTGCCCCAACACTGGGACCTCCAACACATACATGTCACTGGGACCCATACACCCTAGTCACTGGGTCCCCAACACACCCCAGTTGCTCAGCCCCCAAAATACTCCAGCCACTGGGCCCCCCATACACCCCAGTCACTGGGCCCCCATACATCCCAGTTTGGGGGCCCCATACACCCCATCACTGGGGCCTCCAGATATCCCAGTCACTGCACCCCCAGACACCCCAGTCACGGGGCCTCATACACCCATCATGGGGCCCCATACGTCCCAGTCATGGGGCTCCATACACCCCAGTCATGGGGCCCCCACACACACCACTGGACCCCCATACACCCCAGTTACTGGGCCCCCATACACCCCAGTCATGGGGTCCCATACACCCAATAACTGGGGCCCCCAGACATCCCAGTCACTGCAAACCCACACACCCCAGTCACGGGGCCCCCATACACACCACTGGACCCCCATATACCCCAGTCACTGGGCCCCCATACACCCCAGTCACAGGGCCCCCAAATGCCCTGGTCACAAGGCCCCACACACCCCTGTCATGGAGCCCCATACACCCTGGTCATGGGACCCCCATACACCCTGGTCATGGGGTTCTGCATTTCTCTTCTCCAAGGGTTCGAGATGAAGCTGACCGACGTGGGCATCACGATGCTGGCCAAAGGTTAATTACAGCCACAGCCGAGTGACCACTGGGCATCAGGGGACAGCACAGGCAAGGCCACTCCCCCCTCTGGGTCCATCACATTACTGTTGTGATGTCGCTGTGCCCTCCCACGAACATCCGTGCACGTGGTTCTCTCCAGAGAACACCTGTCTCTCCTTGTGGAAGGTGGGTCTCTGCAGACCTCTAACTGGCCGGCTGACAGGTATGGGGAGCACAATGGGGGTTTCAGGGCTTTCTGCTGACCCAAATTTTTCACTTTTCTATGTGACATCGTTCTGCTACACGAAGCTAAAGAACGAAACACATGCAGATCATCCATGAGTGGGGTTTGTGTGTGTATCTGTGTGTGTGGTATGTGTGTGTGTGTGTTGTGTGTGGTATGTGTCTGTGTGGTGTGTGTGTGTGTGGTGTGTATAGTGTGTCTGTCTGTGTGTTATGTGTGTAGTGTTTGCAGCTGAGTGCAAATTCCGTTTGCGTATTGAAAACATGTCTGCCTCCCACCTTTATCCCAGAATGACCTTAGGGGCCAGGGGACAGGCTCACTGGGACTGACTCTGGGGCTGACTTGTGCAGAGTCCTGTGCTCATGGTGGAGGGTTTGACCCTACATGTGGAGGCTCTGAGCTGCTTGCTCTCACAGTGCTCCCAGGCTCAGACCAGCTATCTCCTCCTGCTACCCAAGAGGAAGAGCAGGCTGGGAGGGCTCTGGAAGGGAACCAGTGTTGGGGGGGGTTGGGGATTTGGGTCCTAGGGGGTTCTGGATGGGTGGGTTTCTGGGGGGGTCCTAGAGTGTTCTGGAAGGAATGGGGTTTGGGGGCTGGGGTCCTCGGCGGTTCTGGGAGGGAGGATTTCCAGGGGGGTGGGGGCTCAGGGACAGAGCACCCATCACTCTTGACTGCCGTCAACATGTCCCCTTGTTCAAAGACCAGGTACCCAGAGAAGGGAGCAGAGGTCAAAGAGCCTTCATGTTGCCCGGAAGTTTGTGACCATTTGTTGAGGGGCAGTGGGTGAGTCAGAATATGATGGCAGGGGAAATTCAGACCCCCAGAGTGGGGGACACGGTTGGTCTGAAGGCAGGGGAAAGAGGAAATCAATGCAGAAGCTTTCCCTGTAGTTTTCAGGAGATAGAGTGTGGGTGCGAGTAAGGGGACTCAGCAGCGAGGTTCCCACCATCCCGGGTTAGTGGGCTGAGGCCAGTTGCCTGTTTCTACTGCAGGTGAGGGGGCTGGTGTGCAGGGGTCTCAGGGGTGAGCGCCCAGCAGAGGAGGGGCAGGGCGAGAAGGTGACTCAGGGGCAGAGCCCTGTTCTCCAGCCAAGCACTGCATCCTGAGCACCCCCATGAGTGTCCCCTCAGCCCTGACGCCATCGGCGCCCTGATGTGCCTCCAGATGTGCTCAGGATCACAGGAGATGCTGAAGAAGGAACTGGTAGGCCATGGGCAGAGCCCTGCCTTCCCGTGTATTAGCTCGCCTGTGGCTTTGAAGCACCGTGGAAGGAAGTCAGGCGTGAGGCCAGGGCCAGCAGTGCTAAGTGCTCTCACATGGCTCTGTCTTACTTCAGTAAGAATTAGTCACAGGGCGGGGGAGACAGGACAGCAGAGAAGGCCCTTGCCTCAAGGCCACAGTCATGGCTGTACAAACTTTACACGAAGCAGGCTTTGGGTGCAGAATGACTGCTACCTAGAAATGGTGGTGCTCGTGCTATGCTGAATACCTATCTTCTCTGGCAGCAGTGAGGGAGGCCTCACAAACCCACAGGACAAGCACTGAAGGGAAGTGGGAAACCAGGGCCCATCCTCACACTGGTTGTCTTGGAAACTCGCCTAGTCGTTCTGATCCAAGCAGACATCCTCTTTCCCCTGGAAGTCAGCCAGGACTCTCTGGAAAGATCTGACCTGCGTCTGAAGCCCTTTCATCTTTGGGCAACCTAAGCACAAAAGTTTGCAGAGGTGGCAGGGCACTGTGTCCAGCCCTCATGCTCAGTTCTCTGGGCAGACCCCCAAAATGAACACGAGGCAGGTTTCTGCTGTGAGAGGACCTGGCCACTTAGACACTTCCTCTGAGGGGAAGAAGGAGAAGTATTGAATTTCATGAATAAAGACTTAGAAATGTCACCTAACCAAACTGTAGCTGTGGGCTACATTGCGGATGTAGCCTTCACCCCTGGGCATCTTGCGGTTTCCTTGGAGACAGTGCGATTGTGATTTAGCCAGCAGGGGGCACCAGAGCAACCCTTTTGGCCCTTGCCTGTCTCCCAGGCAAACCCTTGGCTGGTCTGGCAGAAAGTGGTACCTGGTCAGAGACAGGAAGTGGTTAGTGACACAGTCCTGCAGGGCCTGCCCTTGGGTGTGCATGTCTGTAGGGTGCATGATGCAGGCACGCACATGGTGTTTGCATGCATGTGGATGTGACATGTTGGAGGATATTGTGTGGTGTATGAATGTATGTGATATATGTGGGAAGGAAGGTGTAGCAGTGAGGGGATTGTGTGTGTGTAGCATGAATATGTAGGGGCAACTGTGTGAGAATCTGCATGTGGTATATGTGAGCATGACAGTGTGTTATAGTGTGAGGTATGTGTAGGGAGATGTGTAAGGGAGGTGTGTGGTGTATGTGTGGAATGTGTGGTAAGTATGTGTAGGGGATATTTATGGAGGAGAATGTGTGTCATCTGTATGTGCAGTATGTACAAGAGTATGTGCATGGGGGGGAATATGTGTGATGTATGTGTGAATGAATATGGTGTAGCAGGGGTCTGTGCAGGAGGATGTGGAGGAAATGTGTAGTATATATGTGTACATGGGTACAGTATGTGTGTAGTGGAGAGAGTGTGGTAAGTGTGCAGGGATGTGGGGGAAACGTGTGTAGTAAAAGTGTGTGTGTCAAATGTGTTGTATGCATAATGTGCATCAAATATATGGTGAGTATGTGCAGAAATGTGATGTTTGTGTATAGGTCATTGGGAGACTATAGCACTGTAGCACTGTCCTCCCATTGTTCATCAATTTGCTTGAGCGGGTCCAGTAAGTCTCCATTGTGAGACTTGTTGTTACTGTGTTTGGCATATTGAATACACCATGGGGAGCTTGCCAGGCTTTGCCGTGCAGGCGAGATACTCTTGGTAGTTTGCCAGGCTCTCCGAGAGGGGCGGAGGAATCGAACCCGGGTCGGCCGGGTAGGCCACATGCAA
Organism: Sorex palustris; assembly: GCA_028565675.1. Classification (NCBI taxonomy): domain Eukaryota; kingdom Metazoa; phylum Chordata; class Mammalia; order Eulipotyphla; family Soricidae; genus Sorex; species Sorex palustris. Next base: position 5,335,678 of record JAOXYA010000028.1, on the reverse strand, counting down.
GGCAAACGCCCTACCCGCCATGCTATCGCTCCAGCCCGATTGGGAGACTACGTAGTACATATGCATGGATGTGGTGTATGTATGTGGTAAGTAGTTATAGGGCATGGGGGATTGTGTGGCACATGTGTGTGTGTGAATATGGTGTATGTATGTGGTGAGTGTGTATAGGGCATGAGGGATTCTGTGACACAAGTGTGTGTGAATGTGTGTATGTGTGTGGTGAGTATATATAGGGTATGGGGGATTGTATGGCACATGTGTGCATGAATACGGTCCTTGTGTGTGGTGTTTCTGTGGAGTGTTGCAAAACAGCAAAGCTAATGAATGGCCATGTTGTATAGTGACTTCATCAGTAAAATTTATTCTAATGGAAGTATTATTCCATGTGTCTCACTGGGTTGGTGCAGCTAGGCTGGGAGCCACACACAGAATGTGGCTGTGTTCATACCTGTGCCTTCAGACCTCCAAGTTCAAGGTAAGGGAGAAAGGGGAAGGAATGGAGTGTCAGAGCCCAATGTTATAGGTATCTGGGACACACTGGGAGCCCAGAGGAGTGACTGACCATATCAGAGTCCCACAGCACAGCACAGCTACAGGGGGACTTTTATTTAAAAAAAATTGCATCTGAAAAGTGCCCCTATTTCTAGAAGTGAAACATCTAACCTTCGTTACTCCCTGGAGCACACCTGCATGGGCTTTTTGAGCTGATGTCAGGAAAGATAATGTTCTAAGGGGGCATCTCTGAAGACCTTTGGTGTGATTGGAGTCTGCACATAGACTCTCCTTCCCCCTCCTGAATTAACAATGCTCAAAGCTGGGCACATTTTAGGGCCTTGGGGGGACTTTTTATGTAGTTAGGGTAAGTTTTCTAGTTGAGAGTTATTTTTCCTTTTCTTTCTTTCTGCTCTTCCTCTTCATTTTTAGTTTAGGGTGTTGTTTTGTTTTGAGGTTTGATGAGGTTTGGTTGTTTTCATTTTTGTTGTGTTTTTGAGCCGCCTACAGCTTTCTGGGAGTTAAGCTGGCAAGACCCCATCTTTTCTGCTTTGCCTTTGCTCATTATTTAAAATTTTCCTATCAAACTGAAGAGACCCTGTAGAAATAATCTCACAGGAAGGTCACTGGAAGCCAGCAAGGAGAAGTCTTGCTGTATGAGCAGAGGCATCTGGACTGGGAGCTCAGCCCTGTGAGGCAGCCCAAAACCCAGGGGAGGAACTGGC
>JAOXYA010000028.1:5298559-5314256 GCA_028565675.1 Sorex palustris | reverse complement strand
GTAACAACAAAGTCTCCAATGGAGACGTTACTGGGCCCGCTCGAGCAAATCGATGATCAATGGGAGGGCCTTTACTTACTTACTTACTTTGTTGGGTGGAGGAGGCCCAATCCCTATCCAAGCAGCCTTGGAGATCTCAGCCTCGGATCCCACACACCTGGGTTCCTCTGCCGGGTCCTTCATGAGTGAGGCTCGTCCAAGCATGTGGAGAGTGGTCTCAGCATGGCTGTGACTGGGTTCCTGAGGTCCTCAGCTGCCGGCGCTCTGCTTGAGGCGGGGAGAGAAACTCAACCCGCCCCCCTGCAAGGGGCCCCAGTGAGGACAGCCAGGCATGGGGCAGGAGACTCTGCCTTTTTCTCTTACAGATCCCCCATCTTCCAGTAGCTAGACAGTTGTGCCCACCAACTGTCATGTAATCCCACCAATGGCCAAGATCCAGAGACTATAAAACCAAGCTCCCAGAAGTGTGCACCCGTATAGTTTTCACTTTCAGAGAACCCAGTGGGCTACCAAAAGTGCCCTTCCTGCATATATGTCTGACTGGGAACACTTGTAAAGGTGATTAGAGGCTTCCCAAAAAGCCTCCATCCCTCTCGCAGAGCCTGGCAAGCTACTGAGAGTATCCCGCCCGCAGGGCAGAGCCCGGCAATCTACCCATGGCATACTCGATATGCGGAACATAGTAACAATGATGGTCTTCGTTGCCCTGATCCTGAAAGAGCTCCCAATATTCCATCGGGCTACACTAGCACGTGTCAGGGACAAATGGAGACGTTACTGGTGCCCGCTCAAGCAAATCGATGAACAACGGGAGGACAGTGATACAGTGATTATTTTGTTGGGATCACACTCAGCAGTTCTTGGGGTGGGGGCATACAGTGCCTAACTCAGAGCCTCACAAATGCTGGGCATGTGCTCTCCTCACATGAAGATACATATTTTAAAGTTTCTAAAAAGCCCCTAGAGGTGAAATATCATTCATATCACAAAATGCAACAGTTCAAATAAATAGCATTAAATAACAGACTTAACAGAAATGACAGAAAGAATTAATGAGGTAAACTATACAGTTGAAGCAATAAGTTAAAATGCCACACAAGGATAAAATCAATTGTTAAATATGAAAGAGTGTATAAATGAGAAATAAGTTTTATTGGAATTTGGTAGGAAAATGAAAATATTCACAGTATTTTAAAAACAATGGCTTAGAATTTTCTGGAATTGATCAAATAACTGGACCTTTGTTTTTCAGGAAACACAACTAATCCCATGTAGAACAAATAAAATGAAATTACACCCTGACATAGCATTGTAAAACTGCTAACCCCCTAAACAAAAATACCTTTAAAAGGCTGACAGAATAAGTACAGAGTATCTCTAAAGAGCAATAAGTAAATTCATTAATGACTTAATAAGAATAATAGGTACTATTGCTCTGGGCCCCTAGAAAACAATAGAATAATATGTTTACTCTTAACTTGTAATTACACTATTGTTGAAGCTATAGTAAAAGAATAGCGATGAAATAAATATATTTTAAAACTTGGTTTCCTTCCATGTGTTTTATGGCAGTGGGTCTTACATCCAAGTTTTAAATCCGCTTTTGAAAGAATTTTTGTGTATGGAATTAGAGGATGATCTCGTTTTATTCTTTTGTCTGTCCAATTTCTCCAAAAACATGTGTTGAAGAAAACTTCCTTTATTGTATTGTAATGGTCTCTGTCATAGATTAAGTGTAGATATACGTGTGGGTTCTTGGTGCTATCCCATTGTTCTATTGTCTATTTTTAGTCTAGTACCATACTGTTTTAATTATTATTGTTTTGTCATATAGTTTGGAGTTGGGTAATGTAATGCCTTAGTTTTTCTTATTTTTCTCTTAAGATTTCTTTATCAATCTTATTGTAGTTCCATATAAATTATAATTTTTATATTTTCTTAAGGGCTGGAGCGATAGCACAGTGGTAGGGCATTTGCCTTGCACACAGCCAACATGGCCAACCTGAGTTTGATTCCTCCGCCCCTCTTGGAGAGCCCGGCAAGCTATCAAGAATATCTCACCCGCACGGCAGAGCCTGGCAAGCTACCCGTGACGTATTCAATATGCCAAACACAGTAACAAGAGGTCTCATGATGGAGACGTTACTGGGCCCGCTCGAACAAGTCGATGAACAACGGGAGGACCGTGATATTTTCTTAAAATCATGTTTTAATTTATATAAAGATTGCGTTAAATCTTCTTATTTCCTTAAGTAAGATGACTATATTAATTGTGCCCACCTATGAGAATGGAATATCTGTCCATTTCTTTCTATTTTCTATACCTTTAACAATGTCTATAGTACTTGAAATTATGTTTTCTGATGCAGAGAGAAATAAAAGTGAGAACCCAGGAATAGACTGATGCTAATTTGGAAACTTAATATGGACCAGAGCTGAGAGCACTGTTCAAAAAGAAATAATGGGGTTAACCAAAGGTACTAGGGTAATGGATTAAGTGTGGGGAAAATCTCACTTTTTACGTCTCTCTCACACTCCAGAAAAATAAAGTTTTATTTAAAAACAAGGGCTGAAATGTCATAATAAAATATAAACAATTTTTATGAACTCCGAATATAAAAGGGTTTTGTTTTTTAATGTATATATGTATTTATTTATTGCTTGTTGGGTCACATCCAGGAATGCTCAGGGGCTACTCCTGGCTCTGCATTCAGGGATTACTCCTGGCGGTGCTTGGGGGACCATATGGGATGCTGGGAATCGAACTCGGGTTGGCCGTGTGCAAGGCAAATGCCCTATCCTCTGTACTATCGCTTCAGCCCCGGGTTTCTTAAAATAAAATAGTCTATTAAAAAAAGAGCTGATTAACCCAACTACATACAACTATTAAACTTTTCTTAACCAAAAAGACAATACACATATACCCATAAATGGTGTCTTGAATAAGTAATCCTTCTAAGTTTGTTATCAGAACCACCCAATGGGCTAGCAAGATAGTACAGGGGGTAAGTCACTTGGCTTGCATGTCCCAGCTTGACTCCCAGCACTGCATGTGGTCCCCAAAGCACTGCTAGGAGTGATCTCTGAGCACAAAGTGGGATTATCCCTTGAGTATAGCTGGGTGTGACCCACCTGCCTTCACCTCACCCAAAAACAAACAAACAAACAAACAAACACAGAGAAATTCGTAAAACAAAGGACAAACAATTTACAGAGAAACATGTTGAGTGAGAAATAAACACATGAAGATGCTGATTCTCATTATATGTCAAAATAGAACCATAAAATACAAATTTATACCATCAGTTTGGCAATCATTTATAAGTCTAACAATTCCAAATGACAAGTGTTCTCTATTTTTGCTCCTGCAATTCTATTCTCTTCCTTTCTCCTTGAAAAAATAGAGAATGGGAGGAGGATGAGTTTGAGATTTATTTCCTGGTTTCCATCCAGCCGGGTCTTGGGTTGACAATGGCTGTCCAGCTCTCCCCAATTTTTTGTTGAACATCCTGTCCTCTAGAGACACCCTCTCCTGCCTCAGAAACTCTCCCTCTCCTACTCCTTCAGATCTAGGGCTGTTAACGGCTCCTCACTCTGGTGCTTCACAACAAGGGTTGTAAACTTGTTGGTTTGCAAGGATGTGAATACTTAATTTATGAACCTCTTTAATGACCCAACTGGAGTGTTCATATTTTTCTCCCACAATGTGTTGATATGCTATGTGCTGACAAGCAGGTGAAGCCCTGAGAACCCATTCATGACTACAGAAACGTGAACTGGTCCAAGCACTTACTGGGAATGATTGGACAAGACTGAAATTTGGACTTACTGAGAATGATTGGACAAGATTGAAATTTGGACTTGTGCATACTCCATGCGCCAGTAATTTTATTCCTAGATGGCAACCTAGAAAAACTGTTTCTGAGGGTTAGAAAAACTTCACAGCTATAATGTGAATAGCCGGAAGTATAAATAATTAAAACACCTATCAGTAGAAAAGGATAAAAAATAGTAGAATAACCACACAATGTAATACTGTACCACAGTGAGTAATAGTGACCCAGCATCTCCATATATTGGCATAGCTAAAACTCACAAAGATAGTTTTGTTTGTTTTGGGGGTCATGCCACAGATGCTCCAGGACTACTCCTGGCTCTGTACTTGGGGTTCACTACTGGTGTTGCTTGGGGACCATTTGGTGCCAGAGATCAAACTGGGGCCTCCTGCATGCAGAGCAACACATTAAGCTATCCCTCTGACCCATACAAACATAATTTTAAGATAGCAGAAGATGATGGACACATTAAACAAGACTATGAGGATTTAAAACACGCAAAACAATGCTTACCAATGTTTGGAAGATGGCATCCTTAAAAAATCATTAAATATTTGGGAATGATAAATGATAAAATAAAAAGATGATGTGCACATCAAATAAGACTAGAAATATTTAAAACATGCAAAGCAACATTTGCTATTGGTTTGGGAGATGACATCTTTAACAAACAGAAATACTCGGGAATGAAAAAATATAAAATTAAGAATCATAGGTCCCTCTGTAAGGAGGGGCATTAGGTAATTCTAGAAGAGTCTGTAGAAGGGGGATTTAACTGTGTTGTTAATGTGTGATGTCTTAAGATGAGTGGTAATTGTGTGCATAGACATGGCATTACTTTTAAATTTTTTTGTATGTCTTGGCTAATGCATCTACATTTAAAAAATTAAATAATGAAAAATGAAATGAAAAAAAGCCTAAAGTTTAATAATGACCAGAAGATAAAATGTTCATAAATAGACTGCAATGTGGAAAGTAAGGATTAAATTAGAGAACTACATGTAAAGCAAGGTTTAGAGCTATGCGTATAATATGCCGGCATTTGTATATACTTATGTATGCATAAATTTGTTCTGGAAACACACACATGAAACTAGTCATATTAGTCTTCTGATGAAGTGGGCCAAGTGGCTAGGGGCAGAGTTGTTATTTATGTTTTATGTTTTTTTAAATTTTATATCTTATGCATCTACAATCTATTTTTTTAATTAAATGTTTGAAATTGATGGCTGAGAAATCATATCAAGAGGCTGCTTTTCATCAGTAGGCCAGCAAAAGTCTAAAACAGGAACGTCTGGAGTTGAGTAGTCACAACCAGAGACCACAGGGACCTCAAAGTCTAATATATTTACTCTCTGGCCTTTAAGAAAAATGGTGAGAACTTTGGTTTAGAAGGATGCAGTTATGAAAGAAGTACCCAGTGGGTGTCTTGCACTTGCATTATAGGCTAAAATGGGTGTGCCACTCTCTGAGCCAACTGGTCGGAGTGGGGGTATAGGCTGGGACAGGGAGAATGTTCTAGTACATTTTGGATATGTTGAGTTTGAGATGCAGTGAGGTGTCCAATGGAAATATCATTGGGAAGTGGATATGTAAATCAGAGCAAGATACAAACGGGAAGTCATTGGCACAAAGACAGGGTGTGGAGACAATTACTAAGGCCATAAAGGAAGAAGGAGCCCAGGAAGCCACAACTCTTTCAATAGGATGAGGAGAGGAGTTGGAATGACACTTATGGGCAGAGGAGGAGGAGGAGGAAAACTAACAGGACTCTGGAGTTCAAAAATTCTTGAAGCAGACTTTCTAGAAGGAGAAACTAACTGACCCCAAGGTGCCGTGCTGATGAGAAGGGCTGAGCAGTGAATGGGTAGGGAATCTGGATAGAGATTGTTTCAGTGAGAGAAGAAGAGCCTAGTGAGATTTGGGGGAGAAAGAGTGAAAAGACATGCCAGATTCCAAAAGATTTCATCAAGAAAGAGGAGTGGGACATACCACAAAAACAGGAGCAGAATTAGGGAATGGAGGAAGAGTTGAAACTCCTGGAATTCCTCCTTCCAAGAATTTCATATTCTCTAGGTACTAGGGAACCAAGACAGGGTGTTAAGTCGAAGAGAGCAATTAAGTAAAGATAAACTTTCTAACGCTAGAGGACGGCAGGCATGGCAGCTCTACTGGGAACTTGGCGATTCAGCCGGATTCCTCTGAAGCTTCTTCATGTTGCCTGAATTGGCACCCAGTGGCTCGCCACAGTCCTTGTTAAGACTGAGCAGGGCAGAGAATTCATTTCGTATGATTACATGAAATCCAGGCATTTCTTGAGACTTGGGGAAATGGCATGTAGAAGAGAGGGGTACTAGTAATTCTGATGAAGATTTAATTAAGTACTCAATTTCCCTAGATTTCTAGTCCTTGACTGCACGATGTTTCTTTAATAGGAGCTGTTGATGGGTTCTAATTATGGCGGGTTATTTATGGGATCAGGTCTCATCTCTCTGCTCAATTATGTTTTGTTTGGGAGACTGGCGTGCTTTTATGACTCTAGTTCTTAATTGAGTCTATTGTCTTCCCCAAAGATGCACGTAGTCTGGGGACCTATGCGTTTGTGGCTTGTTTTCTTTTAGATCTTCCACTTTTTCCAGACTCTTCCATGGAGCCACGTCCCCAATCCTGCACTTGTCCTCTTGACTGGGCTCTGCCCTGCAAACTCAGTTTAAAGACATCCTTTTAATTTGGAAGAGAGAATTCTTTAAAATAGTACAAGGTATTAGGCATCTTTAAAATGCCGAAAAAAACTACACATTTTAGATGCTCAGAGACAAGAGATGTGTTAGCTATTCCTAATTCAAATTTCTTTATAGATATTTCTTTATTGGAAGACTTCTGGTTTACCTGTGTGGCTATATCTCAGCTGTGATCAAATGACTGTTGAGTGCAAACAATAAGGGTCCCAACTAGAACCAGTAGACCGTGGGAGTAAGGTCTGTGGGGGAAGGGTGTGTGTGAGTATTTAATAGTGGACTTGGAATGTATCTCAGAAAAATGACATCATATTGACCAACCTGCCACCAACAAACTGCATTGGAAAGCTGCCTGGGAGAGGAGATTGGGGGTGTGAGAGCATTTACTAGGACACCTCAAGAAGATAGCTAAGCAGTCTGTGCAAGAAATGAGTAAGAGGGACTGAGGAGATAGCATTGGGATTAGGGGTGCTTTGCACCCCTAATTGAACCACAAACTGTGGTTCAATCCAAGTAGTGCATGGCCCTTGAGATCCCTGGATGTGACTCAGGTGGTTCCCAGATACCACTGAGGTACCCCTGATGGTCCCTGAAACCATACTGACTGCTGACCTGGATAGCTAGGATTCATCACAAGGAGTAGCTCCACATCTCTGAGATGATTAGAGAGCTTGTTCACATCCCCACACCCAAATAAATAAATGAACATAAATTTTGAGTTAATAAAGATCAGAGAAATGGCATGGGTAGAAGAAGGCTGAAAACAAGGGTAACACCCAGAGATTTTGGCAAGTCTGGACACCGTGGGAAATTGGGACCCATGATAAAGTCCAAGTGGAGAGAGGGTTTCAAGATATCAAGAAAGAGTGTTTTTCCATGAGAAATCTCTGTGATCCTGCAGGGCACGCCCCCTCCTTCTCAACCAAACCCTAGGTCCATCTCTCCATGTATAGTCATGACTTGTGTGGGTGATTTGCAGTGAGGGCAGTAAGAAAAGGGAGTTGGTTCCCACTCTAGATGAACCTTAAATTCAATCTTAATCAGGTGAAGACAGAAATAGTGACCCACAGAAGAAGATGCTAGACATTCCTGGAGATATTGGGAGAGGGCAGTGGTTTGCTTCTGCTTTTCTCTACAAGTAGATAGAGAAATTGGTTCAGTGGGTGAGGAAAACCAGATCTCGTACAGTCACAGAACATAGAGCCTGACATATCCGATTGTATGATTTTTATAGATTATTAAATATTTATTTTTCCAATGGCAAAAAAGTCCCAGCAGATCTCAGGGACCACAACCACAGGTTGTTTGTTTCTCATTCATGATGTGTGTGTGTGTGTGTGTGCACATGCTCATGTGTCGAGGGCACAGCTCTTTAGCTCTGCATCAATCAAACTTCTTCATTCTGGGGCTCTGGTTGATGGAACGATTTCTGTCTGAGGCATTACAGAAGGAGGAGATGATGAGTTGTGGTTCACTGACTCTTGAAGTTTATTCTTTCAGACATGGTTTTTCTACTCTCAATGAATGGGCCAGAGAAAACCCCCTGGCATGCCTGAGTTCTACACAGTGGTATGTGTTAAGTGCCCCAGAGTACTGACTCTGGAGACTAGCCATACAATCGGTCACATGCTGTATCTTAGATATGGTTTGAGTCAAAGTTCACTTCTCTCTTCAAAAGGAGAAGAGAGAAGCTTGAAAAATGGCAAAGAGCTGCATAAGCATGCAGGGTCTCCCTAGCCTCCCCCCCACTCCCCACGGCCCTTGTCTAGCTCCCCCCTCCCAGTTTCTCAGCGATCATCAAACCTGCTTCAGTTTGTTCAACCTTGCTTGGGTGGCCTGGAAACTGGTTTCCAGGAAAAGTGACTAGAAGGCAGCTTTTTGGCTCTCCCTGAACACACAGGAATAGAAAGAGTGAGAAGCATCCTTCTTTCCAAGCCAAGTTCCTGGCCAACAACATGAGTCACGGCTCAATCCTTTGGATACTGAGATCTGGATCCACCCCAGGACACTGTGGGATACAGGAGAAGTTATTCCTCTGGCTCCAATCAACAGTTTTACAGACATCTCTCAATGGGTAACTTACAGGAACTATACCATGACCATGTTTGTCTCGTTCCAACAAAACAAGAGAGAGACTCACTGGGCAAGACTACAGTCTTGTAAGGGAGAAAGGATAAAACCAAATGTATGACAAATCCTAAACATTGTCACAGTGGCGATGAGGTGAGGCCAGGGTCAGGGAAATTACAATCGGGGTAGCAGAGAGAGCTTCTTGGGGCAGGCAGAGGCCACTGAAACATCGAAGGACAGAGAAGAATGTTCCATCTTCACTCTGGTTAGTTCTAATTTTTAAAATGATGAAATTTCATTTCAATTAATAATAAGACTAGAGGGGGGGAAATGAATTAAACACTTGAGATGTGCAATTCTGAGCCCATCCTGTGACAGATTATTTGTAATTGATACTAGCTTATAGCTAGAGCAATAGCACAGTGGGTAGGGTGTTTGCCTTGCACATGGCCGACCTGGGTTTGATTCTTCCACCCCTCTCGGAGAGCCTGGCAAGCTACCGAGAGTATCCCGCCCACATGGCAGAGCCTGGCAGGCTACCCGTGACATATTCGATGTGCCAAAAACAGTAACAAGTCTCACAATGGAGACATTACTGGTGCCCACTAGAGCAAATCGATGAACAACAGGAGGACAGTGCTACTACAGTGCTACTAGCTTATTACCTTATAAGCTGGGTTCCATTCAGAGGTATAAGAGGACTCTTTCCATAATATCTGTGAATCTGCATTTGTGTGAATGGCCACAAAAACATTGTATGTTACACATACAATTTTCCACTGCTGGAAATCCAGGTGATATCCCATCTGAGATGACTAATCTTAAACACCTTGTGCACATCAGCAGTTATCTCTAAAGAATCCATTTCTAGAAAGCAAATTGCAAAGTCCAATGGCATGTACTACGTGAAGACTTTTAGAGACTCTACTATAAAATTTCTCCCCAGGTTGGATTTCACCTGCAGCTTAGAAGTATCAGTGATAGATAATGCTCCCCGACTCTGTCCCTCACCCCTGACTGGGAAATGGCACAAATGAAAGTGGGGGTTCTAGGGAATGTAAGGAGCGCATGTTTCTGTACTAGTTTGAAGACCCACTGGTCAAGATTAAATCAGTTGGCGAGAATAAAACCTCAGCCTCCCCCCAACCCCGGCTACCCGAATTTTCTAAATGACCTTGTCTTTCTTTCTCGTAGACCATATGGCACACAGTGGGTGTGTAATTAATATCTGTTGGACTTTACTGAGTCAGCTTAGACATTTATAACTGCCCTGCCCTGCCAAAGTCTTTGCAGCCTAGACTCATGGGACAAGATACAACAAAGGAAAAAAACTGACAGGGAGGGTTGATTGATAACAATTTTGTAATGATGGAGGAAGAATCTCATCCACAAACATCTCCTTTTCCTGATCATTTACATCTCCAATTTTAGGTTCTATAGCTTTTCAGATGTGGAGGAAATACGTAATGGGAAGAAAATGTGAAAAACTCATGTAGTCGTTCATCATCTTCATTGAAGGGGGGGTATTGATTCCGGGAATGTTCTTGAATTTGGAGAAGCGTCCAGCCTAGAAAGATGGTTCTTTCATGGCCCGCCGAATCTGCTCAGCAAATCATCTCAGAACCACCTTACCCCACCCCTCGCCCCAGCATCAGACATAGATGCTCTCTGGGGGCTGGGAAAACATCTCCTTTCCCTTCTCCCATGGAGCAAGGGCCCATTCACCCCTCACCCCACTTATCTTCAAATATGACAATACGTCAAGGCTTGATGCCAAGTGGCACTCCCTGTAAAGCCAACACCATTCACTGTCTTTCCCTGAACCCTCCTCTGCACAACCTTGTGAGGCCGTAGAGGATCAGCTCCTCTTGTGGGTCTCAGCCAGCAGCAAGAGATCAATATTGGTTCCCTAGTCCTGCCATAACAGATTAGTCAGTGATTTAAAAGAATCCCCCTGTGACATAAAGTAACAAAATAGGAGACTAACACCCAAGAATGGCCGAGATTAGTACCAGGAATTTTGCTCCACGGCTTGGAGGCCAGCCACACATGCTAGGGGAAAAGGGAGCTCAGAGAGAGAAGGGAGCACCAAATAAAGGGTGTCGGGAGGATCCTTCCAGGATGGGAGAAGCATGCTGAAAGTAGACTATAGACCAATGGCCCCAGTTTCCCTCCTGCCACCACAGCCCCCCACCTGCCTCTACAGTAGGCACTTATCTCCTCCCTCTCCCTCTCCCTCCTTTCCCTCTCCCTCGCCCCCTGTCTCTCTGTCTCTGTCTCTGTCCCCGTCCCTGGCCTATCCAGTAGGGCTGAACCGGCACAGTCACGCTGGAAGCAAAGGGAAAGGCAGAGGCAAGAACAGGGGAAGCAGAAGTGCCTTTGAGGGGTGCTTGCCCCACTTCCCAGGACTCCCTCCCTCCCTCCCTCCCTCCCTCCCTCAGCGGCCTCGTGGGACCTCGTGGGGGAACCTTCTGTTGTCACCTTCATGTTACAGATACCAAGGCCAGCTGAGCCCAGGAGGGGTCAGCGTGTGGGGGCAAAACCCAATGTGGGCGTGGCATCTCCCCGAGCCTCGGTTCTCACCACAGGCCCGTGGGGAGACTCGGCGAAGAGGTGACAGGAGGCGGCTCCCCAGGGAGTGGCCTTCCTCTCAGTGGGTCCTGCCCCCACACACCCAGCCCAGTACCCCAGTCCTGAGTCTCAGCTGGCCCAGCCTGGCCCGTGGACTGCCTCCAGCTGCATCCGAGAACACTTCCAGGAGCGCCTCTCACAGGCCCTCAGAGAGGAGAAGGCGGGGGTCCCCCAGTCTCCCCCCCCATTGACCAGTCAGTCTCTTACAAGCCCAGCATCTCTGAGAGACCCCAGGGCTCAGCTTCCTCCAGGCTCTGCTCCTCCAAGTCCCTCCCCTACTGTGCCTCAGTTTCCTCAGGGCTCAGGCACCAGCCTCCCAGAGTTGTTGGGAGGATTCAGTGAGAGGGGCCCAAGGCACTATACCCCCACCCTGTCCTAGGGGGATATTTGCCCTGAGTCTTCCCAGCTGTGAGCATTTGTGGCTGCGTGTGCTTTGGGCCACCCTTGGCTCCTCATGGCCCAAGTTTCCTCAGCTGCACGATGGGGCCTTGGCCTTCCTTCCTCCTAAGGACGTCTGATGGGCTACATGGGCACAGGGTGGGCAGGAGCACCTTGGAGGCAGGGAAGGGGGAGCTCTTTAGTTTTTAATAATTTTTCATGTTCATTGAGACACCGTGATTTACAGAGTAGTTTACAGCAGGGTCTCAGGCGTACAGTATTCCTCCTCCAGTCCCGCCACCCCTCAGCCTTGTCCCCCTACCAGCGACCCCAGGTTCCCTCCCTCCTCCCAACCTGGCTCCTTGAAAGATACATTCTTAAGTTTTTTTGGTGTTTTGTTTGTTTGTTTTGTTTTGTTTTGGGTCACACCCAGTGGTACTCAGGGGTTACTCCTAGCTCTGCACTCAGGAATTACTCCCGGTGGTGCTCAGGGGATCACACATACAGGGGGTCGGAGTGATCACTTCCGGTCAGCACCCCAGGGGTCAGCTGCCCAGTGAGGGTGCTGAGTGTCGCATGGCCTCCTCAGCCCACTCACTCAGGCTTATACCACCGGGGTGTCAGGGACTGAACCAGGGTGGGCCACATGCAAGACAAGTGTCCTACCTGCTGTACTGTTGCTCAGCCCAAGATTCTGGGTCCTTGCCTCTACAACACAGATGAGCCTAAGGCCCCTTATGGGATGGAACACTGTAGCCACAAGGAAGGACAAAATGATGCAACTTGAGGCAACTTGGATGGAACTGGAGCAGCTCATGTTAAGTGAAGCCAGAAGAGCCAAGATGAATACCAAACGTTCTCACTAATCTCTGGCAAAGGGAATCAGGTGTCTAGGGATTAGAAGATTTGAAGGTGAGCAAGACCTGGCTCTCGCTTACAGAAACGGAAATGTCCAGGAAGGAGAGAGATAGAAGGGGAAGCAAGAAGGAGGGGCCTGCAAGGCCTCGGGGGCGGGCTTTGTCACTGTGGCTGTGCCCGGCGGGCTACCAGATCAAAAGGGGACACGGGTCTCTGGCTCCTTGGGGTCGGAGTGATCACTTCCGGTCAGCACCCCAGGGGTCAGCTGCCCAGTGAGGGTGCTGAGTATCGCATGGCCTCCTCAGCCCACTCACTCAGGCTTATACCACCACCCCTCACCGTCCCCAGCCCTCCAGGCTGGACTGCCCCCAAGCCTCCTGCATCTCCGTCTCAAGAGATAATAAAAAGCAGATTCTTTTTTCCTGGTAAAATTTCAGCAGAAAGTGTACGCATCATTAAATATGGAAATCCAGAATTTTATTAGCAATCTGCTAGATCTGAACTGACGCCAATTAAACAAAAAAGATATCATTTATAAAAAGGCAGAGTTCAACTTGTATTAAATATGAAATGCAATTTTCTCCTGGTTTTGATTTATTACTGGTGGTCCATTGTTCAAAGAAGCATGTTATATTTCAATAGAGAAATATTGTTTATTCATTAATATTTTAAAACGGGCTTATTGCTGTGCACGGCTCTCACGAATGAAACTTATGATTTAAAACATGAATTAATAAACACATTTGAAAGTGTTAGACGAGATCACAACCTCTCATTTTTCATTTTCCTGGGAGCATATTAAATTTTTATAATTCTGCATCTACAGTTTTTTCTTTTAAATAAAGATGCAGATTCTGAATTACTCGGCTAATTTCAGGTAACCAGGAGCAAAAAGCAATATCGTGGGGACTCGTGTCAGGATCACAGAATCCCCAAGAAGACGCTCAGGTTTATTTTTGTAATATTCATAAATCAAAATAAATGAGCTTTGTGTGGGAGACAGCATGCGTGCGCATGTGAGGAGCTGGCCCAGGCACTGGGGACCATCTTATCTATGTGCAAGAGGGTAGGGCTTAGCATGTTCATGGTCACAGGCACATGTGTGTGATCTCAGGAGTGTGTGGGTCAGCTGAGATGCTGGGGCATGCATGCATGTTAGTGGCCTGGCTCCACGGGCAGCCGTATTTATTGAGCACCTACTATGTGCCCAGCACCCACCTGGGTCCTGAAGATGAGCTGATTGCTTTGCGATGTCCTTGCCCTCTTCCCCATGCTCCACACATACCTTGCCAAATCATCTCTCCCCCAGGAGCTAGGACTTGGGATTTTCCTACTGTCCCCCCAAAACCTAAAAGGATGCATTCTGCATGGTGGGCTCTAGGGAGATACTGGCTAACGTGCTGAGAACAAGAGCTTTAAGACAGATGAGCTGGTCACGGGCTGCGGGGAGGGAAGAGCGATTGCAAAGGGGAGTTGGTTGAGGCACTCGGGGAGCATGGGGCTGGATGGGACAGAGAGGGAGGAGAAGGTCCCGAGGGATGCCTCCCGCACCAGGAGGTGACTCCCCCCTGAGCAACTGGCTCCCGGCCTAGCTCCCTGCAGCCTCCCAGTGAACCCATGAACCACGCTCCATGCCTGCCCCACTTCTAGAGAGGAGGAAACATGATGAAGAAGGCAAAGGTTTGCTTGTGGTTTGTCCTGCTTACTTTGGCTTTGGGGGCCACACTGTGCAGTGCCCCAGGGCTCCCCCTGGCTCAGTGTTGGGGGGCTTCCAGGGGTGCTCAGGGCACCGTGCTGTGCCAGGGGTCTAACCCAGGACTCCCCTGTGCAAAACCTGTGCTTCAGCCCTTGGAACCTTCTCCCGGCCCCAAAAGATTTGCTCTTACATCTGCATCTAGAACCTTCACCTTTTCTGAAGAGGCAGGAAATAAACCAGCATTGTTCCAGGGTGCCAGGGGCGGGGGAGGGGGTTTGAGAGGGGCCTCGGGAGCCCCGCACAGGAGGAAATCTCTTGGTGGTGGAGACGGTGAGATGAGCTCCTGAGACGAAGTCCTGATGCTCTAGGCGGGCTGTGCCCCATGTCCACACATGTGCTGTGTGAAAACACACGCGCCCACACACATGCCATATTCTCCAGGGCCTTGGCACTGATATATACTTTCAGTACTTTCAGTGCTTGATGTATGCTTCCTCAGTCTATATCAAACCATGGAATAGAAAATGATTTTCCAAAATGGTTGTGCCAATGTATACTTCCCACTTCCTTGTCAACATCTGTTGTTTAAAACATTTCCCCCAATCTGCTGGTTAGTAAATGATGATAAAGGAATATGGTTTTAATTTGAATTTTCATGGTGTCTAATGAGGCTGAGCATCACTTCATGTAATCCTGACTTTCATGGGACCCATTTTGTTGGCCTTTTCCTTTTGCATTTTAGGGCATTTTGTACTAAATGCATTATTTAGTAATGCACTACTAAATGCATTTACTAATGCATTTGCATTGCATTATAATGCACCTTTAAGCCACCCCCACCCCTTTTAGGCCGCCGTCTTTTGTGTGGTATGAGGTAGGGGTCACACTGCCACATGTTTTATTGGAAATTTCATGTTTTTTCCACTGTTCCATGAGGTCATCATGGCACATCAAGGGATCACGTGATGCTGGGGTTCGGTTCTGGGCTCACGTGACTATCAAACAGGCTCCTCTCTCCTGCTCCCTCTGCTCCTCTGCCTCAGGACCCATCTGGCCAGCCGTGAGAGCAAGCTCTCGCCCCTTATTCTTCAGGAACCGGGGGTGGGGCAAGCTTTGGTTCTTTGTAGTTCCATATGCATTTTAGAATCAGCTTGTCAAGTGTCCTAAAAAAAAAAAATCTATTGGGATTTGGATTTGGGTCAGACTAGAGTAGATACCTTTAAGCCTAGCCTTATCTGTCTTTTACTCATGTAAGATGCCTTTTGATCAGGTTTTACCCTTTGTTCCGTTCGATGGCCTGGACTCCTCACTCCAAATCCCTCCACCTGATGACTCCAAATATCTCTTCATAGACCACTAAGTAAATGATGGTTGGAGGGATCGCTCGGGATGGGAGATGTGTGCTGAAAGTAAACTATAGACCAGACATGATGGCTGCTTAATACCTATATTGCAAACCATAACACCCAAAAGGAGAGACAGAACAAGAC
>JAOXYA010000028.1:5267956-5280557 GCA_028565675.1 Sorex palustris | reverse complement strand
CCCTCCTCTCCTCTCCCCTCCTCTCCTCTCCTCTCCTCTCCTCTCCTCTCCTCTCCCCTCCTCTCCTCTCCTCTCCTCTCCCCTCCTCTCCTCTCCTCTCCTCTCCTCTCCTCTCCTCTCCTCTCCTCTCCTATCTTTCACTCTCCTCCCCTCCTCTCCTTTCCATTCCTATAATTGTTGTTTGGCAGTGAGGTGGGGTGCTCTCAAACATACTCAAGGGTTCATTCTGGCTACTCCTTGTGATAATTTGACAGTCTGGCCAAACGGTTGAAGGTTAAGCCCAGAGGACCCGGCACTGCTCTAGTCCTGGGGTCTACTAGGGCCGCATTTGGAGGTGTTTGGGAGCTCTAGGGCTATCCCAGTCATGTGTGAGGCCAGCAGGGCCTGACCCCTGTACTAGCTCCCTGTCCTCATAGGCATGTGTTTGTGAGCTCTCCCTGGGCTGGGCTCTGTCCAGAGTGTCCCAACAACCTTGCACCCCACAGAAGGGCGGGTGCTGTCCGCAGTAGTATTGGAGCAGTCATTCCTGTTAGCACCCTATTGAGTTGCTGGTGTGCTCTGTGTCTCCATTTATTTTTAAAAATGGGAAAATAATTTATTTTCACTTTCCTTTTTGTATTATTGAATCACTGTGAGATAGTTACGAAGCTTCCATGTTTGAGTTTCAGTCATATAATGATTGAATACCCATCCTTCCACCAGTGCACGTTCTCCACCACCAATGTCCCCAATATACTCCCCAAACATCCCAGCCCTCCCCCTGCTTCTATGGCAGACAATTCCCTGCCCCATACTCTCTCTCTACTTTTGGGAATTAGTGTTTGCAGTACAGATACTGAAAGGCTATTACGTTTTGTCCTTTATCAACTTTCAGCACACATCTCCCATCCCGAGTGATACCTCCAACCATCATTGACTCAGTGATCCTTTCTCTATCCCAGCTGCCTTCTCCCCCAGCTCATGAGGCAGGCTTCCAACTATGGAACAATATTCCTGGCTCTTGTCTCTACTGTCCTTGAGTGAAAATTGGGAAATTAATTGAGCCTGAGGGCTAGTACAGACATTAGAGTCCCAGGGTCCAACCCCAGCCCTGCGCCCTTCCTGGCCCCCAGACCCCAGCCTGACAGCAGACACCTTCTTGGGCCCTCAAGTTGTGTCACTGGCCTTGCTTGCTAAGTGATGAGAGTGACCTTCCTAAGAACTTTCCTGTTGTGGGAATCCCCGCAAGACAAACATAATGGGGGTAATAATAATCATTTGTACTAACTACTCAAGTGAATCCTTTGAAAGGAGCCTGGCTCATGAGAAGCCCAGTGCACAGTAATTTTTCATCTTCCCTCTGTCTTCCCTTCCATGGAGGCTCCCATTTCACTCTTCCCCGCATAGGAGACCATGGCATCTTAAAGTCACCCTGCAAATGCATGGGGTTAAGCCCAGCCTTTGACCCCCAAATCCTGAGCAGTTTCCCTGCCTCTCTCGGGACCAATCTCTGCTATTTACCCTCTGCTGCCTCCTTGCTGCGCTTCCAAATTGCTCCAAGGTTGAGGCAGGAAAATCTTCCATTTTTCTAAAAAAAACAGCAAAGCAAAACAAAACAAAAACCCCAACTGGCTTCCCATCTGAGTTCAATGTGCCCTAAGTGTGAGCAGCCGTTGTTCTGTTCCGTGTTAATTTGTCACTCGGGGATACGAGGCGGACGGGAACAGCACTGAGCACTGGGTAATGGATTTCTCCAGAGTTTGCCCCCAGTCTTCATCAGCATCCTAATTATTCCACACCTTTTTAATAGAGGAAGCATTAGCATTCCTAAACTGCGTAGGGGTCTGATTGAAATAATGTCTCCTGAATTATCTTTTCATACACTGAAAAACTAAATAAATAAGTGGGAAGCACTGTGGGCTCAGCCGTCTCCTGGGTTGGCTTCCTGGTCAGCATCTTGGGGGGCCTGAGGGAGCAGGACACTGGCTACCTTTGACCCACAGAGGGAGGGCAAGAGAGTCCATTGCCTTGGTCCGTCCTCCATCTCCTTCCTTGCCAAGCTCATACTTCAAGCCATCAGCTTGCACAACCCCTTATCCTTCAGGAAGCCTTCCCAAACTTTCTTGGCTCTATGGGGACTATCTGCCTACCTGTGAATTCTCCTAGTCGCACCCCTTCTGTCCCATGGCTACAGCCTTGCCTGTGTGAGCATGAAGGTCTCAAGGTCAAAGCCCTGTTAGAAGCTCTTCTTTTCTCTCTAGCTGCCAACCCCAACTCAGGCCCATAGGAAATGTTGACATCTAGCTGCTGATTGCCCTAGCCAGAGAGAAGGCCATTTAAATGTATCGTCTGCACCCCATAATGACGTTTCAGATCACAGCAAACCTCCTAGATCCCTGGTCCTCATCTGGCTGCTACTTGGAGATGTGATCGTGTATTTGCCAGGGTACTGCTACAACTGAAGAAGGTGGGGATGGCGCAGCACCACTTCCAAACTGCCCTCCTGCGTAAACGGAAAAGTTTGGGGAGAAAAAAATTCCTCTGTGGTGCTCATGCTGCCAGCGTTTGGTCTCATACCAAGGAGTGAAGGGACACATGATTGCTCCTTAAAACTTGCTTCCTTTCCAACTGGCTCTTCGGCCATAACAACTCAAAGGACCCAGCCCACCTCCATAAAATGCACAATGGAGGGCCAGAGAGATAGTACAGGGGCTAAAGTACTGCCTTGCACACAACAGAGCCCTCTGGTTCCATCCCTGTCACTGCATGTGGTCTCCCAAGTACTACCAGGCTTGGTTCAGGAGTAAATTCTGAGCACAGTGGAATACACCCCCTACCCCAAACCCCACTCCCACTCTGCCCCCCAAACCAAACCAAACTAATAAGAAATTCACAGTGAAGCTGAATGAGCAAGAAAGGGTATCCAAATTGCACAAGGCAGCAGGGAAGAGTTTCTATAAGTTACAAAGTTCCCTGTCTGTGAGGGCATCAGGAGACCAGGACACTCCATGGCTCAGTGACACTAAGGTTCTCTGGCTCCCATGCCCCTGTCTCCAGGGCGTTGGGGTCCAGTGGCACTAGGAATCTAAGCTGTACTTCATCATCTTATTCCTCATGAAAGATCGACCAGCCCATGCAGTAGCTTCCAGACCATGCGTTAGGAAGGAAATCTGCAGCCAGCTCCCGCCACTCTTCGATTGGTACAAACAGAACATCTCACATTTTGGAGCTGTCACTCCACTGAGAGTCATTCACATAAACAACAAGGTCCTTGTGGGTTTGATGGCAACACAAACACCACTTGTGACTCAATTAAGGAAGCGGTAATTAAAAGGGGGGAAGAGCGCGCAGTCACGCCAATCACATCTTCCCACGGGGGCCTGGCCCCCACTGATAAGTGAGTGCCAGGGCACTGAGGAGGTTTGCGCTAGACTTGAGGCATAGCTCTGGACTTTGGGGTGGGGTGACCCAGCTTGCATCCATCAAGTTAATAGAAAAGATTTTAGGGGGTAGGGATGTAGCTTCATTGTGGAGCACCTACCTCCCCTCTGTGCAGCCCTGGGTTTGATCCTCAGCATCCCCAAAAGTTGTTATGAATCAATCAAGTGCATGAAAGGGGCTAGAAGGCCAGTGGCTGGAGATGAAAACCAATTCCTTGGTTTTCAAAACTAGCCAATTCAATTACTATTCTATGATGTCGTAAGGCCTGGCAAGCTCCCCGTGATGTATTCGATATGCCAAACACAGTAACAACAAAAGTCTCCAAAGGAGACGTTACTGAGCCCACTCGAGCAAATCGATGAACAACGGGAGGACAGTGACAGTGACAGTGACAGATGTCGTAAGGACATGATAGGTAGTGATTGACAACCACACCGAGAGAGAAGTGTCTGTATTGGTTGTATTTTTTCAGAATAAGGAAACAGAAGCACAGGCCCCAGATGACTTAGCAAGGGGGCAGCAAAGCAAAGATTTTCACTATGGGAGTCTCTGAATCTAGAGTCCCCCTCCACAATTGGTCCACTCAGCCTCTGTCATTGACAAGATGATCTGTCCAAGCCCTGGGCACTCCTAGACCAGGAGGCATTGCCATTTGTAGACTATTTCACCTGTAACAGGAATTCTCTAACTTGAGGATTCGATCTTATCAAGTATACATTGTGATCATTCCCGTTTTGCAGATGGAGAAGCCAAAGCACTTGGAGATACTGTCTCTTGGCCAGTGAAGTGACATGACTTTAAAGCAAATCCATAAATGCTGACTCCAAAAATTCTATGCTTCAAGTTTTCACTCGTAAGATTCTTGAAGATGCAGATGGGAGATGAGGATTCAATGGAAGATGCCTCTTGTCTTAGGGGGCTGTCAGGGATGAGGAGGGTCTCTCTGAAATCCAGACAGTGAAGCCAAAAACCCTGCTGGGATTATATTTGGAGAATTGGATTTTAGGAGGTAATTAATATTAAATGAAGGGTGAGGGGTCAGAAGGGTGAGGTCCTAATTTAACAGGACTGATGGATCTATAAGGAGAGAAAGAAAAGATTTCTCTCCCTCCTTCAGTATTGAGGAAAGATCAGACAAACTTAAATAAAGGAAATGGTTGTGTGTAAACAATAAGAGTAAAACCAGAACTTGTCCATTATGGCAACTCTAATCTCAGACTTCTAACTTCCTGAATTGTAAAATAAATTAATTCTGTTGTTTAAATTGCCAGTTGTCTGCCACGGAGGCAGTGGGAGGGTGGGAAAGGGGGGCGTATATTGGGGATATTGGTGGTGGGGAATGTGCACTGGTGGAGGGATGGGTGTTTGATCATTGTGTGATTGTAACTCAGACATGAAATCTTGTAACTATATCTCACAGTGATTCAATAAAACAAAAAATTAAAAATTTAAAAAAACTGCCAGTTGTATGATACTTTGTTATGGTAGTCCAAGTTGAATAACGCAGGACTTACAATCCTTTTGTAGCATTAAGACATCATGTGGCAAGCAAGTACTATGGTTAATCCATTACTCATTGGATAGATGGATGGATACATGGATGGATGGATGGATGGATGGATGGATGGATGGATGGATGGATACATGAAAGGATGTGTGTATGGATGGGTGCATAGATAAATAAATAGGTTGGTGAATGGATAAAGTGTTTGAATGGTTGGATGGAAGGATGATGATGGATGGATGGATGGATGGATGGATGGATGGATGGAAATCTGAGGATAGAGTGTTCACCCAGTGCTATGTGTGGTCACTGCTTTCAAGTCTGTCCCATATCCATCTTGGTAGCTTTCCACCATCTCAACATTCACAGAAGACAGATCACGTAGAAGAGGTGCCCACAAGTGTCAGAACTGGATTCTCCCCAGATTGCTGCAGCCATGCTTGCACACTCAGCGGACAGGCATCAGTCCCACCCCACGAGGCACCTCCCACACACATACCGAAACCACTACGTTCTGAAATGACTCCAAAATGTGCTTTCAATTCTGTGGATCACATCCTCTTCACTGGGGGCAGGATGTTGTTTGGGGGAAACTAGAAGATGGAGAAATCTGGGGGGCTCTGGAGCCAGATTCGGGTCTTGCATGCATTTTTCTGCACACCTGCTATGCCCTGGGCTCTGAGAGGGGGGCTCTTCATTGCAGTAAAGAGAAAAGATGAGCTACCCCCAGAGATAGAGTCCAAACCCTGGCGCTGTTACAAACTGTGGATGTGACCCCAGATTGTGTGGTTAACTGGCATTTCTTCTGTGTCCCAAGTTTGGGGGGGGGCGGTGTCTGAAATCCAGAGAACCATGGCAAGGACATGTGTGCACTTCTCATGCCTGGTCTGGCATGTGGGTAGTTTGGGGATGAAGGACTCAAGCAATCATTGTGTGAAAGGAGCATTTGTCAAGTGGTGAGTGAGGTCACCATGAAGGAATAGGGAAGGACACCCACAGTTCATTGAACGCTGCCCCAGATTGGCACAGGTGTGTCTTTGAGCACCCTGGTGGGGGGACACGACCCCCCCCACCCTGGGGTCACCCCAGTCTGGAGGCAGCCACTGTGAGTCACGCCCTGCAACAGTACAGGGTATGGGGAACAGGAACCTTCCTGCACCTCCGCCAGCATTCCAACAGTCAGCGTTCCCTCCTCCCCCGGCCATCACCCTCTTCTGCACTCCCCCTCCGCGCAGAGTGGAGGGGGTGTGGGCCCAGAGCCCAGCGAGGCGGAAGAAGCCTGGCACTGCCTGCAGGTTCCATGCCCTTTGGCAAGCCGCTGTAGCACTCCGGGACCATTTCTCTCTCGAATGAAGATTTAAATGCAAAGACCCCGCAGACGGAGGCTGTTTGGGAGGGTTTCCAGATAGGATGTGTGTAAAATCCTTAGTCCCCAGCGTGGTGGATGATGGCATGAGGCATCCATGGAGGAGGAGATGGAGGAGGAAGAGGCAAAAAACAGGAGAGGAAAGGAAGAAGTGATGGAAAAGAGAAGGAGGAAGATGAGGAAACAGAGAGGTGGAGGGTGAGGAAGACGAGGAGGAGGAAAATAGGAGGAAAAGTAGAGAAGGCAGTGAGAGAGAAGAGAAAAAAGTGGCAGAGAAGGAAAGGAGGAGAAGGAAGGAGAATGAAAAAAGAAAGAGGAGGGGGAGGCAGGGGGGTGCCTAGACACGTCTATTACTTGCCCTCGTTGCCTCTACTTGAGGCTTCCCCTTCCGGCTGAGATGAGGCTCTTTGGACCAGGAGGGCCGAGTCACCCACACTGCCCGGCCAGGAGCCCTTTCCTTGATCCCCATCACTCCCGGGGCCCCAAGTGCGAGGAACTCCATAAACAAATTCGTTTCAGGCAGGCCCAGGGTTGGGCTGTGTCTGGAAATCAATAGGTTCTCTGTGGCCATTTGCAGAATCAAAGGCCTCGCTGGCTTCTGATAATGCATCATGCTCCCTGCTCCAGCGGCTGGGGAGGCGGAGCTGTCACCTCCAGTTAGCAGGAGGGAAATCTATGCCTGCTTCTGGACCCCAGGGCCACCAGAGCGCTGCCCACTCAGTCTCCTGCACGTGCCAGCCTAGGGGAAGTTGGCACATTGGAGGAGTGACTGTAGCTGCTGTGTGTGTGTGTGTGTGTGTGTGTGTAGACAGACAGAGAGAGAGAGAGAGAGAGAGAGAGAGAGAGAGAGAGAGATTTGTTGGTGCATGTGTGTGTACGTGTGTGTGTTTTCCAAGAGGCCATCAGCATTCTGGCAGCGTCCTGAGAAATTCATCAAATTATTTAACCTTTGCTGGAATAAATAATACATGTGCTTTCTCAGGATTTATTCTGATTAAGCCGTTCTGGAGCCGTGCCAGGCCTGAGCCCGCCCCAGGAAAGGCAGGAAGGAGCCTCGTGGCACAGGATGGGAAATCAGGAGGCCAGCTGAGGGCTGGAGGGAAGGGGGCCGATGAGGCCGGAGGCCCTTCTGGCAGAGAGGGACCCCTGTGGGCCCCAGCAGCACCGTGGGGCAAAGAGGAAAAGAATGATTCTATCAGCCTCACCCCCTCCCTGTCTGCCTGCATCTGGGCCTCCCGGTATGACAAAGGGGGTGTGCTGTGGAGAGTGGAATTTGGGGGTCCAAGATGGCTTCAACTGCTGGGGGACCATCTCTTTGTCTAGGCTGGGAACTGAAAGCTGGGTTAGTGCCTCTGCTTTTGGCCAGGGCAGTGCTCGCTCTTGGCAACCCCCCCCATACCCCTCGCCGCTGCTGATACTGATTCAGGGGGTGTCTGAAACCAGCACCAGATCTGGGAGGGCTCAGCTGAGAGCAGGTTAGAGCAAGAAGCTCTTGGTTGGTGTGTGACCCACTTTAAGGGACAAGAGGATCTTTGTGACATGGAGCGTCCTCTCTGCTCTGCTCTCTGAGAAGACCATATGGGAGCCTTCTTCCCGTCATTCTGGGAGAGCATTCTCCTGCTCCTTCTATAGGTGGGGAAACTGAGGCCCAGAGTCTACCCAGCTGACAAGGGGACTGCGCTGGCATCCAAACCCCATCTAGACCCCAGACTCCACTGTGACATCACATCTTCTTTCTCTCCCCCCAGGGCTGGAACAGTGGGTGTGGTAGAGGCAAGAGAATGTTCTGGATTCCCAGATTTGATGGCTCGTGTGGAGGGCAACGAGAGATGAAGCCAAAGCCTTAGTGCTAACGTGGGCCACCCTTAGAGTCTGCGGTCGGGGCAGGCTGCCAGGCAGATGGCCCAAGCAGGGTGGGGGGCTTATCCCACAGAAAGCCCCCTTCTCTCAAACCCCCTTCTCTCAGTCCTGCAGGTGGAGACCCCGAACAAGAGGCCTATCGGTTGTTCTCTGATGCTCTCTCTCTTCTTAGCGTCCCAACAGCCATTTTTACTCTTATGCCTTCATACTTGTGGGGTTTCTTTCCCTTCCTCCAAGGCCCCCAGTCCTGTGGGATGAGGGTCCCATTCTGATGCCAGTTCACTTCCACCCCTCCCCAAAAGCCCTGTCTCCAGACACAGTCATAGTGAAGGGAGGCGCAGGGTGAGGGCTTCAGTACATGACAGGGGGTGAGGGGGATACCCGATTCCATTGACTGTAGGGGTCAGGGCACAGGAAGCCCAGCTGCACTGCCAAGACCCCAGAGGTCAGGGAAGGCCAGGAAATGCTCAGAGCACACACAGGCACAGAACCTGAACCCAGGCCTCAGTTTACCCTGCTGCTGGGTGGGCTGCCTGCCACTCTGTGGTGATTCTCCGGGCATCTGAAATGCCAGCCAGGAGCAGGCAGAGCCTCTGGGACCCATGGGCATGGCTGTAGCCCAGTCACCACTGAGCAGCTCTGAGACCCTGGACAGTGACCTTGCCTCTCAGGGATCCTCTTGATCTTTTTTTTTTCCTTTTGGGCCACACCTGGCGATGCTCAGGGGTTACTCCTAGCTCTGCACTCAGGAATTACTCCTGACAGTGCTCAGGGGTTCATATGGGATGCTGGGAATCGAACCCAGGTTGGCCGCGTGCAAGGCAAACTCCCTACCCGCTGTACTATCCCTCCAGCCCCATGGGCTCCTCTTGATCTACCTTGAGAAGGTAATAGTGATTTCCACCTGCTGGCTGGCAGCTTTAGTCCTAGAGAGTTCTCCAGAGCAGGATATCCTCACCTTTCCCCCACCACGGACCCCTTCTAACCTTCTTTCCAACTTACCACCCTTCCTACCTCACCCTGCCATCCTACCAGTTGGCCCCTAATTTCATACCTTAGTCCCGATTTATACAATTTTCACCAGTGCCCACCTTGGACTATCCTGAAGACCCACAGGGGGGCATATGGAGTTCCAGAAGCAAGACCTGATCGTCGGGAAGGTGGACTGGACCAGAACAGCAGGAAGCTGATGTCAGATAGAGGGAAGAGAGAACAGGTCTGCCTGGAACCAAGAGGGGGATGCCCAGGACTGAGGCCTCTGGGTGTCAGCTAAAACCCCCAACCGGTCTGAGGTTTAGCTCAGCGGCTCCACATCTGACAGTCCCAGCCAGTCCTCTCAGGAACCTAAAACCCAGGGTGGGAAAGAGTCACAGATGCCCCATGACAACTTCAAATAATTTTTCTCAAAGCCACCTATCATTTTCCTCTTAAAGAAATGAAATGTCTAATTAGAGTTTTCTCTGAATGTTTTCTCTTTGAAAAAAAATTAAAAATGTATAAGCCCTTCTGTATGGGGTATGTATATTTCATCACTGCATAATTGGGATCTTGGCTGCTAGCTGGGTAGCTGGCCACCACCTTCTAGCCGGCCACAGACACTGATGCTGAGAGACGTTTCCTCTTCTTGGCTCGATGGTTCCAGCTCGGGACCAGAGTCCTCCCTAATAAGTATTTATGTCAAAATCCCTTTTTGGGGGGAGTGGGTGGGGGGAGAAAGAGCAGCTGTAGCACAGTTGAAAGACGGTGGCTCTGATTACAGCGCGCCAGCGAAGGGGGGGGGGGATCATTTTTAGAGTGAAACAGTGTTAATCAAGTTAATCACAAAACCCGCACTATAATTGCTTCTGCTCTCAGACAAAATTTTACTTTTATCTAAATTACTACAGTGAGGAGAGTGCAATCCACTCTAATTTAGCTTTTGAGCTAAGGAGAAAGCGTGTGTGGAAGGCTGGAGAGGTTTTTAAACATCAGGAGGACTCATGGTATGGAATTCAACGTTCCTCCTCCCCCTCTTCCCTTCCCCTGCAAGCCCTGCCTTCCTGCCAGACAGCTCTGCTGGGTAGAGTGATGAAAACTAAGACCCCTGGATCTACCACTTTAGGTGATGGTAAGTTACTCAGCATTGAATTCACCACGTTCTCAGTTTTTCCATCTGTGAAATGGGGGTGCAGATGGCAAATACCTCTGGATTGTGAGGCTGATTAAATGAATTCATAAAGACAAAGTGCTTAGAAGCATAAAGATTTTTCTCTTTCCTCCCTCCCTCCCTCTTTCCCTCCCATCCTTTCTTCCTTCTCTCCTTCCTTCTTCCCTTCCTTCCTTCCTTCCTTCCTTCCTTCCTTCCTTTTTTCTTCCTTCTTTCTTCCTTCCTTCCTCTTCCTTCCTCCTCCCACTTTCCTCTCCCTCCTCTACCTCTGCCTTCAGTCCCTCCCTCTCTGGCTGAAGTCAGCACAACTTGCCTCCCAGGAGCTCATATCTGGGTTCTTGATTCAAGTACAAGAGGAGAGTGAGCACGGACTGAAGCGAAAACCAAAATACTAATAGGTGGCTGTCTTGGACTCCCTCTTCCAACCGTGTGATCCAGAAGGACCTCAGGGACCGGAGTGATGGGTCAGGGAGTCAACGTTTGCTTTGCATGCCCCCCGACCATGCTGTGCTCAATTCGCGGCATGCCATATGGTCCTTCCAGCCCCACCAGGAGCTGACTCTGGGCATAACTAGCTGTGGACCCCAAACACAAAGCGAAAATAGAAAGACTTTGTAGGGGAAACGGCAAGTTGGCTGGACATTGATCCACACTACAGATGGAGCCTTAAGAAGGTAGGGAGAAGAATGAGGAGGGGAACCCACACTGTGAAGAGGGGGGCTGGCATTCCCCGAGATCTGGGGGAAAGGGCCCTGCAGGAGTGGCCAAAGCCCAAGGTGGTGGGTTCCCCTTCCCGCTCCCCCAGGGCTCTCCCGCTTCATCCTCACAGCCTGCCTTTCCTCTGCTTCTGGAAGCCCAGGCTGGTGGGTTGACACGTAGGCCCCTCCACCACCCCGTGTGTGGCTGCCGCACCCCCGCCTGCCCATCTTTCTCCTGCCGTGGCCCCCCGTGGGTCTCCCACATTCACGCTTAGTCCAACAGGGGAGCTGATGTCATCCCACATGCCCGGAAACACAGATTAGAGAAAACACACACAGTCAATTTAACTGGCAATTAAACAGGCTCCCCTATGTAATTAGCGTCAAAGACAACTCACAATTACTACGGGGCGCGCGCCTGCCGCCGAGGCTCCGCATTTATAGAGAGCGACAATTACTGGGCGCTAATATCTAAACAGGAAGCCGAGGAGGAACCGCGCGATGCTCCCAGGGACGGTCCGTCTGGGCCCTCCGCGCTGTAAATACCGCCTTTGTCAGCGCAACGGCGAACCCAAAGTGGGGGCTGCTGGAAATGGGGCAGAAGAAGACAAATATTTACTCGGTTGAAAGTAGCTGATTGCTGTTTCGAGATGACTGATTTCAGGAGACGCACCAGTCGGGCCGCATGAGCAGTCACGACAAGCATCACTGATTGAGGGGTGCCCAGGGCCAGGCTGGGGCCCATACTTCATAACCTCCAGGGTTCACCAGGGCTCTCTTGACAGGAGGAGAGCTGAGGTCAGAGAGGTAAAGCCCTCGGTCCAAGTGGACGCAGCCCCCTACCCGGTGACCGGCTGGATACTTGGCAGGTCTGACCTCCAGAATCTTACACCGCAACCACCCTACACATTGCGTCCCTGCAGAGCTCACATTCAGTCCCACACATGAGTTAGGAGGCTGGGGTCCGGGGAGGGAAGGGGCTCCCTCAAGCCTGGGAACAAGCCTTTGGCACAGAGCACCGGAATCTCAGGTCTCCTGTGTGTGTGTGCGTTGAGTCCCTCTGCTCATGTAGAGCGAAGAGGGGATGGTTCCCCATCTCCCCAGCAAGGCCGTGGGGGTATGAAGTCCTGGTTTCCAGGGGTACCTGCACTGGCCTCATACACAGCAAACAATGGCCTTTCTCAGGCCCTCGTCTTTTTCATTTATTTATTTTTATTTATTTTTGCTGAATCAGCGATATATACATGTAAAAAGTTGTTCATGATTGGATTTCAGTCAGATAATGTTCCTACACCCATCCCTTCATCAGTGTATTTTTCTCACCACCAATGGTCCCAGTTTCCTTCCCATCCTCCACTCCCCACCTGCCTGCTACTATGGCAGGCACCTCTCTCTCTCTGTCTCTCTCCATCTCTCTCTCTCTCTCTCTCTCTCTCTCTCTCCCCTTTTGGTCTCATGTCCTCTTCTCTTTTTTTGAAATTTTTAAATTTTTATTAGTGAGACACCATGAGGTACAGTTGTAGTTTACAAATTTTTGTTCTTGGGTTTTAATTATACAATGATCAAATACCCATCCCTCCACCAGTGCCCATTTCCCACCACCACGG
>JAOXYA010000028.1:5164199-5180779 GCA_028565675.1 Sorex palustris | reverse complement strand
AAAATCTCCAATGGAGATGTTACTGGGCCCGCTCGAGCAAATCGATGATCAACGGGAGGGCCTTTACTTTACTTAATACATGTGGTTGCTTTAGAGTCCTTAAAAATCTATCATCACTGTCGTTTTTGGATGTCTGTTAATTTTTCTCTTTTGTGTCTAGTAATTTCTCATGACCAGACTCTGAATTTTATGGTGCAAAGTGCTGGAAATGTTAGTAATCCTTAAATATTTTATTTTTTTCTGATACTGCAGTTGTATTAGTTTCCTCATGCTACAGATTACCACAGAGTAACTAAAAACAATACACTAACTATATTTTTATATTTGTTGCTTTGGAAATGTAAACATGGGTTTCACTGGGTTAAAATCAAGGTGTTGGCAGGACTGTGGCTTGAGGGAATAATCTGTTTCCTTCTCCAGGTTCTAGAGGCCACCCACATTCGTTAGCTTTTGGCCCCATTTCTTTATCTTCAAAGCTGTCAGTGTTGGGTCAAGCCCATCTCAAGCTTGACCCAACCTGTCTCTCTGGCTCATGTTTCTGGCTTCCCTCTTATTCTTGGAAGGACTCTTGTATTGGGCCCTCCCCGATTATCCTGCACGACATCCTTCTCTCTGCTCTTCTGATTTGCCTATGGATTCCCTTTGCATGGATCCTAATATAGTTATAGGTTGCAGGGACTAGGATCAGAGTATCCTTGGAGCCCCTTATTCTGTCTTCCATAGCAGCTTCATTGGTTTGAGGACCAACAGGTCTTTAGAATGAAGCAGGGTTTGGTTGAGGACAACCCACAGGGCAGGTCTGCCTGCCACATGTTCTGTAAATACAGTGTTACTGGAAGCCAGTTCTATGCTCAGTCCTCTCTGTTTTGTCAGAGGCTGCTTGTATTCTACATTGAACCTCCCAAGCTTGAAATGTCTACTTTTGCCTTTCACAGGAAAGGTGTCCTGTCTTCTACTCTAGGGGACCAGATTGGCCAAAAAAAAAAAAAAATCCCAAAACTAAAAACAAAACAAAACCATTCAAATGCATGTTTTGAGCCCATGATGCCTCTTCCTGGATGCTGGCTTCCAAGAGGAATACCCTCAGTGCAAATTGAGTTTAATCGGAGAAGCATGGGGGATGGGAAGGGGACGGACTAGTCAGGACAGAGAGAGAGAGAGAGAGAGAGAGAGAGAGAGAGAGAGAGAGCGCGCGCGCGCAGATTTACCGCCCACCTCACACAACTGAGAATCCAGGAAACAATGGTTTCTAGTCATTGGGAAGCAAGCAGGGCAGGGCAGTAATTACTGACCGAGCAAAGCAAACAAGGCGAGTTGGTCGGTTGTCCCAGCCCACTGCCTGGAAAATTTCCAAGCTGCAGTGGAGGGAGAAGGAGCCCAGGCGGAGTTCAGGGTTGCCTGTGCATAGAGGAGGCAGAGCTAAGAATTTAAGGAAGGTGGGGGGGGGGGGGGAGAGGAGGGAATGGAAGGTGCCGCCACTTTGTCCTTTGGAGAGTTTCATTCTATAATAACAGGGTTGTGAGGGTAGATGATGGTACAGAACAGCTTTGAGCTCTGGAAAGTGCTGGGAGCATGCCCAAGGTGATGGTTCCTTCAGAAAGGGCTTCTCCGAGTTCTTCTTCCTTTAGCTTGGGTCTCTGAGGGTCGTTTTGCTCAGCGAGGCTCTTTTTAGGCAGTGCCTTGGAGGATTTTTTTTCCTGTTTCATTAACAATGGGGGGGGGCAGGGGGTCCTCCAGGGAGTCCTCTCTCCTGGCATCTCGGGGGCACCCAGGCATGCTAACGAACTCCGAGCACATCCGCTTTGCATAAGTGATGGAATTTAGCTCCTTTCCAAAGTCTTGGGGACTTGGGGCTGAAATGGAAATTTGGAGAGGTGACTTGGCGTGCCCACGATCACACAATGAATTCCCCACTAATCAGGGGCTCTGGCTGCCTTTTAACGGGATCTGCTGGTTCATGCATCATTTATTACATGCAATTTATTCAAAACCCTGTAGCTTGCAAGTGACAGAAACTCCCCTTAGACGGACTTACCCTACAGGGACATCGATTGGTATACTTACTGAAAAGCTCAGGCTTGGACCCCAATTCTCTGATGCTTTCATGTTTTGCCCCCCATCTCTCAGCTCTTGTTTCCCTGCACTGACAAGGTCTTCAGGCAGCCCCTCCCTCCTGCAGGTGGTGGCCGAAATGGCAGTGATGTTGCCAATGTAGTTTTCACCCTTGGGACTGGATTCAGTAGGAGAAGATCTGTTTCCCCACAAACAGTCTCAAGGAAGACTCTCATTGGCTCATTTCTGAGCGGGTCATAAGTGCTAGGACTCTCATTGGTCCATCTTGGACCAACGGCTCCTTTCTGGGCCAATCAGTGTTGGGAAGATATTTTCTTCTCATTGGACGGACTGAGAGCACTTCTAGAGTAGCCCATTCAAAAGACTTATGTGGCAAGGACCAGCCAAGTTCTGATTTGGAAAAAGATGCTGCATAGTAGCTAGAAACAAAACATGTACTACTGCACCCGACTTTGGCCTCTGAAAGCTAGTGAGGCCCTCCTGGCTGGCCCTTGTTCCTCATGGTGATCACAAGGTAATTTGGTACCTGCTTGGCTGGTAGCCTTCCTGATGTGGCTGTGGATCGACAGGGACCATCCACCTTCCGCGGCTAGCTTCTGCACTCTCTCGTACCACCCCTGAAGACGAGGATCCTTGTCCAGCTCGCTTCTTGTCGGGGATGTGGGTGGGGTCAGGTTTGTTTCTTGGTGAGGGTGCAGGGAGAGCAGAGTACTGCAGGCCTGTGTTTCCGGGGGTTCCAGCCGACAGATTCATCACCCGCGGAGGCAAAAGATGGACAGTGCCCTGAGGCCTCCATGCTGAACACGCAGACTTCGGTCTCATTGTTATCCCCCAAACAACACAGCCTTAGCAACATGGCATTTACACTGTATGAGGCTTCAGAAGTAATCCAGAGATGATTTTAGGTTGATGGGAGGATGGGGAGGATTTGATATCTGCAGGGACTCTTGGAACCAGTGCTCCAGGGGGGACAGTAGAGGATGGGAGTGTGTGTGTGTGTGTGTGTGTGTATGTTGGTGGGGGGCGACCTGCCTGAGGAGAGAGCCCCTCAGCACTGTGCCCATTCCCTTCCCAAGGCCGTGCACCCCTGCATTGTGGAGTCTGTCCCAGTAAGCAGCCCTACGAAACAGGATGCCCCCCAACCCCCGTCTTGGATGAGCATTTCTTTGAGGCTGTCCTAGGACCTACTGCACCAGGAGAGCGGCATATTCAGCTTCCCCCATCCTCAGTTGGAGATGGGAGGGGACGAGCAGTGAGATGGAGTCTCTGACCCTGACACCCACCCTCCCCCACAGCACTGCTGTCCTGTGCTGTCAGCAAGGTCCTCTGCGAGGGCTGTTCTTGGGGTACTAGTTGTTCCTGTATGGAGCTTCTCTTTAAAGCATCTGCCTATATTCTGATGGCCCAGAGGACTGGTAGCCTCCTCTCTTCCCTCCTTTGGATCAGAACCACTGCTTCCAGAATAGGGACGGGGTCGCCGTGTGAACATGGGGATCTAACGTTGGGGTCCCTCTTGGAGGTCTGCATGACCGTTCTCTAGCCGATGCTTGCCGAGTCTCAGGATGCATCTTGGACTAGCGGGAAGGAGGTTTGCAGGGTGCCCGCATTTGTATTTTGGTGGGGGATGGGGGTGACTTTTGGGCAGTGCTCAGGGGCTATTCCCGACTCTGTGCTCCCCTAGTGGTGCTCTGGGAACCGTAGGTGGTGCCTGGGATCAAACCAGGCCTAGCTCCATGCAGACCAGCCTTGTTCCCTGTACTCTCGCTCCAGCCCGGTGCCACGATTTCTTATCCATATGCTCAGTCCGAGACTCAGCCAGATTATTCCTGTGGGTCTCAAACTCTGTGAGGGGCGCTGTACCCAGGAATGGGACCATTCCTTAGATAAATAGGATTCATTGAACCCCACCTTTTCTTTTGTTTATAATAGAACCCTAATATTTTGCAAAAAAAAAAAACCCACCATTTTTTTACCCACTATAAGATCCCTGAGTCACTTTAGCACCCTTTCACCGGTGAAGTTTTATATCATCATTGCGCTCAGTTCTGTGGATTTGATAAAAGCGATTTCTTTTTTAATTGGGGGAGGGAAGACCATGTTATGATTTTCATGGGCCCTAGGCACTTTTGCCATCCTGGCTGCTTCCTCCATAAAAAATATTAAAAATTCTATTTTATGACTGCATGGGTATAAAGATGAGTCGATTAATATTCTATGTTAACAATTTTCTCCCACCTAAAAAATTCACTTTCTTCATTCTAATTTTAAAAAGAAGTAAAAGTGTTTGAGGTGGCCTAGAGCCCGGGAACTTCAGTGTCCAGTGGGAAATTGGGTCTGGGGAGATTCACCCTTTCCTGCCTGCCCACCCTGGGGTGGCCCCCGAGAGGACCAGGCACAGGAACCAGTTCGAAGAAGACCTTTGCCGAGATGCCTCGCTCATCCCTCATAAGGCTCCTAAGACGCCGTGTCCGAGCTGGCTCCTTTGCTGGCCCCCTGGCATGTCCCTGTGTCCTTGGACGCTGTCTGTCCTGTGTCTGCTTGAATCCCTCTTGAGACAGGGAACTCATCCACGTGTCCAAGTTCCCCTCTCTGGCCCTATTCTCTAGGACGTGTGAGGCCCCGGAGTGGTCCCATTGATGCCAGAGTGAGACCCCTGGTGCTTGAGTCATTGCACATGCAGGCTAGGAGTCAGGGAATCACCTAGGCAGTGGGGTAGCCCGAGTGAGGAGGCCAGGGGGCCGTGTTTGCTGCCAAGGGGCGCTTGGGCCAGTCCTGTGCCCTGAGCCCTTAGCCAGCTTATGCCAGGGAGCAGAGCACTTTTGGCCCTGTGGGAGGTCTGGGGACAAGGCTTTGGGTGTCCTGGTTTCTCTGTTAGAAGCCCTGATGGCAAATGTGGAGGAAATGCAGGGACGAGGACGGGGAACTCAGGGTCCTGGTTTCTTTTTTATTTTATTATTTTGCCTTTTGGGTTACACCCGGCGATGCACAGGGGTCACTCCTGACTTTGCACTCAGGAATTACTCCTGGCGGTGCTTGGGGGACCACATGGGATGCCAGGGATTGAACCCAGGTTTGGCCATGTGCAAGGCAAATGCCCTACCCGCTGTGCTGTGGCTCTAGCCCCGATCCTGGTTTCTTGCCACTGCTGATGGACTTTCCCTGGAAGGTTTAGGAAAGCTTCATTTCCCAGAGCCTGGGATGCCTCCCCGCCCCCACTAAGAGCTCTCTGCTTGGTCGGTGGGTGACATGCTATCTCCCGGGGGTCTGCTGGTCTCCCATGGTTAGGAGCTCAGCAAGGTGAAGACTTTGTTTCCTTTCACTGTCTATCCTGGTGCTTGGAAGTGGGGTGCCCCCCCTCCCCCCGTTCCTCCCATGCCACACCCTCCTCCATCCTGCTGCCTGCCAGCCCTGCCCTTGTGGGAGAGACCACTACCCCCCACACTGGCCCCAGTTCTGCTCTCGACTTTGCAGATGCCATAACGAGGGCAGGGGGACAGAGTGAGCCCTCTGGCCATGTGAGTGTAGTCCCGGAGACCCCCCCCCAAAAAAAAAACACCATTAGGGCGACCTGGTGGTCCCTAGCATCCCACCCAAGGGGCTGGAGAGATAGGACAGCAGGCAGGGTGCTTGCCTTGCACGCACCTGACCAGGGTTTGATTCCCCGGACACTCTATATGGTTCCCCAGTCCCCAACGGAAGTGATTTCCTCAGCTCAGAGCCAGGAGTAAGCCCTGAGCACCTCCCGGTGTGGGCCCCAAACCCAGAGAGAAAGTAAATGAACTGTCGGGCGTAGTTAGCTGGGCTCACTGGGTGTGCCTCCCTCACGAACTTGGGAGGTTGCCCCCGTCATCTACTGAGCAGCAGATGTCCTCCAGGGACAGAGCTGGACAACAGCCTGGCGAGGAGCATGCTCACCCCAGATCCCCACCAATTGACTAATTCTCACACTTAATCTGCCACTTGTAATTGTTTTAATTGTTTCTTTCTTAACCAAGAGGTTTAGTGTCTCCTCTGTTTTTGCTTGTTTGCTTGCTTTTTAAATCACAAGTTATAAAAGTTGGTTTTCCAGATTCTGCTGTCACTTTGCTGGCTTTGGCCACCCGGTGTCCTATGACCTGGCTGTCCCAGCTGTGTCCCATGAACTGTCTGTCTGCAGTGCTATTGGGGGAGGGGAGGTTATGGACCGTCTCTGGCTTCCCCCATTATGAATTAGGCTCTGAAGATATTTGTATGGGAGTTGGTTTGCAGGGTGGTGTGGGTGATGGTTTCGGGGGATCCTGCAGGCAAAAAAGCACATCCAAGCTAGGTGTTGGCCTGCCCTCAGCATTGGGGTCTCCAGGTACCCAGGGGTAGAGCTCGTGAGGCAGAGAAACAGGCCTGAGGAGGGTGAACCGCCTTGAGAGATGAGTGACAGTTGTTCCAGGAAGCAAGGGGTTAAGCAGGCACCGCGTCCCTGGAGCCAAAGGGGGAACTCAGGAGTATGTGTGACTGCCTAATTAATTCAATTAAAGCCCTTTATAAGCTCCGCTGGTGTCAGTAAATTGTTAAAGTCTATTAAAAAACGAGTGGAACGTGCTGAGGGTTTGGGGCCACTGCATCACCTTCCTGGAATCCTTCACCTCGCCTTCCTCTACTCTGTGCTCAGTAGAGGGCAGGGGTCTGCTGTGTGGGTTGGGGCTGATTACCCCCACCCCACATCCTTGGGCTTCTGTTTCTACATCTGTACAGTTAACTCCTGGCCCCTTTAGCACTAGACTTGCTAGAACTTTCCATTTGTGGTAAAGGCCACTGTTCCTGCATAGTTTCCTCCCTTCCTTCCCCTCAAGTTCTAGGCTAGATCTCGGGGCCAGGGACGGGCAAAATTCTCTGGACCGGACCTGGACAGGCTATCGGGAAGGGAGTAAGCTCAGTGCATTTCCCTAGGATGTGGGCACTGGTAACATCTGCCTTCTACCTCAAGCTTGGTTTAAGGAGGAGAATTCATCAATTTTTGGTCAGCGCCCCTCCCCACTGGGTATAGGAAACCTCATTTTTATGGAATTTATTTGGGGGAATGGGGTTCCAGCAGTTCTTGGCCAATTGGCTCAGCAGTTCCATGCCAGTGCCCAAGGCTGCCTGGGGCCTTGTGATGCTCAGGTCACTCTGGGAGATGCTTGGGGGACCTTGGGATGCTGAGAATTGAACTGGGCTTGGGCACATGCCTAGCTAGCATGCACCCTAAATAGAGTCTATGTTTTGTTTTGTTTTGTTTTGTTTTGATGGGGGACTACATTCAGTGATGCTCAGTGGCTCCTCTTGGCTCTGTGCTCAGAGATCCCTCCTGGAGGTGCTTGGGGGACTATATGGGATGCCAGAGATCAAACCCGGCTCGGTGGCTGGAAATAGGTGCCCTCCCTGCTGTATTACAGCACTGGCCCCCACTTCTGTTCTAGCTTCTGGCCTAAACACCCAGTCAGGGGTACAGTGGGGGTTGTGAAAGCAGGGCTGCCCCCTTTCAGGGTCCCGGGAGCAGTTAGCCCTGTCTGTGGGTGGTTTGTACTAGAGCTCCCCTCCGCCCTGCTCCAAACCCTCTCTGTGTGCCCCGTGCAACTCGGGGAAAGCCAAGGCCAAGAATCTTCCTCTTTTCCTCTATCCAGAATCCAGATGTGAGGGGAAGAGGGTGATACCCTGAAGGTGCGTGAACAGTAGTGCATTTTTGTTAGTTTTATTTCTGGCCACACCTGGCGATGCTCAGGGTTACTCCTGGCTCTGCATTCAGGTGGTGTAGGACAGACCATATGGAGTGCTGGGGATCAGACCCGAGTTGGCTGCGTGCAGGGCAAGCACCCTATCCGCTGTGCTGTTTCTCCAACCCCCACAATAGCATGTTTGACCGATTTCCTGCACCACCACCAACACCCATCCGCGGGAAGCCTCAGGGAACCCAGGTTCTGGAGCTCAGGCCTGACCATTGCTTTAGTGGCTCATGAGCAGGATGTGCTCCCCAGTGCTGGGCCACTGGGCTCACTGTCATGTCCAGGTTGGGGCAGTCACATTAGCAGGCCAAGGCTCCCGAGGGAAGGTCATGGGGGTCATGGGGTCCATTCATCAGCAGAGGCTCTCGTGCCATCCTTCCCTCTCCTGAGTGGAGTTTAGACGGTTCCCCTCTACTTTGAAAGGCGCCTTCCTGCTGGCCCCCCGGGGAGAGGGGACAGGGCAGGCTGGTTCTGCGTGTGACACCAGTGCTGACTCACGGTGATCCTTGCACCGTTAATGGCTCCTCCTGCCGCCTCACGGGAAACGGAGCAGCTGCCTCCTAGGCATAGCTGGGGTGGGGTGGTTGGTGCCTGACTCTGAAGAAAGAGGGCACAAAAAATACAGAGGACCCAGGAGAGAACTGCTTTCCCCCACTTTTTTGGGGGGTTAGTTGTGAGGCAGATCCTGGAGCCAGCCCATCCCGTGGTGCTGGGGATGGGAGCCCCCAGCGTAGCGCTCATCACAGGCTTCACCGCCGCATCTGTGTTCCCGCCCGCCTGAGAACATCTTGCCCTCA
Organism: Sorex palustris; assembly: GCA_028565675.1. Classification (NCBI taxonomy): domain Eukaryota; kingdom Metazoa; phylum Chordata; class Mammalia; order Eulipotyphla; family Soricidae; genus Sorex; species Sorex palustris. The sequence continues at coordinate 5,172,174 of JAOXYA010000028.1, read as the reverse complement.
CTGCCTATCTGGGTAAGCCCGCGTCCAAGCTGGCGGTCCTTAAAAGCATGTGTCACCCAGAGACCCTCTTAGTTCCAGGAGCCTCCCACTTGGGGCGGGGGTGGAAGGGGGGATGCCCAGGAAGAGCCACGATGTGGAATCTGATCCTCTCGGGCGCATTGATCTGTAGAATTTGCTGCTGTGGCAAGTCTTTGGGTGGTGCTTGGGAACTGTTGGAACTCAGGAGGAAACCCCATCTGACACTGCCAGTTTGAGAGCCCGTGAACTGCTGCTGACCTTTTCAAAGTCTGGTTTGCTAAGGAAAACCGGTAGTGTAAACAAGATCCTTGGGATGGGGGGTTGGGGGGGGGTGCCACGAAGAATGTGAAGGTGTGTAAGGAATCGGTCTATTTTTAAGCCCGAACGCTCCCACGGGAATATCAACACTATGCTAATTATAAAGACACCTTTTCTGTTCCAAACTGTAAACAAGATGGGGCCCGGGAGGAGGCGGGGAGTTTTTTCTGAAGTGGGGAGGTTACAGCAGACATTCATTGCTGCTCTGTGGATGATTGAGTTGACCTTTTTCTTGGGGGGGGGGATGGGGGTAGCAAGGGGAGTGATTTATTTTTTCTGTTTGCTTCTCAGTCATATTGGTGGTGCTCCCGGGTAAGTCCCTGACTCAGTGCTCGGGAGTTGCTCCTGGCTGTGCTTCAGGGACTGAAGTGACAGGGTTGGGATCTAGAACTCCCACGTGCCATACATGTGCTCAGCCCTTCAAGCTATCTCTGCAGCCCACAGCTGTTACTTTCAGAACGTGGTTTTCCCACTTGTTCTGATGCCTGGGCATCGGGGTGGTGGACCCGTGTCCCACTAGCGACTTGCTTGGCTTTCTTCCTCTTTCTTCCTCTTCCACTCTGGGGGGGGTGGGGGTGCTATTCCAGCTCTGTCCTCAGGGGACCACTGAGGGCTCTGGTTCAGGTCTGCATGCAGAACTTTCTCTCCGTCTGCCCCCCCTCCCCCTTTAAGAACAGTTGCCCTGAGTACTTTAAGGGTGTACTTAGCATATAATTGCCTGTTTCCTCTCCACCAGCGGGAAGGAAGTCTTCTACTTTATTCAGCGCAACTTTCCAGGACAAGCAGTTTCAGTGACCTTGCCTCTGCTGCTATGGCTCCGGGTACTTGGGATGGACACACACCCGTGGAGGGTGTGAAACCGCCATTGGACACTGCACACAGGTGTGCCCCATGGGGTGCCTGCGGCCCGGATGGGTAGTTCAGACTGCCCCTCTGCTCTGCTCACTGGAACATTCCCCAGAGCCTCCCTGCCATCCTAGAGGGGCTCCTGACCCGGTGGGTGGGCACCTTGCTGGGGCCTGCTGTGGTCAGGGAGTGGCAGGGCAGGACCGGGGCCATGCCCAGAAGTCTGGAGTTTGAGAGGTGCTGAGGTGCAGGGAGGGGTTGATCGGGGTCCTTGTGGAGACTCCAAGGGTCTCAGGTGTCCCCCTAGAGCCGGCGGAGGTGGGGGAGCTTGTGCTATGGTTGGTACTGAAGGGAACAAGGGGCTGGCCGAGGCTCCGAGGCTCCGGGAGGAGACAGAGAGATTATAATTAGCGGGGGCTTTATATGCAAATGGCATTTCAAACTGCTTAAAATATCTTCCCAGGGAGGCGGAGAGAACAGGTGGTCTCCTTCAACAGAGTGTATTTGGGGGAGAGGGGGGACCTGTGGGGAGGTGGGGAGTGAAGGGAGGCGGGAGAAGAGAAGAGAGAAGGATGGACAGATGGGTCGTCGTCTACTAGGCGCTCTTGGGGAGGATCAGGGATCAGGGAGTTTGCTGACCAGTAAAGATTACGCAGGGCCTCAAGCTGCGTGTCTGATTGTTCCGATTCTGTTCCCTCCCAGCACGACCTGCCCCAGGAAATGGTTCTTACATATTTGTTGAGGGAATGAATGAAGGGCTTTAGTTGGTATTTATCACATTTCTCTTCATGGCAATCCCATGAGGAGATAGTTTCACTTTGTACTGATGAAGATGGTGCTGTGTGTGTGTATGTGTGTGTGTGTGCAGTGTGTGTGTGTGTGTGTGTGTGTGTGTGTGAATGTCTGTGTGTCTCTGTGGGGAATGTGTGTGTCTCTGTGTGTATGTTTGTGTCTATAAGTGTTTGTGTGTTTGTGTCTGGGTGTGTGTGTGTGTTTTGTCTGTGTGTGAATGTGTCTGTGTTGTGTGTAGAGTGTGTGTGAGTGTGTCTGAGTGTGTTTGTGTCTCTGTGTGTGTGAGTGTGTGTGTCTGTATGTGAGTGTGTATGTGTTGGAAGAAAGCTCAGGAGTACCAGAAAGCCTGTGTGTGTTCCTGTGCAGTGAAATGTTGATCAATTTGATTCCACTGTGTGACCCAGGAACAATTTTACTAGCAGAAAATATGACCGTGTTAGGTGGCCGCCGTAAAGGTCACAACCTGGGCCCAGAAGCTGGCACTGCTGGCGGCTCCGGCCTGGACCCAGCAGACTCACTCAGCAGAGACGCGGCAGGACGCTCCGAGGAGCAGCTTCCTGCTGGAGCCCAGCTCAGTTCCCTGGCCGGGAGAACTGTGTGAGGCACAGCAGCCTGGCGGGAAGGCGTTGCTGGAGAAGAGCCTGATGCAAGCGAGAGATACAGAGCACTGACCATGGAGGGCGGGCAGAGGCAGCCGCTGGGCATGGGGAGAGCTGTTCTCCCACCTAAGAGCCCCCACAGACTGACCACTGCTGCTCCTGGACAGACTGGATTTCTGGAGAAGTGGGAAGGTCGTCTGCAGGGAAGTGCTTCTCGGATATGTAAACCAGGTGCCCTCAGCCTCTGATTGCTGCCCTGCGGACGTATTGGCTCTTACGCTGAGCTTTGACTTCATCTTCCAAGAACCCAGATGACCACTTGTCCAAGAGCACTGGAGCCCAGGGACGGGAGGCCTAGGGCGGCCAGGCTCACCCTGGGCTTGCGGTTTCTCCATCACACCAGGGGCTGCCGCAGGGCCTTTTTACCTACTGCTCCTCATCCCTTAGTGCTCCCCACTCCAGTCCTTTTCTCGGCTCCTTCCTGTCCCGGAGCAAATGCTTCTCAGCATCCCTCTCTGCGCTGTTGAGAACGACACGTGTGCTGTGTGGTTTTCCCTCTTCCTCTCCACAGTACTGTCTACCCCCGGCAGTCTCCTTCTTCCCTCCCTTCCCTCTCCTGCTGGAGTGGCGCTGACCAGGGCTCACACATTTTACTTGCCCTGCTCACGCACGGCTCAGTTATTTAGAGCTCACGGGGTATCTGCCCTTTTTTTGCGAGGTGTGTTTAGTTAGTCTTTTCCTATCTCCCTGCTTCCCAAGCGTGTAAGCTTGGTAGGGGCCGAGCATCACCCTTCCTACTCTCTTACTTTTCCTTTCAAGAGCACACGTGGCTTCTAAAATGTTACGCATTTCATCAATCCACGTATCAGCAGATTCTGAGTGTCCGCATCCACGGCACCCACTTCCTTGGCTATTAGCACCTTGTACAACCTATTATGGTGCACCCATTGCAGAATCGATTTGCTCAAGCGGGCCCAGTAACGTCTCCATTTTGAGACTTGTTACTGTGTTTGGCATATTGAATACGTCACGGATAGCTTGCCAGACTTTGCCGTGCAGGCGAGATACTCTCGGTAGCTTGCCAGGCTCTCCTGAGAGGGGCAGAGGAATCGAACCCGGATCGGTCGGGTTGGCTGCGCACAAGGCAAACGCCCTACCGCTGTGCTATTGTTCCAGCCCAAAGTCAGTAATTCAGGACAGGACCAATAGGACGAGTCTGAACCTAGTGACACATTGTCCACCCCCTCCCCCCACCCGTGACCCACAGATGACATTCTGTGAGGAGCCAGCATCCATCCCAAGGCCCCTGGCCCCCATTGCTCTCCTTGGTCACAGCTCCGTGGACCCTGCCAGTGTGGGAGGGACCCTTGACCTTTCCTTGGGATTCTGCCCTTGACCCCTGTGAAGAGTCTGGCATATTTACCCTGTGGGACGCCCCGTGGACTTGTTGGATGTGATTCAGGCTATAATCCCGGGCGCTGTACTACTGTCCTCAGAGGATTCTAGAGTGGGCAGTGGCGACCCCTTCGTGTTGGCCCTCTGGTCCTTCTGACATGCCTCCACTATTCTACGAGGCTTCCGACTGCTCCATGCCCGTGACATTTCACACGTGTCCTTTGCTCTCTCTGCCCAGGCCCCTGGGCGTCCCTCATTCCACCAGGGTTTTTTTTCTTTCTGTTGCTTCGTTGCTGGCTGGAGTCCAGTGCAGACAGAGCAGGCCGTTTGGGGCGGATGAATGAGTAAATCTAGAGAAGAGGGGATTCGGTAGCCAGGGCATGGCGGCTGACCGCCAGGCTTCCACCAGCCTCTGTGTTTCTCCTGAATTCGTGTTGGAGCCCTACTGCCCGATGGGGTTTTTCTGGGCTCCCTTCCTCCCAGGCTCTGGCAGCGTGGACAGTTTCATTCTGCCCCTTTTCCGCTTCTTAGAGTTACACGATTTGAAAAGGAACCCAGGGCATCCCCGTTCGGGTGGAACAGCAGCCAAGACCGTGGGAGCTGGAGCTTGGCCCCGTGTCCGCTAGATACAGAGTTCCGTGCCCGTCTGGGGTGGGCAGGATGCTGCTGTGGTTGGGGGCAGGCACAGCCCTGGGCCCCCGCGGGCATGCCAGTTGGCTGGGTGGGGTGGGGTGGGGGGGGTGGGGGGGCTGCTGAGAGTCACTGCTAGTCTCCTGAGACACGCAGGCCCGGCTTGAATATTTTATGAGTTTGTCTTTATAAAAGATTAAAACTCAGTTGCATTGGCTTTGGAAAAGCCTGTGATAATCAGGTTTTTATTTATGAGTTGAATTGTGTATGTATGCGCCCCTGAAGAGGAAAGCCGGGTGCCAGAGGTTTTTTTTTTTTCTTTCTTTTTCCCTCCTAGTTTATGCTGGTAGATTTTTATGCCAGGCATGAACTTGGCAAGTGCTGGCTTTCTGTGGTCAGGAGAGGCCGGACTGGCTTCTGGGCCCTGGGAATCCTCCCTGAGAAAATCGATACTTTCAGTGATCAGTCTCCTGAGGAGGATGGCATCTTGACCGAGCAGCTGAGGTTTGCCCCTTCATGTGTGTGTTTCTTTTTTTTTTTTGGCATTTCAGGTCATACTTGGCGATGCTCAGGGGTTACTCCTGGCTTTGCACTTAGGAATCACTCCTGGCAGTGCTCAGGGGGCCATATGGGATGCTGGGAATCGAACCCGGGTCGGCTGCATGCAAGGCAAACACCCCACCTGCTGTGCTATCACTCCAGCTCCCTTCACGTGTGTTCTTACTCGATCTGCACAAGGGTCCTGGGAAATGGGCCGTCTGGGGAAGCTTGTTCCTGGTTTACAGATGGACAAACTGAGGCCTTGGGTGGGGGGGGGGGTATGTGGCTCTAGTGGTACAGCACATGCTTTGAGTGTGTAAGGCCCTGGGTTTGGTCCACAGCAACCCAGGGTCCCGTGACCACCGTCATGTGTGGCCCAGAGAATGATTAAAAAAAAAAAAGACAAGGTGTTAGTTCAGGGGTTAAGATGCTTGCCTGGCATGCATCTGTTGGTTTAATTGCCAGTCCCACATATGGAGCACTGCCAGGAGTAAGCCCTGGGCATCACTGTGCTTACCCCCCTCAAATAAATAACTCCCTAAAATACACACACACACACACACACACACACACACACACACACATACACACACAGCACATACCAGAGCAAAATGAACACCTGAGGACTAGAAAAAGGGACACAATTGTCTGTTCACAATGCCAAGGCATCTGGAACTCTGGGAAATTGGAAATGTGTCACGAAAAGCTAGGAGGACCTGCAGGGGGAGGGGCCCACCAATACCAGCTTCTAGTCTCAAGCTCTCCTGGGTTGGGGGCAGCGGCGGAGGTATGGACGGAGGAGCAGGAGGAAGAATCGCAGGGCCAGGGTGGTTTCTGGAGGGAGGCGGCTGCGTGAGTATCCTGCTGAATGTGTCCATTGAGTATCTACTGTCTGATGCTTGGGGCACGGGCAGGTGTGGAGGGACTCCAGCAGGGTTCAGAAGTCACCTGTCAGGATCCCCTTCCATGCTGGACCTGAAGGCTGAGTGCAGCGGGGAGCCCTGTGGCTCTCTCTGGGTCTTGCACCCCTCAGAGCTCATCCCTCCTGTAGGTCTGTAGGACTGATAGCTGTCCCACGTCACCTCTGTGGTCTGAGAGAATTTTTTTTTTGGTAGGAGTACTGCTATTTATTCGGCCACTGATTAGCTGATTGAATTGGGCATGAACTCCACAAGGTCTGAGAGAATTTTGCCCTGAAAGACTTGGTTCCTTAGCTTTGGTGTGTGTGTGTGTGTGTGTGTGTGTGTGTGTGTGTGTGTGATGCTTTAGTGGGGGGTCCATTAGGGTACAGAACATGCTGAGGTCCTTCTGTGTCGTGCTGGGAAACTCCTGCCTAAGGATCTTTTGTGGACTTCCTAGGTCTCAGTTTATCTACCTGAAAAATTGAGGGGAGTCCCCATAAGTGGGGGGATTTCGTGAAAACTGCACACGGTGGGCCAGGCCTGATGTCCGGCACATGGAATGCCTGCCACCCCATCACATATGGCCCCCCGAAGTTGTTTAACCACACATGTGCTCCAGGGGGCTGAGGACTGAGTGATCCCCAGCAGCCTGTGTGGTTGGCTGTTTCGGGATGGGTTTCTTTGGGCCTCTCCCCAGCCTGGTACACGCAAGGCACTTAGTACCTTGCCATCTTTGGAACATTCTGGATGGTGAAGCTGTAGCATCCTTCCGGCCAAGGGTGGTATCCCGAGGCAGCTGCTTCCACTTAATGGCTGGGTGACTGTCAGCAAGTTACCTGCCCTCCGGGGCTCGTTTCCTTCATCCCATTGGTCCCTCCTGATTCTGTTCTGCCCAGGCACCTAGGCTTATCTGGCTCCTGGTGGCCATGTGGAGAGGCTGCTCTTCCTCTAGGAGACCCCTTTTGAGGTTTGGGTGGGGTTTGTGAGCCGCGATCTGGCCTAGCCACATGGAAGGGCTCCTTTTCGGCGTTATCCACTCAGCTGAGCATCTCTGCTGGTTTGTTGGAACCTCAAGGAATTGGAGCTGGCAAGATTCTTTCTGGAAGAGTTGGGGGACGGGGTGTCCGCTGAGGCCTCCCATGGGTGGAGGAAAGGAACAAAGCCCTGTGCCTGCTATTCTGGAGACACGACAGCATCTTGCCATCCTGGAAAGCCACCAGAAGTCACTGGGGCTATTCCCCACAACTCCTAGAGATTTTTATCTCCAAACTTCATGCAAAGCAAAAACAAAAACTAAAACACCCATTCATGCAGTGAACCATCACTTTTGGTTTTATCCCTTGATGTAAAACCTGACCTTCAGGTGTGTTTTTGTGGTTGTCATTTTTTTCTTCTTCTTTGTTTCTTATTTTTACTATCCGAAGTGATCACTATAGAACACTTTGGATATCCAGATGAAAATATTAGGGATACAACAACTACAACAGAATTTCAGAATCACCCATCACCTTCCCACTGACTGATGACTGAGGGGTTGACGTTTCCCTTAGATATTTGGACACTGAGACTCAGTAGGCAATGGCTTAGCTCCAGAGCACATCTCTAGGAAGGGTGTGTGTTGCCATCCACTGTGCTGTGGGAGGAGTAAGGTTGAGGAGCAGAAACAAATGCAGTGCCTCAATAGGACCAGACAGGATCGGAGTGGACATCGCACGGAGGAAGGTCCTGACCTTGACCATGGCAGAGGTCTGGGCCCAGAGAGTCCTGATCTCTTTCTGTTCACAGAGCAGAAGGAACAGACGTCTTTGGTGGCTCTGACGAACTGCCCACAGGAACAATTCGAGATTGATGTCTGTAAAAGATAAAGGTAAAGGCCCTCCCGTTGATCGTCGATTTGCTCGAGCGGGCCCAGTAACGTCTCCATTGGAGACTTTG
>JAOXYA010000028.1:5131097-5143668 GCA_028565675.1 Sorex palustris | reverse complement strand
CTAAATTAAGCATACTAACCATTAGAAGTAATCAACATTAAAGTATGTTTTCAAAGAGTGACTGTTTTAGAAAATTATAAAATAATAAATATATTTTTGTTTCATAATACACTGCACATCAGTAGGTGGGAGAAAAGGGTGTCTTAAATTAAGGCATTTTCCCATATCACAGCAAATATTTTCTCTGTGTGTGTGTTTGTGTGTGTGGTATTAAGGATTTCACATATGCAAGGCAAGCCCTTTACAACTAAGTCACAGTCATGGGCCCATTTGCTATATATTTTATTTTACTTTATTTTGGTTTTGTAGGCCACTCTGACAGTGCTCAAGGATTACACCTTAGTCTGCTCTCGGGGATCACTCCTGGCTGGTGCTTGCAGGACTGAATGCAGTGCTGGGGATCAAATCTGGGCTGGCCACGTACAAGAATGCTCTCTATTTTAATTAATCTTTTGGTCAAACAAAAGAAAAATTATGATACTAGTATTGTACTTTTAAAAGAAACTTTATCTCAAAATGGAAGACAGGCAGCAAAGAGGAGATAGGATATTCAAGTGACAATAACTTGCAGTGTAGTGCCCAGGGCAATAACATTCAAACACAAAACTTCTTCTAACATGCTCAGAAAACTTTTAAATTTTCTGATAATTTCCTAGAGTACCTAATATATTAAGTGTTATAAAAGAAGAAATGAGTATGCACACATTCTAGAGAACTCACTTGTTTTCTTACTACTTACTTTTGTATTTCCTATGAACTTTTTTATTCCTATCTTAACCCATACTATTTCTTTTTATTGCCCTTTCTTTTAAAAAAGGTGACAACTTATTTCATGACACATGAATGAGTCATGATCAGGATTTTGCTTTTTTCCTGTGGTTAGCTGTGGGAACTATTCCAGGCAGTTCTTAGAGGCCACCAAAGTCATACCAAGTAATGTTTAGGAGGCTAGAAATAGAACCCAGGTGCTCACACATTAAAAAGCATATACTCAGTCACTTGAGTCACATTCCTGGTCCTGTTCAGCAGTTTAAAAGGCATAGTTCACTTTTCCTTTACTTTTTGGGCCACTTTAAGCAGTGCTGAGGGCTTTCTCCCAACTCTGTCCTCAAGGATCACTAAGGGCAAGGCTTGGGGAAACCATATGAAGTATCAGGAATTGAACCTGGTAGGATGCATGCAAGGGAAATGCCCTACTCACTGTACTATCTCTCTAACATGAATTTTTTTGGTGATTGCTTTCTTGTTTTTTTTTATTAGTGAGACACCATTAGGTACAGTTGTAGACTTACAAGGTTTTGTGCTTGGGTTTCAATTATACGATGACCAAATAACCCTTCCCTCCACCAGTGCCCATTTGCCACCACCACGGTTCCCAGTATCCCTCCCAACCCCATCCACCCCATCCCATCCTGCCTATGTGGCAGGGCATTCCCTTATGTTTTATCTCTCCTTTTGGGTGTTGAGGTTTGCAAAAAAGGCATTGAATGGCAATCATGTTTGGTCTGTAGTCTACTTTCAGCATGCTTCTCCCATCCTGGGAGGATCCTCCCAATACCCTTTATTTGGTGCTCTCTTCTCTGTCTGAGCTGCCTTTTCCACTAGCATGTGCGGCTGGCCTCCATTTTTTTTTTAACTTTTTCTCCCTTACTAGATCTAGGTGGTGAATGCGATGGGGAGAATTGAGGGTCTGGTTTGCCTCTTAGAACCTCTAACTTCCTCTTGCCTGTTTGCTCCCGCCTTGCAGTGTCCATCTATGTGAAACCTCAGCCTCTCCTGCCCTCCCCTTCTGACTGGAGAATAGAGTGGATACATCCAGAAAAATATAACCTGGGGCCTAAGCCAACCACAGTGGCTGTGAAGGCCGATCTCTTCTCTGCAGTAGATGGAATGTTAAAGAATCATTGATTGCAGGGCCAGAGAGATAATACAGTAGATGATATAGTAATATATTTGCCTTGTACACAACCAACCCAGTTTGATCCCCAGCACCACATACAGTTTCTCAAGCACTCCCCAGAATGATCCCTGAGTAATCGACCCGGGAATCAGCCCTGAGCACCACTGTGTATGACCCAAACCCCAAAACCCAACAAACAGAAAAGTCATGGGTGACCTAACATCTAGATGTCCATCAGTGTAAGTTTGATTCTCTAGGAGTTCTAGTCAGAATAGAAACAGGTGAAATGTATAGGAATAATCTAGAGTTCATTCAGTATCTCTGGCACATTATGTCCACGTATCATCAGTATACTTCTTAAGTCATTATACTTTTGGGTGTGTGTGTGTGTGTGTGTGTGTGTGTGTAGGGGGGCACAAACTCTTTGTAACTGGTGTGGATTTGCCAGAGTCAGCACAGCTCACCATGGATCAGTGCCTCTGTGCTCGGCAGCTGTGGGGGTTGGGGGGCACAGTGTATGGTAGGTGGCAATGGTACTGGACCGTGTGACCATACAGGTACAAGAAATGATGCTCCTGATCCTGAGATACATAGGCCAGCCTGTCAAAGAAGTCCGGGCTTTCAAAGGACACGTTTGCTCACACGTCTGTCCGGTTGATTCATGATTAGATCTGCATTCTCCTTGGGATGACACGCTGGCCACCTTCTCCCGCCTCCTCTCACTGCCTCCCTCCCTCTGTCCCTCAGGGATGCCCCTCTTCTCCTTCCTCAGCCAGGCTTTTAGGCTCTTGAGTCCTCACCCCTGTCGTCGTTCCCCCTGGCCTGGATCCGGTGACCCTCTCTCTCCCATGCCCTCTCTGGCCTGGTATTCACCAAACCACGTCTCACCTTCAGTCTCAGGTTTTCAGGTAGAACCCTTCTTGATCTCTGGCTCCCTGTCTGAGTCTGTCTTGGGGGAAGTTGGGGTCTTTGTTTTCATTGCACAGTTTCTTCATTGCCGACATAATGATCCTGGTCACCATTGAGTTTCTCTACCCCCTGAGCCGATGGCGCCCAAGAGTGCATGCCTTGTCAGCTTGTTTTATTCCTCACTGCTCCAGGACTGGCTCTTCCAGGGAAGAGCCCAAGAACAAATAGGAGGAGGTGAATAGTGCTGAGCTGGGGTTCAGTCGCGGGGAGTAACTGGGGCCCCCTGGGACCCCGTAGAGAGCTCTGATCTCTAACAGTGAGGTTAGGGGCCGTGGCCCTTTGGCCAGAGCTGTCACTCCTGCTTCTCCTAAGGACGCTCAGCCTCTCCTGGCCCCCCTCTTTGACTGACTTTGGTTGCCTGTAAATTATATTTTTGGTGGCTGTTAATAAAAATATAGGGCTGGGGGAAAAAAAAAAGACTTCTCCTAATAGAATTTTATTAAATGGCACTAGTTTAAAAATGTCTCGTAAAAAGTTAATTAATTTGGGATTTGGGGATGAAAGGCGTGATATAAATGTCAGTTATTATTATTACAATTTCAGCCTCACGCTTACGCTCTTGATCCAGTCCCTGATCTGGAGTTTCTCCTACACCCAGGGACTGGCAGCTCTGCAAAAATGCCAGAGGCTAGCTGAAGCTTCGGTGGTCCGGTGGGGACCGAGGGGACACTACCATGTTGGGCTTGTCCTCTCCACACATCCTGGATTGTGCAGGGTCTGGAAAGAGGGAGAGAGAAAGAGAGAGACAGAGACAGAGAGAGACGAACAGACAGACAGAGACACAGAGAGAAAGAGAGACGGACAGACAGACAGAGACACACATACAGAAAAAGAGAGAGAGAGAGAGAGAGAGAGAGCGTCATTCGGAGCAGGACTGTCTTGAGTGCTCTGGGGAGCTCAGGCTGAGACAGCAAGGACCACCAAGGTCACATTCTTCACTGAGCCCCATCACCGACTCCTGGAACGTGTGTCTGCCAGGGCCCCAGAGGAGAGAGCCTACCCCCGTTTTACAGAGAGGGAAACTGAGTTTGGAAAGGGATGTGGCTTGCCTCACCCAAGGTCACACACAGGATAATTAAATTGATGGGTTTAAAAAAAGAAGAAGAAGAAGAAAAGGCAGTGAAAGCAATTAGTGAAGTAGAGGTGGGGTCAGGGAGGTGGGAATGTTAAAAAAAAAAAAGAAGAAGAAAAAAAGCAACCAGATTCAGGCAGTTGATCAGTTGGTGCATCTAGAAACTACTTTCCAAGGAGCAGGGAATCCTGGGATTGTTTGCCGAGACAGAAAGCCCTTTCCTCCTCCCAGCATCCCGCCCGCATCCCCGTCACTGCAGCCGGGAGAGCTTGAGGGAGGGTGCCTAGATCTGACCCGGCATGTAATTACTTTCGCAAGGTGGGGGGCACGCTGGGATGTTAATCATCCATGTGGCCCCTTTGGTTTCTCTACCGATGAAGGGCCACGGAAGGAGCAAACTCGTGTGGCCGCCTCCGCTCAGCTCTAGGGGATGCAGAAACCCCCTGTAGAGGCGGGGAGGGGTACCCTGGGGTGGGGGGCGCCGGAAGACAGTGCTGATGCTGTACTAATGGCAGCTTGTAAGCTGGGCTTTCCGGCTTAGACACTCACGCCCCTGGAGGTGAAAGGGAAGCTAGGGCCTACTTGTTCTGGGGGACTCTCCCTCTTCCACTCCAGGACCCCTGACCACATGCTTCTTGCTCCCAGTGATGGGAGTCCCCCCCCCCCTCTCCTCCTCCGGGCTCTCCTCTCCCCGTCCCTCTGCTGTTTCTTTGGCCACCTGGCCCAGCACACTGGCTAAGCGGAGGCTCAGAGGAGGGACTCAGAGAAGATTAGCCAGTTTAGGACCCTGTCGCTGTCCTGGCCAAGGTCTGCCCTGGGAGCTTGGGAACTTGCGTAGAGAACTCGGAGTCTGGCACCTTCTGCCCTGGTTGGTTGGTTGGGGGATGAGCCTGGGTTTGCCCCTTGGACCACTTTTATCCCCTCCATTGCTCTTCCTTTGCTCACCTGAGCAGCTGAGGTCTGGAACACCGGATCCACGCCCTCATCAGGGATTATAGGAGGGCTTGTGCAGGAGTACTTAGTCCCCACCCGCAGACCCGAGTGACCACTCAGGCAGTGCAGGGACTCACAGTGATCGGGATATGACTTCCACATGACACCATCTTGGTTTGCCCTTCTCCATAGTGGGTTCTTTGAAGTATCATCTGATAAGTCTGGGGCTTGACACGCAGAATCCTTCTAGAACATTCCAGTTTCCAGTGCAGAACCACATTGCCTTCTCTTATTAAGTAGTGAACTTCAAATTGAGCTGAGTAAAGAGTTCTGGCCCATGACTTAGGCACCGCAGGGCCCCAAGTAAAGTCCTTGTTGGGATTTGGCCCTTCCCTCCTGATTCCCGGCTGCTCTCTGGGCCTGGAATAACCCTGACTTTGAAGTTTCCAAGCAGATGCAAGACCTCCATGTCTATGGGAATGTGGCACCAGTCAGTGGTAGTCTTTACAGGGAAAATAGGTACCTTAGCCTCTCTGTCTCTGTCTCTGTCTCTGTCTCTGTCTCTCTCTCTTTTTCTCTCTCTTCCCCCCCCCTCTCATTTTATTATCAGTAAAACTTTTCTTCTCTTTGTCCCTAACCCCCTCAGGGAAACCCTCAGGAAACAGCTGCTTAGGCTTTGAGGGGTTCTCAGCTAAACGCCAGGAGGAATCAGGGAGGAGGCTGAATTCAGGATGTCTCCTCGGTCACCATCTTGTTGACATAGAACGTCCAAACGGTGTGAGCAGAGCTGGGCAGCTTGCATAGAAGGGGATGCAGGGACGAGAGTGGCCTCCTCCCGCCTCCCCCCCACTCCCGTTTTCCCTGAGTTTCAGCTGGTTTTGCTGAGGGTCACATATGCAGTACAGCATCATGGAATTCTCACTCACTGTGCCGACGACCTTATGGGCCCTCCATCCGTCCATCCACATTGTCAATCCAGAGTGGGAAAAGTGCATTAAAAGGCCGGCAAAACTGATTTCTTTGAGTGAGCATGGGATTTGGAATGTGAGGGTGCCGTATTGAGACCCAGGGCTGGGGGAGGAGAGCGGAGACCCCACGAACCCCTGGCTAGCAGACCTCACCTGCAAATTCAATCTTCACATGTCTCAGCGGAAAGTTCCAGGGCCCGATAGAGAATTGCTGTGGCTGGACTTCAGCATATCCTTGTTGACCCTTCGGAGAGGCCTCCTGTGACTGTGGGAATGAGAAATTTCTAGGAGGACAGGGAACCCCTTCTTCTCTAATCTCGTACAGCCCAACGGAGCTGGATTTCAGGAGTCTCTCTCTTTTTTTTTTCTTTTTGGGTCATACCTGGCTATGCACAGGGCTTCCTCCTGGCTCTGCACTCAGGAATCACTCCTGGAAGTGCTTGGGGGACCATGTGGGATGCTGAGAATTGAACCCGGGTTGGCCGCGTGCAAGGCAAACACCCTACCCACTGTGCTATCGCTCCAGCCTCCAAGAGTGTCTTCTCATTAGCCTGCAGTAAGAGGCTGGTTAAGTGCCCACTGTGGGCACGGCATGTGGCTGGGAACAGCTGTGCTGTGGGCTCTGGTCCCTGGGGTGGCAGCACCTGAGGTGAGCTGTTTCCTCCCCCTTCTCCCCAGGAAGGGAAAGGAAAGGATAGCGGGACCCTCGAGCTGTGCTCTTACCCTCCAAGGCGCCTAGGAGAAGCCCGAGTGTGGGCGCCATGTGAAGTCCAGATGTTGAAGCTTGGGGCCCCTGGAGGCCCAGACCCCGGCAAAGTGGCCCCAGGGAGCTAGCCTGTTTTGTGCGTGAACTAGTCTTCACTTTTGCCTGACTCCAGAACTTTCCATGGCCCACGTGGCTGCGTGAGTGTGGAAACGGGAATAGGAGTAGGGCTGCCCAGATAGGAGGGCTGGTGATGGTGGAAGTTCCATGAAGAAGGCAGGAAGTGACTCTTCCTTTTTGTTTTGTTGAGGGCCACACCTGGCAATGCTCAGGGGTTATCCTAGCTCTGCATTCAGGACTCACTCCTGCCAGTGCGTGGAGGACCATATGGGGATGCCAGGGGTCAAGCCTAGGTTTGGCTATGTGCAAGGCAAATGTCCTATCCATGGTAGGCTCTGGCCCCAGAAAGTGATCTGACCTTTTTTTTTTTCTTTTTTGGGTCATACCTGGCAGTGCACAGGGGTTACTCCTGGCTCATGCTCATGCACTCAGGAATTACCCTATGGGGTTCTGGGAATTGGACCCGGGTTGGTTGCGTGCAAGTCAAATGCCCTACCCTCTGTACTATCTCTCCAGCCCCCAAAGTGACTTCCGATATGCAGGAAACCCCCTCTCCCACACTGACCCCTCCAGACCCTTTCCTGTCTGTGGTCACCAGGTGCACAGCCCTCAGAGGCGCTCTGCTCTTTGTGACAGTGCCTCTGCCACCCCTATCCCCATCATCTTACTTATTTACCTCCGTGGTCAGGGGCTTCCCACCTCATCCTCTCTCCCTCTGTGTGCCTCTTCATCCCAGACTTCAGAGCTGCCTCCCTCAGATTCTGGTCCCGGAGCCCCCCGATCCCCCCGATCCCCGAGAGGCACCGCGCCAGCCCTCACCCAGGGCCAGGTAGGGCGTCTCCAGCCCCACGCAGCCCAGTCCAGCCCCGCCTGGGAAAATCCCGCCGGCCCTTGGGTAAGCATGTCGCTGCCAGGCAGCGTGCGGAGGCTCCAGATCCAGGGCCTTTCTAGGATCGCTTCCTGATTAATTAGGTCAGCGTCTCCAAAATCCATTTGTAGCAGAGTCGCGCCGCCCGGCAGCGCCGGGAGTTGGTGCGGGGGGCGATTCCCTGGCCTCGGGCGCGCGTCTCCGACCTCGTCTCTACCTGGGAAGAAAGTCACATTCCACGTCTCTTCCATGATTATCCTGACTTCCCCCCCCCCTTCTGCCCTCCCCCTCAAATCTTCCATTAAACCCCCGTAGATCCTGCTTCAAACAGGCAATTAGACTAACAACGTAATTATATCCCTCCATGCTAATTGTAACTGGTTTAGGGGAAAAACAAAGAGAAAGAGGCTTCAAACTCGCTGGAATCTGGGAGCAGCTGTTAGAGTTCCCAGGTATTCCTTCCCCATGCGTTTCTTGGAGCACCTGTCGCTGCCGGCAGAGCATCTGAGGCTGCCAAGGCCCGACCCGTTCCCCTGAGCATCCCCAGGATAAAATAAATGTGGGCTGTCTCCCGTGTACCCTCAGTGCTCGGGGGCCAGTCTCCTGCACATCTTGGGGTGGGGTGTTCCCGTCCCTGCTCCCCCAAACCCCTCCACATTCTGGCCCTTGTTTCTTTAATTCTCTCAACTCTTTATTCCCTCAGGCCTTGGATGGGAAAAAGGCTCAGGTGAGGGTGTGGAAGGTGTTGGAGAAAACCACCTATTTTCTTGCTCCTGAGAACCCAGCGCCATCCTCCAGGTGCCCCTGGGCTGCAGGTGCCTGTGATTATTCATCGGGGTCCAAGGTCAGGGTTGGAAACTGGAGGGTGACAAGATCGCAGCTGGGAGCTGCCAGCCTGGTCATTCTCTGTATTTCCTAGGATCCGTCCTGTACTCTCAGAACAGACCGTGGCCCCTGACTGGGGGGGGGGGAACCCTATGAAAGTGGGGAGGGGTCTGTCAGGGACCCCAGGCCTCTGGGAGATGGGGGTGATGTCACGTCAGGCACGATGGGGATGACCCGGTGGAAGGTGTCCAGGAGGAAGACGGAACCCTGGGTAGAAGTGTGAGGCCACCAGGGAGCAGGGCCAGGAGTGGGAGTGGGCGTGGACGGGATCAGGATTGCCAAGTGCAGGTGGAGAAGGAGCCTGGGTTTCACCTGGCTAGGAAATGGGGACCCAAGAGTTTAAGCCGGACTTTGGCAGGGACAGGTGTGATGCCGTCACCCAGCCTAGAGGCAGAAGTTGGCTGGATTGCAGGGGGCTTGAATGGGGGCTTTGGGGAAACTGCAGCCTGGTGTTCTGGGTCCTTACTCCCCACAGGGATGCACCTGGACCAGCTGGGGGTCTTTGAAGCATTTCCTGAACTTCTCTGAAACCCACCCCACCCCCAATTTATTTTCTCCATCAAAGTGACAATACATTTCCTCATTGGTGGGGTCACATCAGAGAGAGTCCCAGTTCCCTGCCCAGCAGAATAAATAGTTATGCAATGCTCTGGGGGCACGCGAATTTGGATGTGCAGGGGCCCTTTTCCAGAATATGTGTCCCCTCTCCTACCTGCTTTCCCTTGGACCGATGCATGGCCTTGGACAGTTACAGGTTGGTGGCTGCTGCAGGGAACCCCGGCGTTCCTAGCCTGGCGCTGGGGACCAGCGTCATGTTCTGCCCTCCCCCTTAGCTCCGAAAGGGGTTTCCCAGCGTGACATGCATGAGTTGGACCTTACCTCTCCCTTCCATGTAGCTCACGTAGCTCTTGGAAGCCGGATGTTGGCTTGCTCATCTTCCAGTGTCTGTGGGCTGGGAAGCCTGGACTCTCTCACTCAGTGCTCTGCAGTGCTCTTTGCCTCTGCGAGATGGCCCTGCCATGCGCAGTCTTCTGGCCCTGGATTTGTCACCAGTCCTGAAGCCCGACTGTTTTCATTAAAATTTCCATGAACCGGTTCTTACATTTTTTTTTTAACCAGTGAGCAATTTATAGATTCATTAACTTTTTACTACACTTGTGAAGCCAGGAAGAGGGGCATAAAGGAAATGAAATATTTGGTCCGCAACATTGCACTGAAAGGTAGCAGCCCTTAAATTGGAGGACCAGAAACGCTGGGTAATTAAGGCTGGTTTGAAGAAGTGTAAGGAGAGACAGGTGTCTTCCAGAAAGATCTAGAGCTAAAGATCCTGGCAAGGATACGCACTTTTGAAAATGAATCCTCTCTCTCCCACCCCACCCCAAGTTCCTCTAATAACTGACCCAGGCTTTTGCTCTGTAATCAGTGATTATTTTTTTTACCAGATGACTGTCTACCCTCTGATTATACACTCTCTCTCTCTCTGGAGTACCCCCTCCCCCTGCGCGCGCGCGCGCACACATACACACACACACACACTCACACACACACACATACACACACTTCAGGGCTAACTCCGTCTCTGAACAAGTTGTTTTATACTGTGGTTCTTACAAGGTACATGTTTCCTTTCCATGTTTCAGGGAGGGTGGCACTATTCTCCATTGCGTTGACGATTGTGTACCTGGGCTTTGGGGCCAGAAAAGCTTGAATTCCAGTGGCTTGCTAGACCCGTGGCTTACTTCTTGTGTGATTTTTTTTCACGAGAGACTCTACACCTCTCAGCCTCCATTTGTTGATTGAAGACCTTCTGGTAGTATCTGGAAGTCTGGAAAGATCCAGAAAATGGCAGATACACTCCTGACCACACAGGTGAGCGGTAAGAAGAAAAGGGAAGTGTTTCTAGAGACATCCAGCCAACATCTACCTTCCAGACTCAGCGCGACCAAACCACCTCCCTTGGATCCAGATTCTGCAGTAGGCAGTGTCTGGAGACCAGCTGTAGAGTGGTGGAATCATCCCAAGTTCATGAGGATGTTGGATGAGTTACGAGTCTTTAACGAGCATCTGAGAGTCTCTGGTCATAATAGTATCTCAGTGACCTGCCAGCACTCATCCAGCTACTGTAGTTGCAACTCTGAGCAGTCACGCTCTGACTGGAGAAATTGTACAGGGCGTTAGGTGTTTGCCTTACATCCCACTGACCTGGCTGTCATCATTGGCCAGAATAGCCCCTACGTGCCACTGACTGTGACCACACCGCCCCCTTCCTGAAAAAAAAAATTCAAAACCTAACTCTTAAGGTCTACTGTATTGTAGAGGCAGTTGACTTCAAGTGTAGTGCATCCTTCCAAAGCCTATTAAAAAGAAACACTCAAAGTTTCTAGGTTTGCTAGGGATCCTGTTGTTTAACAGTGAGAAGCAGGGTCGGGGTGAGGTGGGGGTTGGGTGGGACTTGAGTGTCCAGAGTAACTGGGGGTGCCCCTGGGCCCAGCAGCCACCTCCACAGAGGCAGTTTATAGAGACAGTCACTTGGCCCAATTCCTGCCTCTGTAGATGTGCGGAGACTTGGAGAGAAAGAGAGAGGTTTTCCTTCCACATATGTTGGTAATGACTTGGGGGCTGGCAAGATAGCAGAGCAGATAAGATGCTTGCCTCACTGATATCTACAGTTTGGGTTTGGTCCTTGATGTTTCACTTAAGGCCGTAAGCATTTTTTACATTGTTCTGTGCCATCCATGAGCACTTTTTAACAGAGATCCTTGTTTACAAGTTATATTACAATATATTGTGTATCTATACTTACAATACAATATATTTACAAGTTAGGGCTGGAGCGATAGCACAGCGGTAGGGCATTTGCCTTGCACACAGCCAACATGGCCGACCCGAGTTCGATTCCTCTGCCCCTCTCGGAGAGCCCAATAAGCTACCGAGAGTATCTTGCCTGCACAGCAGAACCTGGCAAGCTACCCGTGATGTATCTGATATGCCAAACACAGTAACAACAAAGTATCCAATGGAGACATTACTGGGCCCGCTCGAGCAAATCAATGAACAATGGGAGGACATATATACTATATTACAATATGTGTATTACATTACAATAATGTAATGTAAGCTGCACATCACTCCAGCTTTGATTAGAAGTAATCTATCTTTACGCACAAAACTCTTTCCTTCTCTCGCATGCCCTTCAGAGTTTGCTCATGGAGAGCACAGAGGATGGGAGCACTGATGAGGTTCTCATCAATGGGCCAAGAAGGTCAGCTAGGGGTATGATGGATCCGGGCATAGATGGATCCGGGTATTCTGCTGACTCCTATAGCAGAACCCTCTTGGAGAGTGGGGAGATAGACCAGCAAGTAGGGCGCTTTCCTTGCATGTAGCTGACCCCGGTTCAATCCCTGGCACCACATATGATTCCTTGAGCCCCACCAGGCCTTGCTGGGTATGTCCTCAAAACCAAGAAAGATAGAACCCCCTTTGGGAATGTTGACATGGCAGCTTGGCACCGCCAGAGCTCTCTTCTCACTCTTGCACCTTAGCTGGGCTTGGCAGCTGCTGACTGAATACTGAACTGGAATATCCATTCTTATGGACCTTCAACAGTCCTCTAATTGCATCTCCACGCTGGGCTTGGCAGGCAAACTAGCAAAACTCGGAAGCTCCTACCCAGGGAAGGGACCTGCAGTTGGCATCTTACCGCCTGTGTCCTGTGCATGAGACTTGTGTTTTGAGCTTTGGTTTTCTCTTTGCAAATGCCCCGTGAATACAGCAGGCTGGGCACCCGTGCAGAAGTGCTATGTTCCGCGCCCTGCCAACGTGTTACCTAGACGCTGATCTTTCAAAAGGAGGTTCCAGCCTAGTTCAAGTGAATCAAGTGTTGATGGTTGCCTGGGATGGGGTGAGGGCAATGGGGAGGCTTAGGACCAACCCACAGTGTCTTCCAGTGTCAGCTCTTCATTGATGAATCATCAGGTTTCCCAGGAGTTCCCAGTGTGAATTAAACAGAAGCATTTCCCATCGGAAGTTTCCCATTGGAAGTTTGCGAATTCTTGGAGTGGCATGGGGCTGGAGTGATAGCACAGCGGTAGGGCGTTTGCCTTGCACGCAGTCAACATGGCCGACCCGAGTTCGATTCCTCCGCCCCTCT
>JAOXYA010000028.1:5088273-5105440 GCA_028565675.1 Sorex palustris | reverse complement strand
CCCCGGGTCTCACACACCTGTGTTCCACTGCCAGTTCTGTTATCTGTGTGGCTTATCCAAGTGTGTGGAGAGTGGTCAAGTAGGCCTTGTCTGGGGCCTGGATGTATTTAGCTGTTGGGCCCTGGCGAGGACAGTCAGGCACAGGGTAGGAGACTCTGCCTTGTGCTCTCCCGGGAGCTTGTTGGCATGGACAGGGCCCGAAAATTGCTGTCAGGCCATGAATCCCGTTGCCCTCCCCCCAACCCCTGGGAGGATCATTTGTGTGGTTAGGGGTCTCATACATGTGTCTGAGGGCAGGCAGGGAGCACGGCTGGGGGCCTCTTTGGCACTCGGTGACCAGAGCTGTTGGCCCATTACCCCCCAGCTCTGCTGCTTATGGGTCTCAAAGACCAGCACAAGGAGAGGGTCGGGGCAGGATGGATGACACAGCAAGGCCAGGTTGTAGAGGCAGCAGCCAAGCAGCTCTGGGCATCAGTCAGCATGGGCAGGTCGTTGAGGGGACAGAGTCCCGTTGGGACCTTCTCTATCTTCCATTCCGAGGAAGAAGTGGCCAGAGGAGTTGGGCAGCAGCATCATCCAGAGGGACAGTCGGCCCCACACAGCCCTGGCCAGCAGTCATGATGGAGGCAGCAGAAGCTTGTTCATTGTTTCAGTGTCCCCACGGGGCCTGCAGGATGACCTGAGTCTTCCTGGGGGAGTTACCTGAGGGCCCCATGGGTACCCCTGAGTGCTCTCTGCAGGGTGGGGGCCTGCTCTGTCCACCCTGAGCCTCATTGTACACCTGCCTGTTTGCCTCTAGCGGAGTCAGGTCCACCACATCCCAATGGTGGTGTCAGAGAGGACACAGCCCTGGGTGGGCCCACAATGCTTTGCGTGGGTGCCACCCACCCTCTCTCTGCGCGCACCTCTGGGAGGAAGCTCCCAGCCCCTTGCAGGGAGCGCAGCCCGGCCCCACGGCCAGCCCTGGTGACTTGACACGGCTGCTCGGGACTCCCGCTTCTCTCCACTTGAAGTTTAAATTAACCAGGGAATTAACTCTTCCCATTTAAATCTCCGTGCTTGTCTTTCCTGAGCCGTAGCGCAACCCAGCGCCGTGGCTGACTGACACCATACATTGAAGGGAATTAAGTGCCTAGGAATTATCTCCGACTAATGACATATTTATGCATTGTAGGTTATTTTGAATTTCTCGGCTGTTAAGAGTTGTTTAATAGGTTAATAGTTTTAATCTATTAATCTAATCTTTTCGACTTGACTATTTATTAAAATAGATCACTGTCTCGTGACAGAAATGGAAGCACGGATCATTTTGGGGGTAGTGGGGGGGGGCCTAACATGGAGATTGAAAATGGGTGGAAGCGTAAATACAGACCCGGGCCTCCTGGGGTGAGTAGACTGAGGAAGTGATAGTAGCCTCAGGTACCTGGGGTGGTGGGCACGCTTTCTGTTTGTTCATTTAAAGAAGGTAGTTTAGGGAACAGGGGATACTTGGTGAGTTTTTTCTTTTTCTCTTCTTTTCTTTATTTTGTCTTTTCTTCTTCCTCTTTGGACCACACCTGGTGGTGCTCAGGGGTTACTCCTGGCTCCGCACTCAGGAATTACTTCTGACAGTACTCAGGGGACCTTACTGGATGCCGGGGATGGAACCCCAGTTGGCCGCATGTAACGCAAGCCCCTTACCTGCTATACTATTGCTCCAGCCTCCTGAGTGATTCTTTTTCTGAAAAGGTGTGGGCCAAATAAGTTTGAGGATCTCTGGGCTAAAAGGAACACCTGGAATACCCCTGGAATCCACTTCCCTGACTCAGAGAGGTAGCAGGGAGCTGGCTTAGCGACACCACGTGTCTTACCTAGACAATGCCCTGAGTTTGATTCCTGGCCTTGAATATCCCTAACAGAGGTTCTCTTGCAAAGTATCTGTGACCTGCACCAAACCACGGCCTGGCTGCTTCTCTCCGAGCGGATGCATTTAAATCAGCAGCAGCTCTTGGACTCCAGGGGTGGACAGTGGAGGAGGGTTAGCAGCATTCCAAGGCCAGTGGGCATTGACCTGTCCAGACTCACTCCGTGGGGTGATGGGAAGTGGGGGGAGGCTCTGAGGACTCTTTGAGGCTCTGGCTGGGTCAGAGGCCGAGCTCAGGTTTAGTGGAGGGACAGGGCAGAGATGGGTTGTGGGTTATAGCAGGTGACACCTAAGATTGAAATAGGGGATGGGACTTTGGGAGTGTGAACGAGAGAGGCCTTGGGCGTAGACACGCATGTGGGACACAGCATGGGGGTCCCGAGGCTGAACAAGTGCACAGGATTCTGGGTGAGCTGCGGAGGGACATGACCAGCTGCTCTGGCTGAGGAGGGACAACAAGGCCCCAAGGACCCAAGTGCTGACTGTGGGCTGCCAGGGACTGTGTCTGGGGGGAGGCACCTCCAAAGCGATGCTCCCTGGGTGATCCCTGGGCCCCTTCCATAGCCGCTCAGCCACATGGGCCAGCAGTCCGGGGCTCCAGTCCACGGCTGTGGTGCTGCTGGGGCCCTGTGGGGCTGAGGACCAGCAGGGCCACCTGGGGGAGGTGCTCCCAGGCCTCCAGGGTTCCACCCCTCGATGCTAGGGGGACCAGGCAGTGCTGGGGAAGGAACCTGGGCTGGGCACATGGGCTGTAGCCAGGACCCCTCCTCTCCCCGCAAGGGAGGCGCAGGGGACACGATTTGGGGGAGTCCCAGGTGGGCACTGGGAGAGGGAGAGTAAGGCTAACTCCCCAGTCTGTCTGGTCAGCCGGGCGGAATTGCTGTGCAGTGGCATCTTAGACGGTGGGGTTGGGAGGGAGGAGGCTGGGGGCCCACGCAGAGCAGCAGCTCAGCCAGGGGGTACATGACAGGGGGTCAGGGGCCCAGCCAGCGGCACCCTGTGCCCACCCGAGCTGCTGATCGGGCTGGAGCCTTGTCCTCGAATTGCTCTTGTATAAAAGCACATGCCCAGATGAGATGACTTCGGGAGTGAGTGGGTCAAATAGGAGGGAGGTTCTAGGGCCCATTCCTGGGTATGTGGGTGACTCAGGGTCGGGTGGGTGAGGAACAGCCAGAGGCGGGGCCGGAGGCGGGAGACAGCACAGCCAGCCGGGGAGAAGGTGGGACAGAGAGGGAGCTGGACCCAGGCCACTGAATTCTCTGAAGACCGGAAGGTTTTGGTCGTGGCACAGAGGCTGTGAGGAGTCCGTGGGAAGACCGGGGCAGCACCCCCATGGACTGAGGCAGCAGAACCAAGGAGCAGACCTGTTACCATCTCCGAGCAGAGAAGATCTTTGCACCCCACTCCCCCCACTACGTCGGCGGGCAGGGCGTGTGAGAGCACTGTGACCGCAGACACCACCCAAGTCCTGACTGGACGAGCATTAATTCCCCAGATGCCCATCCATGCAGGCATTGGTGGAGGTAACAGTTAAGCTCAGCTTGAGACCAGTTCTTGATGATCAGAGTCTTGAGCGAAGGTTCATCCCACTGAGTTCACCGAGTTATGGTGTCGGCGACACACCCCCACCTCCCGCCCATACTCGCTCCTACCTTTAAGCAGGAGCCTTTGGAGGGGGTAGGCTGGTTCTACAGCCCAGTGTCAAGGCCAGGGGGCTTTCATGGCTCCCATCTTGTACAGCCACCCTGTAGAGCCCCCTCCCCACCCCCAGGGCCTAAGCCCACATTCTAGAGACAGCAGCAATATAGGATGGTGCTAACACAGACAGAGGGTTCCCTGGGATGGTGCTACCATGGGCAGATTGTTCTCTGGGGTGATGCTAGCCCATGCAGAGGGATCTCTGAGATGATGCCACCATGGGCAGAGGGTTCCCTGAGATGATACTACCCCAGGCAGAAGATTACTTGGGGAGATTCCACCCAGCAGAGGGTCCCTTGGGATGATGCCTCCCTAGGCAAAGAGTTCCCTGGGATGGTGCTACCCCAGGTGGGCAGAGGGTTCTCTGGGCTGATGCTACCTTGGGTAAGGATTTCCCTGGGATGATGTTACCCAGGGCAGAGGGTTCCCTGGGATGATGCCACACTAGGTGGACAGAAAGTTGGCTCCCTTGGATGATGCTGCCCGAGTGAACGAAATGTCATCTCTAGAATGATGCTACCACAGACAAAGGGTTCCCTGGGATGGTGCTACCTCGGGCAGAGGGTTCCCTGGGATGGTGCTACCTTGGGCAGAGGGTTCCCTGGGATGGTGCTACCCTGGGCAGAGGATTCCCTGTGACTTGTTAGATCTGGAAGCATCAGCCTTGAAGGTTGGAGAGGAAGAACTTGACATTGTGCCTAGGAACAAAGGTCTCTGATCCCCAGACACTGGGACTTTTCCTCCCACAGGCCTAAATTGCACCAGTCCCTGGGCTCAGATCCACCGGCCAGTTGCCTGTCTTGGGCTGCAGGGTTTGGTGGGCACGGCATCAGGACAATTTGGGACTATTGCCTTCAACTGTCCTTCCTCTCTGTAGTGGGTGACCTTGGACATGCCCTTCACCTCCCAGATATCGCTGCTGCCCCCACTGGGCAGACAGGGACATAAAGGAATCAGATGCTGGCTTGGTTTCCACTCCGCATCCAGCCACAGTGCTCTTGTGATGGTCAGCAGTGCTGGACCAGGTCCAGAACTCACACAGCTGCTGGTTGGCCCAGGGGAGGGTGGGGTAGGAGGCATTTGTTTCGCTTCTCCCCAGGCAGTTGCTGTAGGTCTTTGACAACAACTGGGGTGTAACAGAGGAGTTAGGACGGGGCTGAAGAACTCGGGGGCGACCGTAGGGTGGGGAGCACTGGCCTGTGTGCCTGGTGATTCACCTGCACACTAGCTTAATGTTCCCACTGATGTGTGTACTGGCTCGCTTAGGTTCTGGCTTTCTTTCACACTCCTCTCCCACGGCTTGCTTGCACGCTGGCTTGCGCACTGACTGGAATGCAGGCCGGCTTGCACGCTGACCCACTAGTACACTGACCTGCCCAAGACCCGCTGCTCCCCTTTCGGCCTGGCCATGGAGCAGTGTCCCGTGCTGCTGGGACCCAGGGTCGCCAACCAGGCACCTTCCCACCGCAGCAGTTCCTGCCCCATTTCTGGAGCCCTGAGGTCTGAAATCAAGTGTGGGCAGAGCCCTGCCTCTCCCAGAAGCCCTGGGGGGCACCTCTCCTTTGCCAGCTTCCCTCTTCCAACCTCTGCAGCCTTGACTTGGGATACCTGCCCTCCCCACCTTCTCTGCATCACCCTGCATCACCCTGTTTCTGTCGCGTCTTCCAGCTCTCATCCGAGGTCACTGTCAGGAGTCAGGCCCCCTCCAGGAAGTCCGGGAGCACCTCATCTCAGGGTGCTCGGCTTGACTACTCTCAGAGTCTTTTCCAAACAAGGTCACAGCCTCACAGTCTTTACGGACGTCTCGGATTAAGACAAGGGCATGAACTCCACTACAGGGTGTGGGTACTCCCGATTAGCCCACTAGAGGAGAAGGAAGCCCAAATATACGTATATAAATACATTTTCTTACCCTTACTTGATATGTAGTTATATAACAATGTAAGCACACCCTCTCCTATAAATACTTCTTAGCCTATATAATTTATGTATTGATTTATGTATTTGTAATTTATATAATAAATTAAGATACTTTAATTATATAATATATAATAGGTTATTTATGCATGATTAGTGTATTGTGTATTTGTCAATGGTATAATGTGTATGATTATATCAATGATTATAATTTATGTAATAAGTTATATATTAATATTAATATAAACACCCCTGTGTCTATATAGACTCCAAAAATCGAAGCCATGTGTGCCCATGAGAAAGAAAGAACCTTTTTTTTTCTTTCTTTTTGGGTCACACCTGGTGATGCACAGGTGTTACTCCTGGCTCTGCACTCAGGAATTACTCCTGGGAGTGCTCAGGGGACCATATGGGATGCTGGGAATTGAACCCGGGTTGGCCAAATGCAAGGCAAATGCCCTGCCCGCTGTGCTATTGTTTCAGCTCCAAAAGAAAGGACCTTTATCCACCATGTCCTCCTCTCTCAGGATGCTTGTATGCCTGGGTCACTTCTGTGGAACCCCTCAGTCTTGAAGGAACACACTTTGAAAACCAGTACCTTGGGAGATGAACAGGGTTCTTAGGGAAGCCAGGGGTGGAGACCCCACTTGGTCTGGCTCTTCCCGCCACATTCCAGCATGGGCTGTCACCAGTGACCATGGAAAGTGGGTACTTAGGGAGAAATATCCCTTTTGTGCCTGACTTTAGATTTTATGTTGAAGTGTGACTCGGGTTAAATATAAAATTCATAGCATATCTTGAGCAACTATTTTGTGGTTATCTATATATAAATCTATTTTACAGCGACACAAATAGAATAGATTATGGAGTGTCAGCATGTAGATAGATTCCGAGGGCTTTTTCACTAATATACCTAATGATTCGTGCTGAGAATATCCAAGGGCTCCACTGTACATTTAAATGGATATAATTAAAATAATGAGCTCTATTTTAAAAATGATATATGAAAAAAATGTAAAGAAGTTAGAAGGAGCTGTACTCCTAATTCAAAGTGATATAAGTACTTGCACGATTGTTATTAGGCCACCTCATTAAATGCAAAGCATCCGAGAAAAGCAACGAACGCCGGGGCTTGTAAATCGAAAGCATGACGCCAGGCGGGGATGAGAGGCGGCGCGTGTCCCCGGTACCACCGGGGCCGGGCCATCACACTGAAAAGGGGTGAAGCAGACGGTGGTGGTGGCCAGTCCGTGGGCGAGGAGCGGGCAGCTTCTGTGGCTCCTTCCTTCTGTGGATTCAGGCTGATCTCCCCACTTCTGTGTTTGCCAGCACAACCTGGGAATCACAGCGGGGAAGCATGGGTACCAAGGGGTGAGCCCAGGAACAAAGCCGGGTTGGCTTTCTTGGGAAGAAGCCATTGCCCTCGCCCCCCACCCCCCCGCCTCCCAACCACCAGCCCTGATGTCTGGGGACTTTTGGTGACCTGAGGCTGGAGGTCCTGTGGGATGAGGGGGCAGGAGCTGTGGTTTCAGGCCTTCATCGGGGTCTCTGCTGTGCTGGGGTGCCAGGTGTCCACAGGAGGGGGGCCCCTCTGTTCTGCCCACTTCCCCCAGGGCTCAAGTCCAGCCCGGCCTTCCAGGAGGTGGTTGGGGATCTTTCAGCCCTTCGGCCCGAGTGGCCTCTTCTGAGTGTGGACCCCAGGCACCCACTGCCCCAGGGCCGCACCTGTTCCTAAGACCCAGATGATTTGGCGAGACCATCAGTGAATAGGGCACTCTGCCGTGGCAGATGGCAGGCAGGGCGGCGGAGGATGTAAGTGGAGGCCTCGGAGGGGAGAATGGAGTGGGGGCGAAGGCTGAGACTCTGAGAGTGGCTTGGTTGATGTGGCTGCCGTTTGAGGGGCAGGTCCAGGCAGGGCCCCGGGGCTCTTGCCCTGTGACTCCGGCATATCCCCTTGTAAGCCCTCCAGGACACAGCCGCTGTGACTGACAGGCCAGAGTGTCCCCCGCCCCCACCCCCACCTTGACAGCTTTCTCAGGCGGGTGCGCTCCCGGAGCCCAGGAAGAGAAGTGTCCGTGCTCCTGAGCCGGATGAGGCAGGTGTGATCCCCTCAGGGAGGTGCAGGACTGGGTGGGACGCTTAGCTCTAGTCTCTGATGGAGCCAGTCCCATGCTCTGCCAGGGAGCCCCGTTCCTGGGTCTCCCATCTCTCCTTCCTCTGGGTCATAGAAGGTCACTGCTGCGAGCTCCTGTTCTGAGCTGGATTCCCCCTGGCTGCCTGACCTCCGAGAGACTCGTCAGGAATCACCTCTCTGGCCCTACCTACTCCCCACTGGCCATTTTCTCATGGAAGTCGGGCCCTTTCTCTCTCTCTCTCTCTCTCTCTCTCTCTCTCTCGCTCTCTCACTCTCTCGCTCTCTCGCTCTCTTGCTCTCTCGCTCTCTCGCTCTCTCGCTCTCTCTCTCACGCGCGCTCGCTCTCTCAGGTCAGTGGGGGCATGGGAACGGGGGTCGGCAGACATGAGTGAAACCAATGCCCTTGTAACAGTTGGAGCCCCAAGAGGAGAGGGGGTCCTGCCCAGGTCACCTGCAAATCCAGGACAAAGACCTGGACCCCTGTTTCCCCACACTCTGGGCCTTCACTGACCTCCAGCTGTCATGTGAGAAGTCCTGGGTGGGGGAGGCACCCCAGTGCTTCTCAGAGCATCAGGGAGGACGGAATGAAGCCAAGGTCATGCTCCCTTTCCTGGCTGTGCCTAACTTCCTGGGCGGTACCCAACTGGTCGTCTGTTTGGAAACAGGCTGCATGGTGCTGACCCCCCTGCATGCTTCCCTTGGGATGCCACACGGTCACCAGGGAAACAGAACAACTTGGGAACAGATGGCTGGGAACTGGCCTCGGGTCCCATCCTGCCACTGCCCCAGTGCTGCTCCATTAGGCTCAGGGCCACCCCTGGCCCATCTCAATACTGAGCACCTCAGCTCTGTGCTGGCCCATCTGGGGCCAGGTGACCCCGAGGGAGCCTCTGGCAGGTTGTTCATTGCCTGTGAGCCGAGCCAGGGACAGGAGACCCTCCAGTGAGCTTGCCCACCCTCCTGCCGAGGCTCCGCACACACTTTGGCACAGGCCTTACCCCCGGGACGCATATCAGGGCGCACCCAAGCCTACTGGACCAGAACTGATTTTTTCTAATACCTGGGTGAATCTGGGTGCACTCAAGGCTGGAAAGAGCAGCCTCCAGCCAGCCAGGGCTGCCTTGGTGGGTCTTCTGTGACTCCAGTTCTTTATTTTCCCCCTCTTGAGGAGGAGGGGGGGTCCCCTCACCTCGCAGTGTCCAGGGGACACTCCCAGAGCTTCTCAGCCAGCCAGTCAGTTCTGTACCAGGCTCAGGTTGTGGGACTGCTCAGGTCCTGGTGCTGGGTCCAGCGGCAAAGCCAGCCCAGCAGAGCTTGTGACCTTGAGGGTACCCTCCAAAGATGCTCCCAGTCCACGTGGAGACCCACAAAACTGCACTTACCCCACCCCTACTTCACCTCCGCACACCCCAGCTGCCCCGTTTACAACTTGGGGGAGCGTGGATCGCCAAACTCGGGTGTCATGGGTTCCCCAAGGGACCCTCGGAGCGTGACACGAACCCCCAGACAAGGCTTCCGGGAGGTCTGGGGAAGGCTTGGAGGACCCCACCCGCCGACTCAAGGACCTTCTTTTCTTCCCAGGGAGCGCTTGAAGCGCAGCCAGAAGAGCACCAAGGTGGAGGGCCCAGAGCCGGCCGCAGCCGAGGCCTCACTGAGTGCCGAGCAGGGGACGATGACGGAGGTGAAGGTCAAGACGGAGCTGCCCGACGACTACATCCAGGAGGTGATCTGGCAGGGCGAGGCCAAGGAGGAGAAGAAGGCGGCAGGCAAAGACGGCCCCGGGGACGTGCCCGCCGAGATCTGCGTGGTCATCGGGGGCGTGCGCAACCAACAGACCCTGGGTGAGTGGCCGCGGGGGTGGCGGGGGGGAGGGGTGCTGGGCGCTCAGCCTGGCTCCAGCCTTGGGGGGCTTCTCTGTTTGCAGGGACAGACCAAGGCTCCTAAGTGAAATGTCAGATGAAATGTCCAGTTTGCTCATCTGGTTCTAGTACAGAGCATCTCCGTCCCTTGTGGCAAAACCCTGCCCAGCACCTCAGACTCGGTTTACTTCAGTACCAGGAACTTTCTGCAGGCTGAGGGGAAGCTCTCATACCCTGGGGCTCCCAGAGCATCAAGCCTGGCCATGTCACAGGTTCCCTACCTGCTACACAGGGTGGACGCCATGGGCCAGCCGCCAGGGCAGGTGCCCAGGGAGGATGGGATCGGGGACCGATTGGCACCGTCCATGGCCTCTTCTGCTCCAGCTCTGAGAAATCCTCTCTCCCTCGATTTCCCTGCATAAAGCAGAGGCAGAGGCATCCGGGAGCCCCCGGGGAGGGTTCAGGACTGAGCCCTAAAGGTAGATGCCAGGGGTCCTGCCCAGCAGCTGATCCCCTTCCTCCGAGAGTGAGTAACTTGTGGGCTCATGTGGGCCAGAGCGCAACGCCAGCCATGAGCCAGGAGCGAGCATTGTGAAGCGAGCTCCTTTGGCATGCAGTGTTGGCCACGGAGCCGAGTTTTGGGATCTGCCAAGCAAAACAGTGCTGGGTGGTAGAGTTCTGCCACATGGACCTCAGTCGGCCAGCCTGGAGCCGGGACCCGGTGTGGCCTGGCCCTGTGTGATCCCAGACCTGCCTCCTCATCCCGGACCACCCGGCGTATTCTGAGAAGCACAGCTGTTCCTTCCCAGCTTTGCTTGTGCTCCTGGCCCAGCTGGGGCCCTGCTCTGCCGTCGAGCTGTGTCCCATATCAGTTCCCTCTCCCTGTTGTTGAAACTCGGGACCTGCCACTGTCCCCCCGCCCCCACACCCCTTCTGTTCCCTTCTCTGCTGGAGCCTTGCTGGGTGTGGACCCCTCAGCTCACCTGGGCGTCTGCAACCTTAGCTCCTCCTTGCTCTCCGTGGCCTCTCACACTGGCCACCAGAGGGAGGCCATGGAAATCCGTGAGCATGATGCCACCTAATACTTTCAAATGTGGGGCTCCCCCCTGCGTCTCGGGGGCAGCCGCGGCATCGTCCATCCCCGTCACAACCTGAGCCTCCCTGCCTCCTTTTCTGCTTCCCTGTCACTCCCTTTGTTCCCTTTATTCCGGCAGCGCTCCCACCCCATTCCCCGCATGTACAGGTCCCTCTCTCTGGAAGGCCTCTGCCCGTTTCCTCACACTCAAGACCCATCCAGTCTGAAGGTCAATTCCAGTGTCGCCGCCTCTCTGAAGCCTCCCTGGATCTCCTGTGGTCAGCAGTGACCCCTCATTTCTCCTATACCATTCACTCTCCCCCAGTCCAGTGTAGAGGAGAGAGGGGCCCTGATGACGCCCGTCTCTGCCACCAGGACCGTGAGCTCCCCGCTCCCACCCCACCAGACCTCCTGTCCAGGCACTGCCCTGAGGGGGCTAGGTCATGCCACCGTGACTCGGAAGTGTTGCTCTTGGAAGCTCAAAGTTGTCACTGGTTGCTGACTCACCCCCACAGACCCACAAGACCCATCTGTGGGGGCTCTGTGCTGCTCCAGAGCCGTGATTTGAAGGAAAGCAAGGTTTAGAGAGGCCCCTGCCATGGCCGGAAGTGAGAGGGGCTAGTCTGTGTTCAGTCATTGGTCGGAACAAGTCACAAGGCCCCTTCCAGCCTCTCGTGTGACTCAAGGGGACAACCCATACTTGATAAAGAGCCAGGATGGCGTGACACAGTGCTCAATGTAAGAAGAATTTGGGGTGGGGGGTGCTAAGGGGCTGTAGGCGATCTCCTTCTGTCTCACTTCATCCCCTGAAGCCCCTCATGCGTTTCGGACTTCACTCTTAGGATGTGCCCTTGCTCCCTTATGTGGGTGTTGTAAGATTCAGTGACCCCCCCCCCCCAGTGTCTGTTTGGGCCCTTCCCCAGGAAAGGCCCCGTGAAGGTGGGGGCGGGGAATGTGAGTCTTGGGATAGAGCTCGAGGCCAGGCAGACCCTGAGCAGCCACACTGAGGGGCCTGGAGGGCGTCTCTTCCCCACCCCAGTGCCTGTGCTGTGAGGGTCTCCCGGCCCCCAGGCTGCTTTTCAGACATTTGTGCAGGTTTCTAGCTCAGCTGCTATACCCTGGGCAAAGGTCAGGGTCATTCAAGGTCCTGCTGCTAATTGAGTCTTGGGGCTGACCATGGAGCGTGTCCGTGGAAAGGGGACGGTGTTGGGTGGGGACAACCAGCTCGTCTGCTCGGACGAGGAGTGAGCCCAGGTTCCAGGACTGAGCTGCCGTGTGCCCCGGGCAGGCTGCCGGCCTCTGTCTGCACCTCCATGCTCAGCGTTGCAAATCTGCGGGGTTATGCGAGGATTCAGTAGGGTGATGTAGGTGCAGCGCGCGGCACTCCGCTTGGTAGAGGAGGGGCTATTATTAGTATCAGTACTTGTATTAATAGTATAAAGTACCTCTTCAAGGGGAAGAGGAGGGACAGCTTCTTCTCTCTACCCATGTCTAAGAAATAAGCCAGGGTGATACAGAGTGGGGGAAGAATAGGAAGGGGGTGGTGGAAAGTCGGTGCCTGAGGAGGAGTCAGAGACCTGAGTTTGGGACTGGAGAGGTGGCACAGAGGTGAAGACCCTTGCCTCACAAGCATCGACACCCTGGTTTCATCCCCAGCAACCACTTAGGGGTCCCAAAGCACCCCCAGGAGTGATTCCTGAGTACTGAGCCAAGAGTGAGCCCTGAGAAACCCCCAGCCGTGACCCAAAAACCAATAGCAAAAAAATGACCAGGGCTCCTTCTTACCTGAACACCAGGTAGGGTCACCTCCAGTGGCTGGTGCCCCTTCGAAGACTTCCTGGAATTCAGAAATTATCTCATTAACCTTTCTGAAGCCATAGCACAGCAGATAGAGCGTTCACCTTGCAAGCGGCCAGCATGGCCGACCCGAGTTCGATTCCTCTACCCCTCTCGGAGAGCCTGGCAAGCTACCGAGAATATCTCGTCCACACAGCAAAGCCTGGCAAGCTCCCCATGACGTATTCGATATGCCAAACACAGTAACAATTGTCACAATGGAGACGTTACTGGGCCTGCTTGAGCAGATCAATGAACAACAGGAGGACAGTGACAGTGACGCTGTTCTTGCAAAGAGCAGGAAATGATCTAAACTACCTCCTAAGACCAAACTTCCTCCTCCTTTATTTTTTTATTATAATCTGATTCATTATTTTCTTCTGAATTACAATGTGATTTCCCATATTGCCAAATCCTTTTGGGGTGAGAAATAGCTTTAGAGGGAACCAAACTATCCATTCTTTCTCTTTAGCTGGAACCTGTGGGCCTGAAGAGCACCGAACATGACTTCATATACCATAGAAAAAAACTCAGGTGCCCATCTATTGTGAGTAATTGTCCTACCTGGTTAATCAGACAGATGCCTGGGATATTGGAAGGGCAGGGGTATGTCCTGGAGGCATGAATCTGAACCCTGTAGATCTTATCCTCAGCCCATTCAGTCACTCCCACCCTTTCAAACGTCCTCTCTCCTCATTGGTCTTGACATTTCTCAGCTCCCTGGGGCTGGCCATATGGGAAGGATGGTAAAAGCATAAGGCCCCAGAAAGCTGGAAAGATGTTCTCTGGGGTGACCATGAGCTGGCACTGGGCAGTTCCAGATACCAGTACTCTGAGAGATCCCAGGCACACTCTGCCCTACAACCATGGGAGCTGTCCCCGGTCAAACATCCCACTGCGGAAGAGGGGAGGGGAACAAAATGCAATGAGATGAAGACTCTGTTCAGGTTCTGGGGTCTCCTTCTCCCACCCACCACTGCCTGCTCCAGAGTATCTCCTTCCTTCCATCTCACAGTGCATGACAGACCACCAGGCACAGCCCACAAGAAAGATGTTCCAGTCTGTTCAAGGCTGCTTGAAAGTCTTCATGGTCCCTGGTCCCTGTAGCCTACCGGGGAGTCCTGAGGAAGACCCACATTCCTCTGTCATGGGACAGACCCTGTGCTCTGTAACCAGATCTGCGCCCAACATGAGCCCATGCTGGGCCCTGTCTGTGTGTCTCTTCTCCCGCTCCTCCTCCTGGGGAGCATGCCCTGTCTCTGGATTCTGATTTTGGAGTATGCTCTCAGCTTCCAGCCCAGTGTGACCCTCTCCTGGTTTTCAGCCCCAGAAACACCTGCTTGATGTCACTTGTCTGTCCCCTCCCCTCCTCATCCTTGACTCAGTCACCCCCTCTGTGATGTGACTCTTTCTGAACTGTGAGAATACTCTCTGACCCTCTCCGCTTCTGGTGTGACGCTTCACGTAGTTATACACCCCAGTGTTCCCAGAAAAGGAAAACAAAGAGGGAGAAGCAAAGAAGGAATCCAGGGAGACTGGCCCACTTGCCTCTTCTCTAGGGCTTGCTTCCAGGTTTGGGGGTTTGTGATCTATATCCCAAACTTTACTCCCTGGGAACCCCTGAATTGAGGGGCAGAAAGTAGGTGTGGGTTCAAACTTTGCTGAGCTGGACAAGAGCTGCGGACATGTTCTGAGGATTGTACCATCCCTGGTACTGAGCCAAGCATGGCTGGGCAGATGTATAATTTCCAATGATACTAACGCCTGTCTCTTCCTCTTTCACAGTTGTACCCCTATTTTTTCACTGAGAAAAACAGTCGTACTCACTGGGTCACCTGGATTGTGCCTTTGTTGGCAGTATGTCTCTTCCTCTTTGGTTGGTGCTGTATATTATTCTGTCGTAGAAGGGCAGCTGCTGACCTAAAGCTGTGGAAGCAACCGGAGGATCAAGAAACTGTGAAAACACAGAAGAAGCCTTGATGTGATATGTAAGGTGGAACCAGAACGCTTCGCTGAATGAGCCTAGATCTGTGGCCTCTAGGTCCTGTGCACAGTCACTCCACTCCATCTCCCAGACTTCACTTTAACCACCCCTGCCACAAACATCCCATGTTTCCACACCTTGTGACAATGGAACTCTAAGGGACAGTCACAAAACATGGGGCCCCGTTTCTACCCCCTGTGGACTTGGAAAATTTTAATAAAATCATACATGTTTCTATGTTCAGTTTTGCTTGAAGCTCTTGGATAATTCTGTGGGGCAGCCGTGACTTGGGACCTGGAGCCTGCAGTGACTTGTCAGTGAAAGCTGCCTGAAAAATGGCCTCCAGGGTCAGCAACTGCCCAAAATGGCAAAGCCCAACTTCAGAGGTATGGGGCACACTTGATGTCTCAGAGTAAAATTAGAAGCTGAAAGCCAGGAAGAGAACACAGCATCAGCTGACCTAGGTTAGGTTTCCAGCACCATAGATGGCCTTCTAGAAACATCAGGAGTGGTCCCTGAGCAGAGAGTATGTCTTAAGCACCCGTGGATAAGCAACACAAAATAAAATAATATAAACTAGGGTGAGAATTATAGTTCCGCAGGTAGGGAATTTTCCTTGTATGCAGTCAACCGGGCTTGATGCTAGGTACACTAAGCCCACCAGGGGTTATCCCTATGTGCAGATTTGGGAGTAAGCACTGAAGCACACCACCGAGTGTTACTCCGAAACATGCTAACACCTGTGTCTTCCTCTTTTATCATTGTTTTTCACCAACAAAAACATATATGCGAAAGTAAAATTAGGAGCTAAGTAACGAACCTTCGTTCTATCAAGCACATCCGGACTATCCCTTCCCTGCCCTGTGAGCAAGACAATGGAGAGAACCCTGCTGCCTTTAAGGTTTACTGAGTGTTATTGGAAACAAAATACAAAGAGGAACTCCTTCAAAATGCAAGAAGTTCCATTGACTTCATAGGATTCTGACCAAATACCACCCAAGTATTTACTTTTAAATGACTACTGATTTCTCAGATAAATTTAACCTCAATTTTAAAAAAGACCCATGATTTGTGTTCAACATAGTTTCCTACTCCTAGAGATGACAGAGAATGTGACTCAATGCCATACACATGGAAGGTTTCTTCTCTGTGAAGAGTTTCTGCAGGGTCCTGACTGTGTAGGTGGAGAGGTTTCATCAACATGACTGAAAATTGGATAGGTATGTCCAAATGCAGAGCCTGACAAGCTACCCGTGATGTACTCAATATGCCAAACACAGTAACAAGTCTCATGATGGAGACGTTACTGGGCCCGCTCGAGCAAATCGATGAACAACGGGAGGACCGTGGTTGATTTGGTGTTTCACTCCCCTTATTACAGTTTTGAAGGTGAATGCCCCAGATATTAGTATTTTATTTCCATCAGACCAATGAAGTCACATGGGAAACTGTACACATGCGTGTCTCATTTGTCCCTGACACACTCTGGGCTAATTGAATCTTTTTTTTTTTCTTGAAACGTACCAAAGAAGATGGCATCACCCTTTTTTGATTTGAAAAATGGCTTTTCTTTAGCTTTCCCTTACTGGGAGCCAGGTAACATTTTTCTTTTAAAAAGAGATAACATCAAAGCTCCTTCCCAATTCTTGCGGCTATAGGTTAGAATTAAAAGGAAATAAATGGCAACCATGTCAAACAAGATGTCTTCTATTACAGGGAAATATGGGGTGGAAAGGTTGAAGGAATCAAAATTCCAATATGGTCTGTTCAGGATGCCAGTCCTGGCCTGGGCATTTGGAAAAGTGTTTGTTGGAGGGGAAGCAAGGACTTGAGAGCATCTCAGGTTTAACAAAGTAGGGTAGAGTGGTGAACAGACAAATAACAGTCCATGCAGAAACGAACCAAGAAGATGAAGCAAAAATGATCCCTGTGATTCGTGCTGTGAAGGAAGGATTCATGGTGTCCTGAATCATGCCTGAAAGCCGAAGTGACCAGTAGGAGTAACCTTGATAAGGGAGAAGGGGAGGAATATCCAGTAGAGGCCAAGACTGGTGGAAATGCCTAGCACAGAGGAGAATCTGAGGCACAGAAAGATCAGTTTGAAGAGCAAGGGGCTGGCAGAGAGTGTACCATGAGCCTGGGAAGGCAGGACAGCTCTTTGGAGGTGCCCAGCAAAAACTGCTGAGCAAGCAGCGTCTCTGTCAGGAATTCACGGGATTTGGGGAGAGAAAAGCTGTCAAGTCTTGTGAGGCAAGGAAGTCATTAGATCCTCAAGTGAGATGATAACAGAGATGTGACTTGCAGCGGGGGCTACACTTCAGCATTCTCTGGGAGCATCCCAGAATCTGTTCTTTCTCAGGTGCCTTTTGTGACCCCCTTCCCAGGTACAGCCACATGGGACCACCCCTGGCCTGGAGAGAAAATGAGCAGAGGAAGACGAGATAGAGGAGGATGTTGCACAGGGTACATGAAAGGTGTCGCCAGGAGATTCGTGGGAAAATCAGGAGAATGAAATGTCAAAAAAGTCCAAAGGACCATTATGACAATAATAGTTGGAAATGATCATGCTGGATGTGAACTGAGAATTGAAAGTAGGTAAAGGGATGTACATAATAAGCTTTCAGTATATGTGTTGCAAACCACAATGCCCAAAAAGAGAGAAAGAGGGAAGGGGGGAGAAAGAGAAAGATAGAGAGGGAGGAAGGGAGAGAGAGAGAGAGAGAGAGAGAGAGAGAGAGAGAGAGAGAGAGAGAGAGAAGAG
>JAOXYA010000028.1:5061293-5072489 GCA_028565675.1 Sorex palustris | reverse complement strand
CTGAGAACCCCAAGTTTACTCCCTGCATGGTCCTCCCTGAGCACCCTATGTTACACACACACACACACACACACACAAAAAAAAAAAAACCCATGTTCTAACCCTGTAGTTACATCTATATCCCCTGGGATTCTTCATTGGGGGAGCCAGAGACCAGAGGAGGTCTTATAAGCAGTGCTCTGCAGACCCGGGGGGCCCTCCCAGGAGTTCTTGGCCAACCTGACCACCAGTGGTTCAATTCAAGGGTTCATGGATGTGGTGCTGCTGACCCTGTGGTGTGGGGGACCACCTGCAGTCATCAGAGTGCCTCCCGGGCTTCACCCCGCAATGGTCAGGGGACTCCTTACAAGATGTGCACCTCACTTCCTGTACTGCAAGATTCCGCATTTCTGATGGGTCCCTCATATGCGGAACTCAACAGGCCCTGGCATCACTCTGAGGAGCAGTCTGGTATAGGGTGGTAAAGGCTGCATGCAGCTCCCAGTGGGGGACTTAATCTCATGAACCCGAAGTCACATCGTGTCTAAAGTTTAAAGCTAGGGTTACATAGTAGGATCTATCCTAATATTTAGTCCTGAGCATGGCAAGCCAATAAGATTGTATAGGGTTAATAATGGTTGTTAAATCTCACAACTTTGAAGCCTGCCAGCAACACAAAATCTTTTTCGATGTTGGTGACCTGCCTATGAAAACTATTGAACTACAAAAAGATACTGGAAGCATCTCTCTTGAGGGCCCAGGAGGCAGAGTAAAGGGCCAGAACACAGGCTTTGCATGTGGGAGCCCAGGACTGATCCATGAATTCAAGCATCCCTGAGACTATTCCCCACACTCCACCCAAAGGCTTCCAGCGTTGAGAGGCAAACCATGGACAAAGAGCCTAAGAAGGAAACACTTGGAACATAGCGAACAAAGCACATCATCCGCAGAGTGGTTAGCGATAAAGATACTGCAGACCTGCCCGTGGAAGCCTTGGACACAGCTGGGGAAGTTGCCATAGTTGATGAGCCAGGAAAAGCGTGTGTGTGTGTCCCCCTCCTCTGCCCTCCCCTAAGCTCAAGAACTCAGATAAATAGAAAATAAAATTGACTGTGGTAGGAGATCATCATTCTCCACCACTCAGGCATCAATTCCCCCCCCCCCACACACACACACACACCTCCATACCTTTGCTCAGACAGCTTTTAAGTAAACGATTGTACTTCCGGTGGACAGGCTACAGGCCGAGTATTCAGCAGTGGTGTTCTCCGCCTTTCCGATTGGCCTGAACATCAGCCCAAACTTTGGCCGGGTGATTAAGACCCTGGAAGGTTATCAAAAGCCTGGAAGATGGGTCCCTTCACTTGTCCCTGTTCCTGTGCAAGCATCTTGCTTTCGCAGCAATGTGCAAAAGTAACGAGTAAACCTTCCAAGGATGTCAGTCCAGCAGTATTTTCTTTTGATGAGGGACAGACACTGGAAGCAACCCAAGTGTCCCCTGTTTAAAAACGCGACTGACAGACTCGGTAGTCTGAAAGTCGAATCATGCTGTGGAGATCGGTGGCTATAAATTATTATATTGGTGACTATGGCTGTAGCTGAGCAAATGTTCCGCCAGCATCGCCCGTGGCACGCGCCAGCTTACCCAGAGGCTGTAGGTCGGGGCGGGCTCACACAGGGCCATAGGAGCCAGACAGGATGTCAGTAAGAAGAGCTTGCCCCTGCGAGACGGGGAGCGAGGGGTGGGCTCTCAGTCCCCGGGGGCAGCTGGCCAGTTGCACGCTTTACTCCAAGGGTAGCTGCTCTTCTTGGTTTGGGGGTTAAATAGGTGTTTGAAATTTCTCTGATTCGTAAGCTTTTGTATTTGTATTTATCAGTATTTTATAATTTTCCCCCAGTGAACAGTATTACATCAGAAATTTTTAAGAAGAAAGAAGTTAGGCAGTGCCAAAAGAGAGGTAAAGATAAAGTCTGGGGGGACTTTAGGAGAAGAAGTGACCCCATTTGCTGGGGACTCGGGGGTGCTTGGGGAGGCATGTGAGGTCCTAGAGACCAGGGGACCCCAAGGACTGGCCACTGCAGGGCTTACAGAAGGGGTGATGGCGAGGTCGGCCCTGGAGGTCAGAGGGACCCACCAGGCATTTCTCGAGCACCGGGACCTGTAGGGGAGCGAGGAAGGAGACTAGCATGTACCAGGTACTGTTCGAAGCATTTGATGTATAGATTTAATCCTCACAGCAAACCCCCCCCATGAGGCAGTCCGGTATCGCCCCCATTTTACAGCTAGCAAAGCTGAGGCACAGAGAGGTTAAGAGATTCGCCCAAGGCCACCCAGCTCCAAATGGGAGAGCTGGGACTCGAACCCGGGAGGAGGGGGGCTCCTGATTCTAGCTCCATGGTCCCAGGGTGAGGCGGCGTTTGGGGACGATGGGTGGGGAAGGGAGCCGAGGGGTGCAGCTTCACAACGGGGTCACAGTGCCCCTTCCCACGATCGCCTCTCCTCCTCCTCGCGTAGAAACTGGCAATTACACGTGTGAGTTCTGCGGCAAGCAGTACAAGTACTACACGCCCTACCAGGAGCACGTGGCCTTGCACGCCCCCATCAGTGAGTA
This sequence comes from Sorex palustris, assembly GCA_028565675.1. Lineage (NCBI taxonomy): Eukaryota > Metazoa > Chordata > Mammalia > Eulipotyphla > Soricidae > Sorex > Sorex palustris. The sequence continues at coordinate 5,069,898 of JAOXYA010000028.1, read as the reverse complement.
TCTCCTCTGCTTGGGGGGGCTGGAGGTGGGGAGGTGGTGGTGGGGAAACTGGAGGTCAGCACTCTGCATCCTGGCCAGGAGAGGGGGGCAGCCAAGGGGAGCTGCGTGTGGGCTGGTTTCTCGTGGCCACTTCCGGCCTGGTCACAGAAGGCAGCACAGCTGGGAAAGCCCTGTCCTTGGGCCGGGACTGCTGAGTCCTCCCTCCGTGGACTAGAACCCCGGACCCATGAGGGGGCTTAGCTCTGGGAGACTGGACGTTCCTGGTCCAAATCCTTCCTTCAGTGGCCCTGGCCCCTTCACTGTCCAGCCCAAGCGGCGTCCAGGTGAGGGAAGGCCACGCCATCAGATTCTCGGGATGAGGGTGGGACATGCTAGAAGGAGCCCTCCTCTCTCCAGGACTCAGAAGCCCAGCGTGTTCTTCTGGTTTCCTCCTTTGCTGTGGGACCTCGGGCATGCCCCTGCCTCCCCCTGACCAGGGGGTTCTTGAGGAGGATGGGGGTGGGGGCAGGGCCCTGCCGGTCTGCCACACTCCTCAGCTTCAGAGCCCACAGATGTGGAGGGGCAGGCGCTCAGTCTGCCCATAGTCAGTGGGACCCGGTCAAGCGTGTTGATCCTCCACCAGAGGGCGTCAGGGGAGGCCCACACCTTAGTCTGTGGGTGGGACGCCATATCCAGGGCTGGAGAGGGATCGTTTAAGGTCTAGGGGGTGCTTATGCTGCTTCAGGCAGGCAGGTGGCACCCAGGGCACCCAAGGCTTTTAGATCAGCAGGGAGAGGCAGGAGGGTGCCGGGCAGATAGGCAGACCCTGAGCGCTTTCCTCTCAGGGGTAAGCCCTGGGCCAGGCTTCTGCCTCTGCTCATCTCGAGACACTGGGGTGACCCCATGCCTCCCCGCCCTCGCCACCCCGGCTCAAGGCTCTGACTTCTCATTTGTGGGAGCTCACGGGGGGGGGGGGCAGGGAGGGACCGGGGGCTGGCATCACCAGAGGAAGACGGGCAATCAGGGTGGCCCAGCTGGAGGAAGTCACACTGCCATGCAGACCCAGTGTGACGGCCCACCAACTGACCCCCCCTCACAGCTGCAGAGCTGGGTCCTGGGTGTGGCAGAGGAGCTGGGCCCTGATGGTGGTGCTGGTGCTGACACTTCAAGGAATGAACGAAATAGGATTCCAGGGCCCCCTCCTCCCCCCAGCAAAGCGGCCATAGGACAGCTATGTGGGCATCTAGCTCCCTGTGCTTGCCAAGGAAGTGGCGACCGCCCGCCCCCCTCCCCTTCCCCCATCCCGAGGTCTTCCCCAGAATGCATTCACAGGCTAAAGCCACAGGGCCAGCCACAACTGGGGGGTTCCTGCCTTCAGAGGATAGCACGTGGGCATCCCCCCCTCCCAAAGCCCCCAGTGACTTTTACTAGAACGAGAAGATCACAGAGTTAATAGGGTGGAGTTTAGCTTTGAACTCAACTGCTCCAAGCTCAGACTCTTGAGCCCAAAGGTACCTCACAGCGAAGGGGCACATGGGTGCACCTGGATTTCTTTCCACGCACCCAGTGGCTTCTCTCTTCTGAAGGCCCATCTTCCTCTCTGTCTGGGCCTTGAGTTCTCTTTCTGCTCTCTGTGGACACTTCTTTCTTCATCTTTCTGCTGCCGTTTCTTGAATGAATCTCTCTTCTCTATTTCTCAAGGAAGATCCTAGCATCCTCCTTTGCATGTAAAACCTGAGTTAGTTGGGCATGACAGCAATCAACCAGCCAACCCAGAAATAGCCCCTCCAGCAATGTTTGGAGCCCTTGGATGCTATGTGAAATATTTTCATTTTAATTTTTTTAACATTTTTCTTTTGGCATTTTGGGTTACACCCAGCAACGCTCAGGAGTTACTCCTAGCTCTGCACTCAAGAATTACTCCTGGTGGTACTCAGGGGATCATATGGGATGCCTGGAAATAAACCCAAGTCAGCTGCATGCAAGACAAATACCCTACCCACCGTGCTATGGCTCTGGCCCCACAGTGTGGAATTTAGAGGCTGGGCCTGCTGGCTGTATCCGGTGGTAGCCAGGCGAGGCCTTGGGACACTTGGTTCTGCTGAGAGCATTCAGCTGACCTCAGAAGTTATAGATGAATACATATAATATGCTTTCCTTTGCATCCCAGCCACTCAGTGAACTGTTTTAAGACTCCTAGGTGAGCCTGTTCTCCTTCACCACCCAGCAGTATTCCATTGTCTGAAATTCCTGCAGGCGTTGGCTGCTGGGTATTTGCTTGTTAATTTGAGTTGTTTTCAGCCTTACCACGAGAGAGCCGAGAGAGCCCGTGGAAATGCCTGAGGATTTTAGTGGATGTCCTTTTTCGTTTTCTTCACTTAAGTCCCAGGGACTAGAGTGGCCTGGTCACGGGAGCGAGCATCTTTCACTTTGACAGCTCTGACTAACCATTTTCTTGAAACAGCTCCAGCATTTTGTGTTTCGGTGGGGTCTCCACCTGCTTCCGGTCCTTGCCAGCCTTGGGTGTCGCTAGCTTCTCATTCTTTCGTTCTGGTGATTCCTCATTGTGGCACAAGTTTCTCTCTTCCGATGACTAATGAGATCGAGTGCATTTTCATTCAATGATCGGCCCTTTTGTAATCTTTCTTATTATTAATAATAATCTATCAAGAGTTCTCTTGATCTTCTCAAGCCACCACCCTCATCTTTGAGCATACAGTTTGCATGCAGAGTGAATATTTGCTCCCAGAATATTTGGTGTGCTGGCTAAGGTTCAGAGTATTGTCTGATGAACAGTTACTTTGTATTTTGATGACATCTTCTTTACAGTTTATTTCCTGCTACGGATCCTGGTATGCCTTGGGATGCTATTCGAGATTCCCTGGCCTATTTGTTGATGGTGTACTTATTCTCCTTTATTAACTTTTTTTTTAAGTTTTATCATTTTTAAGTTTGTGTTTAAGTCTGTGTTCCTTTCCAGGTTAACATTTGTGAATGGGGAGATTCATTTTCCATTCAGATAATCTGATTGTTCCAACATCATTAGTGAAAAAGTGTCCTTTTCCCTTTGTTTTGGATTGGAGTCGTTGTTGAAAATCAGTTGGATATTTACACAAATACAGGTTTCTATTCCAATGGTTAACTTATGTCAACATGGTCATTTTACTTTTTGTAGTGCATCTTAAATCAGGTACTCCTATTTTTTTAAGCATCTTTTTTAAAAAAAATACTTATCTATGCTGGAGATTTTTGTTTTTCTACATAAATAGCAGTCATCTTGTCAGTTTCTACAAAAACAAAAACTTACACCAATCTGGGGCCGAAGTGATAGCACGGCAGGTAGGTGTTTGCCTTGCACACTGCTGACCCAGGTTCAATCCCATGCATCCCACATGGCCCCCTGAGTACCACCAGGAGTAATTCCTGAGTGCACAGCCAGGAGTAACCCCTGACCCAATGTGACCCACAAAGGGAAAAAAAAATCACCAATCTATACACCAGTTTTGGGGAAATAGTCTCATAATACTGGATCTTTTAGTCTATGAACTCTGTATGATCTTAAGCATGTAGGTCATTTCATCATCTTAGCTGCAGTTGGACTTGCAGAGTAAGCAAACTATACTTGTTTTGTTAAATTATTAAGTTTTGATGCCACTGTGATTTTCAAATTTCTAGTTTGTTTCTATTACCAATCAAAAGAGTTGATTTTTATAAATTGAAGTTATGTCTTACAACTTTGCCAAGTTCACTTTTTTAGTTCTGACAGTTTTTCTGCCAATATCTTCCTAGGATTTTTTTGGCATATCCAAAGGCATCTGTTGATAATAGTTTTGCTTCTTTCTTCCTGACATTTCCTTTTTATTGCTTTTTCCCCCTTGTTTGCTAGACTAATTAGAACCTCAAGTGTAGCATTGGATAGAAAAAAAATATGTCTCTGTCTTGTTCCCAATCACAGTATGAATCTATATATTCTATTTCTATCTATATCTAATCTATAAGGTAAAGGTAAGGTAAAGGCCCTCCCGTTGATCATCGATTTGCTCGAGTGGGCCCAGTAACATCTCCATTGGAGACTTTGCTGTTACTGTGTCTGGCATATCGAATACTCTCGGTAGCTTGCCGGGCTCTCCGAGAGGGGCGGAGGAATCGAACTCGGGTCGGCCATGTTGGCTGCGGCAAGGCAAACGCCCTACCGCTGTGCTATCGCTGTGCTGGGCTGGAGTGATAGCACAGCGGTAGGGCATTTGCCTTGCACATAGCCAGGTTTGATTCCTCCGCCCCTCTTGGAGAGCCTGGTAAACTAAGGAGAGTATTCAATATGCCAAACACAGTAACAAGAAGTCTCACAATGGAGACGTAACTGGGTCCACTCGAGCAAATCGAGCAAATAATAATAATTCCTGGAGGATGCAGCTGCATTTGTGGCTGTGTGACAACTTAAGTAGCATTTTTGCTAAACAAATTTGACTTGACTCTTACTGAAGTAGTAAAAAGTAGAGGAGAAGGGATTTGATTAATTAATACAGGGCAAATGAGACACCAAGAATAGACTGATTTTTGCCAAACTTGGTAGAATTCTTGTTAAAAGTATCTAAGTGGGGACAGAGAGATAGTACAGCAGATAAGGCACTTGTCTTGCACACAGGTTGGTCCCCTGCCCAGCACGGCATATGGTGCCTGGAACCCCCTCAAGTCTGTCAGGTATCCTTAGTACAGCAGAGGGTGAACCAAAAACAAAATCCAAAAAAGCTATTTAAATGAACCAAGGAGCAAGTGCTTGTTCTGGATCTGCCTCAAAAGAGCACAGAGGAACCCGTCCAGAGTTTTGTTACAGAGACCATATTTGTTGTTAGTGGAGTGGAAATCCAAGCCTACTAGATAAACAGAGACATGGAGACATGTTGTTAGGCACATTTAAGGTATACACTCTTTAATTTAAAGTGAAACAATATTCTTTATGACTGTTTCTTTTTTTTAAAAAAATTAAGTTTAACTGCTTGATTTGAGAAGGTACTAGCCCGGGGTTTTGCCAATAAAAACAAATAGAATTAGAGTAAATGAATTGGAAAAGTGTTTGTGTTATTTGGTCATACTAGCAGACTATGATCTCTCTTGAGAAGGAAGGGGAAGATGCCACTCTCTATTCAGAAATGAGGATGATTAGGGTGCATGGGGCTTTTTTTCTTGGAGAATTATAAAGTAAGAAAACTTATTTTTAAAAAAGTGCCTCTTGTAGAGGGTTCATGGGTTTTAGATTTTGACAATAATAGAAGTGCTGCAGACAGCAATCTGAAAATGAGGTATAGATGTTAGGATAGAAAATGTGGCAAAGGGTGTGGAGGAGCATGGGAAAATGACCAGAAAGTATATCTCTGAGACTGAGTGGAGAAAAAGACCTCCCAGCAACAAGAAGTTTAGAACCTACGATGCATTCAGGGTCAAAGAACAGGTATGTCTTTAGAAACGTGAGAACTATTTATTGAATAAAGGACTCAATAAAAACTAATGAATTCTATGAAGAGTATTCTTAGCATGCCTTTATCATGAAAGTGATAAGTGGCTTTTGGAAGGGAAAAGGGGCTCCCAATAGTCCATTAGAGGGTAAAGAAGCAGCTACATCTGTCTCAGATTAAAAAGTTGGAAAGATGTGTTTGAGATTTCAAGTAACAGGATGTTACAAATAATAAATGTACTTCATATTTTATTTTATTTCAATATTTAATATGTATCTTATGTTATATTTAATATAAACTTTTATGCTTTATATAAATATAATTTATAAATATGTGAATTTATATAGGTTTGTTTTATATAAAATTTTATATGGTATTTTGTATTTTATTTATTTTAATAAATGTACACTCATATTTTTACTTTGTTTTTGTTTGCGGGACCTAGCAGGCAATGCTCAAGGATCCTCTTGCCTACACATTTAGGAATTACTCCTGGTGGTGTTCAGGGATACCAGGGATCTAACCCGGGTCAGCCATGTGCAAGGCAAGCATTCTACTTTACATATGATCTCCCCAGCCCAACGTCCATATTTTTAGTATTTTAGTAGAAACAATGCCAGAAGACAAATGCATTAACCCAGAGATAGTAAGGACTGAAATAAAATAAGAAACAGGAATAATAATGCAGTGAGGCATATTTCAAATTTCTGTGCTAGAAGAGATGAGCTATAAAAGAAACTAGTGAAAAGATACAATGGTAATGAATAACCACTTGTCTATGATACATAAGAATTTATGCTAAAAGTCTCCTAGTCCATGTAGAACAATCTGATAAGCCCTACATAATCTTAACAGCAATTTCATTTATCAGATGATTTATAAACAAAACAAAAAGATTGGGATTGGGAATATAACATTGTAGCAGAGCACATTCTTTGAATATATGAGGCTCTGTGTTTAATATCTGTCATCAAGACTATATATATAAGTATATAGTAGAAACCAAAAGTGGGTCCAAAATAACAAAAATACCGCTTTATGACTTCAAATGATGGCATTCTATGAATAACATCCATGTTTCTTGTGGTTTTAGCAGCGAGAGAAAAGACCCGTATATTCTATACATGAAAATTTTCCAGAGCTCCAGAGAATGATAGGTGGAAGTCTCTATGTTTTGTGGAAAGAAGATGTCTGAAGAAGATAGAAATTTCTTAAGACCTCATTTCTGGCAAAAATGCAAATATTGTGGAAGGAAAATCAAGGACAAATTAATAACAGCAATATTGATCTACCTAGGAGTGGCTAAAGGAGGGTTGGGAAAGGTTATTATTCAAAATGTATTCTGATTACACTTGACTTTAATAATTTTTTTTAATGAAAGAAAACACAAAATAAGATCTTACACTTTCCCTATTTACTGCCCTAAATATTAATTCATTCACTCAATCTTGGTAGGAAGAAGGGTATTTATATTACTATTATTATTCTCAGTTTGCAGATAAAGAGAATGAGAGAATGAGGCAGTGAAAAACAAACAAACAAACAAAAAGCATTGTTGCAGGGTGGAGGAAAGGTCTCAGAGCAGAGGATTGCAATATTTGGCTTGTGCAAGATCCTTGATTTGGTCCCAGTGCTGAGTGACTCCCCTGGTACCATCAAGTGTGACCCTACTTATCCTGAACAGTGCAAGATAGGAGAAGCACTGAGTTTCTAGGTCTCAACACCTAACCCCCAGGCCTGCAAAGCCAATGTTTAACTAAGGTAGAAGTAGCCACCATGTTCCCAAGCAGGACTGAGGAGAGATGCATCCCCAAAGAAAATACAAACAAAACAAAAGACACTGCTGTGGAAAGATGATTCCTAGATATCAGGCCTAGGATTTGAAGCTGGACCGTCCAACCTGAGTCCAATTACAAAGGTTTTCTACTACTAACGGGAACCAACACTTACTCATTTTATTTTTGTATTCACTGAACAGTGTCTAGGTCATAACAAGAGTACAATAAATGGTTGTGTTGCTGCGATAGAAGGTAGCCAAGAAGGATTCTGAGGAGACAGAATTAGAGAGATGACCCCTAGTTTATTCACAGTATGAAAAAATGTAGAGAAATATTTGGCAGCAACTTCTATTGTAATTATATTTTCACAACTGTAACACTGTAGCACTTTCCTCCTATTGTCCATCAATTTGTTCCAGTAACGTCTCACAACAAATTGTGAGACTTGTTGTTACTGTTTTTGGCATATTGAATACATCATGGGGAGCTTGTCAGGCTTTGCCCTGCGGGCAAGATACTCTCAATAGCTTGCCAGGCTCACTGAGATGGCGGAGGAATAGAACCTGGGTTGGTCGCGTGCAAGGCAAATGCCTTACCTGCAATGCTATCGCTCCAATAATATTTCATGTTGAAAGAGTTAGAACTAAGTGTAATTACTTCATGGACGAGACCCATAGCATAAAATTGAGTGAAAAACTCATAATTAAAGCTATAGGAATCTAAGTAAGAACTCAGGATTGGAGTGAACACTCCACTCAACCCTTTCAGGTTCTGACTTTCTGGAGTTCTAGTTTTGCATACATGGGTTGAACAGAACTTGAAGGTGAAGTGACAAGAATATAGAACATTTAGGACTTTGAAAAATAAAAACACAGGTCTCAGGGACATGAGGAAACCTTTAAGTTTTTTTTAATGTAAATAATGAATGGGAGTTAAGCTAGAATATGAAAAGTCTAAAATATGCAGTCTGGGAGCAAGTGTGTGCCCACATCCAAGAAAAAAAAAAAGAAGTTAAAATCTTCAGCTTAGAAATCAATGAGTCTGACCTCAATAAAATTCTGTGAAAATGATTGAATAGGTATGAAGATGATTGAATGGGGTGGGGGTACCCCAGATGAAAACATTAGTCATATACTTTCTTTTAGAGAATAGCTTTCTAGATTATCACATCATTGTCTTAAGACCTCTTGTGAATGAGAACTTCCTGCTATAGATAAGTAAGCAACCCAAGTCTCTCTCCTCCACCATGGAAAACTATAATGAGCTTCATATTGTAATCAAAGAATCCTACCTATGAAGAAGCTCATCCAGACAACACAAGCTGCTTAGTAAAATAATGTAGAACCACATAACTATGTAACATAAAGAGGAAATTAGCCTAGAAAAACATAGAAA
>JAOXYA010000028.1:5043268-5061193 GCA_028565675.1 Sorex palustris | reverse complement strand
TCTCTCTCTCTCTCTCTCTCTCTCTCTCTCCCCCCCCCCCACCCTTTTGGGCATGATGGTTTGTAGTACAGATACTGAAAGGCTCTCATGTATGTCCCTTTGTTTCCTTTCAGCACTCATTTCTTGCCCAGAGTGATCATCCCCAACTGTCCTTGTCATAGTGGTCCCTTCTCTATCTCAACTCTCCTCCCCCACCAACACTTTTCATCTCTCCAGTACTTTGACTGCTTTCTTTGTGGTCTGTAATAAACATCTGTAACATATCAGAACCTCCTATGAATCATGCATCACACATGACAGAAGGCTTCCACTTACTATCTGCAATTCTTTTTGCTCTTTATTCCATATGCATATGCCTACATATGCTATAAACCCAACAAGTATTTTTATTCCTTTAAATTGTCATTTTTTCCTTTCTCACGTATATTGGAATTTTATCTATTACCATTTTTCCTTTCTTCAATAAAGAACTTCCCTTAAAATTTCTTTAAGGATTTACTGGTGAATGAATCCTTTTTACCAAAGATGGTTTTCTTATCTTTTTATATTTAAAGATACTTTTTCTGGATATGCAGTTTTAGGTTGAAATTTTTTCAGCACAATAAAAATATCATTCATTGTAAGGTTGGGGTGTGACTTAGCAATAGGGTACATCCCACCCATCCACAAATAATTCATTTTCTGCCTCATGTTTTCAGTGAGGAATCAGAGGTCATTCCAGTTGTTAACTCTATATTGTGTCTAATTCTCCCTGAGTATTTTTATGTACTTCTTTCTTCTCACTGAAAATAAAATTGATTTTCAGCAAGTTGTTTATGGTATGTAATTTTCTTTGTATTTATTCTGCTTGAAGTTCATTGAGCTTCTTGGATCAGCAGATGGATATATATTTTTCATCAGATTTAGGGAAATTTTTCTATCAGCATTTCACTAATTACTTGTCTTCCACAGTCTCTCACTTCTCTCCTGTGGAGGCCATATACATATATATTAGACTATATATATTAGATATATTAGATGACCAGATCAGCTGAAATATTCCAGTTTTCACTCTTTGTTTTCTAGTGCCCTGTCTTCAGTCACCCATCATCTAAGAAATCTAATCTGTCTTATTAGAAAAATTCATCTAGTGAACTTGGACTTCGGCTATCCTATTTTTATCTCTGTAATTTTCATCCAGTTTCTTTCAGCATCATTTTCTTCATTCTGTTTATATTTTTCTTAAATCTTAACGTTCTTGTCAGTCCCATCAGCCTTGTCCTATGTGGTTCTCTTGATGAGATATGATGAATTATACTTGATTTTCAGTCACCTTTTCTCTGGATTATTAGTCACACTTTCCTGGTTTAATCTGATGATGAGTTTTTTATTCTACTTTATATGGTGTAGGTGCTCTGTTTGAATGCCTAGATTTTGTTGTTCTCTCTTTGAAAAAATGGCTGCATTTTTGTTTGTTTGTTTGTTTGTGTGTGTGTGTGGACAGCAATTCAGTTGTTTACAGATCAGCTCGCTACTGGCAAAGGTTGAACTTTAGTTTGTGGTAGAGGAGGTTTAGGAAACCCTTATTCTAGGGTTGAAGAATTCCTACTAGCTCAGTATGTGTCAGCATCTCAAGTAAACGCTCCATGTTTACAAAAGCATGATTCTCCCATCTGCTGTGCAAGAACTCCAACAGCCTCACCTTGCGGGAACCCTGAGTCCTCACTCAATTCACTGCCTAAGCATTGGTGGTGGCCATCGGGCGTTGCATGCACCTCTGTGTCCTTCAGCCTGAGACCCTGCCCTGGCGTCCTCTTTTTGTACGACTCCCGCCTCTCTGTTAGTCTGCTCTCTCCGCCTCAAGCAGGAGCCTCGGATTCTGATCACCGTCAGCTCAGCAGTCCACAGAGAGCGGGGGTGTCAGGGGAACCCTAAATGCCCATCATCATCGGTCTTCTGTCCAGGGTCTGCACTTTAACAGTTGGGGTGGGGGCAGGGAACACCGGTTTCTCCACTGTGTGCCTGCACTCTCCAGTGTTCTAAGACTGAAATCCAGGAAGGAGGGGCGTTGCCCACACTAGATCCCTATGGCATCACACCCTCACCCCCCCCACCCCGTCCATTCCCACCTGTGATCTCCAAGCTCCCAATTCCTGTTGGACAGGAATGCATTTTCACCTTTCGCAGCTTTTGAGGGTGGGAGGCATCTCCCCTTTCTGTCTCCCTTTTCTCAAATCTTCATGTTCAAGACCTTGAGTCCTCTATGCTTTCCTGGCTGCAGTTGAAATTTCCCTGTGCAGAAAGGGGACAATGAATGTCTGTCTCGTTAGCTTCTCTTAGCTGGGCACATCTCATTCATGTTTCCCTTCGCTCCCCATCCCCCTTTGGCTTTGGGGCCACACCTTGCAGTACTCAGGACACGTTCCTGCCTCTGCACACAGGAATTACTCCTGGCAGTGCCCAGGGGACTATAGGAAATGCCAGGGATCGAACCCTGGTCCGCTGCATGCAAGGCAAACACCTTACCTGCTGTTTTATTGCTCCGGCCCCTCACGAATGTTTCTTACGGGGGTAGCCTGCTCATCTGTCAGAAAGTCTGTCTTTCCTGGTGCAAGCATGGGTAGGAATTCCAGCAGCATCACACGCCATGTGACAAGGTCCACAGATGGAACAAACTGTGAGTGACATGAGTTAAGAACCCCGGGGAAGTTTATCCCACATCACGCCAGCCTGCTCTGTGACTTTGGAGCAGTGCCTTGCCCCCACTGCGCCTCCGTATCCCCCTCTGCCTGACCCTCTGGGTACCTTGGGTAGACAACGTGTGAGCCAGCTTCTTACATCTTCCCTGGGGCATCCCAGCTGCGTTGTGCTCTGCTGATGTCGATCTCCCTTTCACCTCCCTGGCCATTCCCTCTTGGATTCCGTGGTCCCACCTTCTCTTGAACCCTGGCCGTGTCTCAGAGAGGAGGCCAGAGGCTGAATGCCAGACGGAGCCGAGTGGGCAGCCTCCCTGCTCTCAAGGAGCATCCGGATTTATGGGAGCGGAAGTGTGCCCCGCGAGACATTATCCGCGCTGACCACTTCTTAGGCAGGGAGAGGTGAAGGGACTGAGGGCAGTCAGGGACTCAGAGAGGTTGTGTTTCAGTGGAGGGACGACCAGCAGGAGTGATGCCTGCTGCTGGCAAGAGGAAGAGCTTTATGGAAACTCAGAGAGCAGGAGAGGAGCAGCTCCAGGGCCAGTGCCTTGAGAGTGCCCCCAAGCTGCATGCCTCAGGGACGGAGGGAGCTCTGTCCCAGAGAGTATCCAGATTTGGGTAGCAGGCATCATCACTGACCATGAAAGGGGGTGACCCAGAGGGTCTCCTCAAAACCGCCCTTTGGGGCTAAGCACAAAACCTAAGGGAGCACTGTGTGTGCTGCTCCTGGCTCAGATATTCTGGTCCTGGGTCCAGAGCCATAGCTCAACTGACACTGCAGCCAACCGGGGTTCGATCCCCAACACCCCAGATGGCCCCCCGACCCTCTAGGAGTGATCCCTGATCCAAGAATCGGCCCTGAGGGACCGGAGTGATAGCACAGTGGGTAGGGTGTTTGCCTTGCATGTGGCTGACCTGGGTTTGATTCCCAACATCCCATATGGTCCCCCAAGTACTGCCAGTAGTAATTCCTGAATGCAGAGCCAGGAGTAACCCTTGAGCATCACTGCATATGACCCAACAAGAATCAGCCTTGAGCACACTGGGTGTGACCCCAAAATGAAACAGAACAAAAAGATGGTGTTGCCGTGTGTGCCCATGAGCCCACGATATTTAGGGACTCCATGACCTCATACAAAAGCCTCCAGGCACCCCCCACTTCTACCAGGAGTGGAGGGGACCGAGGGCCAGAGAGGGAGAGAAGAGGGCCTGAGATTGGGGGCCCCAAAGGTCCTGACTCGGCTGCAGAGGGGCCTTGGCCTCACACCCCCCACTAGGCCCTTCGAATGACCCCCCCGCCCCCATCCATGGTCCCCAAACTGCACTTCAGGGAGAGGCCATGGAGGAATCAGGTATGACCTCGTACGGGGTCTGCAGGTTTATTGCCATGCAGGTTTATTCTGCAGTTGCACACCGGTGGGAAATACTGAGGTGCACTGCCTTTGTGGTAGGACTTGGGGGGATGGGGCTGGATTTACAGACTCCAAGCTTGTGCAGGGAGATCAGGACATTTGCGGGGCGGGGGGAGCATAGACTGTTCCCTCCCTTCCAGCCCTCCTATTCCTGCATCGGAAGGCAGGAACCCGGGACCTGCAGGTTGGAAGAGGTTTTGGTGCATCATCTCAGACTACTGGGAGCTCAGGAGAGCTAGCTGACAGTGCCCCAGAGTGGGTGGGGCGCACTGGCTCCCCCGAGGGGCTCCCCGGCCAGGCTTCTCTTGTCCTGCTCCATGCTCTGTGTCGGGAGTGGCAGGTACATCTCTGTTTCTTGACTCTGGATGGTGTCAGGGCATGTGGGAGGCCCAGCCCGGACACTAGCTGGGAGTGGGGGTACAAGGAGCCCCCCTCTACTGCTAGAGGGAGGAGCCGTGGACAGTGCTGGGAGCTGCAGCCAACACCCCACCCGGCTCCTGAGGGTGCCCTAGAGGTGCGGCCAAGCCCCAGGGGGGTGTGGGAGTCCCCTTCCCCCACCCTCCTGGCCTTCGGGGGCCAGCGTACACCCCCTGCCCTCCCCTCTTGCTCAGAAGATGAGAGGTGCCAGGCAGTGAGACAGGGAGGGTCACTGTTGCCTGACTGCACCTGCAGGCAGACCCCTTAAGGATCAGCGCCGGATCAGGTGACTGGCCGACGGTCACAGCACCTGTCCCAAAGGCCAGCAGCAGGCAGGGAAAGCACTGGGCAGGGAGAACTGCAGTTCCCAGCCAGCACCCTGCAGGGGGAGCCAACACATTGCAGCCAGAGGAGTGACAGGGTAAAGGAGATAAATCTCTGCTTCCCCCCCGCCCCCCCCCCCCACCTCTCTGCTTTCTGTCATGACTCCCAAGCCTGCCTTTCTTTAAAGGGAACTTAGAAGGGAATGTTCTCAGGGCTGGAGGAATAGTACAGTGGGTAAGGTGCTTGCCTTGCACGCGGCTAACCCTGGTTCCTGGAGCCCTACCAGGCATGAGTGTAGAGACAGGACTGAGTCCTAAACACCTCCAGTTGGGCCAACCCTCGCCCACACCACTGCCAAAAAGAAAAAAAAATGTTGTGTTGTTGTGGGGCGGGGGGAGATATTTTAGAATATTCTTGGACCTGGCTTGACAAATTCAGCTGTCCTCAGCGTGGGTCACAAGGCTGTCTCCTTAGATGCCCAGAGCCTCAGCCAGTAAGCAGTACTGGCAGTGACACCCCCCCCCCAGCTGTGGACTGTTCAGTGCCCTCCTGGGAGCTGACCCCCTCCTCCTGGACTTTCTCCAGCTCCAGGTGGGAGCAGGAACCTGTGCCAAGTAGTAGGGACTGGAGAAGAGGTGTCAGGCCCTGAGCAGGGCGTGGGGCAGGGGAGGGGGGTGCCAGGTCCACTCCCAGAGCGGCAGCAGGGGGCCCTGGACACTGAGAGCATGACCCTCTCAGGTACCGGCCCCGGGTGGGAGCCGCCGGAGGATCCAGACACGGGCTCTGAGTGCTCACATCCAGAGGCCTCCCCGTCACCACGCTTCGTGGCCACGAAGACCCAGGCGAACCAGTCGGGGAAAAAGGTTCCGGCTTCCGTGGTCCGCTGTGCCACCCTCTTACACCGCACCCCTCCAGCCACCCAAACCCAGACGTTCCGCACTCCAAATTCAGGATCTCCGGCAAGCAAGGCAACCGCAGGTACCAACGGCTTCCATCACCCCACACGTGTGCCCTTCGTCCCCTCCCGGCTGTGCCCGGTGTCACGGTGGCCCTGCCCGAGTGGGAATGGGTTCCCAGGGCTCCCCGGCGACATCCGTGTCCTGGCTCTGCCCTTGCTGGCTGCGTGCCTCCGGGGAGCCCTTGAACCTCTCTGAGTTTTGGTTTCGTACCTTAAATCAGAGGATTCTCTGAGGTGATTTTTGCAAACGTTTCATCTTTAGAAAAGCAAAGGAAAAAACTCTTTTCATAGCCCCCCAAGTTCTGAACCAAGGAGTTTTAAATTTTCTTTTTCTGAATTCAAACATTTGAACTTGGTTTTATAGTTTATATAAAACCTGTGGGGCTAGAGCACAGCGTGTAGGGCATTTGCCTTGCACGCAGCCGACCCGGGTTCAATTCCCAGCATCCCATATGGTCCCCCAAGCACCACCAGGAGGAATTCCTGAATGCATGAGCCAGGAGTAACTCCTGTGCATCGCTGGGCGTGACCCACAAAGAAAAAAAAAATGTTTTTCAACCTCTTGCTGCCAAGTCAGGACCAATTCTCCTGACCCACTTTCCTGCCGGGCAGCAAGCTCCTTGGGGCCGAGCCACGGCTGTCTCCTCGGACAGAGCACGTGTGATTCCCTTTTCCACAGTCCTCACCACTCCCTGCTGCCTCCCAAGCTCACGGCTGGCCGCATGGCAGGTGTCATTTCTCATTGTGATCACATGATTGCCTGTCTTCCGTCCTGCTCATCCATATCCATCACCTTCCCTGGACCCCCGAAGCATGCATTTACAACCCACACCTTTCAGAAACCCTGTCTGAGGACCCACCTCTCCAAAGATGAGTGGGTGACTGAGAGCTCTGTCCTCCGGGGCTCCGTTCTCCTCACCCTCCCGTGAAAGCCCTCCACCCCCAGCCATAACCCAGCAGAAACCAACGCGTGTCACTCCAGCGTTGGGTGGGTCTCTGCGGAAGGAGAGTTGGGGTGGCAGAAGGTTGAGCAGATGGTGAAAGGCTTCGCGTTTCCCCCAGGGAGACAGATGGGACACACCGTGTGTCTCCTGCCCACGCACGCAGCACCTGGGAGCAGCCAGCCAGGCCTGCCTGCCTGCCTGCCTGCCTGCCTGCCTGTGGGGGTCTGTGGCATGGAGGATGGGTGTGAGATGGTCCTCGGGGACTGTGGGTCTTGCGGTCTCCCTCCGAGCCCCGCATCCATCTGTCCAGCGCTCATGCGATCAGACCCTGAATTCAGTCTGCCGACACAGCCGATGGGACGAGGGCTGATGGAGGGAGGCAGGGGTGTTGGCCTCTGCTTTTTGGTTCCGGAGGCTGGTCTTGGCGAGGATGGCTTCCTGCCGTTTCTGAGGATCCAGTTTTTTTGTGCGTGGGTCTCCCCAAAGGAGAGTGGCCAGGGTCCCTGGAGGTAATGGCCTTCCTAGGCTGTGAGGAGAAAGAAAGGGTTCCTCGGTGGGAGGAACCAGCTCCACCAGACCCTGCAGTCCTGCATCTCCAGTCTTGCCCGCCCTTGGCTCTGTGGCAAGGTGGGGTTTGCATCTGCAGGGCTTGGGAGAAGGATGCTGCTAAGTTAGTGGGCTGGGGGCAGAGCCTGACAGCGAGCTCTGGGCCTCCGCGGCTCTGCCTTGCCTGCCTTCCTGTGGCCCAGGGTGCTGGGGTGCGGGGGTGGTCCTCCCCGAAATGACAGCCAGGGGAGGACAGAGGTGTGCCTGCACCCTTGCTCTCAAGCAGCCCCCACCTTCCTGTGCGTCTCTATGCCTTTGGGGAGAACTTCACGTACCGTACCCACCACACAGGCCTCAGCTGGAGGAGCCCCGGGCTTCGGCGGAAGTACAAAACGTGCGCGCCCCGGGACTGTTTATGAATGGGGCAGGGGGAGGGGAGGAGGGCAGGTAGTGGGGCTCAGCTCAGTAACAGTCAGTGCTGCTGTTCCATGCTGCTGTTTTCATGGGTTCGCCTGAAGATGGGGGACACGAGGATGTAGATGGGGACTCACATCCCCGCCCAGACTTTTTCTAGAAGAAACTCTGCCAGGTCCCAAGCGTCGGCTCCTGATTCGGCCTCTTCTACAGATCTATACCAGCTTGGTTTCCCCCCACCCCCACTCCCAGTCCCCGATTTCTCACTAGGGAGGGCTTGGGAGGCTGTGGCAGAGCCATGACTGGCTCACTGGCGGTGATGGGTGGCAAAACTCAGGAGCTGAGCACCCCCCCCCCTTGTTCCAGGCCAGGCTAGAAGCATCTGCTTCTTCCTCTCGCAACCCCTTCTCACCCGATGGACACAGCCCCAGGGCGAGCCCAGCCAGAGATGCCCCTGCTTGGTGACACGCTAATTTTGAGTCCATTTTGGGTTGTGGCAGGATCAGAAACGTCTTCCTGTTGCCCAGGTTGAGGACAGTGGGGGTCTCCCACACTTTGCCAAGTAGCTCTGCCTGGACAGTGAGCAGCTGAAGGCCTTTTGTTGGTGCTTTTCATTGATTTGGGTTCTGGTGGACCCAGGGCTTCATCTGTGCCGGGCACATGTGCTCCAGGGGCCACTCCCTGAGGGACACTGCTGTGTGTCCACACTGACACTGCAGGCACGACCTGGTGGGCTGCCTATGGTGGCTGCACAGCCAGGCACTGTAGGGGCTGCAGCCAGGGGTGGGGACAGGGTGTAGTTCAGTAGCCGCCTCTGGCTTCCCTTTCCCTCACCCAGCCACCCTGCATAATCCCAGCCCCCCACTTCCCAATGCCCTGAGCTCCTGCCCTGACAGTGTGAGAACCCAGTGGCCTCTCCCCAAGCAGGGACCCCCCTACAAGGCCCTTAAGGATCCTGAGATTTTGAAAAGTGACTTTGCTGGCCCCCTCTGTTCTGGAAGTCTGCGGTATCCACCTGGGGCTGGGCTCAGCACATCGGAGACCCTAATGTGAAGGGCTGGCCTGGGGAAATGGGGGGGCACTCATGCCAAACTGACTTTGGATCACACCCAGCCCCCTGACAGTGCCAGGGGCCACATGGAGACCCCATTGTCCTCCACTGGACACCGCCTCATTGCCTCCTACAGGGCTCTGGGGACCGGGGATGCTGTCCTCTGGGGTGTCAGGTGACACCTGGCAAAGGATGTGCCTTGTGGGGTCACACTGGGTGACCTCTTCCTCCAGTTACTGGGCTCCCTCTGCCCGGTGACCGCTAGCTGAGCAGACTGGTGACCCCTGAGCAGACCCCTACTCTGGTTGCTGGTTGCCCAGGCCTGGGCGCCCTCTGTGCAGCGGGGGTCAGCGGGCTGAGTGACAGTGTCACCTGGGGGGAGCCCGAGACCCAATAGCATCTGCATACTGGGGTGCTGGTCCCACATGTAGCCCCCTGGCCCGCTCCAGGCACCCTCAGGAGGGGTCCTCAGGGCAAGACAGACGTGCAGGCAACTACCACGAGTGAGTTGCTGGGGGGCTTGGCAGTGGGCTTCCGGCCTCCCCAGGAGAGACCCCCAGGTACTGCCTGGTCTGGCCTAGCCGCTGGCCTGCCCACCCTGGGCACTGTCCCTGTGCTGACCCACCCAATCCTGCTCTCCCTCCCAGCAGAAAGCGCCTTCAGTCGCAGAGCGGAAGGCAAAGCACAAAACCACTTTGAAGAGACCAACAGCAGCTCCCAGAACTCCAGTGGTAAGTGGACCTCAGATGGCTTTCCGGGACAGGGTCCTCACGGAGCCCAGCCTGGGCCTGGGAGGGGAGAGGGCAGGGAATCGGGGGTGGGGGGGTTGTGTGGACAAGCATTTCAGGGACCTGCCCAGGCTTTCTGTCTGGGTTTGAGAAAAAGCATGCTTGTGGTCCTTTCCGGGAGAGGTCAAGTGGCCTTTGAGCTGATGGCCCCAATGTCGGCTCCCCCTTGGGACCCAGAACCTTCCAGAACTTTCCTTCCGGCAGCACTAGCATTCAGCTCCCGCTCCTGGTGGTATTTGGTGCCCCCTGGCGGTCGCGTCTCTCAAGCCCCCTTCAAGCCGAGAGCCCCAAAGGGGTGGGAAGGCCTCTGGGGTGGTCAGGATCCTTCCATTGTGGCCAGGCGCCCCACACAGTGGTATCCCGTTTCTCAGGTTAGGACTCAGCCCCTGCTGCTACCACCGTGCAGCACCGTTTTAGAGACCACTGCGGCTGGGGTGCCCTTGTCCCACTTGGGCATGCTGGTGACCAGCTCCCGAGGGAGCAGATCCCATAGGGGACACTGTCACTCAGCCCCGAAATCTCCACTGCACCCCGGCCAGGCTCTGCAGGAGCAGACAGCTGGTTTCAGCCTCAGGGAAGGGCAGAGAGTTCCAGGCCTAGGTGGCCGGCGACCAGGGTAGGGGGTCTGCCCGGGGTCACCTGTGTTACTCCACAGGGCACTTCCACTGCCAGGTGTCACCTGAGACCCAGAGGACAGCGTCCCTGGTCCCCAGAGCCCTGCAGAAGTCACTCAGGGGGTTTCCAGTTGAGGGCCAATTGGTGTTCCCCACGTGGCCCCTGGCACTGTGGGGGGCGGGGTGTGCTCCAGAGTCAGTTTGGCCTGAACACCCACCTTGCCAACTCAGACCCGCACACAGTGGCTACTGCCCCAGACGTGCGCTCCAGCCTCCACCTCTGGCAAAGGTGTCAGCCTGAGCCCCCCCACCCCCCGACACCCCACCAACTGGTTGGTGGCAGACCAGCCTTGGGGGAGGGTTGAGGTGGTAGGAGTTTTTCTTCTGAGTAACCAAGCCGTTTGCAGAGAGTCCTGAGCAAGCCTGTGCTGAGGGAGGGGTGCCATGGGGAACCCCTGGGATTAAACAGGGCCCTTTCCTGTTGCTTGTTTTGTTTTTAGTTTTTGTTTTGTTTTGTTTTGTTTTGTTTTGTTTTTGGTCACACCCGGCTCTGCACTCAGGAATTACTCCTGGAGGTGCTCGGGGGCGAACCTATGGACTGCTGGGAATCGAACCCAGGTCCACTGCATGCAAGGCAAATGCCCTACCCGCCATGCTATCGCTCCAGCCCTACACGGGGCCCTTTAAACCCGGGGTTTCCAACTGTTTTGCTCCTGTGGGCTGGTGTAGATGTGAGGAAGGGTGTCAGTCGGTCCCCCAGCCTCCCGCCCTGCTTGCTCCCTCCCCCTCCTCCCCTCTCCCCTCTGCTGGAGATGGCCTGTGTGCCAGGCAAGAGGACCGTTCTCGTGGACAGGGCTGGACACCACTGCTTTAGCCCACAGTTTGCTGGTGGCTTCTCCTCGAGGCCACAGGGTGAGAATGTCCGGGCTGGTGAGGGTCCACCCCTCCCCCATTCCTCCTGCCCCCACGACTGCCACCCATACACCGAGCCGCAGGGGCATTGATTGAGCATTTACTGTGTGTGTGCCTGGTACTGCCCCCGACGTGTGCCTCCCGTCCCCCCCCTTGTGCCCGAGGCGCCCGTGGCCCTGGAGAGGTAGAGGCAGGCCGGGTTCCACACTGGAAGGGGGCAGGATCAGGATTGGCCCAGCTCCCTGTCCAAATCCTCCCTCAGAGCAGAGAGGGTCCAGGGAGGTGCCCCCGCCCTCTGTAGCCCCCTAGAATTTGAGCCTTTGAAGCCCCTGGCTCTGGGAGCCCTATGTGTCCAACCCCAAACAGGGTAGCAGTCAGGAGGGTCGCTCCAGCTCCAGCACCGGGTGGGATTTAAGCAACCCCCTACTCTCCCAGGCATCCCTCCCCCGCCCCCACCTACAGACGAGCGATGGCTGGGGCTGGGGGCGGGAGCAGTAGGCAAGGCAGGTCAGCGACCTCCCCAGACCTCCAAAGCCCCCAAGGACACAGGGAGCCCAGCCCTAGACACAGGGAGGAGTTTGGACAAGGGGGCAGAGCAATGCCCTCGGGAATGTGACCACTCTCCCTGCGTCCTGGTTCCTGACCCCTGGGGGGCCTCATCAGGACACCTCTCCCAAGCCCTGGCTCTTCATCATCCTCTTCCTCGTGCCTGCCCATTGCTCCTTCCTGCTCCTGCCTTCCTCTGGCCCGCATCGGGCTCCATACGGCATGAGTGTCCGTCCCTCTGTGTCCCTCCTGCTCCCTGCACCCCTGCCCCCGCCCACTGTCTCCTTTGCTCCTCCCTGGGGCCTCCCCTGGGACCCCCCCCCTCCCGTCCTTCCTCCCCTCCTCCCTCTGCCCTGCCGCCTGGTGCGCCCAGGCTATACTCTGGGCCGGGTTGCGGTTAGCCCCACCCCCTTTCCCTGGCCGAGGTAGAAAGCTGAGCACCCTCCCAGGGGGCCCTCCCCAGCTCTGGGTTCCCAGCGTGTCGTGCCTGTGCCCTAGGCTGGCCCCTAGTAAACACTCAATCCCAGGCTGCGCATTCTCCTTCTGTGCCAGGGGTGTGGGCAGGCTGAGCCCCAATTCTGGCCCCTCCCTGCACGTCTGGGTCCCCAGCTGGCCCCGCCCTAACGTGGCCGCCCCTTCTCTCTCCAGAGCCCTACACGTGTGGCGCGTGCGGGATCCAGTTCCAGTTCTACAACAATCTGCTGGAGCACATGCAGTCCCACGCAGGTGAGGGGGTGGCCGGGGGCCAGAGCCAGCCTGGGGCCACTCTTTCTATGTGCTTCATTGGGGTGTGGGGGGAGGTGCCCCACCCAGGTTTGCTGCAGGCCACATCCAGCGGGGTGCTCAGGAGCTAGTCTCACACTCTCAGGGCTGCTCTCCATAAGCGCTCTGGAGCCTGCCTGGTGCTAGGGGTGGAACCCAGGGATCCCACATGCGCTCCAGCCCTTTGAACACCGCCCCCCCCCCGACTCTTCTCTAGGATTTTCAGGACCCCCAGTCGGGCAAACGGAACATGGAGGGATCAGGTTGGGGTGTCTGTGTTCAGTGGGCGTGTAGGGGGCTTGGTGGGGGCTGATCAGGCAGGGGGTACAGAGGATGGAGTCAAAAGGCTTCCAGACCCCTGGGCCGGGACCAGAGGCCAGCAGGGAGCCAACAGGGATGGAGACACAGAGGCGGGAATTGCGTGGGGTTGAACGTGGGGCTGAGTGGAGGCACCGTGGCCGGCTTCTGCCCCCGTGGCCGTCACCAGGAGGCCCTGTCTGCTGAGCCCTGTCCTACAACCTGAGCATGTGCCAGCGTGTCCGGGGGCGTGTGGCTCCCCAGCTTCCCTGCCTGTGAGCCTCGCTGACCAGCCCTCCCCCAGGCTTAGGCCGTGGGTCCAGAGACCAGCCGTGTAGCACGCAAACCAGTATGACACGGCCTCCCCTCAGCTCTGGGACCACCCCACCGGCTTCAGGCCTTCGCTTGAGGCCCCAGGTCCACAAATTGATTCCACCCCATCGGCCTTTCAAACCAGGCGCCACCCACTCTGATCCATTGTCTCGGGGAGTCCTGGAAACACCCAGGGAAGCCCCAGTGCTCAGGGGCTTAATAATCACCCTTGTGGTCACATCACAGCCCAGTGCAGAGACCTTAGGCAGGTGGCCTTTAAGGGGGTCGCTTGGGAGTCCGGCTCCTTCCTTCTCTGGCTCCATCCTCTGTTTTAACTGCCCTTCCTCTCCCGAGTGGGGGCACCCGTCCTGCTCTGCCCGAGACCCCCAGGGACACGTTTGCATCCATAGAGCAGCTCAACCCTGGCAGAGGTCACAGGATTGGGGTGGAGATGGAGCCCTGGTGATTCCTGTCCCTCAGGAGGCGCGGGGGGCAGAGCCAGGACAGGGCCTTGTGACCAAGGGGCCTGCCACGAAGCTGCCCATGTTCCAGCAGGGGGCCATGGCGTGGCCTCATTTGCAATTCTTAAGGCTTTGGGATCACTTCCAAGTGACCTGAGGGCACACCAAGGACCGTCTCTGTGAGGGAGACGCGGGCCAGCCTCTGCTCCCTGAGGTGTGGCCACTTGGTTGGCTCCCTTCTTCCTCGGTTCACCTTTTGCTCAAACGGCTCCGCTATCCACGGGGCACTAGCTCTCACAGTCTTTGGGGAAGGCCAGTGATGGCGGCCATGTCTGGGTGCCTCCCAGCATGGAGGGCGGTTCGGGGTGGGGGAGCACCATAGTATGGTGCCAGGGATCCAACTAGGGCCCCCACATCAAAAACACATACTCCAGCCCTTCCGGTCCCCACCTGCTTCATTTCTAGTGGGTTCCAACTCAGGACACATCCCGTCTGGCTCTCTTGCTGCCCTGCCTCCTGGGGTTGTCCCGTGAGGCAGGGACATGGTCCCCTTCTCAAAAGGAAGGGCGTGCATATGCTGCCTGAGCCCAGGCGCTGCTTGTGCCCACGTGGCCAAGCACATGTGGTGCCCAAGCATCTCCCCTCTTGAGATGTGCACTTTCATGCTTTCCTGTCTAATGCTGGGGTGTATGTAGGGGCTCTCTCCACTCTTGGAGAAGCCCACGTTCTCTCTTGAGCACATCTCTCTCTCTCTCTCTCTCTCTCTCTCTCTCTCTCACTCTCTCACTCTCACTCTCACTCTCTCTCTTCCCCCACCTCCACACCTTCAAAAACCCACCACGTTCTGTTTTACTTCAAAAAAAAATGGCACCGGCCTGTCATCACTGGTACCCATGGAGACTCCTGCTTTCTGCATCTCGTCACTCTCACACCCTGAGCCACCTCCACACACCCAGACCTGGCTGCAAGGGGGATGGAGGTCGCTTATGTACCCCCTGCCTAGGCAGCCTTCAGCCTTAGCTCATGGGTGTTGAGTCTCTGAAGTCGCAGGACCTCACCGACCCCTCGCACCTAGAGGGTCCCCGAGTGCATGCGCGATGATCTCTCAGGCTGTTAATGGGTGCAGTCCATGAAAATGCAAATTGAGCTGCGGGTGAGGACCACCAGCAACCCCCTCCCCAGCACTTCCACTTGTCACTCACCCCCACCCCCACCCCCGGCCCCCACCCAGGAGCAGGGACTGCTTTGTTCTGGTCCAGCGCTGGCCGAGAATGCCGGCCCCGCCATCCAGAGCAAAGCCAGCCGGATCGCAGCCAGGCAGAGTCCGGATTAAAGGATTGACTCCGTGGAGAGAAATTAAGCGTCATGATCTGTGCGTTCACCCCCGCAGATAAGGGGGGATCAGCGTGGAATGACAGCAGGGCTCATTAAGAAGCTGCTGAATGGGATGGGGAATTCCCACGAATCTTCTTCCTGCCTGCTGCAAGAAGGCCGGGCTGAGCCCTGGTGACGGGGGTCGAGCGTGACAAGGGCACTTGGGGTGAGTGCTCAGCACGTGGCTGGCCTCATGGCGGGATGTCCCCATACAGAGGAAGAAACGGAGATGTGTGGCAGTGGCAGTGGGCAGGCTGTCGGGATAGGTGGTACCTGTTTGCTCTACTTTCCATCTCGGGAAACTAAGGCACACACAGTCACGGTGACTTGGCCAGGGCTTGGGAGTCACCAGCAGGCTGCGATTCTAGCCCTCACGGGAAACTATAAGCCTGAGCTCTCAGTGGATGTCCTCCGCCCCACCACCACCACCCCGCTGCTCCTGATTCCACGGGACCCCAAGCAGGGGCACAGCTGAGAGGCTTTCTGGGTCACACCTGGCGATGTGATGCTCAGGGCTCTGCACTCAGGAATCACTCCTGGATGTGCTCGGGGGGCCCTATATGGGATTCCAGGGATCGAACCCACGTCAGCCGTGTGCAAGGCAGATGCCCTCCCTGCCGTACCATCGCTCCGGCCCCCTCTGTTGGACTTTCCTGAGGGCTGTCTTAGCATGCAGGGTCGGCATCTCACTGTGGCTTGGTGGCTCAGGAGACGGCGCAGCGTTTCTTGTGGCTTCTTTGCTGTTTGAGAATCTTCCCTGGAGAAAGAAGTGTCTCTTCAGATCCTTCTCCCCTTCTTCCACAGCTCCTATTACCGAGTTGTAACAGTTCTTTCAGTCTCATGGGTTGGGGTCTCTATAGATGCACGCTCTGAGGCTCCGGGTCTGGCAAATATGCATGCTCTACAACCCAGGATCTCAGCAGATGCGTGCTCTGCGGCCTGGGATTTCTGCAAGTGTTTCCTCCTGTTCTGCGGACTCTTTTCATTCTCGTGATATTATCTTTTGAAGTACAAATGGTTTTCATTGTGATGATGTCGTCTCTTTATTTTTTTTTTCTTTTATTATGTTTACATCATACCTCAGAAGCCGTTGCCAAACCCAAGGTCAGACCAAAGATTTAACACCTGTCTTCTTACGGGAGCTTCGTGGTTTGAGGTCCCACACACACACACACACACACACACACACACACACACACACACACACACACGTGTCCACACTCGATTCTGAGTTAATATTCATCAGATGTAATGTGAGGTAGGGATCCAGCTTCATCCTGTCCCTTGTGCATATCCAGTTGTCCCAGCACCACTGTTGGTGAAAAGACTGTTCTTTCCTCCAGTGAATTGTCCTGGGGCCCCTGCCAAAAACAATTTGGCCATAAATGCAAGGGTTTATTTCCAGATTCCAAATACTGTTTCATTGATCAATATATCTTTCTGTATGCCAGTGTGCACTGTATTTGATTATTCTAATCTAATCAGGAAACATGAAACCTTCCAACTTTTGTTTTTTCTTCAGTATTGTTTTGGCAATTCTTCATTTCCTTCATTTCATGTGACTTGTAGGATCAACGTAGCAAACTGTGAAAAAGTCTGCCAGAGTTTTGATTTATGTGCATTCCAGATCAATTTGGTTAGTATTGCCATTTTAATAACATCATCTTCCAGTTTAGGAATCACAGAATGTTTTGCAGTTAAGTATTTCAGTTCTTTCATACATATTTTTAGTTTTCATGAGTAAGTCCTGCACATCTTGCGTAAATTTATGCCTTAGTATTTCATTTTTTTGAAAGCTATTATAATGGATTTTTTTTAAAAATGCTTTCAGTGTTTATTAATAGTTTCTGTATAGCATTGATCTTTATTTTGCAATCTCGATAAATTCACCTGTAGTTTATTAATGGGGCGGGGGTGGGGCGAGGCAGAAAGATAGTAAGGTGCACACACCTTGCACACGACCAACGCCGGGTTCTGTCTCCAGTGACCCATAAGGTTCCCCTGAGCCCCACCAGGAGTGATTCCTGAGTGCAGAGCCAGGAATAAACCCTCTGAGCACAGCCAGGTGTGGCACAAAAAATAAAGACAAAACAAAATTTGTGTGCATGTGAATTTAATAGCCTTTCCTGTCCACACGTTGTGTCACTTGCAAATATGGGCAGTTTTGCTTTTTCGCATTTAAATCTGATGTCCTTTCTTTCTTTTCCTGGCCGTCTAATATAACTGTTTTTTAGAGGTTTATCTAGCTTTTTTTAAGGTTTGTTTGTTTGTTTGTTTGTTTTTGGAGGGGAAAGGGGGTGCATACCTGGCAGTGTTTCGGGTTTACTCCTGACTCCACTCCAGGGGACCATATGTGGTGCCAGGGATCGAACCTGGTCCAGGCACATGCAAGCAAACAAGCACCTACATGCTGTGCTTCCCTCTCTCCAGCCCAGAGTTCTATCAGCTCAGTAGATTCAAGCATAAGAAAGAGGTTGCAGAAGTTTTTTGCTCTTCCTTGTTTGATGAGAATTGAATCTTGAGTGGGTGTTGAAATTTTTTCATATATGAATATGGTTTTTACGTCTCTAGAGATAATTCCTTTTGTCTCCCTCGGCATAAAAATATCAAAACGGATTGGTTTATTATTAAGCGCAATTTACATTTCTAGTATAAACTCAACCATGATGTATTATTATTTGTATTATACTCTCTTGTCTTCTAAATTTTGGAGGGGTGGTCGTCTCTCTCACCCTGCTTGGGGACCCAGGTCCACTCCTAGTGATGCTTAGACTGACAGGGCCGGACAGTGCAGTCCTGCTCAGTCCAGTGTGGGGGTTCTCTGGGGTCACACCTACACGTTCATGGGATACGGAGCACCAAAACTGGGGCCTCACACAGGCAGAGCATGTGCTCCATCCCTTTGAGCTATCTCCCTAACCCCTAGTTGGCTAATTTTTTATTGTAGCACTGTAGCACCGTCCTCCCGTTGTTCATTGATTTGTTCAAGAGGGCACCAGTGACGTCTCCATTGTGAGACTTGTTACTTTTTTTTTTTTTTAATTTTTTTTTGTAGGAGTACTGCTATTTATTCAGCCACTGATTAGCTGATTGAATTGTGCATGAACTCCACCTTACT
>JAOXYA010000028.1:5006622-5028849 GCA_028565675.1 Sorex palustris | reverse complement strand
ACACAGTAACAACAAGTCTCAAAATGGAGACGTTACTGGGCCCGCTCGAGCAAATCGATGAACAACGGGAGGACAGTCTAATCCTGAACCTGAGTAACAGGAACATGTATGTGTTAAGAGTATTTAAGGCAGGGGTAGGAGAGACGATTCAGGGTTGGTTAAGCTGCCTGTGCTACACGAGGCCACGGCCATTCTACCCCCGCAGCACACTGCCAGGAGTGAGCACTACCAGGTACCCAAAAGCTGGGAAATAAATAAGAACACTTTGGTTTTAACAAAATAGAATTACCCATATTTATGGTTCTTTGGTTTTAAGCAAGCAAGGAATGTACTTATTTATTTTGACTTTTTGGGCCACACCTGGCGATGCTCTGCATTCAGGAAGCACTCCTGGGGATGAGGGTGCCTGGACTTGAACCCGGATCGGGCACATGCAAGGCAAACGCCCTCCCCGCTGTACCATCTCTCCAGCCCCGTAGCAAAGAATGTATCACAGTTGTTTAGGAGACTCTCATGGTTAAATGTAGCCACGGTCATGGTCACGGTCCTCCCGTTGTTCATTGAATTGCTCAAGCGGGCCCAGTAACGTCTCCATTTTGACACTTGTTGTTACTATCACTCCAGCCCATTAATAACAAATAATTAATAATTAATTAATAATTAAAAGTTTATATGCTTAATTGTTTTAGAGGCTAGATAATTATTATCATGGCTACACTTGGGCTGGAGCGATAGCACAGCAGGTAGGGAGTTTGCCTTGCATGTGGCCGACACGGCCAAGCCGAGTTCAATTCCTCCGCCCCTCTCAGAGAGCCCAGCAAGCTACTGAGAGTATCTCACACGCACGGCAGAGCCTGGCAAGCTACCCGTGACGTATTCGATATGCCAAACACAGTAACAAGTCTCACAATGTTACTGGGCCCGCTCGAGCAAACCGATGAACAACGGGAGGACCGTGACCGTGAACTCTTTCTCCTCCTCCTCTTTCTTCTCTTTGTCCTCCTCCTCCTCCATCTCCTCCTCCTCCTCCTCCTCCTCTCCTCCTCCTCCTCCTCCAGGGAGGCTGATTCCTACCAACCCACCTGGCAGCATCCCGTTCAACTTTGGAGGTGCAGAGCAAAAGGATTGCAGAGCCCTGGTGAGGAGGGGACAGTCCGTGACAAGGCTGCAAAGGGACAGGTCCCTCAGGAAGTCTGCTTACACACCCCGCCGGCGCGCTCCTTGCTCTCCTAAACTCCCAAGAAACACCCGAGGAAAAACTCTGCAGGGCGTGTTCTCCACTGTGATGGCCACAACCGCTGCCTTCTGGGGCGCCCTGAGCTCCCACCCAACCACCTGCTTCAGCCCAGACTCAGGCTTCTTCACGTGTGGGTGCCTGGAGAGAATGTCAGGGGGGCCAGCACACTTCCTCCAGGAAGCCCCCACACCCCTGACCCACCAAGAAGGATGGGGGTGAAGCTGGGGAGCACACAGAGAAAGCAGGTCCCAGCAGACGGCCCGGCAGGGGCCAGGACTTGGGTACGAGCTAGCCGAGGCAGGCAAGAGGGCATGTGCCGGGTGCTGGGGCAGCTGCCCCTGGCCTGCCGAGCTGGACGGAACTGCATCCAGAGCTGCCTCGGGTACGACAGCTACACCTGTGCCCGCCCCCGGCGAGACGTCGTCAGTTGGAGGACTGTTGCTTTCGATGGAACCCAAAGGCTCAGTGAGGCTCCGTCTGCCTCCCCACCCCACCCAACCCCTCCCCCGAGGACGGCAAGTGGGGGCCACCCCTGTCAGGGCAGCGGGGCGGCTGGGAAGGGGCTGCCCCTCTTCACTGTGCTCTGTGTGCTAGGCCAGTTATGGTGAACCAATGATAACATGTTTTCCCTCCTCTGTGCCCCTCCACCTGACCCCCTCCGACACGTCAGGGTTTTCAGGAAGATTTCGTTCATCTTCCTCTCTCTCCTCTGGGCTCCAGGGGGGTGGCGGGCAGACGCCTGCCTGCCTTTCCCCGCAGGAGGCCCACGGGTTCTGCTCCAGGAGAGGCCCCTGGCCCGGCCTTTGACGAGGGTGCAGATGATTTCCCTCTCTTCCCCACTTAACAGGCCGCCACTGCTGCACCTCGCCCATCCTTCATGCGTGCAGGGGCATTGCTAGGTTGGGCATCGGTACCAGGTCCCCGCCCCACCAAGCATCTCCACTCTTCGAACCAAAGTTCCTTAAAGGGGCACAGCCCAGCCGTGCCCTCAACCTCAGGGGGCCTGGGAGCCCAGGGGTCTTTCAGCAGCTCAGGGGGAGCAAAGACCAGGGAGCCCGCAAGGAGCCAGAAGAAGAGGCGGCCCCTTTCCCAATCCAGGAGCCCAGGACCCCACCCCTACCGCCCCCGACCACCGCCAGGGTAGCAGCTACAGGGCCTGGCCAGCCAGGAGAGAGCAGGGCCTGGAGGTCAGGGGGGGAAACAGAGGCTCACAGACACCCCCGCCCCCACCCAAGAGTGGGCAGCGTCTCCTGGACCGTGCAGCTCCCAAGCATCAGGAAATTCCTTTTGTACAACCGCCCTGAAGCAGAGATATTTTTAAAAGCATCAGTTAATTTCCGTCGTCATCGTCCTCATCTGTTCCCACCCCCCACCCCCACCCCACCCTGCCCCTGACACCTCACACCTCACATTGGTGATTCTTCCACATCAGGTAAAAAAAAAAAAACTCTTGAGAAGGCCTTGGTGCCCCGCCCCACGCCCACCCCACCCCTCCCTCAGTGACTGCGTGCGCGCTCCCCGCCCGCCCTTTCTCAGTAGTACGACGTTCTAGGCAATACCACGGGCACAGCTGACTGTGTCACTCTCCTGAGTGCAAGAAAACTCAAGTCATCTTAAAAAAAAAATAAATAAAAAAAATAAAAACAAAAAAAAAATTTACAAAAAAAAAAAAAAAACACACTCAAAAAAAAATATCTTTTTTAGGCCAGAGTTTTTCTACAGGTATTAATGAATATTTTTCTTAATCCTTATAAGTTTTATGTGTTTAATATTTCTTAATACCGGTAGCATTAATTTATACTTTTGTAGCAACACAATATTTTTATAAACAGCCAGCGCTTGGCTCAAGTTCCCCACGAGAGGTTTGCGTCGGGCTGCTTGGGGCCCCGCGCGCCATGTACTGTATTTAAAGATACCCAGTGTCACCCTTGCTGTGTTAATGAACAAGATGTCCCTTGCGGTCTCCTGTGTCGTCGTGTGGACCCAGCAGGTCTCTGTGGAGCCACGTGCATGGGGCTTCAGTTGTCATTTCTTGTTGTGATCTGTGAGCTCCCAAGACCCAACTTGAGGGTTTCCCTTTTAGGGTTTTTCTGTTTGTCCTTTGGGTTTTGTTTCTGGCTTTTTGGTTTTTGTTTGATTTGTTTTGTTTTTTTTCCTGGTTCACTTTATTTGGGTCCCGTTTCTCCATTTAGAGCCAAATCTCTTTATGTGACATTAAAAACCTTTTTTACTGATGTCCAATGGAGGAAAGGAATAGGAGAGGGGAAAAAAAAGATTTTTACAAAGTAATAAAATTTAAAAACGGAGCTGTTTCCATGTTGCTGTTTTTACCTAGTCTGTTATTGTCCCCCCCGCCAAAACAAAATTTGTTTTTAATAAAAAAAAAAGTGGGACATTTCCCAAGGGAGAAAAGAGGAAATGTCCCACCTGGTTCCTTCGGTTGCCAAAAGCCCCCGCCCTGAATTCAGCACCCCCAGACCCTCCCCAGCGTGAATTCTCACAACCTGCATTCCCAGTTGATGGATGCCAAGGCAACAAGACATCCTTTGAACGGTTCGAGGATCGGTTACTGAGATGATTTCCTGTCAGTGTTGTATTTATGGTTTTACAATAAAACAACCTTTAGGAAGACTGAAGACTGTGGCCTTCTCTCTGGGCTGGGGGCTGGGGTGGTCCTCCCATGAGCAGAGCAAGGCCACAGCTGGCCGCTCAGTCCGATTTTCCTTAAGGTTGGGGTGGGGGGGTGTCCACTAAGCTCTGAGCTCTCTCTGCCCCTCCAGCGCCCGGCCAAGCTCGCCCAGCAAGTGAGTGTCCCACGCAGGCCCCCCCGAGCAGGACATGAAGGACACTGCATTGTGGAATCCTGCGGTGTCTTCTCCCCACCCCACCCCACCCCGTGGCTGCCGGCAGCCAGAACGGGGTTTAGGGGTACTGTTGCTTGTCAACCACTTCCTGCCAGATGTTCAAAGGCACCCAGGATGGAGAAAGCCCTTAACCTGTGGGAACTGGGGACACCCGTGTCTGGTCACACTGTCCAGAAGTGGCTCAAGCCAAAGGCCTCACTCGGGTGTCCTTCATCCCTGGAGTGGCGGGCAGAGCCCAGGGTGGGGTGCCCACCAGGCAGCCAGCTGTGTGGTCCTGGCCACCCACTCTGCAGATGGCAACCACCTCCTAGGGCACAGTCTCATACTCTCTCAGTGGGTGTTCCCTCCCCACTCATTATTTATCCTACTACCCCCCCCCCATGCCCGCTCTCCACTCCCTTAACGCTGGGCTGAACTCCCTCACTGCCCACATCTTAGACCCCCCCCCCCCCATCTAAGATGCTGGCCCAGGTTTCCCTACCCTAACACACTTGTGGGTAAGGCCCAACAGCTCGGCATGGCCCATGACCTGGAGGGTAGTGGCCAGGGCTTTGGACAGAGTCCTCAAGGCTTCTGGGACTAAACACACATGCAGGTTTGCAGCCCGGCACTCAGGGGGAGCCAGCCAGAGCTTCCCCGAAGCCTCCTAGTACAAACCAGGCTTGAGTGTTTCCACAATGGGGAAGAGGCGGGACTTGAGTGGGGGTCTAGGGTGGGAGGGGAGAGGGCTGGCCAGCCCACTCAAAGGCCAAGTGGCACCTGCCAATGGGGAGGAGATGGTGGGACTTCGAGGAGTTCAGACTGATGATGTGTCACTTGGGTCGGCTGAGCAGATGCGTGGGGAGCCACGTGCCCGGGTTGTGGGTGGTGACAGCCCTCGTGGTAGCAGAGTTTTCTATTTTCTTTCCTTCCCCTCTCTCCAGCTCTCTCTCCCACTCCCCGCGCCCGCCATTGGAGGGGCCACACCCAGCAGTGCCCAGGCACTATTCCTGGCTCTGTGCTCAGGAATGACCCCTGGCCGTGCTGGGGGGACCATAATAAGAAACTTGGGGATTTGAACCAGCTTTGGGGACGTGCATGGCAGACACCTTAACCCCTGTACCATTTCTTTGGCCTAGTGGTTGAAGTTAAATCGAGGCATTTTAGGTGGATTTGAAACAACAAGGCATCCCACCACAAAAAAAAAAAAACAACAACCCCACCCTCCTATTTTCTGAACCCCATACTCTGAACAGACCCGGAGTCCTCACAGTGGAAGGAGAGACTTCTGGGTTTGGGTTTTGATGTTTTTGGTTTGGGGGCCACACCAGCAGTGTTCAAGGCTTACTCCTGGCTCTGTGCTTCAGGGGTCACTCCTGTCTGGGCAAGGGGGATCATATGTGGTACCAGGGAATCGGACCAGGGAGCCCATTCAAGGCTTAGCTTCTGTACTATCGCTCCAACCCTTTTCCCAGGGGATTTTTTGCAGTGAAGGTTTTGGCAAGTGTAGACTGGCCTTCCTGACTGTAGAGGCTGGAAGAGCCACAGAGAGGCCTCAACATGAGGACCTAGTCCCACCCAACTCAGCTGTACCCCTTAACATGTGCGATATGTATGTAACACTGGTGGAGCAAACTCTTTCATGAATCTGGATTTCTAAATGGCAGGATTTGGGATTGGTTGGCTTTTGATCAGTACCAGGTTGTACTTTTTTTTTTTCGCTTTGTAGGTCACACCTAGTGATGCTCAAGGGTTACTTCTGGTTCATGCACTCAGGAATTACTCCTGGCAGTGCTCAGGGGACCATATGGGATGCTGGGAATCAAACCCAGGTTGGCCGTGTGCAAGGCAAACGCCCTACCCGCTGTGCTATCACTCCAGCCCCCAGTACCAGGCTGTACTTGAGGTCTACTCACAGTCGTGTTTGGGGGACTGGGCCGTGCTGGCACTGAATCCAGAGGTCCCTACCACGAGCATGCACTCCAGCCCTTTGAGACCCTTCCTGGACTTGGATGCTCCAGGTTTAAATGGTGAGGCCATAGCCCCCACCCGCCAGCCCGGCACCTGGGACCAGCAACCTCCTCTGGCATTTGTTCTTCTAGTCACTTCTCCCTAGTGGGCGATTTCCTGTGTTCAGTCCCCTTTCCCGACCCTGCCACGCAGAGTCCTGCCACAGGTTCCCATCTCTTCCAGAACACATCCCTCTCTCAGAACCCGAGCGTCCCCAGCTCTAGAGTTTGGGGCCCAACGAGAGGGCAGGAGGTCTTTAGGTGGCCTGAAGGAGGGACTGCTAGGCTCTGTAGCCCCAAATCCTTGCCCATGGATCCACCCCCTCTCCACGAGCCCTGCAGTCCCTTCCCTGGGGGCTTCAGGGGCCTTCATGGAATCCACATGTGTTCACCCCATGGGCAGAGCCCAAGAGACCTTAAGTCAGACGCCTGCAAATGCTGTGTCCAGACTAGAGGCTTTAGGATCCATGGTCTCCAGCCAGGCGGGTTCCAGAACAGTTTCCTCTTCTCTGGCTCCAGAGAGCAGCCGGGTCCAGGCTGGGACTTTGGGTCCAGGACCTAGAGATTTGCCTAAGACACAAGGTCGAGGTCACTGAAACTTCTCCTGGAGCACAGAGTGAGGCACCCCAGGAAAGGGACCTTGAGAGGGCCTGGTGGTAGGCACTGAGCACTTGGGTTGTGGCCTAAGTGAAATGTAACACGTTGGCCCGGGAGGGCTTGTTAGGACGTGGGGGCGTGGGGAGGATGGGATCTGGGCAAAGAACAGGACAAGCGATTTACTTTGGGCTGGTGGGCTGCTTGCCCTGACCCCACTGGGCACGCTGGACAGGGGGTCCAAAGGTCTTTCTTCTGATGCTGGGATCCACTGATGCCCCCCGCCTAAACTTTCAGCCTCTCTCAGGAATGAGCATCCAAATCTGTTCCCTCTTTCCTGGCCTTATTCAGACTGATCACTCTTTATCCTACAGCCCAGCAAGCAGATCCATGTGGTTCACAGTTCAAGCTTTGTGTAGCCAACAAAGTGCAGCAAAGTTCCAACACGCACTGTTTCACATCTGGGGGCGAGCTGGGGCTTCCTGGTGCCACCACTCGGCCTCCCCAGCTCCTTCTACCACCTCGTTGCCCGTCTGAGGCGAATGAACAGTCGGGACAACGCAGTAGCAGGAGTCTCAGGCTCCATCTTTAATTCAGCCCAGGTGGCTGGCCCGGCCCCGAGACAGACCCTGGTGTGCGAGGTCGCTGAGGCTTGGTGGTCCCCAGGCAGGCACAGCTCAATCAGCGGGAGGTGGGCAGCAGCTCCTCGTCTCCTGCAGACAGAGAAGGCCAGGGGGTGGGTTGGGGCTCTCCTCTCTGCCCCCTGCCCAAGGGTTGCCTCAGGGAGGAGGGGACGTGGGCTCAGCAGAGCCTGACCCTGCACCCAGAAACTTCTGCTTGACCTCTAAGGGACTGGCAAGCTCCCTGAAGCGCCCGCAGAGCAGGGGTGTTGCCGCCATCCTGCATTTGGGCCCCGCTTTCCCAGGGGAGACGGGCCCGGCCATCTTCCACAGTGGCCGTTTCCTGAAATGCTGTGACTTGTCATTACGGTGAGTCCCAGTACTGCTTCTGAGCAGAAGCTCACCAGCCCTCAGGATGTCTGGGAAGGAGGCACTTGGAGCCCATTAACAAAGGAGAAAGCCAAGCTGCTAAAATGCCCGCTTTGGGAACTGGAGTGATAACATAGCGGGTAAGGCAATTGCCTTGCACGCGGACAACCCGAATTCGATTCCCAGCATCCCATATGGTCCCCTGAGCATCACCAGAAGTAATTCCTGAGTGCAGAGCCAGGAGGAACCCCTGTGCATCACTGGGTGTGACCCCCAGAATAAAATAAAAAATAAAATGCCCGCTGTGGCTGTTCCCAGCTCCCCAGCTCACAGCTGCCCCTGCCCAGAGCCCTCCTGGGCCATCCCCACAGGATGGGGTATGGTTGGGATGCGCCATGGAGTTGACCTCATTGACTCTCTTGGGCCCAGACAATGGACAGGCAGGTCAGAATCCAAAATCACTGGATCTCATCAACGGCCAAGATCCAGAGACTCTAAAACAAAGCTCCCAGAAGAGAGCGATGCAGAATCTCCTTCCCCCATGCCAGGCTGTCTTCACTGGGGCCCCCTGGGGGGAGAGCGGGTTGAGTTTCCATCCCTGCCCCAAGCAGAACCCCAGCAGCCGAAAACCTCCAAAACCCAGCCACAGCCATGCTCAAGGCCCCTCTCCACATGCTCGGACGAGCCTCACGCATGAAGGAACCAGCAGAGGAACCCAGAAGGAACAAGCAGGTCAGAATCCGGAATCACTGGGCAGAATCCAGATCTCAACTCTGCAGACTCCACCTCCCCCCAGGCTGTGCATCTGGGCCCCGATTCCCACCTACTCCCCCCCCCCCCCGCGGGACCTACCATCACCAGGCATGCCGCAATACTCCTTGCATTCCTTCTCCGAGTAGAACTTGTTCCCGTTTCCTTGGCACCCTCCGTAGCTGAAAGGGACGCACTTGCCCTTGGCTGCATCAAATGCCCAGAGTTCCATGAACCCTGTGCAGGGGCCTCTGACGATGGGGAGATTGCAGGCCGCTGCGGGGA
The DNA here is from genome assembly GCA_028565675.1 of Sorex palustris. NCBI lineage: Eukaryota > Metazoa > Chordata > Mammalia > Eulipotyphla > Soricidae > Sorex > Sorex palustris. The sequence goes on along the minus strand of JAOXYA010000028.1, from coordinate 5,020,142 downwards.
GGTGAGGAGCATGAGTCAGCCTGTCCACTGCCAGCTGATGCACCCACCGAAGACAGGGCACAGCTCTTCAGCACCCCGAAGCCCTCTCGGGGGTCTTTGCCTCCACAGCAGCGTTCAGGGGGCCCAGGGTCACTCCCAATGGTGCTGGTTGGGCTCTGCAATCCCAGTGACCACTAGGAATAAATATTCCAGTGCTTCTTGGGGGGCTCGGGGCTCTACCTATCAGTGCTGGGAGTGGGGATATGATGTTAGGGATTAAACCAGAAGTCCTGCACCAGCAAAGCATGCAGTCCTGGGTGGAAATTGGGATGATAACTTGACTTAAGGTCACCCGTATCCAGATGTGCATTTCCTATGGCTTCGGGAACTCACCACGAAAGCATTTTATCTCACCTGTCCCGGTTGGCAGGTGTTTTGCTGGGGGCCTACAACATCATCAAGGGGGTCCGCACTCACCCACGGTCCGGCAGGTCTGCAGACACTCCTTCTCGGAGGCAAAGTTGTTCCCGTTGCCTAGACAGCCGCCGTACTGGAAAGGCTCACAGGCCATGGACACGCCATTGTAGTAGTACCGCTTTATCATGCCCAGGCAGGGCCCTTCTGCGAAGTCCAGCTGGCAGGAATCTGGGGAGGGAAGAACAGCATTACCGAGGGCTGAGTACAGACTTCCCCAGGTTTTCTTATTGAGTTTTCATCTCTCGATGAAAAAAAAAATATCAACTCTTTTTTAGGTATGAATAAATGAATTCTCTGAGAGGTAAAAATCACTTGAAATCACTGCTCATTGGCCGGAGTGATAGTATAATGGGTAGGGTGTTTGCCTTGCACACGGCCGACCCATGTGGAGGACCATATGGGATGATTCCCAGCATCCCATATGGTCCCCTGAGTACCACCAGGAGTAGTTCCTGAGCGCATGAGCCAGGAGTAACCCCTGTGCATCACCAGGTATGACCCAAAGAGCCAAAATAAATAAATAAATAAATCACTTGGCTCTCAAAGCCATGTCCACCGGACACCAAAATCCAGACTTGTTCCCTCCCATAACATGGAGAGTGACCCAAGACCCATCACCATCTGCGCTTGGACTTGTCCGTCCAGGGCCGCAGTGGCAGTAAGTCACTTATCCATTCACACAGAGCTGACGATTCATAGAGCCAGCAATAGTGCAGGGTCCGCTCACCAGAACCCCTGAGGACAGTCTCACCTCCAGGCTTTCGTTCTGTTTGGTTTGGGGCTACACCTGACAGTGCTCAGGGCCTGCTCCCAGCTCTGTGCTCAGGAGTCACTCCTGGAGGTGCTCAGAGGTCAATATGCGGTGCTAGGGGCTTGAATTGGGGTCTGTCACATGCAGGGCGAGCACCTCATCTCCAGCCCTATACCCCCCATGCTTCTGTTTTCACTGTCCCCACCCCTGGAGTTCCTCTTCCATGAAACCTAACCTGGGCTCCTAGCATGAGCCACTCCTCGTCATCTCTGAAGGCCTTCTCGACTGTCTCTCTCCTCCTCTTCACCTACAAGCCCATTAGCTGGCCCTTCCTTTGGAGACCATCACTTCCTTTTATTTTTTTTTTAACTGCCTTCTTCCGAGACCACACAAGTCCCCCAAAAGGTAAAGAGAGTTTGCGTCCAGGACCCCAGAGCCCAGCTCTGGTATGGGGTAGAGCAGGGATCCAGTGTGAGCAGACTCGGTCGGGTGAGTCACTCCGGGCTGAGATGGACTTGGCAAAGCATCTGCATGTCCTTCACCCACAGGCTCCACCAGAGCCCTTGGAGGTCAGCCCGGCAGGCAGCTGCCCACTGGAGCAGGGGGGCACTACACCCCAGAGAACACTCTGTGATAGGAAAAGACCAGGACTGTTTATCACCTTGTGGCTAAGTCCCTATGTCCGGGGACCTTGTCTGGAACTCCCCTCTGTAGCCCCCACCCACAACAGTGCAGGGTAATGAATTTGCCTTTTTCCTGTGCCCACTCCTTGACTCTAGTAGGAAAACGAGCAACTCCATGGTGGGAAGGGCCACCAGCCGGGGCCAAGCTGCCCTAAGCCTCCCCATCAGGAATGTGGTGAGGGTAGGGCTGACCATTACCTTCACTCCTGGTGAGATTAGTCACGAGCTGCCCCGTCCCCGATCCTTCCTCTTCCTGGGGAATCACGGCTCGCCGGAATCTCTGAAGAAAGAGAGAGAAGTTTTGGCCAAGACTTACCCCCTTGTGCTCACCAGGACCACCAGGAATATATAAACAAAGCGTCTGCTTTGGGGGGTCAGCATGAGACACGTTGAATAATGCACCAACTCAGTAGTGTTTGTCCACTGACTCAAGAAGCAGGAGAAAATCCAACCCTCTGTTCCATTCAAGGCGAGAGGCAGAGCCAAGAGTTAGGAAAATGACAAAGATGAGAGAAGTAGAAAGTTACTGGAGACGGAGGAGATGCTATTGGATTGAACCACAGGAGTTGAGAACATCAGCTGCATTATATAAGAAACATCATTATTTAAGAACATCAGCTTCGCATTATATAAGAAATACCCTCACTTGTATCACTTGTCGTCCCGTTGTTCATCGATTTTCCAGTGACATCTCCATTCATCCCTGTCACATGCTAGCGTGTCCCAATGGCATATTGGGGGCTATTTCAGTGTCAGGGGCATGAGACCCGCTATTGTTACTGTTTTTGGCTTATCCAGTACATCACGGGTAGCTTGCCTGGCTCTGCCATGTGAGTGGGATACTCTCAGTAGCTTGCCAGGCTCTCCGAGAGGGAGAAATACTCTCACCGCATAGAAATTTCAGAAGAAGAAACCATTGATACAGAAATAATAGAAGAAAACTTTTCTGAGCTGGAGGAAAGTGAGGGGTTTCCGTTTGTAAGGGCTCAAAGGGAATGAGGCAAAATTAACGAAGAGCCCCATTTCTAGAACAAAGGAAAGAGAAAGCTCCCTCAGAGTAAGTCCTGATACTGACAGGAGCCACAGAGCAAAAGTTTGATGTTGTTTCAAGGGAGAAGATGGCAACCCAGAACATGTTCACTCAGCCATGTTTTGCAGACACAGAAAGACAATCTCAAACAGGCAAGGACTCAAGAGTTCTCCGCCATTTTATGTTTCTGGGAAAAAGAAATTGTATAAATATGGAGAAGAGACACTAAGTACCAATAAAAATTCCATGTAGGAATGTGAGAACATTGTCTTTTTTTTTCATATACTTATGGATTTTCAAGATTGATCCTCAATGGAGATATGTTTCTATGCCCCAGCATAGAGGGGAACACTTGAATACCTCTAGGATGAATCACTGCTTTATAATCTTCAAAAAGATAGAGGGGAAAGAAAGAGTGAAAAACAGCTTTAGCAATATAGCACAGGGCAAGAAAACAAAACTTAAGAGTTGCATCATCAGATGGCAGTAGGGGTGAAGAGAAGCTGGAAGGAGAAGAGCTTGCTCCAGGATTTACAGCATTTTAAGAGGGAGGGGGTTGATTGTATTTTAGGGCGATTCATAAATGTTGTTCCTAGGAGACTGAATATCATATGTCATCACTGAACGTCGAGCACCACCACATCATGCTGTATTTTTTTCCTGCTTTCGCTCACTGCACTGGGAGTTTGCCTGTCTTACCACTGAACTCTAGCACATACCCTCCACCCAGAAGGAGAATGCAATTTCCCCCATGTCTCAAAGAAGGTGAGGTCCAGATAGGGCCACCAGAAGGGAGTGACAGTACAGCGGGTAGGGCACTTGCCTTTCACACAGCAAACCCGGTTTCAATCCCTGGCACCCCATAGTGTCCCCTGAGCCTTCCTTGGAGTGATCCCTGAGCGCAGAGCCAGAAGCAAGATCTGCACAGTGCCAGGCGTGGCCCCCAAAACAAAAATCAGGTGGAGCCACCACCTGCTTAAAGGGTGAAAGAACACTGAAGTTCATTGGGTCGAATGTCAAATCCACCCCTGTCCTTGGCCCCATCTCAATGACTCCCATGCTCCTCCACCATGGATCCAAGTAAAGGCACCAGTGTCCAGCCCGGGGTGGAGATGGGGTGGCAGGAAGGGGTACTCACCGAGAAGAGAGAGGTCCCCGGCTGGTGCTCCCCGGGCACACACTCACCTAAGGCAGAGGATGAGAGAGAGTAAGAGAGAGCCACGGACAGTCCGCCCAGGGTCAATGCTGGACGCCGGGGAGGTGTGGCCATGGCAACTGTGTGCTGGGCCCTTCGTGAATGGCGGCAGCATCCTCAGAGGTAGCCGAAGACCATTCACTGGGAGAGAGATGGGCAGGTGGACAAACAGGTGGACAGATGGGTGTATAGATGGGTGGACAGAAGGGTGGGCAGACGAGTGGACAGACCCGTGGCTGCACTCCTCCCCTTGCCCCCACCCCAGTACTTCCTCCCTTAGCACCACCGCAGGAAGGGCAATCATCAGGGGCTTCTGGTCCCAAGCACTTACTAGACCCCAGGCCCAGCATTAGTGACCTGCTCTCGTCCACTCCTCTCCACTGCTGTCAAGAAGACAAGGTGACCCCACCTTACAGAGCAGGGAAGCACTGCTCTGATTGATCAGTCTTCTATCTAGGGGAGGGGCCACCCCCAGCAGTGATCCATCCTCAGGGTGCATGTGGGACCATGTGGGGATCCCATGGTGGAGGGTGCGGCAGAAATCCTCCATGAAAAGCATACGCTCCAGCCCTTGGAGTCTGCCCCCAGCCCTGGCCAGCCTGACTGACACTCTCCCTCCAAGCGCCGTGTCCCTGTTGCCTCTTAAGAAGCATCTCTAAGGCTGGGGAGAGAGCTCAAGGGAAGACCTTAGCCTTGCGCAAGCCGACCCCAGGGCCAGCACCACCTAGGGACCCCCGAGCATTGCCAGGAGTGACCCTTGAGCATAGAATGAGGAGTAAGCCCTGAGCTCCGCTGTGTGGGAACCCAAAACAAAAACAAGCAAACCCAAATAAACTCCCTCTGGGTTCTGGATAAACCTCTCTTGGCCATGCACGAGCTGGTGCTAGACGCAGATCAGCCAGGAGCATGCTGTGTGATGTAAGCAAGCCCGGCCCCCCACCCCCACCCCGGCCCTTCTCTGTCAAGCAGGAGGGGTCTACGACCGGGCGCTGTGACCACTTGGGAGGCCCAGAGGCTGGAGAACCTGGGAGCACAGTGCAGCAGGCTGAGGAGGAGGAGGGCTGAGCTTACCTCGGTCAGGCATGGTGAATATGGAATCCTCAGGGATGCCCACGCCCAGGGCAAACTCCCTGAACTCGCTCACCAGGCTTTCCCGGAGCTGTGGCTCCCGCCCTGCAAGGCAAAAGCAAAGGGCGTAGGACACTTGCTGCCTGGGATGCCACCAGGGCTCGCTCTGCCCAGGAAGCTTGGGAACAAGGGGCCCAGGTGGTTCTCTCAAGAGACTTCTGGAAAGATGGGCTCGGCAGGGCTGGAAAGATGGGCACAGCAGGTAGGGTTTTTTGCCTTGCACGCAGCTGACCCAGGTTCGATTCCCAGCATCCCATACAGTCCCCTGAGCACCGCCAGGAGTAATTTCTGAGTGCATGAGCCAGAAGTAACCCCTGAGCATTGCTGGGTGTGACCCAAAAGGCAAAAAAAAAAATGGGCTCAGGGGCAGGAGGTGCTGCATCCGTCCCCACCCCACCCCCAGAATTCCAACCCAGGGCTCCTGCCCATGACTCTGAAGTGCTGGGAGATCCAGGGTCTGAATCTTAGAGACTGAAGAAAATAATTCTTGCCCGAGCTGGAAGACTGAGCTCTACCCTCTCCCAGGGTGCCGCCACCTCCAGGAAGCATCCCCCGCTCTTTCCCCTCCCCTCCACCAGGCCTAAGTCACCAGTGCCTCCCACCCGCCACACCAAGCCCAGTCTTGACCATAGAGCTTGGCGGTGAGGGTGGTTCCGTGTCGGCGGCTGTGCTTCTTGGACAGCAGGATGGCATACTCCTCGTAGTTGGTGCGCACCACGTAGGACTCCACGGTGCTGCTCCAGTCTGAGGGGACAGGGGCCGGAGAGATGGCACAGTGGTTAGGGTCTTGCCTGGCAGGCAGCCAACTCAGGTTCAATCCCTGAGCTCTGCCAGGAGTGATCCCTAAGCGTAGATCCAGGAGTAAACCCCGAGAACGGCAGGGTAGGGTCTCTGAACCACAACACACTCAAATAGCAAGAAACATTGTGTAGGGACAGAGGCCAAACAGGGTGTCCCAGCCCCAGGTCCTTCCCTGCCTTGCCCCCAGCACTCTGCCCTGCACCGTCCTTCCCTGGGTTCCTTCGTCCGGTCACTTACAGGGCTTTTGGTAGAGGAACTTGCCAGGGGTGCCCGTCATGGCATAAGTCCCGGAGCTCTCCTCACACACCCCTCTCCTGGAGACGAACACAGAGAAGAGTTTTGGGTGAGCGTCTGTGGGGGCCCTTCCGTCTGGTTCTGGCTTTTGCTCATTTGGAAAGCAAAATCCCAAATACTAGCCCTGGGAGACCCCATGTCTCTGGCAGGGAGGCTGTGGGGTGGGCAGACCTTCCACAGGCTCCGTGGCTTGTCCTGAGCCCCCTTAGAGAGGTGGGGCTGACCGGAAGCCTTGGTGCTTTGGGCCTTTATTACTGGAGGGTCTCTCCTGCCTCAGGTTGCTCCCTGCTTGGGTGGGTGGGAAGAGCTCTAGCCCCCCGGGCGGCAGGGGATCCAGGAGCTATTGCTGTCACGGCTTGGAGGGAGCACTGTTCAGGGGGTAACTGACGGCTCACCCAGTGTGTGAGCACAGACTGCCCCCCTGGCAATGACAGACACAATTTGAAGGGAAGTTGGGAAGGGGCTGTTATTGTTTGATAATGTTACTGTTATGATTTGTTATTGGTCTAACTGGCATTTATTGAGTAGGTCTAACATGCAGGTCCCTGGGGTCACAGAGGAGGGTGAGACAAAGCCCACTCCTCATGTGGCGAGAGCAGGTCAGAGGTACCTGCGGTCAGTCTGTGAAGCACCATGGAAGTAGGGGAACCCAGTTGGGTGTGAGTGTGGAATAGCTCTTGGAGAACACAATGGAAACCAGGTTATCTGCTCCTGGGGGGGGGGGGGGTAGATCATAAAGGGCTTCCTGGAAGAAGTGGCATGGACTCTGAGTCCCAAGGGATCCATGGAAATTAGCCTAAGAAGCTGAGAGAGGTTTCCCAGGATTGAGAGAGAGGCCACAGGAGAGAACTGGGAGAGCCCAGGAGGAGTCTGGAATGTTTGGAGAACTCCCTGCTGGGAAGCTCTGAGATTAGTTTCCCTAGGTCCCAGGGGGTTTTAGGAAATTAGGCAGCTTTGAGCTTCTCAAAGGTGTGTGGGTGTAGGGGGAAAATGGGCTGAATAGAAGGTTCTGGATTGGGGGCTGGGGGCAGGGGTGGAGATCGGGCTGAATGAAAGGTTCTGGATTGGGAGTTTCGGGGGTTGAGAATGGGCTGAATGGAAGGTTTTAGATTAGGGGCTTGAAGAAGTGGAGAACAGGCTGAATGGAAAGTTCTGAATTGGGGGCTTGGGGCCAGAGAATTGGCTGAATGGAAGGTTCTAGATTGGGGACTTTGGAGGTGGAGAATGAATTGAATGAAAGGTTCTGGATTGAGGATTTGGAGGGATGAAGAATGGGCTGAATGGAAAGTTCTGGATGAGGGGGAGCTTCAGGGGTGAAGAACAGGCTGAATGGAAGGTTCTAGATTGGGGATTTGGGGGTGGAGAATGGATTGAATGAAATGTTCTGGATGAGGATTTGGAGGGATGGAGAATGGGCTGAATGAAAAGTTCTGGATGGGGGGAGCTTCAGGTACGGAGCTTGGCTGATTGGGGGCTTTGGGGGTGGAGAATGGGCTGAATGGAAGGTTCTGGATTGGAGGCATGGAGGGGGTGGAGAATGGGCTAAATGGAAGGTTCTAGATTGGGGGCTTGGAGGGGTAGAGAGCAGGCTGAATGGAAGGTTCTGGATGGGGGTGGGAGGGTCTATAGAGAAATGGGCACAGACAGCCAGAAAGACAGGTGGGCATTCTGGGCCAGGTGGGGAGTAAGGAGGGCAGGGGAGTGGTCAGCGTGGAGGGCTTGGGGGAGAGAATGGGGGGCTAATGGGGGGCTGATGGCCCTTGGGAGCAAGAGCCCCCTCCCTTTCCAGGTTTCCAGGGCGGGTCCCCGGGTCAGGGGGAAAGTGCCCTTGCGAGCTCAGGGATGCCGAGGAGCAGGAGTTGGGGAACAGGCATGGGGGACCACAGAGAAGAGGGAGGGTGGGCCAGCCTGACCCCTCCCCCCACCCGCTGCTGCTTACTCACCGCCAGCGCCTGTTGGTCACGCTTAGCTCCCCATCGGTGGCGCCCGCACCCAGCACCAGCGTGCTCACCGCCATCCTGTCCACGAACCGCTTCAGCCAGGGGCAGGTGGAGCCGATGGCCACATGGAACCATTTCCCGTAGACCTAGGGGGCAGCCACGCAGCTCAGGGTCAGCCAAGCCCCTCTCAGCTCCTAGCCCCAGGCCTGGCCCTGGGCAGCCACCCGCTTCCTCCCAGGGAGCCCAGGACTCGGGGGCCGCCCCAGGCCCCAGAAGCACAGAGGGGGTCCCCACCACGCCAAAGGGTCTGTCACTAGACAGGGCTCACATCCCCAGGCTGCGGGTCACCTGCAGGATCAGGGGGCCCCTATCTGCCCTGCAGGCACAGGACGGACCCCAAACCGTCCGAGCCCCCCTGAGCTCTGGGAGAACCTCTCCCCTGGGTCTGCTCTTATTTTGGGGGGGGAGTGGGGGGTGGAGGGTCACACTTGGCAGTGCTCCAGGCTGGCACCTAGTTCTGCGCATGGGGCTCACTCCTGGTGGGCTCAGGGGACCACACAAGATGCCGGGATGGGACCTGCTTTGCCATGTACCAGGCAAGCACCTATGGGTCCAGCCACTTCCCTGGCCTGAGGCCTCAGCCTCCTGCCCGCCAGGTGAATGTCTGAGAACCCCTGTGCATCTGCAGAGAGGGAGAGGGGGCAGCCCGTCTCCCCTACACAGCCAAGTGCCGGCTCCCCGTGACCCTTCTGCCCACCCTCCTGCCCCACTAGGTCCCCCCAGATCAATCAGTGCCTAATTGCCCTCATTCAGGAATTCGAGGTGCTGTTGGGGAAAGCCCCAGCTCGATCTTGCTTCCCCCCATCATGTCCCCTCCTGCCCTCCACCCGACTCTGACACCCCCTGGCAGGCCTGTGAGGACGGAGCCCCACATACACCCCAGGGAGACAGATATGGGGGTCAGTAGGCAGGTGGGCAGAAGAATCCAGGGAAACCGAGGACTGGGGGTGGGGGTGGGGGCGGGATGCAACTGGGTCAGCAGACAGGTCAGTCTTCTCAGGGGAGAGGACGGGGCGAGGGTCACAGAGATAGGAGGGTGCCGAGCCCCAGATGGGCTGAGCGGGAGAGAGGGAGACCCCAGGAGGCAGGACTCAGCTCCCCTCACCACCCCGCTGTGGCCCCCACACCCTAGGTGCCAGCCTCCAGCATCCCAGCCTTACCTTGGGGAGATCAAAGTTCTCCTGCACTTGGATGTCCTCGGGCGAGGTGGTCACGGGCCCCCCGCGCACTGCCAGGCAGGCAGTCAGCAGGGGCAGCAGGATCTCAAGAATCCGCATGGCTCTGGGGGCCCCTGCGCTTTGTGGGGGGAGTCACTCACGGGCCGGGAACTCAGGAGCACACCGCCGGCCTGCAGGAGCAGCTGAGCGGAGGCTGGGCCCCGGCCTGCGTCTTGTAGGTGACCTTGGTGTTTGTCCTGCTCGGCGGGACCAATCAGGCCCCCAAGGCCAGGGCGGATCGATCTGGGGACGCTGTTTCTGGGACGGTATTGACCGAACCCTGCACGCCATGTGCTGCTCAGCTCCCCGGGGGCCCTCCTGTGTCAGGGTGGGTGGGCACGCGAGGTGGGCAGCCGCTGGCCGTCACCAATGGCCCAACCCTGGACCTGGTCTCTAGGGAGCCCTGGCCAGCTTCAGGGGCTTGTTTCCCACCAGGCCCTGTGAAGGTGGGTTCCGGAGAAGTGGGGAAGCAGCGGCCGAGCCCAGCCGAGCCCTGGGACCCTCACTTGCACCCTCACCCCTCATGGAAACAGGGTGCTAAGCCCAGACACCCCTCAGAGCCCCGACCCCGCTCCAGCTCCCTACCAGCCCCCCAGAGAGAGCACCGGCCTCCCCTCAGGGGTTAGCATGTCTCCCAGCATGTCCCTAGGGTCCTGGCTGGGAGACCGGAGCGGTTGTAAAGCCTTGGGTGACTCCACGAGCATAGACTCAGGACCCAGCCCTCTCTCCATGCCCACTAGGGGCTGGACCCCTCACCTGACCTCTCTGACACCCTGGGGTCCACACTCAGTTGCAAGTGTGAGGGGAGGTCCCACTGCTGCGGCCCCAGGACAGAATCAGGAGGAGCAGTGAAAACTGAAGGGGTGCAAGGTGCCCCCCTCCATGTGCAGGGGACCTCCGAAGCCCCAGCCCTCCCCACCCCACAGATTTGGCTGTGACCGCCTGAGGAGGGGCTCCGTGCAAGGCCCGTGTCTCTGTAGGAGAAGTGGGGGCAAGGCGCTCACAGAAGCCTGAAGGTGACGATCACCCTTCCTGCCCTGGATGGAACCTTCTGGAAGACCCAGGTCCTGTGTCCACCTTGGTCCTGGTCTTCCGGCTCCAGAGTGGAGGAAGAAAAAAAACTCTGTTGTAGTTGGCGGGTGGGGGTTCTGGGGGCTCTCAAATAGTGCTGGGGCCATGCTGGGGGAAAAGGCAGCTGGGATGGAGAAGGGACCACTAAGTGAATGATGCTTGGAGGGCCAGCTTGGAATGGGACATGCGTGCTGAAAGTAGACTATGGACCAAACATGATGGCTGTTTAGTACCTGTATTGCAAACCATAACACCCAAAAGGGGAGAGAGAGTAGGAGGGAATGTGCCTGCCACAGAGGCGGGGTGTGTGTGTGGGGGGTGGGGTGGGGGTGGTGGGAGGGATACTGGAAACATTGGTGGTGGAGAAAGGGCACTGGTGAAGGGATGGGTACTCGATCACTGTATGACTTGAAACGTTATCATGAAAGTTTCTAAGTCTGTAACTATCTCATGGTGATTCTTTAAAAAAATTTTTTTAATTAAAAAAAATCCTGCTGGGCGTCTGGGGACTGACTCCTGCTGATGGCCAGCTGGCCCTGGGGCCCTGTGCCAGGGCATGGGCACGTGGGAGGCTACCAGGACTATCCCCAGCAGTGACAGAGGTCACACTCAGGGCCTTCTGCAGGCCAGACTGCGGCCCCTTTGAGCTCTCCCCAGCCCCTGAGGCGACTGTTTAAATATATTTATCAAAGCCCCATGATATGCAAAGTTGGGTCCTAGTTGGGTTTTGGACATGCTGTGTTCCAGCACCAATCCCACTACCAGTGTCTCCTTCCTCCCCGAGGGTTCCCAGGTTCCCTCTGGTCCAGCCCCCCAGCCCAGCCCGCTAGCTCGCAGGCCCATGTCTAAGTTTGATTGTTGAAGTTCTTGTTTCCAGCACTGCTGGCTCTGTTTTGGGCGTGCGGCTGTACCCCTCCTTACAGCACCAATGCACCCGCATCCTCCTCATCCCTCCTGACCTGTTGCTTCCTGTCTCTCTTCTTCTCCCCTCAGCTTCTTTCCTTCTCAGCCTTTCTCCTTCTTATACTCTGGGATTCAGAGTGATCTAGGAACCCCCCCCCCCCCGCTTCAAACATTGCATTCCTTCATCCAGTTCTAAGGACCTAAGATGTTTTCATTCCTCTCGTTGGAGGACTTCTGGAGGGCAGCTTTTGCAAACCTCACTCCATCTAAACCCACCTGCCAGCCTCCAACGCACAAACGCTGCCCGCAAATGGGGGAATGTCTGACTGACTTCCTCCTGCTCTGGGTGTGGAAAGTTCCAGAGCCGCTGTCATGCCCCTGGAGTGACAGCCAGGGAAAGACCACTCCATGAGGAAATTCAGGGGGGTGAAAAGCTGTCAGAACTCACATTAGGGACTCAAATTAGCTATAGTCCCACACTGTAAAGATGTAACGCTAAGCAGACATATGGGCAGGTTATCCGGGTTTATCTGTGACCCAGCTCACACAATCACTGGCATAAGTTCTGACAAAGCAGAAGGACAAGTGAAGATGCAGGACCATAAGAGGCAAAGCAGCTGGCTATAGCCTAAAAGGGGGGAAGGAAGTCAGATTGGGTAATCCGAGTTAGCAGGTGAGGGCAGCAGGGAAGGGATAAGCCAACCAAGAAAAGACACGACCCAACCCGAGGGTCCTGGGAGGGAACCAATCCAAGGCAGGAAGGTCCGAACCCAAGCAAAGGGATGAAAGGGGACGCTTGCAGGGAGACGGGGACCCTGACTGACCAGTACGTGTGCTTGGCGCGAATAAAGAACTTCTTTGCTCACATTTTTTACTCTGCCCCGTTCCTCGGATCACGGCCCCTAACATTTTGTCCCGCAGTCAGGAGCACCCACAGAGAGGAGGACGTGTCCCTTTGGAAGAGCCTCCTGGGACAGTGAGGTGGAGCTGACATGGGGGTCCCAGGCAGCCGGGGACTTTCCCAGGGGCCAGGATGCTCAGAGCACTGTGTCCTGAGTTCAGTGCCTGAACCCGTCCCCAGTGGGCCTGTGGCAGCACCACCCCAGAGCCAAGAAGACAGGAGGCCTGTCCACTGAGCCTTTGGGGCTGCTTCCCACCCCCACCCAAAGGCCCACTGGCCTCATCTGCAAAGCAGAGACCGCAGCTCCTGCTCTGTCTGCCCGGGTTCGAGGGCATTCACAGTCCCCAGGCCTGGATGGTGGGCTGGGGGCCAGGGATGTATTTGGAGCCCCCAGATCCACCTGGCTGGCTCCAGAAAGACCGACAGGGAGCTGCTCCCCCAGGACTCCCTGATCGGGGCCTCCCCTGGGGACCCCACGAGACTGGGCTCTCCTTCCTGCCGCCTGCTCAGTGGGTGCCCTGGAGGGAGGCCCTGGGGGCAGGGGGGGTGGCAGCTGCTGTGCCTCTGGTGTTTGCTCTCCCCAGATCATTAACCAGAGCAAACAGGGAAGGCCCGCAGCGAGTCCCCCTGGACTTTGAGATGCTTTCTAAAAATTAACCCCGACCACCAGGCTGTGGACAGCTGAGGTCAGGGCTGTTGACCTCTCGGACTCCCTCTGACCATCGGGGTAGGGGTTGGAGATAGATACTGGCGTTTCTGTCCTCCAGAACCGGCTCAAGAGGACGGGCTCTGCCCTCTGCCCGAGCCTGTGGGAGGGAGTCAGTGGGGTCCTGAGGGTCACAGCAGTGCGGGGTGTGCGTGGTCAAGGGCACTCAGACTGGAACTGGGGAGAAGTGGGGAGGGGCAGGGGTCAAGGCTGGAGCCCCTCAGGCTCCCTTAGATCCAAGAGTGAGGGGGGAGAGAACAGAAGTGAGGCCACTGCAGGGTAGGGACAGAGAGCGGACCCTGAATGGGTGGGGGAGGAGGAGGAAAGGGTGCTCCAGCCAGAGAGACAGCTGCTGTGAAAGACAGAGAGAGACAGAGGGAGGGA
>JAOXYA010000028.1:4987460-5006522 GCA_028565675.1 Sorex palustris | reverse complement strand
TTGTATAATCGAAACCCAAGCACAAAAAAATGTAAATCTACAACTGTACCTCATGGTGTTTCACTAATAAAAAAAAAAGAAAGAAAAAGAAAACTATAAGGACGTTCTCAACTACAACATCAAGTGATGATCAGAAGGGAAGGGGAGAGGGAAGCAAGTGAATGGAGGGAAAGGGGTGAACTGTAGGCCAGGGCTGAGGCTCAGGTGAAGCATAGCCTTGCACAGGTGAGGCCCCGGGTTCAATTCCCGCCGTCACCATATGGTCTCCCAGCGCTGCCAGATGTGGCCCAAGAAAACAAATCAGCCACAAAGGTGGGTGTCAATTACATCCAAAGGGTAGAATTAGCCTTTTCGTGGTGAACTTAGCATCGTAGATACACATGATGACTTTTAATGAGGCAATTAATTTTTAATGATGAAATTATATAATGTTATGATGCAATGTTATTTCAATAAGAGGGGGAGATAATCATCAAAAGAAGGAAAGCAATTCGGAGGGGCACACGTGTCTGGGAGCCGCTCCCAGCGGAGTGCTCAGGGGTACTCCTGCGGGGGGGTTGGGGGCCCAGAAGCAGCCCCAGCACCGAGCCTGGCCACCTGCATGCAGTCCTGTGAGTACTGGCTCTCTGGCCTGACAGTTGGGCTGGTCTGCTTTGCTTTTAAGAGGGGTTCAGTGGTCAAGTCACAATTTACATATGTGAGCTCCTGAGTTTGATTCCATACCACTGTAAAAAAAAAAAAGGAAAGAGATGGAGGGATGGGTATTTGATCATTGTACAATTGGAACCCAGGCACAAAAATCTGTAAGTCTACAACTGTACCTCATGGTGTCTCACTAATAAATTTTTTTTTTAAAAACAAAGCATTTGTATAGAGGCAGGGTGGAGGTGGTGGTGAAGGGAAACTGGGATTATTGGTGGTGGGAAATAGGCACCGGTGGAAAGATGTGGGTGTTGGAACATTGTATCACTGAAATCCAATTATGAACAGCTTTGTAATGTGTATCTATCTTACAGTGCCTCAATTAAACACACACACACACACAGGCAAAAAAATATAAATCTAGGTTTTGGGCCAGAGAGACAGTACATGAGGGAGGGTGTTTGCCTCTCACACAGCTACCCTGATTTCAATCCCCGACATCACGTATGGTCCCTTGAGCACTGCCAAGAATGATTTATCAGTGCAGAACCAGGAGTCACCCAGAGCATCGCTGGATGTGCACCCCCTTTCCCCCCAAAAAACACCAGATAAATAAATACAAGCCTGGGTAGAAGTATAAAAGACAGAAGCATATCAGATAAAGGGGAAATCACAGCAACAAACAAACAAAAAACAGCAGCGAACAGATTGAATGAGCACAGCGCGGTTCTGGGGAGGGGTCAGTCAGGAAGGCGGAGGGGGTCAGCCCACAGCAGCCAGAGGCAGACGCTGCCTGGGTTCCAGCTCTCTGTCCATCACCTTCTGGATGAGCAGGACCCCAGCTCCCCGGGTGAGTGTCCAGTCTGTCCCCAGGAAGCCCCGCTCGCTCCCCTAACCAGCAGGAGGGGTGCCTGGGTTCCCAGGGTCAAATAGGGAGGACCCGGTGCGGGACACAAGCCCAGCTTCCAGCTCATGTGGCAGGAACCCCCTCCCCAGCCCCTCTCCCCGTGTCCGGCTCTGGGGCCCAAGGCAGAGCACCCAGCCCGCCCGTGGAGCCTCTGTGACCCCTGAAAGAAGACACACAGTCACCCAGAGGCTCCCCCAGGTCTGCTGGCTCCGTGACCCAGGGTCTCTGTCACCGCCTCCTAGGCGACATTGGGGGTCCAACTCCTCCTGCTCAGAACTGCAGATCTGAGTCACATTCTTTGCCCAAGCCCAGGAGGACTGGATGAGCTCCGGGTCCTGGGGGCTCTGCATCCTTTCATTGCCTCTTGCCCAGCCCATTCCTCTGGAAGCTCTCCTCAGGATGAATTTTCTTCCTCTTACCCCTATCAGTAATGCCCGTTTTGGCACTCTCAGACAAGAGTTCCTACTGCTTACCAGGAGAGCTGGTGCTGCGAATACCACCTGTATTTCTGCCACTCTTTTCGCCATGAGTACCTCTTATCAACTGGTACTGCCATCATTTCCATCCTATTGCGAGTTCTAGTATTTCTTACTATTAGTGCTACTATCACCACCACCAGGACTTCTACTATTGCTACGGCATATAACCCCTGGTGATGCACAGGGGTTACTCCTGGCTCTGAATTACCACTGGCAGTGCTCAGGGGACCATATGGGATGCTGGGAATCGAACCCGAGTCAGCCGCATGCAAGGCAAATGCCCTACCCGCTGTGCTATTGCTCCAGCCCCTTGTTGCTGCTTCTTATAGGAGCAAACATGGATTCCAGACTGGCAGCCAAGGGCTGAGCTGGATACTCTACCAATCAATGCCATTTAGCCATAGCACAGCCCTTGGTGGTATTAATAGTCTCCTTGCTTTCTGGATAGTAAAGCCGAGGCTTGCAGAGCTAAGTAGCACTGTCCTCCCCTTGTTTGTTGATTTGCTCGAGCAGATCCAGTAACGTCTCCATTGTGAGACTTGTTGTTACTGTGTTTGACATATTGAATACGTCATGAGTAGCTTGCCAGACTTTGTCATGTCGTTGAGATACTCTCGGTAGCTTGCCCGGCACTCCGAGAGAGGCGGAGGAATCGAACCCGGCTCGGCCAGGCGGGGTGCGGACAAGACAAATGCCCTACTGCTGTGCTATCGCTCCAGCCCACAAACACTGTCCTCCCATTGTTCATCGATTTGCTCGAGCGGACCCAGTAACGTCTCCATTGTGAGACTTGATGTTACTGTGTTTGGCATATCGAATACGTCACGGGTAGCTTGCCAGGCTCTGCTGCGTGGGCAAGATACTCTTGGTAGCTTGCTGGGCTCTCCGAGAGGGGCGGAGGAATCGGACCCAGCTCGGCTGGGCTGGCTGCGGGCAAGGCAAATGCCCTACCGCTGTACTATCACTCCAGCCTGAGTAACTTGTCCAAGCTGCTGGGACACCGTGAGAGACGGAAGAGGAGTCCCCTGGCCCCATGACATGTCCCCTTCTGTCCTCTGCCTGACTTCCTGTCACAGCCCTGGCGGCACCTGCATCCTCGGGCAGGGGCTCCTGGAAGCTGAAAGTCAAAGGGGCTCACCCTTCACTGAGTGTCAGCGCTGTAGGTGCTCCATGCATCTGCTGTCAGAACAAAAAGCATTCTGTTAACCCTGTAACGTTGAGACAGGAGCCAGGGGTCAGACTTGGGGGATTGAGACTCTCCTCGGAGCTGGGATCACTTCCCAGATAGAATTGGGTGACCTGTGGCTCTTGAACGCACCCTGAGCTGTACACCACACCCACAGTCTCATCTGTAGGTATCGCACATGTCACAGTTTACAAAGCTCAGGCATCTATTCTATTGGGCTTACAGACTCCACACGACAACTAAGGAAACTGAGGCTCAGATTGCGAAGGCAGCTTGGGAAGGGCTCCCGAGAACCAGCAGCAAATCTGGGACTCTGAACCAAGCCTGGCACTTCCTCCTGCAGCCTCCGCGCTTTAGGAATCTGGGGACCTCTGCAGGGACAACGGGCCTGCTTGAGAGCAGCTTCTGGGGTGTGCGAGCCCCAGCGCACAGGGGCGGAGGGATCCGGTTATTTCCAGCCCGGTACTTAAGAGCTGGCCAGGGAGTGGGCTGGCCAGAGGGCCCTCTGTGCCCAAGAAGGTCCGTGGGCAGCAGCGACCTAGGCAGGGATTTCTGTCCAAGCCACCTAGACCAGCCAGAGCTGGACATGTGTTCTGGACAGGAAGGTCCTTGCCCCAAAGGCAAGCGCACACACCACTCACTTGGTCCCCTCCAGTCTCTGCCCCTATACACACCTGAGGGCAGAGTCACCGCCCTACTGTTCCCAGGAAATGCAAAGAGCAGATAGTCCTGATAGGATCCCCAGGGGCCCAAAGCTTACTTAGAGCAAACTGGGCACCTTCCCTCCCAAGGTCTTCCAGTTGGTAATCACCAAATCTACTGGTTCCTCTCCCCCTTGCACAAGGAACACTGCTGTCACCGCTACCCAGTGCTGAAGCACCAAGCATTTCGGGGCTGCAGGACCTTTGAACATGTTCCCCTGGCTGCAGAAAGAGCCCATTCTTCAGCCACTCACAGCCTTGACCCATCTGCCAAGACACCGCTATGGTCCCCCCGGGAAACACGTTTAGTGATGCCACAAACCCTCGCCCCTGTATTGTTCCTCCCTTAGCCTCAAAGGGCTCCCCAGGGCCCTCCTACTTCTGCTGGTAACTCCCAGCAAGATGGGAGTTCACCCCAACCCACTGAAAGTCGGAAGGGCCCCCTCCGGGCTGGGTGACCTTCCACATAACAGCTGGGGGCTGGTCACCATTTCCCAGACGCTGAAGAGAAAGGTCAAAATACCTGGTGTTGGCAACTCTCTTTTCTGCTGCAGGTTTAAGTTTTGGTGCTGTGGGGGGAGGTGAGGGGCACACCCAGTAATGCTCAGGGCTTGCTCCTAACTTTCTGTTCAGGCATCACTCCTGGTGGGGCTCAGGGACATGGTACTGGCGATGGAACCAACATTGGCTACATGCAAGGCAAGAGCCTTTCCCACTGTGAATTCTCCCCCCTCCCCCTCCCCCCCTTTGTCTTCCTCTCTCTGTCTCTTTCTGTCTCTCTTTGTCTCTGTCTTTATCTCTGTCTTCTTTTCTCTGTCTCCGTCTCTCTCTTCGTCTCTGTCTCTCTGTCTCTGTCTCTCTGTCTCTGTCCCTGTCTGTCTGTTTGTCTGTCTCTCTCTGTCTCTGTCTCTGTCTCTGTCTGTCTCTCTCTCTCCCTCCCTCCCTCTCCCTCTCTCTCTTCATTGCCACCGTGCTCTTCCTGGTCTACTCTTACATCTCCTGAGACCCCAGTACATGCGTGCCAGCCCTTCCCTACCAGCTCAGTTGCTGAACCGAAAAATCGCACTGTTGCTGATGCAGCTGGTACCCGGCCGTCATGCGCCCATGGACTGGAGACTCTCAGCCCCTGGACGTGTGGACGCGTGCCTGGGGCAGCTGCTAAGATGCGGGCTCAGGTGCAGCGGAGTCGGCCCGCTTCGCTCGCTCTCAGGCCATGCTGATGTACCCGGGGCCTGGCCTAGGCCTCGAACAGCAGAGCAGAGACCTGACAAAGGATCCTGAAAGACCAGAGAGGGCATGCATGGCACCCGCCTCGGCTCAGCTGGCCAGGCAGCGGGCAGGGTGCAGGGGGCAGGGGGGCTAAGAAGGGACCGTCAAGCTCCCAGCCCCTCTGGAATTCCCTGGGCCCAATGGGTGGATGCGGCTGAGTGTGCCTTTGTGAGCCCAGCATACCTGAGCTGGGGTGGCCGCCGCCCCTGCCCCTCTGAATAGCAGGCCTCTTTCCTTCCTCCCCCCACCCCGCCGCCCCCTCCCCAGCACACACACTCACACTCACTCCGCCCCGCCCCACCGGGGGAAAGTCAACATGAACATTTGAAAAGTCTTTCTGTGTGGAGAATCTGTTTGTATAGGGGGAGGAAACGGAGGACTGGCCAACAGGTAGAAATATTAATGAAGCCGCTTATAAAGGGCCCATTCACGGCGCTCCGAGTAAATAGCGCTCTTGTGGGGCTGCCATGTTATCTGCCAAGTTCAAGAATGTGGTTTGAAAAAATAGAATTTAAAGGGGTAAGGTGGAGCCTTAGAAGGCTTGCCTGCTAGGGTGGGAGCAGTCTCTGTGGAGGAAGATTTGGGGTGAGGGGCCTCCGTGAAGGGCGGCGGGGAGACCCCATGTGTGGGGAGGGAGGGGCGCCCAGAAGGCCTAGTGCAAGCCAGCCTCCCCGCACTGGCGCCTGGCCCAGGGCACCAGATTCCTCTCCTCGGCCCCTTTCTCGGGACTGTGGGACAGGAGTGAGGGTGTGGAGCCATTGGGGGTGCCTTTCCATCCCCGCATCCGTGAACTCCCCAGGAATCTTGTCCCCTTGGAGTGTCGGTTGGTTGGTTACGGGGTCTCTGGATGGAGCTTTTCTCCGCCTCTCGTAACTCACAGCTATAAGGCGGCCAGAACACTCAGGTCTCAGATTTCCTCCTCTCCCCTCTCAGTTCTATTCTGCAAATCTTTTACCCAAAGGCCCCCCGAGAAAGCATTTCGGACAAGAGCGGGGGCGTGCGTGACCCAAGGCCGCTCAGCAAGTCTTGAGCAGAACTGGGACTCACTCCCACAATTTCTTGTTGGATCAGGTCCCCAGGACTGTGGGGACCGAAGAGGTGCCTTGTCCTTTGGCTCGAGGTCCTATTTTTAGCCCCGAGCTTCAGACAACTGGTCAGCAAGGAGTGTCACAGCCAGATTCCTCCGACCCGCTGTGTGGCCTTGAGCGGGTGGTTTTGCTTCTCTGAGCCTCAGCACTCCTTTTCATTGTCAAATGGGGTCATGCAGAACCAGTCCTCCCATGGATCGAGCTTGGTGAGATGCCCAGGGCGGTGCCAGGTTCCACGTGGGTGGTCCAGGCCCAGTAGCGGAAGGCATTTCCTTTTTCATGCCGGCCTGGGAGAGAAGGTCCAGAAAGACAGGAAGACAGAGCTCTGCTCCCTCTGCAGCGGTGCTTCAGGCCTGGGTCTGGGGGGAGGGGGGTCTTGGGCCCCTGAGGGTGCTGAGGGTCACAGGGAGCTGGTCAATTGGGGGTCAGGGCACATGCCATGGTGGCAGGGAGCCCATAGTCACGCCTGTGTGGGAACTATCTCGAGGGTCTGTGAATGACCCCGCGGGGAACTGGGCTGGCCTCTGGCCTTCTCTGCCTCCTCCAGGTGACTCAGCAGATACAGCTCAGGCAGAGGAGGGCTAGGCAGTGGTCGGGGACATCCAGGCTGGTTTACCTTTGCAAGTGGAAAGGAAGAAGCTCCTACAAAGCAAAAATGGAAATCATGGAAGCAAACACTAAGTAGAAACACTTTTGTTTGGTTGGGTTTGTTTTTTTTGGTTCGGCCCTGCCTGGACTCCGGGGTAACTCCTGACTGTTCTCAGAGCTCGCTCCTGGCAGTGCTTGGGGATTGAACCCAGGTGAGCCTCATGCAAGGCAAGCACCCTGCCTTGGGGTATTTGGGGGGAGGGGGTATTTCTTGGCTTTTGGGGTCATGCCCAGCGATGCTTAGGAGTTATTTCTGGCTCTGCTCTCAGGGAATTACTTCTGGCAGTGCTCAGGGGACCATATGGAATGTTGGGGATTGAACCTGGGTCAGCAATATGCAAGGAAAATGCCCTACATACTGTACTATAACTCAGTTCCTAACTCTTTCTGGCCCAGAAACACATTTTTTTTTAAATTGGGGCAGGAGGGCCACATCCGGCAGTGCCCACGGCTCCCTCCTGACTCTGAACTCAAGGGTAACTCTGTGGTAGGCCCCAGGAAACCAGTTTCGGGAATTGAACCCTAGACTGCCATATGCAAAGCAAACCTCTTCCCTGTTATTCTATCTCTCTGACCCCTAAAAAGGTTTTTCTGGTTTGTTTGTGTTTTGGGTTACACCCAAAGGTGCTCAGGGCTTACTCCTGGCTCTGTGCTTAGGGATCACACCATGAGACGCTGGGGGACCATATGGGGTACTGGGGATTGAGCCCAGGTGGGCTGCTTGTAAGGCAGATGCCCTACCTGCTGTGCTATCTCCCCAGTCCCACATTTTATTATTATTATTATTTTTAAAGGCCCTGCAAATATGCTGGAAAGATAAGATAGTACAGTGGGGAGGGCGCTTGACTTTCACAATACCAGATTCAACCCCATAGAGTCCTCCGAGCACAACCAGGAGTGATCCCAGAGTGAAGAGCCAGGAGTAAATCCTGAGCACCTCCAGGACCAAATGCCAAAAATAAAATTAAAAATAAAGGTCTTGCCAGGAGTTGACTGTGTGACCTTGAATGTGGGGTATGGGGCGGAAAGGAGGGAGTGACGGGGAGAGGAGTGGAGGGGGGCGGCTTCAAAAGGAGGTTGGAATGAGGGAAGTTAGCAGCATCTCCTTCAGCGGAAGTGGTATGGCTATGGTCACAAGCACAGACTTTTAGTTCACAAGCTGGGGTTCAAACTTGGGCCCTTTCGCTCCATTGCTGTGTGGCCTTGAGAAAAATGAGAGCCTTCTCTGGGCTTCCGATTCTTGGGGAAGAACAGAGAAGAGAGGGTTAAAGTGTGGAAAGGCCCTGGCACACGGCGAATGTTCATGAAATGCCCATTTCCTTTCCTTTTGGGGCCTCTTGGCAGGCCCGGGGGAAGCGTCTGACAGCTCTCACCAGCCAGCTCCACAGCTTCGGCGCCCGCCAGCCGCTCAGCAGCCTAACGCCAGGTCTGCACTGGGCTGTAGGGCACAGCCTGCTCCCAGGCAGGGACTCTGGGCACCCTGGGGGGCGAGCAGGGCTGTGACTGACCCCTGTCGGGACCCAGACAGAGAGGGAAGCGGTCGGGGCACACCTGTTCACTTTGCTTCATTCTCTGAGCAAACTGTGGTGCAAATTTGGCCCTAAGGAGAGGGAATGTGACCCGGAGTAAAGCAGATGCTGGTGGCCCCATGAGGGATGGTGGGAGGATGAAGGGGGTATAAAAACAAGGCGGGGGGCCGGAGCAATAGCACAGCGGGTAGGGCATTTGCCTTGCACTTGGCCAACCCGGGTTCAATCCTCGGCATCCCCTATGGTCCGCTGAGCACCACCAGGAGTAAATTCTGGTGAGTGCAGAGCCAGGAGTCACCTCTGAGCATCACTGGACGTGACCCAAAAAGAAAAACGAAAACAAAAAACCAAACCAAAACAAAAAAAACCCAAGGCGAGATAGATGAATGGATGAACGTGGGTGGGTGGTGATGACACGAGCAGTTTGCAGATGTGGGATGAAGGATGGATGAAGAGAGGCTGTTTGGCTGGCGGGTTGATGGGCAGGTGGAGGAGCCAATGGGGTGAGGCGGTTTCTGGAGGGCGGTGCCCTTCCCTATGGCTCCACCCCCATTGCTTCCCAGGATACCCTGCTGGGTCTTGGTTCCACACCCTCTGGCTGAGAGACGCAGGGGCAGGGACTCCGCCTCCAGGTTCCTGCGATGTCTGGCAATTGAGGGTGGGCTGGCGTAAGGCGGAAATGAACAGACACATCAAACACCCCCAGTATGGAACTGAGGTCAGCACCGAGCAAACACAGGCCATTAGGGGTCTGGAGACAGCACAGGGAGTGACAATTGCCACGCTTGTGGGAGACACCTGTTTGACCCTGGCACCTTGAGCACCTTCAGGAGTTATGCCTGAGCTCAGAGCCGGGCACAACCTCCCTCCCCCTACCAAAAGAAAAAAAATTGCTCACTGCTGTTTCCTGGGTGTCAGCTCCTGTCTCCCAAGTGTCTCACTAGACTCTGGCAGCTGCCATGTTCCCTGCTGCTCCGAGTCCAGATAAGGGAGGCACCTGGCACTGGGCTGGAGTCAGCCGGGAGGTGGAAGGTCACGTGTCCATTCAGCTGCAGCCCTGGGTGGTGGGCCCTGGGGAGTCTGGTCTCTGGGCCACTTGGGTCTCAGGCGGAGCCAACGAGAATCGGGCCGTCCTCAGCTCCTCATCCTCCATTTTCCATCCCTTGAACAGATTTTTCCGATCGGGAAAACTGAGCCTTGGCTAGCCTTGGAACACACATGCCCTCGCTATGTCAGCCTCAGTGTGGTGGAGGACGGCACCAGACGGAGGGCTCGTTAACTCCCCCGAGCTACGGCCGGGGTCCCCTGGGGTCACCTCCCCTGCCCACTGGCCTTCTCCACCGCAGGGCCGCCGCAGTCCCACCTGGACCCCACCCCGCGATTTATAGGAGCCAGTGGTTGACAAAATCCCACTCTGCGTGGGCCCGTGGGCCCGTGGGCTCTGCTGGCCGCCAAGAGCCACAGAGACAGCTCGGGGCCCGCCCACCCCTCACTCAGTAAGTGAGTCACTGGGGTTTGGAGTGGGCCACCCTGGGGTGGCTCCTCGCTGGAATAAGACGGTCACCCTCGAACAGAGCAGGCAAAGAGGGCATGCCAACCCGTTGGCTTGGCCGGGCTCCCGCCCAGAGGGCACCACGACATCTCCTTCCAGCCAAGGAATTGCAGGCACTCGGCTGGGCTGGCATGGCCCTCCCGGGAGCCCGGCAACCCTGGGTGGACAGGGAGGGACAGGAGGCAGAGAAGGGTGTGGACTGAACCCCGGTTACGCAGCAAGCCCATGGTGGCGCCGGAACCCTGAAGACCAGATTCATGAACAGCTCACAGAGTCCCACATCTCTGCTAAAGGAATAGGCGCTGGGGGACCCTAACTGATACAGACACCCCCTCCCCCTACCCGCACTGGGCTGGTTTTCCAGGAACCAGGCGGCTGCCCGGTCCCCCGCCCCTCACACCCCCAGTCTCTTGGACAGATCCCTCCAGCTCCAGTTTTGCTAATGAGCTGATGTGAAGGGCTGAGGTGAAGCCTGGCCTTGGCAGCTGGACCCTTCCACTCCTCCCTGTGGCTCTGTCTGTGATTAACAGGGTGATCAAAGGCAGGAGAATTTATGTCCAGAGCCCTAGCATCCTTGTCGGTAAAGGGAGAAATCATGGTCCAAGTGTGTCAGACAGTGGGGGTGGCTGGAGAGATGGGATGGTGGGCAGGGAATTTGCCTTGCATGTTGCTGACCCTGGTTCAGTCCAGGCACGGCCAGCAGGGATCCCTGACCATAGAGCCAGGAGTGAACCCAGAGCAGTTGGGCGTGGCCCAAATGAAACCAAAAACAAAAACCAAAATAAGATAGGTGTGGTCAGGCTGGAGTGATAGCACAGCAGCTAGGGCGTTTGCCTTGCATGCGGCTGACCCGGGGTCCGATTCCCAGCATCCCATATGGTCCCCCAAGCACCACCAGGAGTAATTCCTGGGTGCATGAGCCAGGAGGAACCCCTGTGTAAGGCCGGGTGTGTCCCAAAAAGCAAAAAATAGAAAAAGATGTGTGTGGTCTGGGGTTGTGTGAGATGCTGTTGCCCATCAGCTACTGATCGTGGCCGCTGCTGGCAGGTGACGCGGGCTGTTCCATGTGGGACTGGGCCAGGGTTTCAGGGGATGGGCGAGGGCTGGAAGGGAGCAGGGTGGGAGCTGGGGGCCACCTGTCAGCAAAGTCCCAGGAACCCCCTGTGGAAGGTGCCGGGTCACAGACCTGCTGAACCTCTCCACTCACTGGGGCTCACTCTCCCCAGGAAGCAGATGACAAAGGCGACTGCGTCCAGCTCCAGGCTGGCCCTGCAGGCAGGACAAGCTCACTCACTGCCTACAGGTAGTCTGAGGTGGGAGAGACCATGAGCGGGACATGCAGAATCATTTGGGAGGGGCACACGTGGGCTGAGCTGGGCTGGGCTGGACCTGGGCAGAGCTTGGGGCTTACCTCCCCCCCGCCCCCGCGTTGGCTGATGCCACAAGGCCGTGCCCCCTGCAGACCCACATTGAGGGATGGGACACAGCTCCAAGTCTGTCATCTCATTAGCTCAAACCCCCTCAGGGCCTCTCTGGAACCAGCTTCTATCCTGGGGTGTCTCTGGCTCGTGGGGGCACTTCCGAGGGTCCCAGAAGCTTTAGTTTAGGAGAAAAAGGTGCCTTCTGCAGTCCTGGTAGAGTCAATGAGCCTTGGTCTGGGATGGAGCAGATGGTGCAGTGCTAGAGTATGACCCAGCAGACCCAGGGCCCGAGTCTGATCCTTGGCACCTCAGGGCCATCCCAGGCCCCCTCCCCAGCCCTGCCAGCTGTGGCTCTGGTGGTCTCTAGACACCACCAGATAGTACCACCTTGGGCCCCCCAGCATGGCCCAGCGTGACCCCTTTCCAACAATAAAAAGCCACAGTCTTCTCTGCACCAGTCCAGGCGTGCGGGGACCCCACGCCATTCTCAGTTAAGACCCCTCCCCTCCCTGCACCCAGACCAAGGATCAGCCCAAACACTGCTAGCTCACGCTGAGGCCCCTGTTATCTCCCTCCTAGACCCCCTGCCTGTCCCCAACAGCTGACCCCTCTCCCAAGTCACAGCACAGCCCTGTCTGGAGGGTCGGCAGATGGACACAGAGATGGGGCCCCCAGTCTCTGGCCCCAGAGGGATGCGAGGGTGAGGGGAAAGAAGGAAGGAAAGCAAACAGGGACAGAGGAGGAAGGAGGACGAGGAACAAGGACGGAGAGAGACAAACAGGGAATCAGGGTGAGAGAGCCACCTTGGAGAGGCTGAAATGCAGTCAGCAAAGCAAGGGACAGAAGGACGCAAGGAAGAGAGGGACCAAAGGGGTGACTCAGAGACAGCAGAGAGAAGCAAACATTCCAAGAAAGAGAGAGAGAGAGAGAGAGAGAGAGAGAGAGAGAGAGAGAGAGAGAGAGAAAGAGAGAGAAAGAGACAGAGGGGACCAGAGCAAGAAGCAAAGTAAGAGAAAAGAGGAGTGAAGCTGGGACGTCCCTCAACCTGCACTAGAGAAATAGCTAGAAGTTTCCAGAACCTTCTATGGCTGAAGCCCAAGCCCTCCTCCTCTCCTCGGCACAACTGATCCTCCTCAGGGAGCATAAGAGAAGGGCCAGGTGCCCACTCTGCAGTCTGAAGACTCTGGCCTGGCTCCCAAGACCTGCTCGAAAATCTCCAGGGACCCCGATCAGGCTACCATTTCTCTTGCAAGAAATTCTCGACTGAGCTGGCTTGGAAGGAGTTACAGAGCTTTAAAACTGGGAGCCTCCAGGTCCAGAAAGTCCAAGGAAATGTTGAGTGTCCTGGGCCCAGGACCTTAACCTCTCTGAACCTGGGGTTAATGGGAGTGTGTGTGTGCGGGGGTCAAAGGGAAGATTCAATACTGTCTGGGATGGATCCGGTGCAACCTGTTGCTCTGAGCGCCCGCCCACAGCCCCGTCCCACGAGGCCGGCTCACCTTTCACCATATCTAGAGGCGGGAGAAGAAAGAGCCAGAGAGATGGCACAGTCCAGGGAGCATGCTGCGGCTGGCCGGGGCCATCTCGAATTGCATTCCCAGCTCACCTCAGCCTCCCCCTGCTTCTGGGCTGGGAGTCAGGTTACCTACAGCGAGAAACTGACCAGTTAACTGTGATGTGGCCGGTGTGGGCAAGCCGGGTGCGGGCATCTAGCCTGTGTCTGGAAGAACAGGGAAGGACATGGATGCAGACAAGTCCCCTGACCTGGAGGTGTCAGCTGAGCTCCTCTCCAGCTCCTCTCCCTCAGGGAAACAAGGCTCAGGGCACTGAACAGTGCTCCTCGAATTCAACCCCAGGCAGCTTAATTCAAGCATCGCTCCCAAAGTTGTTCACTCACCCACCCCCCATCTTCAACCTTTTGATGTCCGTGGACGGGAGGAGAGAAAGATGGTCACCTTCTCCCGATTTGTGTCTGCCACCCAGAACCCAAACTTACTGGGTTCTTGCCTCGCCTTGAAGGAAGAATTTCAGTAGACAAACAGTGAAGTAAAACAGATTTTATTTGTATGTTTTGCAGGGAAGGAAGAAGAGAAAGTGGGAAAAAGTGGAGAGTATCATGCTCAAGAGGAACCCATGTCAAGAGAGCCCCTACACACATCCCAGCACTAGACAGGAAAGCATGAAAGTACATATCTCAAGAGGGGAAACACGGATGCCACATGTGCTCTGCCACCTGAGTGCAAGGAGCACGTGGGCTTGGGCAGCATATGCGTGCGCTTCCTTTGTTCAAGGTGGCCTTTATAGGGTTTCTCCAACCTGCCCCCATATGGGGCTTCTGCCTAGGTAAAAGTCCATTGCTAAGGAGGTTACCAGGGGGGTTGGAAGTGCTGATGGTCTTCACTGAAATTCCTTTTCTGGTCTTTTATTTCTCCAGGAGCTTCTCTGGGTCTGTTACTGTAGATAGGTGAGGGTCTTATTAGGCCTTAGTTCCTGCTTTCCCTGTTTTCTGGAAGGTTGGCTTTTGCCATTGCCTAGGGAGGTGGCCTTCCCTGTTCTGACCACATCACTTTGATTGTCTGAAATCTCCCTCCAGACCACTCCCCATGGCGGTGACTTTGCTCCATTAAAACTCCTCTGATGCTGCAGCTAGAACTCAGGGACCACCATCCTGGCCACAGTAACACCCCAGTTCACATCCATCGTCTGTATGCTGGTCCTGCTCCCAGCCACTTGGGAGCTCTGTAAATGGGGAAGAGCTATTTCTCACTTCAGGCTGCTGGGGGATTTGGAGCCATCCCTGAACCACCTTCCACCACAAGGCAGAGGCAATGAACTGTGGGGACAACTTTTTCATCTGTTTGGATTTTGGGGTCCATGAGCTCCCATGCCCCAATCTTCACATTTTCCCCAGCCAGATAACCAGAATTCACGCTGTTCTACAGGACCAGCCAAGGTGACCCATTTCTGAATGCCGAAGAAGTGTCTGTCCCTCTCTGAAACTTTTTTTTCTTTTTTTGCTTTTTGGGTCACACCCAGCAAGTCACAGGGGTTACTCCTGGCTCTGCACGCCTGGTGGTGCTCAGGGGACTGCATGGGATGCTGGGAATTGAACCCAGGTTAGCGGCATGCAAGGCAAACGCCCTAGCCGCTGTGCAGTTGCTCCAGCCCCCTCTGAAAATATTTTCCTTCTTTTGAAAGTCTCCTGCCCCCGCGCCTGGCTGTCCTCACCAGGGCCCCTTGGAGAGGGCAGGTTGAATTTCCCTCCCTGCCCCGAGCAGAGCTCCTGCAGTCGAAGACCTCCAGAACCAGCCACAACCATGCTGAGACCACTCTCCACACACATGAAGGTACCGGTAGAGGAACAAAGGCATGCGGGTCCCGGGACTGAGATCTCCAAGCCTGCTCGGATTGGGGCGGAGCATCCTTCAGCCAGATTCTCCATCTTCCAGTAGGCAGGGGTCACACCCACCAACTGACCCCCAGCGCCATGTAATCCCATCAACGGCCAAGACCCAGAGACTATAAAACCCAGCTCCCGGAAGCACACAGCCGCATTCGTGGCCCTGCAATATCTTATTATCTCATTCTTACTTTGGGCAACCTGGCAGGCTACCGAATGTAAACTACCCACACGGCAGTGTCTGGCAAACTTCCCATGGTATACCCAATATGTCAAATACCAGTAACAGTGATGGGTCTCATTCTCCTAACCCTGAAAGAGCATTTCTCAGGTCTAGGACGAAGAAGACGTTACTGGTGCCTGCTTGAGGTAATCAATGAACAACAGGATCATCAAATGTTTTCTAGTCAGCTATCATACGATACATGGTGCTGTAATTCAAGGTTATTCTTAGTGCACTCGGAGTCCTGAGAAAGGAACCTGATTCTCAATACTTTCAAAGGCGCCCTTTTTAACAAGGGAGGGTGTACAAGATTTGAGTTTGAACTAAAATGGAGCAGAGAAATTTAAGTAGAATGCTGGAAGAAAGGTCACAAAGAGGTGAAAGAACAATTCAAAGTAAAATAAATATTCTTACCTATGTCAACCTTTTGCTGAATTACATTTGTATGTGCATATGTGTGTGTGTTAGTAAAACACAGAGAATTCTAAGACCAATATGAGCTCTCAGATTTATCTTTGTTAAATTTATCACCCAAACCTGACATGCTTTCATTCGAGCAGTTATTATTTTTCCTTAATTATTTCTTTGAAATCAATCAACTGATAAATATAGGGCATTCCAATGACTCTAAAATTTTGATGTCGTGGAGATTCTATTTTTCTTCTTTTTAAAAATCATTTTTCCTTTTATGTATGTGTGTTTGTGTTATAGTTGATTAATTTTCAACACTGAAGGAGTTAACTTTTAGATTATATGTACGTGTGTGCATATATGCATAAGTTTGCAATATGTGTACATATGCAAATAAATATATGTATGTTTTTGTTCTTTAATTTTTGAAAGTTTTAATGATAGATTAGAGATATATATGTATTATATTTGTATATATACACTTTGAATAGTCTTTGCACCTCAAATTATTCAAAGACCTAATTATTTAAAGAACTACATCGCTTGATCACTTGAAATCCCATTACTCATCCATTTGCTCGAGTGGGCACCAGTAACATCTCCATTCGTCCCTGTTGGCAAGCTAGTATATACCAATGGTGTCTGCTCGTCCTAGGAACATGAACAGCTCAAACCAATCATTCAGGGTCTTGATGAAGAAATCTGAGCATCTCGTAGTTGGGGGGCCATGCGATCTTTTGGCTTTGCGTGGAATCCAGTTGGTAATGTCGTTAGTCCAACAGTCGTCTCCAAATCTCATTATGTGTCCAGCCCATCTGATTTTTGACACCTTGGCAAATGAGACAGTGTCCCTAATTCTTGATCATCAATGGAGGTTGGAACTCCGGACTCTTTCTCTCATTTGAGTTAAGCATGATACTCCAACCATAGCTCTTTTGACTCCTCTTTGGGAGACCCGAATAGCGAATAGCATTCTCATCCTGTTTTTGTGTAGGGCCCAGGACTCTGAGGTGTATGTTAATGCAGGAAGAACAGTAGAATCAAAGAGATGTGCCCGGAGCCTGAGGTTCTTCATCCTCTTAGCTATTTCTTCGACATTCCTGAAGGCATTCCAAGTCTTTTTCTTCCTTCCGCAAAACTCAGGTGCCAGGTCATTCGTCATGTTGACTTCTCGACCTAGGTACACATAACTGTTGTGTTTGGAGAGGTTTGTTTCGTTGAGAACAAATGGAATGTCAGGAACAAGTCTATTTCTCATGAACATCATGTTCGTGAGATTCAGCTGTAGTCCGACATTTCCACACTCAAGGTCGAAGTCAGCCAGCATTTGTGCCATGTGGCTGATGTTTGGTATTATTAGAATGATGCCATCAGTGAAGTGGAGGTGGTGTAGTTGCCACCATCTGTCTTCACTCCCATTCTTTCCCATTCCAGTCATCTCATGACGTTCTCAAGGGTGGCACTGAAGAGTTTCGGTGAAATGTTATCACCCTGCTGACCCCCTGTCTTGACAGGCATGATGAATTCCTTGTAGAATGGTGAGATCCTGGTAGTGAATCTTCAATACAGCTCACAAAATACCGCACCATATTTGATAGGGTTCAAATATGGTTTGATTAATGGGAACACCTGCAAGGGCGATTAGAGGACACCCTAAAAGCCTTTATCCCTCTTGAAGGCAAGCTACCGAGAATATCCCACCCACACTGCAGAGCCTGGCAAGCAATCCATGGCATATTCCATATGCCCAAACCAGTAAATAAAGAACTACATAGGGAACATAATTTTCTACATAAATTTGTCATTAATTGGAGCCACAGAGATAGTATAGTATATAGAGTGCTTGTTTTGCATGAGGCCAACCCAGTGAAATCCCCCGGCACAACATATGGTCCACTGAATACCACCAGGAGTGATACCTGATCTCTTTGGGAAACCAGGTGTGAACCAAAAACATATAACAACAAAAAATATCATAAGTTGCTTTTACTTTAAAAATATTTCAGGGATGGAGCTATAGCACAGCGGGTAGGGCATTTGCCTTGCGTGTGGCCGACCCGGGTTTGATTCCCAGCATCTCATATGAGCACCGCCAGGAGTAATTCCTGAGTGCTTGAGCCAGGATTAACCCCTGTACAAAGCCAGGTGTGACCCAAAAAGCAAAAAAAATTATATATATATATATATATATTCAAAATGTAACAGTGCAAGTGTTTTGAAATGAAATGATTTATCAAGGTCACCAGGCTGCTAAGTAATCAAGTTGATTTTTTTTGCTTTAAAATCAGTTGTTCAGATATATTTTCAGTGTCAAAGATATTTATAGTATTTTCAAGTAAACTCAGTTATTGTTAATATGCAATCTGGCTTGAAAAAAAAGATTTGAAATCTAACGGCCAATTTATTTTGAAACATTGTATATAATTCCCTCAGATATAATTTTCAAAAATAGTAGGTCTCACTCAACATATTTTGTAAAACTGGTTAGGTTATAAAAATAACTTCTGTATCCATGAAAGAGCCAAATGACATATGAGATTACCAAAAAGTGCCTCTTTGTTTATGAAGAATCATATAGAAATTCTATTCCTTGGAATCACCCAATAACTGGGTGTTTGCTATCATATACATAAAACTTTGTTTGTTTCCATAGCAATAGAGTTACCTTTAGGGAAGTATTTCACTTATATGAACTTCTACACAATTGCTGTTCCTCTACAAGACTTTTCTTTCTCCAGACTTTATTTTATTTGGCTTGTTAAAGGTGCAATAAATCATTTTAAAATAAAATTACTCAACAAAGGGAGCAGTGGTGATATTTCTTACCAATGACACCTTTATAATGACTGGCAATTAGTGGTAGAAAAGAATAACGGTGTGATCCAACTTATTTTGAACTTCAAATTATGTAGAAACCATGACTTTAAAAAAACTAAGAATATTCTGAAAATAATTGTATGTCGTCTAAAATGAGGTGAGTTAGTGTTTAAAACAAGATTAACTATAAACTTACAAAACTTACAACAGTTAGTAACAAGACAATAAAACCTCAAAAAATTAGTAATATTTGTGGAAATATTTAAAATCACGATCACGGTCCTTCATCGATTTGCTCGAGCGGGCCCAGGAACTTTTCCATCATGAGACTTGTTACTGTGTTTGGCATATCGAATATGTCATGGGTAGCTTGCCAGGCTTTGCCATGCGTGTGAGATACTCTTGGTAACTTGCCGGACTCTCTAAGAGGGGCGGAGGAATTGAACCCGGCTTGGCCAGGCTGGCTGCGCGCAAGGCAAAGGCCCTATCACTGTGCTATTGCTCCAGCCCATTTAAAATATGTTTTCACAGAATGTCATTTAGTAATAAATAGTCAATATGTAACCTTTAAGATTGGCTTCTTCAACTTAGTAATATGCATTTAGCTATATGCTCATGACTTGGTAATACATTTATTTATTTTTATTTTTTTATTTATTTGTTTGCTTGTTTGTTTTTATTAGTGAGACATCATGAGGTGCAGTTGTAGACTTACAAATTTTTGTGCTTGGGTTTCAATTATATAATGATCAAATACCCATCCCTCCACCAGTGCCCATTTCCCACCAC
>JAOXYA010000028.1:4945940-4959970 GCA_028565675.1 Sorex palustris | reverse complement strand
AGAGAGAGAGAGAGAGAGAGAGAGAGAGAGAGAGAGAGAGAGAGAGAGAGAGAGAGAGAGAGAGAGAGAGAGAGACGGCCGAGAAGAGACGGAGCAATTCAGGTGATGGAATTACGGTGCTCCCGGGAGCAGGGCCTCCTCCCCAGAGGTGTTTCCTGCTGGGAAACAAGATCACGTGGCACAAGGGATGAGTGGCCAGGGACTGTCTCCCCTGAGACCTTGGGGGACCCCGACATCATTTCTGCAGCCAGCAGGTTGGGGTGTGTGGGTGTGTGTGTGGGAGGGGGGAGGTCCTGCTTTGAGCTGAATGAGCGTCCTGTCATGCTCACCCTGGTCTCTGTTTGCAGGGTGACGCAGGCTTGCCTGGCCCCCCGGGCGCACTGGGACCACCGGGACGAAAGGTACGTGCTGCTTGGATGGACCCTGGGTTCAAGAAGAGCTGGGTGCCCCTCCCCACCCTCCACCACTCTCCAACCCTGCACAGCACCTCTGGGAACCAGGAGCCATCGGGGGATTGGAGGATGCTCCTGAGGGCTGAGCTTGCCGGGACGGGGAGATCTTGGCTTGGTGTAGGACCCCCACCCTCCCTGGGGGCTCGAGGAGTGCATCCTGGAGGAAGGAGCCATCTGAGAGCCCTTAGCTGGGGCTGTCTCGCCTCCCGTCTCTGCTCTGCCGCTGCCTCCTCCACGACAACGCCCACCGCCCTGGACAGGCCCCCTAGAAGGGAAGGGTGGCAAGATAGATTCTGTGCTCGCCTTGGCCGCTTGCTGTGCAAACTTGGGCCCATCTGTAACTTCTCTGATCAAATCCCTCTGGGTCAAGTTGCGGAGGGCAGGGGGTGTCGGGGGGAGGCTCCAGGGAGACACCAAGTCCTCCAGGCCTCCCGGGGTAGCCTCTGTGCCACAGGGAGGAAGCTGTCTTCCGTGCCTTTGGGAGAAAGGCTGCTCCTTTCCTAGGTGGAGGCCGGGGGTGGGGGTCTGACTGCAGCCGCCCCGGACAGGCACGAGCCTGGGGTGCCCTCTCGGCACCAGCCTCAGGCCGCACCGCAGACCTGTGCACCTTCTGAGCCCCGAAGCCAGCACTCTGCCCGGGATGCGTCCCCCCTCCCCAGGATGCCCTCCTCCCTCTCCCCAGGGATGCTCCCTCTCTCCCCAAGTTTCTACGTAGGCCTGTGCCCGTCGGGCCTTGGGGACAGTCAGGCCAAGGTCAGCTGCTCTGCAGGCAAACTCGGCCTGGCTGATGCGTTTTTCAGGAGAGACAGCAGCCCAGCAAGCTTGCTTCCGCCCCGGGCTTCCAGCTGTGGCCACAGCTGCCTGTCTCCGGGCCATCTGGTTCTCATCTGGACAGCTGTGGTGGCTCCCTGCTCCATCCTGCCCTTGCCCCCATGGCTCCCGGGGCACGGGGCCCTGGAGAATCACGTCTATCTCTGGCCCTCCTCTCTCCACCCTCGGGTCCAAGTGGCCAACCCTCAAGTCCATGCGGGCCCGCCCGGCCATAGGCCTGGCTACCTACAGGCTGGGAATGTGGCATATTCTGACTCCGGGGACGCCCAGGGACTCCCTCTCCCCACTCGCTTCCTCTCCAGGTTCCAGCACTTTCTGATGGATGAGGTGTGAGTGGAAATGATTTCTTCCAGGCCTGGCTCATAAAGCAGCCGGTGGTGGTCTCCCTCAGCGGGGCAGGAGTCTGGGAGCGGGGCTGGAAGGAGACTGGGTCATCTCCTGCCTGGACTTCCAGGGCTCCCTGTTCTCTGCAGGTGACCAGGAAGCCAGGAACCGCCCCACCCCCTCTACACACACACACACACACACACACACACACACACACACACACTTTGGGAAAACAGCTCACCTGACCAGGAAGGAGCGTTGTTTTTTGTTGAATAAATGAATGAATGAATGAATGGTGACTCTGAAAGAGAAGCCCTGAGGTCTGGTCCACCTGGCACCTTCAGTCCCCATGATTCACGGAGGTGACTGAACCCCGGCAGGGTTCCTATGGGGTCCCCCAACTTCCCCTTCTCTCCTGCAGTGCTTCTTGACTGGGGCTGACGTTGCCCCCCTCAGAGACGACTGAGCTGTGTGTGGTTGGCCCAGTGGGGAGGGAGATGGAAACTGAGGCCGTGGAAGCTCGTACGGGGCTGGCCCCCCGCCACCCCAGAGTGACCCACAGCATAGCCAGCATGGGGCCAGGCCAGGGCAGTGCAGGGAAACCCCCTGCCCTGCTCCTGCATGCCGAGAGCCCCCACACACTGCCGCCCGCATCTCCTCTGCACCCTGGAGAGCCGCGATTCTCTTCTGTAAGGCCCTAAGGCCGTCCCCATGGTAGGCCCAGTCAGAGAATGCTGCTCCTTCTCGGGCCCATTTGCTTAGCCTCGGCAGGGGTGAGTGGGGGGCTTCCAGGCAACCTGCCCGTGTCCTTGGTGCTTCGCTGAGACCCAGCAAGAGCACAGAGGACCTGCTGGCCTCGGCTTTCTTGTGTGGGCCTAGTCCAGGGCCAGGAAGCACATGTCCACTCCCTCTCACGCTCTCCTCCTGTGGCCGGCCTCGCTCCTGGGTCCCTCTCTGACCTGTCCATCCTCAGAATCCGTCTCAACCATCCCCACCCCGAGGACAGTCCCGAGGCATGCAGGGAGCTGGATGCTTGAGGTCCGCCTCGCGCCAGTCCCCCCCTAGCCCTTGCCCTGTCCGCAAGCCTTATCTGGTCACTTGACAAGGCGATGGTCAAAAAGGGGGTGGGGGGGCAGAGCAATAGTATAGCAGGGAGGGTGTTTGCCTTGCACGTGGCCGACCCGGGTTCGATCCTCGGCATCCCGTATGGTCCCTCGAGCACTGCCAGGAGTAATTCCTGAGTGCAGAGCCAGGAGTAACCCCTAAGCATCACTGGGTGTGACCGCCCCCTCCCCCGACAAAAAAAAAAGGAAGGGGGCAGGGGGCACAGGAGAGGGGCACTTGGGAATGTTTTGCAACGCGTGCTTTGAGGCTTCGTAAGTTCCTGACTTGCCTTTCTGCAGAATCACTGCTTCTCTGTTCCTGGGCCTCCCAGCTCATGCAAATCCCCACCCCACCCTCACTGAGAAACATCTTTGTGCTTCCCCCCCACTGCCGAGCACCTCTGGGCTCCGTGCCCACGGCCATCTCTGCCCTTGCTCCCGCTGGGCCTCTCCTCCAGGGCTCGGTTTACAGCACCACTGCCTCTGTCTCCTCTGCCCCGCGGGCCGCTCTTGCCTGGCACAGAGGGAGAGTTGTTGACCGAGGCTGACCGCGAGGCTCTAGGGTCAGTGCCTGGCCACTCGCACCCCACTTCTACATCCTGGCTAGTGAAGGTCAGGCTTTATGTATATATATATATATATATATATATATATATATATATATATTGCTTTTTGGGTCCCACCCGGCAATGCTCAAGGGTTACTCCTGGCTCTGCACTCAGGAATTGGACCATATGGGATGCTGGGAATTGAACCTGGGTTGGCTACGTGCAAGGCAAACGCCCTCCCTGCTCTTCTATCATTCCAGCCCCCCCCATCCCCCTTTCTAGTTGGTCGGCTGTGCTTTGTTCTAACACGGCTTGCCCCTGAAGGAATGAATGAGCCATGGACCAACTGCAGCTTCCTGCCCTGTCCCTGTCCCATGTCGGGGACCCACCAAGCTGAATCTGGTGGCCCTGCAGGGTGGGAGGCTGGTCTGGGGCACATTTCCACTCCCCAGGGGAGGGGAAATCACCGTTTCTGTTCCACCGATGTCCTGGGTGGGCTGGTGAGGTGGGCAGAGGGTCTAGGTTTAGCGCATGGAGTGCCAGACGCATCTGGTGAGTTCCCTTGTTCCAGCAGGAGGAAACGGCCTTGTGGAGTTGGTGGTAGAGCCAGGGGCACATGCGGGTCTCCGGGACCCCCGGGCCAGGAGAGGACCCCCTCCCCCTCTCCCTTCCCCCAGCCCAAATAGCATCCCAGCCACCCGGGAGACTGTCTGGGGCCCCAGTGAGGTGATGTCTGGTTCTGCCTCATGCATTGTAAGCAGTGATTAATCTGGCTCCCAAACCAAAATATAGACCGAGTGCTATTATAAACAGCGGCCCTGTAGAGGCCCGCCCGCCGGGCTCTGCGGTTCCTGGAAGCCTCTGCCTTGCCCGGGTTGCAGCCAGCCACCAATCCCATTCGGGGTCCCGGCTGCCCAGGGGCTCACCTTGTGGTCAGTGCCTGCCCCGTAATTGCTGGGGCCCTGGAGAAGATGAGGGCTTTAGGTTCTTCCAGGGCCTGGGCCCCGTCATTCCGAACGATTACAGCTGACCCCAGTTTGGTAAATAGAGCTAAGGTGCTTGTAGGGAGCACGGCCACACCCCCAAGGCCAGGCTCCCCTGCGCTATCTCTGCCGCTCCCTGGCTGGAGAAGGGACAGGGACCCTCCCGGCCACATTCAAGCCCCTTTAAGGTTCCAAGGTTGCAGACCTAAGACTGGTGGGGTCTTGGGTAAAGCCCAGCTCAGCGGGCTGAGAGTCCCAAAGAACAGACCAGCCATGGCCTTCAGTTGTTAAGGAACCTATTGCTAAGTTCCTTTCCCCTCTCGGGGACCCAGCAGGGAGGGACCCTCCTGCAGGAGGAGGAAGCTCTGACCCTTCACGCATATTCCAGGGCTCCGTGACCCTCAAGCTGGGTGGTGATGATATTCATGGCCCCGTGGCTCTGCAGAACAGAGCTGGGGGATCTCAGGAGGTGTGACCGGTCCCACAGCTTGGTCACGCAGGACGGAGAGATGGGCCTCAGCCTGTACTGCCCCTAGGAGGCTGTATGGCCTCAGGAAAGTCTCTTGGTCTCTCTGATCCAGTTTCCTCATCTGGCCGAAGGAGAGAGAAATTCCTCCCTCTGCAGGGTGAGTGTGAGATGGTTGCGTAGTGACCACAGGGAAGACTCCAGGGCCTGGTCAGGCACAGGACAGCCTGCTGACTGGGCCCTGCACATGGTTTCTGTCCCTGTCACTGCATCCTGAATCAAGGGCTTGTTTGAAATAACCTCTGGGGATTTCCCTGGGGACATTCCCCTGTGGAAACATTGCTTTCCTGCAGATTTCTTTGTGGCTACAGAGAAAACCCATCACAGAGAGTCTCTGGGTTCCCTCTCGGGCTTCTCTTGGGCTCCCTGCCCCATCTCCCACTGGCTCATTGCTGCAAAGGGAGGATGCCGAGGAATGGCATGGCAGGGCTCAGA
Source organism: Sorex palustris (assembly GCA_028565675.1). Lineage (NCBI taxonomy): Eukaryota > Metazoa > Chordata > Mammalia > Eulipotyphla > Soricidae > Sorex > Sorex palustris. The sequence continues at coordinate 4,954,765 of JAOXYA010000028.1, read as the reverse complement.
GAGGGCAATCACCTGCGCTAAGTCACTGAGCCTGGAGCACCGACTCCATTCAGCTCTTCCTGGGGAAGAAAAGGCTTTGCCCATTCTTCTTCTGCCAGTTGTGTGTGGAGAAACGATTGTCATGGGGGGTACAGTCGAAACCTTACTGTGGTTTCCCCTCATGTTACCTGTCCCCCTGCCCTTGATATTCTTTGTAATCCATCCTTCCCTATGGCCCCCACCCCCCCACCCCGGCTCTCACCCATGTGCTCTATTCCTGCACCAACTCAATGCCAGCACCCTGGAGAATCACTGGCTCAGCGCTGGCTGTCCTGACTGTTCTCTCTGCCCCGAATGCGCCCCCCACCCCATCTCCCACAGGTTCAATCTTCCAAGCTGCTCTCTGCATTTATCTCCTCCAGGCAGCCTTCCCTGACTCACCACCCTGCCCAGCAACCCCCTTCTCTCTCCTCTCTACAAGCTCTTTTCTTCATAGCAATAGTAACTTCCCCCTTAACCTTTTTTTAAAGTTTTATTAGGGTTTTTTTTTTTTAGTTTTATTTATGTGGCTGGAGCAATAGCACAGCGTGTAGGGTGTTTGCCTTGCACGTGGCCGACCCAGGTTCGATTCCTTCACCCCTCTTGGAGAGCCCGGTAAGCTACCGAGAGTATCTCACTCGCAAGGCAAAGCCTGGCAAGCTCCCTGTGACATATTCGATATACCAAAAACAGTAACAATAAGTCTCACAATGGAGACATTACTTAGCCGGCTCGAGCAAATTGATGAACAACGGGAGGACAGTGCTACAGTGCTACAGTTTTATTTATAATTGTGAACATTTTCATTCTTTCTGTGGGATGTGTCTCAGCATTCGTCTAAGGAAGCTGGGCTTCTCCCTGTAATAGTCACCCACCACTGGGGGCTTTGGGGGCAACAGGGGGCCATGTTCCAGGTCCTCTAGGGCTCTGCTGGGTGGTATTCAGGGGTCCCTGGGATGCCTGAGATCAAACTCAGAGCTCCAGAATCTACCTTCTGGACCCCATCCACTTTATAATGGTCCACTATACAATGCTGTATAATCAGTCTCTAGGAATTTTTTATTTTGCAAAATGGAAACTCCCTGCGCTCACCGTTCTACCTCCCTGCCTCTCAGGACTTTCTCTTTCATGGTTCTTTGTTTTCCCATCTCCTCCCTAAGACGGCAGATGCCACAATGTTGCCTTCTTTCCCAGACCTGAGCCTGGCCTGGTGCTGGTTCCTGTAAGAGTAGCCAGCATTAGTGAGTGAATGAATGAAACACCCAGATCCTAAGTGAAAACCGGAGTCTGGCTCTCCAGGGTTCTTGAACCCTAGGCTGATGCTCCGCGCTCCCCAAACCTGAGAGCATGTGGGCCCTGAGCCCACCCTAATGCCCCTTTTCTACCAAAGAGGAAACTGAGGCTCAGAGAGGTGACAGGCGCCAGCCCCGGGGCACAGAGCCAGCCCGCAGGGACGCGGGATAGGAGCCCAGAGGAGTCAGAAACCAGCCATGCTGACTTTCGCCTGTGAGCCAGGCCTCCTGCCCACCCCCCCCACCCCCGCCACCCACCCTCCCCCGCCTGCCGGGGGCAGAGCCCCAGATGAAGAATCTCTCCCGGCCTTGTTCCCTCGTCTCCGAGGCCCCGTGTGAGATGCAATCATGTCATCACGCCGTCTCGAGGCGTGAGTAGGTGCAGAAGGAATGCTTGTAAACTCCAGCTCTCGCGGGTGAAGCCGGTTCTGCTGTTTATGATTAAGAGTTACCATTTCCCGGGGGTCTGCCTAAGGGGGGGGGCGCGGGTGCCACGCGCATGTTTGTGTGTGCCTGGTGCATGTTGGCAGTGTTCTCTGTGGGACCCTGCGGGGTGGGGGGTCTCGGGCAACTCCCTTTGCTCCCCTGCTCTTTCCTCTCTGGTGGTGGTCGGGGAGGCGTGAGCGGGGCTCGCATCTATCTGGTTCTAAAGCTCCAGAGCAGGGGGCACTTGGGGGTCCCTGCGCCCTCCTTGGAGGTTGCAGAGACAGACCATGACGCAGCAGTTTTCACAGTGAGTCGGGGTGGGCTTCAGAAGCCAGTGCAGCCCCCTGCTGTGGTAGTTTTAGGGTGCCATGGAGACCAGGGATGTGGTAGTTTTGGGGTGCCGTGGAGAACCGCCACCCTCACCCAGCCTGAAGCTAATGGAAGTTGAAGGCTGTGGTTTCCCCACTGATGGCTCCTGGCGCTTCTGAGATGGCGCAGGGGTCTTCCCAGCGCCGCACCCCTTGAAATACACTTCTCCCATCTTTTCTATTTGTGGGGGTGGGGAGAGCCTGTGATTATCGGCCAGCTGGGGCTGCAGGATCAGTGCTGAGGAGGATGATCTGGGCCTCCTGCGTGATGCTGGGGGACCCAGAGGGACCGGAAATCCCTCCTGGTCTCTCCTGACCTGCCTGTGATCTCCCCCTCAAGCCCTGACCCTGGCCCCTGTGCCTGCAGGGGCACAGAGAGGTCTGGTCATTTCTTCTCAATCAACGTTTGGTGGTCTTTGGCTCCAGACATAGGAACTGAAGTGTCGGGAGGAAGGGAGGGAGGCAGCTTTGGGGAGTTGGTATCTTGGGTCTATAGGCATGAATGTTTGCCCCTGGGTGCTCGCTGGGCCCTGTCCCAGCGAAGTTTTTCAGACCTCTGTGTGGCGGTGCAGAATCGTCCCCTGCCCCAAGCGCTCTGTGTGACTCTAGACACTGCAGAGGGTGGAAAGCCTGGCCTGGGGGCAGCTCAGGACATCCCGATGTGACCAGGGGCACCCGCCTCCCCTGGCTCTAACTTCGGACCGCTGGATGATGCCTTCTGCGGCCTGGGGCAGCCCCATCACCCTCCAGCCTCACTCCCTTTCTCCCCCTACAGGGACACAAGGGCTATCCTGGACCCACAGGGCACCCCGGAGAACAGGTGAGGGTCTGGGCCCCAGCCCAGCTTTCCCTCCCTCTTGCTCCAGCTCCCTGGGTGGGGGCAGGGGGACGGGCAGGAGCTGCTCCCTGAGTGGCCCCCCTTCCCCACTCCCACCTCTCCTGGGAAGAGCCGGAGCCCACGGCGGCCCAGCCAGGCCCGGCGCTGGCACAAGCCGCGCAGCTCTGGCTAGGGCCATGAATAGCTGGCCTGTTCCGGGCACTCTGAGGGGATATTATACACGCCGCCACGGGCTTGGAGGGATCCGGGCTGCCCTGACCCAAATCAAACAGCAGCCCTGCCAGGGCAGGGTGGGAGGACGCCAGGCCTGCTCTGCGCTTGCCTCTCCCAGGCCGGAGCAGAGGGGCGCTGGGGCCCCCAGCTGGTCTGACCGGTTTGGGCTGGGGGCCGCAGCATCCTCTCACATTCCTGCCCTTCCCTTTGTCCATTGTCAGTGGCAGCCCCCACCCCACCCTGGAGGGAGCGGGCGCCTTTGTCCTGTCCTGACATTCCTTTTCCCTTGCAGGGGCGGCCTGGACCCGAGGGCAGCCCAGGGGTCAAAGGTTACCCTGGCAGGCAGGTGCAGTATATGGGGGGGCCCTGGGGTAGAGGGACTGTGTCAGGGGACCCGGCAATCTTCCTTTGGGTGGGCTCTACAGGAAGGGGGTCTCCCAAGGGCCTTGCTTTGGAGGCGGCAGAGCAAGATGCTCTAGAAGGGCAGAGGAAAGAGCAATAACCTTGACCCTGGGGTGGGAATCCAGGAATTCCTCTTGGTCCTCCACCCCCCCACCCCACACACACATACACACACACACACACCATGTCCCCAGTTCTCCCAAGCACCTCCCTGAGCCCCTGACTGGGAGGACACAGTCTCACAACCCCATTTGAGAGTGTGGTGCTGGGGATCGAATCCAGAGCCTGCCCTGTGCCAGGCCCAGGCCCATACCCATTCCACAGAGGGGGAAGATGAGGCTCCCGGAGACAGACAGCAAGTAGAGGGGGCATCTCCATGTCTCCTTGCCCTCGGCTTTTGTGTTTCAGGGGTTGCCTGGACCCGTAGGAGGACCTGGACCCAAAGGTAGCCGGGTAAGCGAGCCTTGGCGAGGACTGGGGCGGGGGCCCTGGGTGGCCATTTCCTGGCCCTAGGGTGGATCTGAAGGGTGACCATGGTCCCAGGGAGGGTGATTTGCGGGGGCTTGGATACGGCTTCTTCCATCACAAGCTCTTGGAGATGGAGGGTGATGGGGACCCCGGAGTCAGCAGCCTGGGCCGCAGAGACTCCACGGCAGGCTGAGCCGTCGTCCAGCTACAGTGCTTGGGCATTTGTCTGCCTGTCCACTGGGCATGAGGGAACCCAGGTCTGGGTCTCCCTCCTTATCACTGGAACCCCCGAGAGTCCCAGTGAGGGCTGGGGGGGACTCTCTTGGGGAGAGAAGTGTGGAAACTGTCCAGGCCAGAGGCTGAGGGGCCTGTGTCCTCCTTCTAAGCCCCCTGCAGTGACCCTGACGGGTCGGCAGCCCCGGCCTGTCCCTCTGGACCGCGGGCCGTGCCCATTGCTCCCGCTGGCATGGTCAGTTAGCATTGATTTAGACACAGCGTGGAGAGGAGGGCCTGGCCTTGGGGCCGATGGAGAGGCTCTCAGGCAGCGCTGGGCACGTCGAGTGGACAGGAAGGAATGTGAGGGCTGAGGTTGTGCATGGAAGGCTTGCTTCTCCCTCGCAGGAAAACTGAGCATCTCTGGGGGGTGCTGGCTGGTCCCGGGGTGGGCATGTCTGGGGCGGGGCTGGGCTGGGGACCTGGGTGACCCCAGGGCTCTCCATCTCGTCCAGAATGTTCGGCAGGGGAGGCCCACAGTGCTTGGTGAGCCCAGGCCCTGGGCTCATGAACGAAGGCAGCAGCCAGTGGTCACACCCAGGAAGGGTGGGCGGTTCCCAGCATGGGGGTACATGGTGGGGGGTGGCAGGGGCCAGGGGGACGGGATGGTGAAGCAGCCACAGCTCATGGGGCTCCTGAGCACCAGGGAAAAGTGTCCAAGCCCAGCTCCGGGGACCCTGTCTGCCACGAGGTCCCAGGGTCTGGCTGGTCTCCTGAGGCTGCTGCCTGGTGGGCATGGAGCCACAGGTGGGGATGGAGTCGGTCAGGCTCGGCCCTCCCCTCTGCAGGGCCCCCGGAGCTGCCCTCTCCCATTCTTTAGCCCAACCCTGCTCGCTCATCCCTGAGAAGCAGGCAGAGGTGGGGAGTGGGGGGCGTCAGGGGAACGGGAGGGGCAGGAGCCCAGCCCAGAACCCAGGAATCCATGCCTCATTTCTCCTGCCATTCAGCTGCGTGATCCTGGGCCAGCCACTTCACCTCTCCGGGCTCGTCTGCAGGAGGATGGGCAGTCAGAGAGGGCTTTCTTCCTGGGGGGGAGGGCCGTGGGGCTCTCAGGAATTCTGGTGTGTGTGTGTGTGTGTGTGTGTGTGTGTGTGTGTAGGGGAGCGAAGGCAGAGGTCAGGACAAGTCCCAGTGATGTCCACCGATGTGTGTGTGTGTGTGTGTGTGTGTCTGTGTGTGTGTGTGAAGCCCACCGGGTGTCCTGTTGGTGGGTGGTCAGGGGGAGGTGGACTTGGCCAGAGCTGCTGTGTGGTCATCGTGGCCACAGCGAGAGAAGGCAGAGCACTAGGTGTTCCGCCTGTGGTCCCACACCTGGAGAAGGTGCAGGGTCCTGAGATGGGTACACGGATGCTCAAGGGGTGACTTTTCCGAGGGAGCTGCCAGCCCAGCACTGTGCAGGCAGGGGAGAAGCCGCTGGCCTGGGCATCTGGGCTGTGTGCCACGGAAGCCAACCTCCCCCCTGCCCCCTGTCCAGAGCTGGACCATCCAGAATGGGCTCTGGCGTGGTGGCTGGGGTGGGCTCTGTGGGATTCCAGGCCGGGGAGGCCGGGAGGCAGGTGGACTCGTCTCCCCGCTCCTGGGTATGGCCTGAGTTTCCTTCTCTGTCCGTGTGTCCAGTTGGCAGGTCCGGGGCAGGGTCGAAAGCAAGGGCGCCCGTGTGCTTGGCAGACTCCAGCTGGGCGCCCAGGACTTGAGGGCGGGCGGGGGTTGGGGGTGGGCAGGGCAGACTGCGTGCCGCCGCCGCCCTCACGGCCCACCACCCCCAGGGGGAGGTCGGACCCTGTACCCTGCCCAACGTCGTCTCACCCGGCCCGGAGCTTCCTTCCTGCAGGTGGTGCCAGAGCCCCTGCCCCAAGCGCCTGCGCCCTTCCCTGGCGTGAGGGTATGTGCCTTTGGACTACATCGTGGAAGCCAGCACCATGCAGTCCACGGGCATATACACTTGCCTCAAGGCCTGTGTCATCGAGGAGTCACCGGACCCACCACCGCGGCCAGCCCGGAAGAGGAGCCAGGCAGGGAGGGGTGGCCAGGGGCAGTGGACGACACGGGTCAGCCCCACCGCTTGGCCCCCCTGACGCCCCGTTGCCTGCTCTTTCCTAGGGCTACATTGGACTCCCAGGGCTCTTTGGCCTACCAGGGTCCGACGGAGAGCGAGTGAGTATGTCTACTTTGTTCCCCACCCTTTCAGCCTGGGGAAATCCTGGAATTCTTCAGCCTGGAGGAGGTGTGTCCTGGAGTTCCTGTAGGGGGTCCACGGAGGGGTATCAGCGCACTGCCGGCACCTTTTAGATACAGGGATCAGCCCAGGCATGGTGAGGGACGTAGGAAGGTTTCGGAGGTCTCCCTGTAACAGTGCAAACACTTGGGTGGGAGGGGGCGCATCTAGGTAAGGAGAGAGCACCCGGGCAGAGCCATGCAGCAGTAGGGCAGAGGCCACAGGGGAGAAGGGTCTCGGCCCGGAGACCCGGGGCAGCTCTTCCAGGGCACTTGGCAGGCGGCCCCTAGGCCTGTCTCCTATTCCACACGCAGGGCTGCAAGCCAGATGCGTCGGGTTAGTGGCTGTCCTCACACTCGCCTGGGCTGAGCTCAGAGCCGGGTATTTACAACAGAGCCTGTAGGGCAGCCCCGAACACCCCCGCTCTGCCCCCACCCAGCCCGAGCCCCCGCTGGGAACTCACTTGTAGCCTCAGGGACCACCTGCTCCAGACAGACTCTTAGGAGAGTAGGAGGGGCCCTTAGCAGGGATGCGGGCACTGCCCTGGAGAGTTTCTCAGCCCAGATGCCCCCGTGCCCCAAACTCCAAGGATTTGCAACAGCCGGCCTTGGGGTGGGGATGGGCACTGGTGTGCCTGCATGGACCCCCGTGACCACCTCGGTGGACATCCCTGGGGCGGGCTTGGGCGAACGCGATGGGGCTTGTCCTGACCTCTGCCCTCTCTCCCCTACAGGGCCTGCCTGGCGAGCCTGGCAAGAGGGGCAAGATGGGTAGGCCGGTAAAGATTTTCCGTGTCTATTACGCAGACCCTATGGGTGGAGCCGACCACCCAGCGGCCGCGCCGCCCTGTCCTCCCGCAGCTGGCCCGCTGCGCTGGTCTCTGCTCTGAGCGTGGGCGCCGGTCCCTGAGTTTCCCAGCCTGACACCCGGATGCCAGCCCCCACCTCCCGCCCACGGCCGCTGGCTGCCCGGGTCTGGGGGGTTCTGGGGCTCTGGCCCTCTGGGACCATGGACAGTATCCTGGCTGCATGTGTCCACGGCCCTGCGGTCAGTTCTGTGTCAGGGGGCAGGGAGCCCTTCTGTGGGTTGGGTCTGTGAAATCTGGGGGCTTTGGCCCTAATTGTGTCCTTGCTCCCTTCTCAAAGGACTTGGGGGTCTCCGAGTCCTCCTGACCTTCTCTCACGCACAGCAGCGGCCAGAGGACAGTGGGGTTGGGACAGGCCCTCGGCGTGGCAGAGGCCTCAGTGGGCACTTGGATTCTGTGACTGCAGTTTCCCAACTGGGGGTCTTGCCTCAGTTTGTCTCCAGGGCCTGGATTCCAAAGGAGGCTCTTTGGTTGGTAGAAGTGGGGTCTCCAGAATTGTCACCTCCTCCTCGAGTCTGCTCTGCGGCCAGCAAAGCGGTGACCACTGGGAGTACAGGCTCTGTGGACAGTGTGCCTGGGCCCAGTCCCCATTCGCTCTCCCCTGGCTGTGTGATTTTGAGCACTTTGAACAACCTCTATGAACCCTGAGACCTACTCTTGCAAATGGGGCCAAGAAGGGGCACATCTGACTGGGCTGGTGGACTCGGTGGTCCCTGTCTTTGGCCTGATCCTACTGACCTCACCCATAGCGTTTTATCTGAAGACAGTCTCATGTTGGCCACCCCAAGGCTTTCTCCTCTGCCCACGCTGGGTGGGGCTGTGTCCTTCTTGTACAGTGACATTACCCTGCGTGTGATGCCTCAGTCCCTCCTGTGGGCACCCCGAAGTCCCCCAGGGCCCTGCAGAGAGACGGCTGGGATGGGACCGCGGGTGGAAAAGCCAGGCCAGGCCTCAGAGTGAGGCCCCCCCAGCCTGGAGAGGCTCCTGGGGCAGCCCCGGGCAGGGGGTGCCTCTGTCCAGTGGCTTCCTGTGGGGGTCTTGAGCATCGCAGCCAGGTCGGGGGGCCCACAGGCCCCTGCTGAGGTGTCAGTCTTGCTGGGGGCGAGCAATCTTGGGCCTGAGAGTGAAAGTTTCTCCTCCCAGGCTGAGGGTTGGGCCAAGTGTGAGGGTGATCAACTGCCCCCAAACATGAGCTGACAGAGAATGTGCTGAGGTCACACCACCAGCCTGAAGGGGATCCGGGCTGGGTCCAGGCATGGGCTCTGAAAGCAAGGCAAAGCAGACTTGGTCCTTCACTCAGTGCCTCCCTACATGGTGGTGGTGGTGGGGGTATTTTTCCTCTCTCTTTACTTTCCAATAAATTTTTGGAGAGGAAAAGGAAGGAAGGAAGGAAGGAAGGAAGGAAGGAAGGAAGGAAGGAAGGAAGGAAGGAAGGAAGGAAGGAAGG
>JAOXYA010000028.1:4931921-4945840 GCA_028565675.1 Sorex palustris | reverse complement strand
TCTCTCTCTCTCTCTCTCTCTCTCTCTCTCTCTCACACACACACACACACACACACACACACACACACACACACGTGTGCGCGCCGGATCAGCTGTGCTCCCGAGTGAGATGAAGCAAAGCACAAAGTGGAAAGTGTACCCGCCCCGAGGAACCTAGGGGAAGGCAGGGCACAGGCCTGGCTTCCTAGATGCAGGGCTGGTCCCTCTCCAGGAGGTTCCTTCTTGGACAGGAAGATCAAGCCTTGTGGCACTGGCAAGTCAGAGAGAAACTGACCCTGGGGACTGGAGGCGCAGTTCAGCAGGGAGGGCGTGTGCCTTTGCATGCAGCCCACCCGGGTTCGATCCCCGGCATCCCAGAGGGTCCGCTGAGCCCCGCTAGGAGTGACTCCTGAGTGTAGAGCTGAACATCACTGGGTGTGGCCTCAAAACAAAAGAGACACAAGATGGGGAGAGAGAGAAAGAGGGGGTGGGGGGAGTTTCCCCAGCCTCCCCTAGGGAAGAAATGTCTGGATTTGAGACTTGAACTCCCCACTGTGCCCTGGGGATCTGGGCTTTTGGCTGGAGGCAGAGGCGCCCCAGGGTAACGAGCCCACAGATGATGACTGGACTTTGTAGGGGGGAAGAGGGGTGGGGGAGGGGGCAGTGGGCGGAGCATCCAGCCCCACAGAATGTGGGTGTGTGAGCCTGGACTATTGGGCCAGGTTGTTCGAACATGGGGCCAGCACTGCAGAGAGCCTGGCCGGGAGCTGCCCAGGGTCCAGGCCTCTCGGGGTGTCCCTCCGAAGAGACCCTCCTTGTGGTCCGCGTTGGGGGCACGCCCACCTTCCGGTTCCCCGGGTAGAGATTTCTGCCGTCACCCGGCTCTGCTCACATGGTCTGACCTCCCGGGAAGCTGAAAATGACTAACCTAGGATGGGCCCAAATTAGTCGGCAACAAACAGGCTGTGGGAAAATATTTGTTTCCTAAAAATAGAGCCGAAGTGCTAATCTCCTTAACAGTGGCAACTGCCTGGAAGCTCAGCAAAACAACTCACCAAGACAGCTCGTCCCGGGAGCCTCCCTGTGCCAGAGCTTCCCCCGGACTTGGCTTCCTTCTGGGCCAGCGGGCCACCGGGAGCTTAGCAGGAGAGGCGCCCTTGAGGATTCGCCCTCAGTAGCTGGCCGTATGACCTGGCCCTGGCCCTGGCCCTGGCCCTGCCCTTCTCTGGGTCGCACCCTGGGACCAGGAGGCATTTGGTGGAGATGCATGTGCTAGAACGGCTTTGTGTCACATATGCCCCGGGCCTTCCTTGGGGAGTTTGGAGTCTCCTCACCGTGGAATGGACGGCAACATGTGGTAGCAGTAACCCTGCGCCCCTAAATCAAAGGTCGTATTCTGGAACCCAGTACCCTCATCCTGAGGACTCTCGGGCTCCTGGGTGGTCCTGATGGTGAGGCTAGCGATGATAATGATGGTGGCGATGGCAGTGGAGATGGAGATGATGGGAGTGGGGATGCTGGGGAGATGGTGACAGTGGTCGTGAGGGGATGTTGGTTGTAAAGGGTGGTGGTGGTGGTGGTGGTGGTGGTGGTAGTTACAGTGGTCGTGATGCTGGTGATGGTGGTGGTGATGGTGTCATAGCAGGATGGTGGTTGTTATGGTGGTAATGATGGTGGTGGTGGTGGTGGTGGTGGTGGTGGAGACGCCACGTGATGATGCTCATGGTGGTGGTAATAGGAATAATGGTAATGGTGGCAGTATGGTGGTCATGATGGGGATGAGAGTTATGGTGGTAGGTGATAATCGTGGTAGATTATGGTTATGGGGATGATGATGTGGATAGTATTAATGGTAGTAGGAGTGAGGGGAATAGTGTTTCTTCCAGTGGGAATGCTGGTGATAGTAATGATGGTAGAGACAGTAGCAATGGTGGTGGTGGTGGTGGTGGTGACTGTGGTCAGGGGGATGGTTACAGTAGCAGCATCTATGTTTACATTTTGCTGTCACTGGCAGTCCTACTACAGCTATGAAGAGGTTCCCCTGGGAGTCAGACTGACTCTGCGTGTGTGTGTGTGTGTGTGTGTGTGTGTGTGTGTGTGTGTGTGTTGGGAGACAGAGAGGCCGGAGGGGCCTGTATTTGAGTCTCTTGGCAAGACAAGTATCTCCCAGTCTGCTGCCTCAAACAATGGCGTATTCTCAAGTTAGCGCGTCCCCGTCTTTAGGGCCTTTCCAGAAACACATCTGGATGGACGGGAGCCCAAACGAAGTCTTTATGCTGCCCCCTCTCTGCCTCCCCCACCACTGCATACTCCAACCCCCACTCAGAATTTCCCACGTGTGCAGCTGGAGAGTGGCCTTTAGGTCAAGTGGCCCGCGGCTGGCCGCCCCCTGTCCGGGGGGAGACTCCCGTCTCTCCCGCCTGGGGCCTGCATGTTTCGGTGCTGACTCATTTCTTCTTCTGACATGGGTCAACTTTTATGGTCCCCTCAGTCCCCTGACCAGTCTCATCAGCCCCGAATCAGAATTTCAAAGTGACAGAGTACGGCTGGCCTGAGATAAGGGCTCCCGCGAGAACTGGGATCGACACTTCACTCTAACCTAGGGAGCCGCTCACAGCTCCTGCATCGGTGGCATCTCCGTTTCTCGGGCTCTCTGGTGGGCCCGTAGCCCGCCTCCTGGCGCCGTGTCTGGGGTTGGGAGAGATCAGACAGTACAGCAGGCAGTGCCTGACCAGACAGAGAGGGCAGCCCTTTCTGTGTGTTTTGGTTCTAGAGGAGTCTTTGAGAGCCGCTAGTCCAGAGCCGTCTGGTAGGAGTGAGAGCTGCGTGTGCGATTGAGGTTTGCCTAGAGTTGTGGTTTGTTTTTTTTTTTTGTTTGTTTTTGTGTTTTTGTTTTTTGCTTATTGGGTCACTCCTGGCGATGCTCAGGGGTTACTCCTGGCTCATGTACTCAGGAATTACTCCTGGCAGTGCTCGGAGAACCATATGGGGTACTAGGAATCGAACCTGGGTTGGCTGCGTGCAAGGCAGACTCCCTACCCGCTGTACTATCGCTCCAGCCCCTGGCATCGTGTTTTTAAGGAGTAAGACAGTTGGTGCTTTTTTGAAAACTATTTTGGTACTAAATCTTTAAAATCTGGGCTGACGCTGATGATCGGGGCCATGCCAATTCCGATGCTTTGTTCTGCGGGCAATGCCTGCTCTGCACGTGGGCTTCACCACGTGGGGTGCAGCCAGAGCGTGATCGGGGGCTCGTGGGAGGTGGCTCAGTGGTCAAGCACACAAGTGCCTTGCCTGAGTGCACCCCCCCAAGGACCCAACATGTGCTTGGGTGGTGGGGAAACCCACAGCTCTGCCCTCCTATGGGAACGCTTTCTGACGGGGGGGGGGGGGTCACACTCCTGTCACCAGTGCTGAGCACACATCGGTTTGAACTGGCAGCTCCAGCACCAACGCCCACTCCACGGGTCAGCCTCAGTTTCCCCCCCTTGTCCCACCTTGCTCATTCTTCCTCCTTCCTCCCTTCAGGGTCCTGAGGGGAAACCAGGGAAGCAGGGCGCCAAGGGCCGAACCGGAGCCAAGGTAGGGTCCCTTCCCTCCTACCCCCCCAAGGTAGGGTCCCTCCCCCCACCCCCATCTCCTTCCGCCTGACCCCTGACCCGTCTCTCCCCCTTGCTGCAGGGTGCCAAGGGCTACCAAGGACAGCTGGGCGAGATGGGCACTCCTGGAGACCCCGGGCCCCCCGGCACCCCAGGCCCCAAAGGGTCCCGGGGCAGCCTGGGACCAACGGTGAGAACTCTCTGGGCGGGGCTGGGGGGGCAGGCACAGGGCAGAGGAGGGTCAGCTTCACGCTGGCATCGTGCCTTGCCCCCAGCTCCTGGCTGAACCCCAGTCTCGGCCCCCTCTCTTTGTGCTCACTACACAGAGCATTTCATAATGCCCCAAGCACCACAGGGAGTGAGCCCTGAGCACTGAGTTGAGAGTCATTCCTGATCCTGTGGTGACCCCCCTCCCCCGAAACCATAACCCAGAGCATTTCTTACCCACGATAGACCCAATTAACGAGGCCTTGCTCATGGGGCCAGATCTGAAGGGCTGGGTGGGGCGGGGGGGTCCCCACAGGGAAGAGATTCAGGAAGAGTGGGAGGAGCTAGAACATTCCAGACTCTCGAAGGGGGTAGGGCTGCCCAGGCTCTGGCCATCCTGCCCTGAGGAGGTGGTGGAACAGTGGCCCCCAAGAAGCCAGGCGGGGGCTTGGGAGAAGCTCCAAGCACGGCTCTGCTTGTCGGAGTCCTAGACTGCAAGCTTCCTGGGGTACTCTCAGGAATTGTCCCCAGTGCCTCCCAGAGGGGCCCCCAGACAAGCACCAAAGCAAAGCAGGGAAGAGGCCGACAGGGAGGTGAGCGCGTCTGAGATGCGCAGGCCGCGGGCACTGGCCCAGTGGGCACTGCTCCCAGGACTGACCGCAGGCTGCACACAGGCCAGCACTGGGCAGCCCGGAGCCGGCAGACGCAGCGCCCCCCAGAACATCTAGGATTTCACCCCCCGGGACTGGGCAGTTGGACATCACCCAGGAGCATAGGTCAGAGGGGAAAGTAGCCAAGTCATCAGGAAGAAGTGACCCTTGCCTTCTTATCAGATGTAAATACAGTCGAACTCTTAAGTTCATAGAATTTAGCTTTTGAATGCAACGGAAGTGCTTGTGACTTGTAAGTTTCAGGTCTTCATCTCTGAAAAGCGTGTGTGTGTGTGTGTGTGTGTGTGTGTGTGTGTGTCCAGTTCTGTCCCTTGCCACGCACTTTTCCCTCCTCAGATTCTTTAATACATCGCTTTCATTCTTGGGGCCACTTGCAGCAGGGGGTGGGGGAAAGGGAGGAGGGAGGGGGGAGGGTCCCCCAGGGCTATACCCTGTGGTGCTGGGGTGTGGGGAGGGGACAGACAGTGCCCAGGAGGTGCCCGGGAGGGGACCCACAGGGTCTTACCCGCCCCACCTGTGTGCTGTGCTGAGCCACATTCCCAGGCCCCATCATTTAACTTTCAGTAATGTTTCTTTCTAACACCTGGCTGGGGAAATTTAGCCCTGGGAACCCTTGGGACTGGGAGAAGCCCGGGCAGGGAAGAGGGCCGGGCCGGTCTCACCGCCTCCTGTGGCCAGATTCAGGGCAGAGTGGACATGGGCTGCTGGGCCGAATGGGGTTGTTCGGGGACCCTGGGGGCACCGCGTGATGCTAACAAGCTCTCCTCCTCCTCAGGGCGCTCCGGGACGGATGGGGGCCCAAGGAGAACCCGGACTGGCTGGTTATGACGTAAGACCCCACCTCTCCCTCCTGGAAGTCTGTCCTGCTGGGCCCTGCACCCTCGATTCTCCCTGGGCTCTCAGAGCAGGTCTAGGCAGAGCGGGGGGGAACCCCACTTGAGCCCATCCGAGCCCTCCCTTCCCACAGTGGGGCCCCCCTGGCCCTCAGTTCTGTGCTGACCAGTCACTCTCGGGGAAGGAAGGTCTCTGCCAACTTCACACACAGCCCTGCTCGGGGATGGCTGGGCCAAACCCACATTACATACCCGGGGAGGCTCAGATGACCCCTGCTTCGAAGGAGAAACAGAGGCAAAGTGCAAATGCCAGGCCTGATGACTCCGGGGGTGGGAGGGGAGAGGCGGGGTCCTGATAGAAACTCTGCAGGGGGGCGTGGAGAGGGGGAGGATGATGGAAGGGAGAGAGGGCTAAGGAGCCAGGGACCTCTGCTTGCCCTGCCCCAAGGACAGGCTGTCCAGTGGGTGGGCAGACCCCCCAGCCCCACCCGCAGGTGTGTCTGGCCTGATCCCCACCCCAGGCCTTGGGGAAGCCACACAGCACATAGGGACGGGCCACGGCGTCTTCCTCCCTGCCCCTCTTCCCTGCATTGGCACCCTGTCCCCACTGCCCAGACTCTCACTGACCCCTCTTGCTTCCTGCAGGGGCACAAGGGCATCGGGGGGGCCCTCGGACCTCCTGGACCAAAAGGCGAAAAGGTGGGTGCTAGCAGTGGAAAGCAGCCCAGGGCGCTCAGGACAGGCTCCCCTTGTCACCCCCCCGGCCGGCCGGCCAGCCAGCCAGCCAGTGCCGCAGGAGCCCTGGGCATCAGCCCTGCTGGGCACCAAGCCGCACTGGCCCTATCCTGGACTTCTGGGGCTGCCAGGACGTGCTCCTGGACTGTGGGTGGTCCCAGCCCCCATGGTGAGGGGCTCCTGAAAGCTCACCCGGGGGCCGGGGGTGGGGCAGGGGGCCTCAGAGGCATTCCCTGGCCAGGAAGAACCCGAGGCCAGGCAGAGGATGGAATGGCCACGTCCACTGTCCCCACAATAGTTGCTGGACGGGACTTGCTGGGGGGAGCATCTTCTCCCCCGGCTGCAGGCTGGGCCACAGGGGATGGGGGTCCAAGGAGGTCCAAGGCCCAGCAGGCGCCAAGGCCCCGAGCCCCATCTCTGCACCCTCCACGCCTCCCCCCACCCGCAGCTGCGACTGTCTCCTGGTCCCCCCCGCCCCCCGCCCCGGGCCTCCCTGGTGCTGCTGGCTTTTGCCGAGTCAGCGCCCGCTAACTACATCCCGCTGTTGTGAGTCAACCCAGCCTGGCACGCAGCCTGGCCGGCCCCAGCACTGGCCCGTGGCGGAGTGCACGCCGCCAGAGGGGGCCCTGTGCTCCAGCATGCCCCGTGGGGGCACCCTGGTGTCCCCACCCCCCACCCCCTGCCGACACCCTCGGGCTACAGGAGGTTGGACCCTGAAACAGGAGTGGGAGGCAGAAGCCAGGAGGCCTCCAGGGCCCTGCGGGGGGCTGGGAGGGACTCAGGACCCCTTGTGCCAGAAGCCACAGTGAGATTCCCCCACTCCCACCCCACGCTGCATCATCTGGGGGGGGAGCACTGAGTCATGAGCACAGGAACATGGCCAGGCAGAGTTTCCCTGGGAATAATCCCCTGGAACTCCAAACGCTGCTGGGTTGGACCTAAACCCTAAACCCCCCACCAAGGTGCCTGGTACCCTGACTGCCGCCCCCCTGGGAGCGTGGGACTAGATAGCACCTCACCGGGCAGGCACTGCCTGAGCCCACCAATCATGCACAAGGAATGATTGGTACAGGGACTCCATACCACAGGGACTCCATACCACAGGGACTCGGGTGTGTGTGGAATGCATCAGCATGGGGCCAGCCTCAGCAAGGGAGAATGAGGGGGCCCAGAGAGACAGAGTAGCAGGGACGGCGTTCGCCTGGCCCACCATGGCCCACCCCACAGAGTCCCCCAGCCCTGCCAAGAGGGGTCCCTGAGCACAGAGCCAAGAGTAAGCCCTGAGCATGGCCCAGAGTGGCTCGAAACCCAAAAGGAACCATTAAAGGAGTGTGGGGGGAGGGGAGGGGGGCTAAGCAGAGAGAAGCCAGCGGCCCCTGGAAGCAGGTGGGAGAAGGCAGAGAGGAAGCAGAAGCCCGGGGAGACCCCTCCCCAGGCTCTTCTCCAGGAAGTCTCTGCGATTCCTGTGCCACCCTGGCAGAAGGGGGTCAGGGTCACATCACACACGGGAGTAGGAGTGGGGGGGATACTGAGTGTCCTGCCGCTGCTCAGGACCCCCGGGAGTGAGGAGCCCACATGCCCTTGAACTTGGAAACTCCCCATGGGCACATGTGGGATTGGGGATATCGGGGAGGGGGGGGTCTCTGGGAAGGTCCAGGAGAGGCAGGCAGGGATGCTCCTCAGTCACTAGGTGCTGAAGTAAGGTACCCCCAAACTAGAGCCGTAGTTGGTGGGGGGATGATGGAGATCCCTGTGTAGCCTTGGCCAAGAGCCGGCCCTGAACCTCGCTTTCCTCTTCTGTAAAATGGAACCGTTCCCCTGGCGACATAGGGTGCCCCTAGGATTCCGTGACGCACCTCGCATGGGCCTGGCAAACACTTCCCCCCCTTCCCCCAGAGCCCCACTCCCCCCAGTCCTGCTGCCTGCTGAGCTCCGGGACCGCCGGCACAGAGCAAGGACATGAAGGGGTGGGGGGAGTTCCAGCCTCAGGCCGCCCTCCAGGTGGAGCGGTTCCAGCCCTCGGGGCTGCCCACAGGAGCCACGGAGGCCCTGGGGGGTGGGGGGGATTCACGACTCAGCCAGGCTCTGGCTCCAAGAGTTTTGCCCTCCTCCCTTGCATCCCTGTCACAGAGTTGGGGCCTGGGTGGGGGGTGCCCAGAATGCACTTCAGGGAGGGACGGACGGCAGCTGCTCGGGGCTGGGACATTCTGAGCCATTCCCAGGGGCTGGTCTGTGCATCCTTCCTGTGCCCACACCGGCAGCCACCTGACCCCTGGTGGATCCGGCCGGGGGATGCCCACCGAGGCCCCCAGCTCTAAACGGCACCCACGTCTCTCTGTCCCTGCTGCATTACTGTCAACAACACTCACCCCAAGGCCATCTCTGAAACCCCAATGGGTCCAGAGACCAGATTCCCAGGGGCCCCACTGAGTGGCACCCGGGGAGGTAGCTTGCCCTAAAACTCACCCTGGGCCACCCTCTGCCAGGCAAGGCTTTGATCTGTAAAGAGGGGGTTGGGGGTGGGGATCAGTTCAAATGCCCCTGGGAGGTTTGGGGGCTGTGCCGGCTTAGTACCAGGAAAGGGTTTCTGCCTCATTTCTGGGGCCCCTCACCTCTCCCTGATGGGAAGAAGTCATCTGTCCTACGGGTGGGCTGAAGCCAAGGCTGACCCTCATCTCTGCTTAGAGCCCCCCAGGTCCGAGGGGAGGGGCTTGGGGAACCCAGCCGAAGTGCGGGCGCGAGGCGTGTGCTAAGGAACCCGCCTCCTTGTCCACACTCCCTGGTCCCTGACCCACGCCCTGGCCCCCACCCCACCTCTGCCTCTCATCCCTGGGCTCAGATTCCCCGACTGCACCCCTGAGTAGGTTCAGCTTCATCTCTGGCCTCTCTGGAACACCCCCGAAATTCACCAGGAGCCAAAAAAAAAAAAACCCAAAAAATAAAACCACATGTCCTAACGCTGGTTCTGTGCCCACAGGGGGAGCAGGGCGAGGATGGCAAGACGGAGGGGCCCCCGGGGCCCCCTGGAGATCGGGTAAGAGCATCCCCTGCCCTTGTCTCTTGGGGCAGCTGCGTGTGTGTGCAAGAGCAGCTGGTGGGGCTGGCCTGGGCGGGCCAGTGACCCACGGGGCCCTGTGCCTGGTGGCCCTTAACTCGCTTCCCTTTGTCACTCAGGGCCCTGCGGGTGACCGAGGCGACCGTGGGGTGCCAGGGGACCCGGGATACCCTGTGAGTATCACACCAGCGGCAGGGATATGGGGAGAGGGGGCGCCCAGGGCCCCTCTCGTGTGACCCCGACAGCAGTGACCCCAGAAAGTGGGTCAGCGCTGCTCCCTGGGGGATGCACGGAACGGGGGTGGGGGTGGGGGGGTAACTCCCCACCAGGGGGCCTCTTCCAGGTCAGAGGTGGCCCTGTCCCTGTCTCTTCACCAGTCTCTCTTTGGCTTCCAGGGACAGGAGGGCTTCCAAGGCCCCCGAGGAGATCCCGGCCAGCAGGGCCGACCTGTGAGTGGTTCCTACATCCCAGTGCCTGGCCCCCTGCCTGGGAGGGTGGCGCCCCCCTCCCCCGTGGGAGCCTGAGTCAGGGTCTCTTTAACGCTTAAAGGGACCCTCCCTGCTGGAAAGGCTGGGCCCCCTCCCTTCTGGTTTCTCTCACCCTGAACCTGGGGCCACCCCCAGAGCCTACACCCCCAAACCCCTCCCCACCCCTCCCCCTCCAGGCGGAGACTGGCCACCCGCCCCCAGGAGCGAATCCTGGGGCTGCCTGAGTCATCTCACCTTGGTTTGCAGGGACATCCGGGACCCCGGGGGCGGCCGGGACCCAAAGGATCGAAAGGGGACCAGGTGAGGGGACACGGGCGTCTACTGCTGGCACAGCTCTGGGAGACAGAGGGGAGCGCAGGGGAAGCTGGTCACCTCGTTTACGGGTCCCCCAGAGGGAGGCCCTGCCCGTGGGCAGCTGGGGCAGCTGGACCCAGAGGGGCAAGACCCCACACCCGTGCCCTCAGCCCCCCTGTTCTGCCGTCACAGTGGAGAGCTAGTTCTGGGCCTCCACCCAGCGGGCGTCTGGGGTGGGGAGGAGGACAGAGACACTCCCCTGGGAGGGATATCCTGCCCTGCCCAGGCCCCTCTGTCTGGGGCCTGGGGCAGCGCGGCGCTAAGCCTGAGATCGGGCAGGCACCGCGGGTCCCCTCCTGCCACAGGCACCCCGCCCACTAGCTCCGGGAGACCAGGGTCCGCGGCTGTGACCCTCCCGCTCTTCAGGGCCCCCTGGGTTTGCCCCCACTCCAGGAAGCCCCCTCATGTGCTCCTCCATTGTTCCCAGGGCCCAAAGGGAAAGCAAGGCAAGGCTGGGGCTCCAGGACGGAGGGGGGCCCAGGTGAGTGTCCACTGCCCGCCTCTCTCCCTGCCTTTCTGCACCCCCCAGGGCCCTCACCCGCTTCTCTGTACCCCAGGGCCTGCAGGGGCTGCCCGGGCCCCGGGGCGTGGCCGGGAGACAGGGCCCCGAGGGCATCTTTGGACCCGATGGGCTTCCTGGCAGGGACGGCAGAGCAGGACAACAGGTGAGCTGACCAGGGTGGGCTAATGCTGACGTGTGTGTGTGTGTGTGTGTGTATCTGTTTGTCTGTGTGTGTCTGTGTATATCCTGTTTGTGTCTGTGTGTATCCTGTGTGTGAGTGTATGTGTCTGTGTGTCTATGTGTGTGTATCTTATGTGTGCATCTGTGTGAGTCTGTATGTCTATCTGCATGTATCTGTGTGTGTGTGTCCGTGTGTGTGTATCTTCTGTGTGTGTGTGTCTCTATCTGTGTGTATCCTCTGGGTTTGTGTCTGTATGTGTCTGTGTTTGTCTGTGTGTCTATGTGTGTGTATTCTGTGTGTGTCGGTGTGTGTATCTTCTGTGTGTGCCTGTGTATCCCTTGTGTATGAGTGTGTGTGTGTCTTTGTGTCTATGTGTGTGTGTCCTGTATGAGCCCGTGTGTGAGTCTGTGCGCCTATGTGTGTGTATCCTGTGTATGTTTGTGTGTATCCTGTGTGTCTGTGTGTGTATCCTCTATGTGTGAGTGTGTATGTATCTGTGTGTCTATGTGTGTATCCTGTGTGTGCCTGTGTGAGTCTGTATGTCTTGCGTGTGTATCCTGTGCGTGTATCCTCTGTGTGTCTGTGTGTGAGAGTGTGTGTGCATATCCTGTGTGTCTATATGTGTATCCTCTGTGTCAGTGTGTGTGTGTGTGTGTGCGCGCATAAGTACGCACATAGGTTCATAAACTTCGATGGGGCAGAACCAGCGGGCTAGAAGCCTCCTGGGCTCTCTGGGGAGGGCCCGGTCACCTCTCTGCTGGGACCTGGAAGATGCCCCTCCAGAAACTGCCTTCTGCCTGGAGGCTAGAGCTTCTGGAAGATTCCTCAAGTCCCAGCCCCTCTCCCACCCAGCCATCCTCATACTGCAGGTCCCTGGCATGCCTCCCTTCTCCCCGGCCCCTCCGGCCTCCCCCCTCCCTCCTGCCCCACCCACCTCATTCCCAAACACGGGCTGCCCTGCCACCCTCTCTGTACACAGGGGGAGCAGGGAGACGATGGGGACCCTGGCCTCCTGGGCCCTGCCGGGAAGAGAGGAAGTCCAGGCGTGGCCGGCTTGCCCGGGGCGCAGGGGCCCCCAGGATTCAAGGTCAGTAGTCCCTTTGGAAACGTGCCCACCTTCTGCCCTTCCTGCCTCGGTACTGATGACAGGGAGACTGGCACTAATGATGATGCGATAATGACACTGTGGGTGTTCGCCCGTGTCCAAGGCCGGAGTGAATATGGAACAGATGTTGCTGACCTTTCTCAGGGGCCACTGGCCCTAGTTTGAACCCTCCTGGAAGGCACTTTTATCCGTGTCATTTTAAGTACGGGTCCGGGACACGAGTGTTGTCCGCGTGTGCCCTCTTGTGGCCTGTTTTAGGATAACATGTTCCTGCTCGGGCATCTTTCTAGAAACCTTCCTGGATGAGCCGCTTGGGTAGAAGCAGCCCCGATGGGGTCTGAACTCAGAACTCAGGAAGGAGGATAGGGGAGAGGCTGGAGCGAGGAAGGCAGGCCAAGGAGGATTTAAATGAGAGGAGACGAGTGCTGAGAGATAGGGCGGTCCAGGGTTCAATTCCCATAGGTTTCAGACTGCATCTGGTCCCACAAGCACTTCCAGGAGTGGGCTCTGAGCAGAGTCATGAGTAAACCCCGAGCACAGCCGGGGGTCACCCAAACCCTGCTTCCCACCAGCTGTTTTGTTTGGGGGCCAAACCCAGCGGTACTTAGGGCTTACTTTTAGCTCTGTGCTCAGGTATCACTCCCGGCAGACTCAGGGAACTAAGTGCTCAGTGTGGCTCTGGAAACCAAACCCAGGTGGACTGCCTGCAAGGGCTGTTCTATCTCTCAAGATCCATAGTTGTTGTTGTCATTTTTCAATATGACAACAGCTAAAAGTATGTCTACAGAATCTTTGTTTTTTTATTGAATCACCATGAGATCCACAGTTACAAAGCTGTTCGTGGTTGGGTTTCAGTCATACAGTTAGTCCAACACCCAGTTGTTTTCTTTAAAGCCTGTTACTGCACTGCACTGTAGCACTGTCCTCCCGTTGTTCATCAATTTCCTTGAGCGGGCACCAGTAATGTCTCCATTGTGAGACTTGTTGTTACTGTGTTTGGCGTATTGAATGTGTCACGGGTAGCTTGCCAGGCTTTGCCATGCAGGCGAGATACTCTCAGTAGCTTGCCAGGCTCTCCTGAGAGGGGCAGAAGAATTGAACCTGGGTCGGCCATGTCGGCCGCATGCAAGGAAAACGCCTTACCCATTGTGCTATCGCCCCAGCCCAAAGCCTGTTACATTAAAAAACAGGGGGGGGGGGCGCAGAGTGATAGTACAGCGGATAGGGCATTTGCCTTGCATACAACTGACTGGGTTTGGTCCCCAGCATCCCATATGGTCCCCTGAGGACCATCAGGAATGATTCCTGAGTGCAGAGTCAGGACTAATCCTGAACATTGCTGGTGTGACCCAAAAAGCCAAAAAAAAAAAAAGGTAATGCATGGGTGCGAAGAAAGAGGTGGTGGAGGAGGTGTATAGGTGGGAACTGTGTGAGGGTGTGAAGTGTGGAGGGTGGAGGGGGCAGGAAAGGAAAGGGAGCCCACTGCCCCAGGCTCACATTATTCCCTTTCCCTGCAGGGACTGCTCCAACTGACTGCCCGTTTGCTGTGTTTCTTTCAGGGTGAAAGTGGGTTACCTGGGCAGCTGGGCCCCCCTGGCAAGCGAGGGGTCGAGGGTGGAACAGGGCTTCCTGGGAACCACGGGGAGCCTGGCTCCAAAGGCCAGCCGGTGAGTGATCTCCAGGATGACGCGTATGCTGCTCACAGCCCAGCCTCATGCACGCTCAGCCTGCTCGGAGCCGGGGGCACAGGTCTCACACACACACACACTCACACACACACGCACACTCACACACACACGCACACACACACACTAGCAGCAGATACCCTGAGCTGTGGCAAGGCAGGCTGGAGATGGGTATCTGTGCGCTCCTTTGTCAACAAGGGGAGGATGGCCATTGGAGAAGCCAGGGAAAACTTCCCCTTGGTCCAAGCCTTCTGTAGTGCCCACCTTCATCCTGTCTTCTGACCCAGCAATGAAACTCAGCTTTGCACTGGGGGGAAAAAAAAGGCGGGGAGGGGGGTGTTAGCAGCCGGGGCTGGGAGCGAGGCTGGTGAACAAGGAACAGATGCTTCAAGAAGATACAAATACCAAGTTGTCTAAATGTTCTAATTAAAAACAGATCAAGGGGGGACTGGAGTGATAGCACAGCAGGTAGGGTGTTTGCCTTGCACGCAGCCAACATGACCGACACAGGTTCGATTCCCAGCA
>JAOXYA010000028.1:4914212-4927455 GCA_028565675.1 Sorex palustris | reverse complement strand
CGATGGCAGACAATTTCCCTCATACTTTCTCTCTACTTTTGGGCATTATGGTTTGCAATATAGATACTGAGAGGCTAAAAAAAAAAAAAGATTCTGTCTCAGTAGAAACTAGCTCCCTGGTTCATTTGGTTGTTTCACAATTCTACTAATGTTGTTGGTCTTATCTGTCCCCTCCCCACCTCACTTGCTAACCTTAGATCTACTGTCAAGGTCCAAGGGTTTGTTTTCACTGGACACTGTTCATTCCCTTTCTTCATTTCTTTTATACGCCACAGAATGAATGAGATCATCTGATATTGCCTTCCTCCCATTGACTTATTTTGCTTAATAAATGAATGACACCATTTAGTTCCATGCAGGTTGTAGCAAACTCAACTCTTCTTCGGGTTATTTCTAGAGCCTGGCTATTGTAAATAGTGCTGTGATGAGCATGGGTGTGCATATACCTTTCCAAATTAATATTGTAGTACTCTTGGCATAGGTGCCAATGAATGGAATTGCTGGGTTCATACAGTAGTTCTAGTTTTAAGTTTCTGAGCAGTTGATTCTGTTTTTCCATAGTGATCAAACCAGATCTTAATCCCACCAATAGAAAATGGTGGTTCCCCATTTATGTGGATCCCCACCAACACTGGTTCTTTTTGGTACAGACCATTTTCTCTGGTGTGAGGTGACAGATGATCGTTGCTTTTATTTTAATTTCCCTATTCATCAGAGCTGATGAGTGCTTTGTCATCGGTCAGCTATATGTATTTTCAAAGAATTATCTGTTCAATCCCATTCCTCAATTTTTGATGAGGTTGCTTTATTTTGCTCTGTGAATGCTTTATAGATCTCGGATATTAGCCCTTTGTGTGGTATAGGACTCTTTTCTTCCATTCACTGGAGAGTTCATTATAACGGCTGCCTCTTTTGCATTTCCACATTTTGATATATTGTAATGCCCTCCCTCCCTCCCTCCTGGCTCTGCACTTAGGAATTACTCCTGGTGGTGCTCGGGGGACCATATGGGATCCTGAGGACCAAGCCCGGGTTGGCCGTGTGCAAGGCAAACGCCCTACCCGCTGTGCTATTGCTCCAACCCCAGAAGTTTCTTTCAAAGTTAAGTCAGGACCTACCGAGTGAGTCAGATCTTGGAAATCGCCTGCGCCTGATCTGAATCTAGCACACTGCACTGACACGGGAGCATGCCTGTGTCATGTAAGCTCTGATCATGGGCTCACAAGCAGGGAACGACTCCTCCACAGAGCTTGAAGGGGAGGAGGGTTGAGAAGAGTCTCTTGGGTCCCTTCTGACTTTCTGGATGTTCTCCGCGGAAATGCCAAGTGTTCTAGAACATTCCTCCATGAGCTACCATCACTGTTTCAGCTGGCAGAGGGGTAGATGATCAAGCACCTGTCCCCCAGGCTGGCTAGCCATCTGGCTTGGTTGTGCAGGGGAGGCAGCCCTGGGGGGCCGGTTACGGGCAGCCTTGCTCTCTGCATTCTTCCCCCTCTCATCCCATTCTCCCTGCAGGGCGACCCAGGCGAGATGGGCTTCCCGGGAGTGGCCGGCCTCTTCGGACCCAAGGTGCGCCTGCCCCGCCCCCTCTTCCTGCCGGGGTTGCATCCACCCACCTCCCTGCTCACGCACCTATCCTCTTATCCCACGTGTGCAGTTGAGCTGGGAGAATGCTCACCAGGACCCAGCCAGCCCCTGACGTGGCCATCCCGCACCCCGGCCTTCCCAGCCCAGCAGCTACGGGCTCTAAACTCAGGGCCACACTTTACTGGCTCTGTTGTCCTGGTGATTCCAGGCCTTGGTTTCCTTCTCTGTAAAATGGGCACAATAATGCAGAGGGTGATGCCCAGCCAGGCCGGAGGAAGGTGCACCCCCCCACACACACACAGACACAGCACCCCGATACCTACAGCAGAACCCTGGGTAATTGCGGCTCCGCCCAGCCCTTCCCAAGTCCAGCCTCTCTCCACGGGGCGACTGGAGGCTGGCCAGCCACCACCCCCACCCCGGGGTGCTAGGGCAGAGGCAGGGCCTCTACCCAGAACCTTCCAGGCACTGTCCTTCCTCTGCCTCCTGCAGGGACCCTCTGGAGACATTGGCTTCAAAGGCATCCAGGGCCCTCGAGGGCCTCCGGGCCTGATGGTGAGTGCCAGCCCTCCTGGCCTGCTCCAGCCAGCCCACCAGAGTCCCGAGCCTCTCTCTGCCCAGTGTCCGACGCCCTTCCTTCTCGGCTGTGACCTGCTCCACTCTCCCCCGGGACACCCCCTCACGACCTCCCGTGCTGGGGCGAGCACCCAAGAACCTCTCTCTGTCTCCGCAGGGAAAGCGGGGCATCATCGGGCCCCTGGGGGGCCTTGGGCCTTCTGGACACCTGGTAGGTGCAGGGGCTGGGCACCAGGACATCAGGGCCCCCAGCCTTCCTGGTCTCGGTGACTCAGGGTGCTGGGGATCCCCAGTTGGGATTGGGAAGTGGGGTTCCCCACCAAGCTGCCTCTTCACTGGGCTGTGCTTTACTGCAGGGTCCAAAGGGTGACAAGGGCAGCCGAGGGGACTTGGTAAGTGGCCACCCAGGGGACTTGGGGAGGTGGGAGACAGAGGGGGCCAAAGTGGGCGGCGGACTCTGACCCTCTCCCCACTTTTCTCCCTACAGGGACTGCAAGGTCCGAGGGTGAGTGGGCTGGGGGGAAGAGCAGGTGGGACTCTGGGCTCCGTGTCCCAACTGCTGATGGCCCCGGGGACTTGGCTTCGCATGGGGGTGATGGGAACCTGGGGCTCAGGGCGCTTTGGGGCGAGGGTGGTGGGGGTGGAGCTTTGAGCAGGCCTCATGTGCATCTCTTCCTCCAGGGTCCTCCTGGCCCCAGAGGGCAGCCTGGCCCGCCGGTAGGTAGCTGCTCAGCGCCCAACAGCAGGGCAAGAGCTGGGGCTGTGCCAATTAACTCGGCCCTTGCGAGCTTGTGGTAGTCACTGATTTGTAGGAGAGTGTAGACCAGCCCCAGTGGGACCAGCATCCATCTGGGCAGGTGTAGACCAGCCCCAGTGGGATCGGCATTTGGGCGAATGTAGACCAGCCCCAGTGGGACCAACATCTGGGCGAGTGTAGACCAGTCCCAGTGGGACCAGCATCCATCCGGGTGGGTGTAGACCAGCCCCAGTGGGATCAGGCATCTGGATGGGTGTAGACCAACCCCAGTGGGATCAGGCATCTGGACGGGTGTAGACCAGCCCCAGTGGGATCAGCATCCGGGCAGGTGTAAACCAGCCCCAGTGGGATCAGGCATCTGGGCGGGTGTAGACCAGCCCCAGTGGGATCAGCACCCGGTCGGGTGTAGACCAGCCCCAGTGGGATCAGCACCCGGTCGGGTGTAGACCAACCCCAGTGGGATCAGCATCCAGGCGGGTGTAGACCAGCCCTAGAGGGATCAGATATCCAGGGGAGTGTAGACCAGCCCCAGTGGATCAGCATCCAGGCAGGTGTAGACCAGTATGGAATCCTCGTGCCTGAGAGTCCCCAGCTGCGGGCCGGCTCTGTTGCACCCCTCACTTCAAATCCTGACCCCCTCTCTTGCAGGGTCTCCCGGGGAGCCCCGTCCTCTTTGTAAGTCAAACATTTCCTGTTACCTTTTGGATTCAGTGGGGCGGGGGTGGGGGGAGGCCAGGATACAGCCAGAGGGTCGGCTCTGGCCTTGGTGTCCCTACTGGACCCTGGTCTGGAGGCAGCAGGAGGAACCCTGGGTAGGGGCGCAGGAAGCCTGGGCTGTCGCTGAGCCGGAAAGGGGCTGACCTGGGGCTTCCAGAGCAGCCCATGGCCGGGAGGCCGCCCGTGGCCCTCTCACAGCCCCGATGGGCAGCTGGGAGCTGACCATGGGGCCGGGAGGGAGAGGCTGCAGGGGTGACTGCATTCTGCATGGGGAGAAGTGACTCTGCGGCAGGCGCCTCCCATGGGACCCCCATCCTTGAGGGTCTGGGGGACCCTGGGGTGCAGGACACGAGTTCCGACGTCTTTCCACACAGCAGCAAGATGACCTCGGCGCGGCCTTCCAGACCTGGGTGGACACTCGCGGAGCTCTGCAGGCAGAGGTACGGCCGGGGCGCTGCAGTGGGACCCCTTAGGGGCTCTGCCGTGGTCTCAGTGGCCTGTGTCAGCCACAGAGGGGGGCCGGGGAGTCTCTGGTGGAGATTCGGCCCAGGCCAGGTTCCCTCACCAGCACCAGCCAGCGGCAGGTCTGGGAAAGGCCCGCGTCCTTCTGCTTCTCTCGGGAGGCCTCTTGGCGGCCCCTGCCAACTGGAGAGTGGGGCTCACCGCCCAAGCCCCCACTGCTGCGTCCCACCCCCCCCCCCCCGCCCTGAGCAGCAGTGCACGCTGAGCTGGTGCTTCTGCTGAGACCCTGGTCCTGGCCACTGCTCCAAGGGCCCGCCCGTGCCCTAGTCTGACCTGTCAGGACCCCGTGGGGCGACCCGGTGCCCCTCAACCCAGACCTTCCGCGGACGCCTCCCCATGCCCCCGGACGGGAACGTTGGTGCTGAGACGTTGTTCTCCGGCTCACGGCCCGGGGAGAGGCCACGTGGACGGCCCGGCTCCTGCCTTCCCCCACGGGAGGCCCCAGCTCAGAGCCCTTCCGCTCTCACCTTGGCCGCCCTTGGCTTTCCCTAGGAGTGCTCCCTCATGGGGCGTGTGCTCTGCCCTCCGTGCAGCTCTGGACGGCGGCGCCTGGAAGCTTCTTTCTTTCTCGAGCGTGTCCTGCTGATTGGACCCTGGCAGGGGCCCGGCCCTGCCTCCTCCTCCTGCACGTGCAGCCCCCATGTTGGCCTGGAGCCACCTGGGAGGAGGCCTCAGGGGGCAGAGCCTACGGCTGAGCAGTGCTCTCTGCTCCTGTCACACGGCTGCTCTCACTCGCATGCGTGTACACACACACGCTCGTACACACAGTCGCACATAACACACATACACGCACACAGCCACACACACATCCACTTACACACACAGTCACACACACACGCACATAGTCACACACTCAATGACTCACACACAATCATACATACATACACACAATGACACAAATCAACTCACACACGGTCACACACACAGTCACACACATCCACACACACACGGTCACACATACATTCACGTACACAGTGACAAACACATACACTCACACACACACGGTCACACATACCTGGCACAGTCACAAACATACACTCACACATACACTCACACAGTTACATAGACACACATACAAACAGTCATACACACATTCACTCACACACAATCACATATACTCACACGCTCACAGTCACACACATATCCACTCACACACAGTCACACATACACACACACCCACAGTCACAACATATCCACTCACACACACATATACACACATACATGCACATAGTCAGACACATCCACTCACACACAATCACACATCCACTCACACAGTTCATATACACACATACACACAGTCATACACACATCCACTCACACACAGTCACACATACACATAACACCCACAGTCACAGACACATATCCACTCACACACAGTCATGCATACACACATACACACACAGTCATACACATCCACTCACACACATAGACACACATACACACACACGCACACAGTCACACACACATCCTCTCACATACACAGTCACACACAACACATACACGCACACAGTCACACACATCAACTTACACACATAGTCACGCATACACACATACACATAGTCACACATCCACTCACACATGCAGTCACACATACATACATGCATAGTCACACACATACACTCATACAGTCACACATGTACTGTCACACACAGTCACATGTACACGTACACGCACACAGCCACACACACATCCACTTACACACACAGTCATACATACAAACATACATTCACACATGGTCACACACACATACACGCACACAATCACATGTATCTTCACTCATACACACAGTCAAACATACACACATACATGCACACAGTCACACACAAATCCACCTAAATGCATAGTCATACATATACACACACTCAAACACTCAAGTACACATATACACTCACACGCACATGTACACACATCGACTCACACAGTGTCACACACAGTGACACATACATATACTCTACAGTCACACATACACACATATGTATACACACAGTCTCACACACGTACATACATACACACAGTCACACATGCACACTCACAGACACACACATGGAGCTTGGCTGGGACTTGTAGCTGATGTAGTTGATGGGGTCCAGGGTCCAGTCAGAAGCAATGTATCCCTCTCTCTGCCTCTCCTTCTCTCTCCTCTGTGTGTGTGTGTGTGTGTGTGTGTGTACGCCTCTCTCTTTGTCTCTGTCTCCGTCTGTCTCTTTCTGTGTTTGCCTCTCTCTCTCTCCCCCTCCTCCCTCTGCCTCTGCCTCTCTCCTTCTGTGTGCATTTCTGTCTCTCCCTCTGTCTCTGTCTGTCTGTCTGTCTGTCTCTCTCTCTGTCTCTATCTCTCTGTCTCTGTCTCTGTCTCTCTCTCTCTGTGTCTCTGTCTGTCTGTCTGTCTGTCTGTCTCTCTCTCCCATTCCCTCTCTGCAGACACAGGAAGCAGGAGGACTCCCTGCGCTGTGCTGTTTCCCTGAACCCTGGCAGGGTCCCTCCCATCCAGGGTCACCCGAGACCCCTCCCCCAGCGACCTTTCCCTGGGCTGTGTCCCAGATGCTCTCGCTTGTCCCCTCCCACTGCAGGGACCCCGGGCAGGAGCAAGTCCCCACACATGCCCCCTCTGCACCTCGCCAAAGGGGTCGGCCTGCTCCCGACGTGCCCACACGCCCTGTCCATCTTGAGCCCCGACACGGGGGGCTGTCTGCTCTCAAGCCCCCCAGGCCCGGGCTCCCAACCCGCCCCCTGTGTCCGCGCGCTGCCTCTCGGGTGGTGGGACTGGGCCGTAGGTCGGGCCTGACGGGGCCCCTGGCCGTCCCTGTGCTTCCGACAGGGCTACGGCCGCGTGGACCGGCTGGTGCTGGACCAGGCAGGGGAGATCTTTAAAACCTTACACTACCTCAGCAACCTCATCCAGAGCATTAAGACGCCCCTGGGCACCAAGGAGAACCCGGCCCGGGTCTGCCGGGACCTCATGGACTGCGAGCAGAAGATGGCGGACGGTAGGGTCAGCCCGAGTGGACAGAGACAAAATGAAAAGAGAAGGGGGGCAGGGAGCAATAGTACAGCGGGGAGGCGCCTGCCTTGCACGCGGCTGACCCAGGTTCAGTCCCCGGTGGCATCCCATACGGCCCCCCGAGCCCCACTAGGAGTGATCCCTGCATGCTGAGCCAGGAGTCAGCCCTGGGCACTGCTGAGTGTGGTCAGACAAATTAATAAACAAAGGCAGAAGTGGGGCCACTGGCCTCCTCTTTCAGCTTCCCTGAGGAAGCTAGTGGGGGCCAGACTCCATAATCTTGGGATTGAAGCCCATTAAGGATGACCCCTCACGTGCTAGGAGGACTGGCTCTCTCTCTCAACCTCAGTGTTCCCTTCTGTGAAATAGGCTTTTCAAGGGCAGCCCTGCTGAGTGCAGAGGGTTTGCTCCCCTTCTGGGCTCCCCAAGCCCCATTTCTGTTCCCCCTCCCCAGCTTCATGCATAGCTGGAGCCCAAGGGACCGGAAGGTCCAGGGTCCACCTAGAGCACCGAGCCCAGCACCCGTCCCCTACACCTGCATCCTGTACTGCCCACAGGTACCTACTGGGTGGACCCCAATCTCGGCTGTGCCTCCGATACTATTGAAGTCTCCTGCAATTTCACGCATGGGGGGCAGACCTGTCTCAAGCCCATCACGGCCTCCAAGGTATGCCACCTTCTCCCAATCCCATTATGTATCCCTGTCAACCCCCCACCCTGGGCTCCCTCCCTCTCAGCCCTCCACCTCCTTTCAGTCACCACCAAAACAGTGGGCAGTCACTGCATCCTTGTGTTGTCACTCGCCCTTAAATGCTCCCTTCTGTGTATCGTTAAGTCCCACTGTTGAGAGATTGCCCTGTGTCTCCCCTGAGAGATCACTGTGTCTCCTTCGTAAGAGATCACTCTGTCTCTTCCCTGAGAGACCACTGTGTCTCCCCCATGAGAGATCACTGTGTCTCCCCCTAAGAGATTGCCCTGTGTCTCCCCTGAGAGATCACCCTGTGTCTCTCCCGTGAGAGATTACTCTGTGTCTCTCTCTTGAGAGATCACTGTGTCTATCCCCTAAGAGAACACTGTGTCTCCCCCTGAAAGATCTCTTGTCTCTCCCCTAAGAGATTGCTTTGTGTCTCTCCCCTGAGAGATCACTGTGTCTCTCCCCTGAGAGATCACTGTGTATCTTTTCCCCTGAGAGATCACTGTGTCTGCCCCTGAGAGATCACTGTATCTCCCTGTGAGAGATCGCCCTGTGTCTCCCATCCCCCCACCTCACTTCCCCCCTCAAGACAGCCTCCAGTCCCATCCACACATTGGGAAATTGCATGATTTGTCTTTTTGTCTGCAAAAATTGAACTGCCATTTTTCACCGAATTATCACCCTACTCCATTTTTAAATAATATTCACACTTTTGTTTTGTTTTGTTTGGGGCCACACCCTGCAGTGCTCAGGACCTCCTCCTGCTCTGAGCTCAGGGATCACTCCTGTGGTGCTCCACAGATTCTGTGGGCTCCTGGGGATCAAACCCAGGTCTGCCGTGTGCGGGGCCCTCCCACTGTGCTCTCGCTCTGCCTCAAGGCACTGTTCTTAAAAGAAGCTCCACGCATTTTGGCGAGGGGGCTGGTCAAGGGGCCGGCCTGAACAGTGCTGAGAGTGGATCCCGCCAAGCACAGTGCCAGGAGTGACCCCTGAGGACTGCCGGGAGTGGCCCCCAAACCCAAAAACAGTATCAGACAAATTCCACAGAATGGTCACGCGCCACTCATTCAGGGGAAAGTGTGGCATATAAAGTGCTCACAATGCAGGCATCTCACTCCGCGCTGAGTTTAGGGCGCTTGGGGCGATGTACCTGCAAACCAGGAAAGGGACCTGCGTGGGGTGTGGTCTCTCCCCCCAGAAGTCTTTGGGCTTTGGGGCTTTGGGGCAGCCTGTCCTCCGCAAGCGGGTCCCTTCATGCAGTGCCCTGCTCTGGCTGCATCCCGTCCCTTGGCACCCCTCAGGGGGGCGCTGTATCCCTCCCCCCAAGGGTAGAGAGTCTTTGGAGGGGGGCCAGCCCAAAGCATTCCCTGAGTGCTGATGCTGAACAGGCTGCGGGGCTCAGTGGGGAACATGGCTGCCCCCCAGCCCCCCAAAACCAGGCCTTTGCCGGCTGCCTCAGACTCAGAAGCCATGGGGCAAAGCCACCCGACAGAGGGCAGAGGCAAGAGTGAACACCTGGGTCAGAAGTATGATGGCCTTCCGGGTCACACATTCCATCCCACTTCCGGGTCACACACCCCGCCCCCCAGTGAATCAGGGGGCACAGAAAGATCCAGAAGGCTCTCCTCGCTTTCCTGGTGCTGCTGGAGTTTCTCTGCGGGGAAGAGCCTCTTCTTCTTCAGGCCTCTGCATCCAGCTCTAGGCCAAGAACCAGGATGGGTGGGGGCCAGGTGAGGGCAGGACCTTCAGGCTGCGCCCTGGCGATGGGACAGGCACCCCCTTTCAGCGGGACGCACACCCAGGAGCCCAACTGTGAAAGGCCGGTGAGCGGAGGGCCTGTCCCTCCTGAGATCAAGGCCTCTGACCCACCCACTTGTGTGTCTCCCCCGCTCCCAAGGTCGAGTTTGCCGTCAGCCGGGTCCAGATGAACTTCCTGCACCTGCTCAGCTCCGAGGTGACACAGCACATCACCATCCACTGCCTGAACCTGACCGTGTGGCCAGCGGGGACTGGGCAGGCCCCTGCCAAGCAGGCCGTGCGCTTCCGGGCCTGGAACGGGCAAGTCTTTGAGGCTGGCGGCCAGTTCCGGCCGGAGGTGTCCGTGGATGGCTGCCAGGTAATAAATGTGGGGGCCCCCCAGGCAGAGGTCAGTGGGGAAATCAATCGGCTTTTGTTTTAAAGGTGTGCACCTCACCATTTTCTACTGTTAGTAGGATGTATAAACTTACCTTTCTGCCATCACATTCGCAAAATCTGCCCTTTTCCACTTTCTCCTCTGAGAATCTCCCAAGAAAAAAGTCCAGTTTTCTGACCTGGCGAAGATGCTGTTTTTATTTTCAAGGCTGGTTATAAGGAAATGTGTTTCTAACTTCACAGTATCTCCATGTTGGCCAGGTTAATTTTTTTCCTTGTGTGTGTGTGTGTGTGTGTGTGTGTGTGTGTGTGTGAGAGAGAGATTTTCAGATGTCCCAATATGGGATGGATATTTTTAATTGAGAGAGACAGAAAGCTGTCAAGAGGCCCAAAAAATATATAGGAGTAAATAAAATTGATACTATGTAATGTTACTAGGGATGTGAGAACCTCAACTCTCATACAAAACTATTTGGGAAAAATAATTGATAAAGGCTTTCTGGATAGCAACTATATCTATTTTATATCTGTATCTACCCATCCACCCATGCACCCATCCATCTATTCACTTATCCCTCCATATAGCTAACCATCCATCTATCCTACCACCCATCCACCCATAAACCCATCTACCCATGCATCCATCTACCAGACCATCCATCCAACCGTTTACCCATACATCCATTCATCATCCATCCAACCATCTACCCCATCCATCTACCAGTTCATCCATCTATCTATTCATCCATCGACCCATCTATCCATTCATCTACATCCACCCGTGCACGCATCTACCATACATCTCTCCACCCATCGACATGCCCATCCAACCATCTGTCTGTTCACCCACCCTCTGCCCACTAGCCATCTGCTTATCGCGATAATTTGATCCAACCCTCCTACTTCTCGAGTTTGTTGCAGGGAACAAAAGTGAGCACCAGGCTTTCACCACAGTGGTGCCCTTTGCAGGCCAGAAGTCACCCACCAGGACCCAGACCACCCCAAGTGGGTGTTCCAGTTGAGCCCTGGGTGGCCATGCCAGCTTGTCAGCCCAGGTGGTAGGGAGTCTCATCAACCAGGTCCCTTGGTTGATGACATCCATGACCGGGAGGATGGACGCGTGTTCTTGTCCCGCCCCTCTCAGGTCCAGGATGGCCGCTGGCATCAGACGCTCTTCACCTTCCGGACCCAGGACCCCCAGCAGCTGCCCATTGTCAGCGTGGACAACCTCCCCCCTGCCTCATCAGGGAAGCGGTACCGCCTCGAAGTTGGACCTGCATGCTTCCTCTAACCCTGACCTTCTGGCCCCTGAGGGCCTCGTGGGGGAAGGAGGAGGAAGAGGAGGCAGCACGGGAGAGTCCCCAGGGGCAGGTGGGCCCAGGGACAGTAGTCCGGGGCAGACCAGGCTGTTGTCTGTGCCGAAGAAGGGGTGGAAGTGGCAGGGAAAAAGGGGTATTCGTGGGGTCCCAGTTCAACGCCCCCATCGACCCACCCGAGAACCAGCGATGGCGAATCTGGGCCTGCAAGCCACCGGTGCCCGAGAACCAGGCCTGTGGCCGCTCCTTCTTGCCCCCGTGTCTCATCTGAGGAGCCCCATGGTCAGGCCAGCAGGAGGGGAGGGGGTCCCTGTCGGCGGGTCGCCGCCAGGGAGCGTTGATGTGCAATATTAGCGAGGAGAGGTGGAAAAGAAGCAGAGGAAAGACAGAAGTATATATATTTTATTTAAACTAATTCAGAGGAGGTGGACGACTGTTTGTCTTCACCTGGGAAAAGAGGTGAGCAGATGAAAGAGCAGCCGGGGTGGGGCTGTGGGGCAGGAAGCCGGGGGCACCAAAGGGGGGCTTTGGTGGAGGCCCTCGGATCAGGGGGGAAGGCTCCCTCCACTTCCCACTGTGAAGTTGCTGGTGCTCACGATTTTCTCATAGTGTCTGTGATTATTTTTTATAAGGGAAAAATTAAAACCAGCCTATTTAAGAATCTGAAGGTGCTACCATTTTTTTTTTTTGCCACAGACCTTTGAAGCAACATTTTTTGCCAGGGGGAGTCATTCCCGTCCTTCCCTCTCCCCTCCGACAGACCAGTTGGGGAGAATTTTTGCCCATTTTTCTAGCATCTCCCTCATACTCATCAGGTAATCCGCGACGAAGGGGGGATGGAAGCAGGAATGGAGGGAAAAAAGAAAAAGAAAAGAAGCAAAGTCAAAATGAAAAATTTTTTTAAATTTAAAAAAAAAATTAAAAAAAAAACCCTACCTGAAACAGCAGAAGTAGAGAGATTTACCTTTTAACTTATGGACTCGGTGATGTTTATCCTCTCAGTCACAGGCAAGCCTGAGCAGGCAGGACCTTGGCTTGGCCTTTCCCATGTTGGTAGGAATCCAGGCTGATTTAGGAGGGTTTCCCCCTGGCCCATCAGGCAACTGCAAGCAGCCTTCACTCAAAGGCTGCAGTTCCTGGCCTTGAGGCGGAGCAGACATCGGGACTCACATCACAAAGCCATGCACTGCCGCTGCCATTGGAGCGGGGTCTGCCAGGGGCAGCCCCTCAGCCTGGTTCTTCCGCCGCCCATCCATTCTCCAGCATCCTCAGCTCCCAGGGTCCAGTGGGAGCTGGAGAGAGACTTTGGGGACCCTTGGAGCGGAGCCCCAGGAGGGATATCCCGTGTCCTTGGAGCTGCGCTCCACCTGCCAACCAGCCCACACCCAGCTTGGCTCTCGAGGCCATTGTCATTAGGGAATTATTTTTCTAGGAGGGGATATTTTATGTGAACGTCTCTGTGTGTCTTCCTTCCCTAAGCCGTGTCTCTTTGGGAACTGCATCGGATCACCCTTATTTAATACCTCACTCTCCGGATACTCCTTGTTCCCCCGGCCCCGCGCCCGCCCCGTCCGTGGCAGCTGAGCCGCAGCTGGGCCCCACGCAGTTGGCTGCCTCCGCTGGGCCTGTGTCTCGTCCTGGGGGCGCTTCTGCTGTGCTTGTTAGTGTCTCTCCCCCTGGCGCTGTGCTAGGCCCCGGTGGGTTCCATTTCTCCTTTTCCCTTCTGGATTTTAAATAAATATTTAAAACTGAGGCAATGGAACGGCGTTGCATCCGTGTGCTTCTTGGAACAGCATCAGGTGGCTTCCGATTGGACTGAAGGGTCGGGGATAATGCCCAGGGGATGCCCTGCAAAGGTGGTTATCGATAGTTGCCATTTTCTAGTGGATACAGGGAAATCTGTACTCAGGATGAAGTTCGTAACAATGCAGGCCTATGTGAAG
>JAOXYA010000028.1:4877755-4891275 GCA_028565675.1 Sorex palustris | reverse complement strand
CTTCCTTATTTGGGTGATTACGGTCTCTCTCTCTCTCTCTCTCTCTCTCTCTCTCTCTTTCTCCCCCCTCTCTCTGTCTCTTTCTAATGCAGCCAGTCCTGGTTTGATCCACAGAACTAAATGGTCTGTTTAGCTTCAGTTCCCTGGTTTCTTAATCATTCTCTAGCATATTCATTATAGGAAGAGATATTCATTTTGTAATCATAAATGATATAGTTGCAGTGGTATAAGTGGTTTATGACCCAAACATCCTCTGGGAACGCCACAGAGAAGTGTACATGTTTACTTGACTTCTTCTCTTAACTTCCTCTGGTCTGTAAATGTTTTCTTCTGAGACCATGTCATGACCTCATCCTGCAAGGTGTGCCAGATACAACTCATGTGACTTTCCCAGTGGTGCCAAGAATGTGGTGCTGGCAGCTGAGCCAAAATGGAAATCCCAGTCCTGCTATTTCCTAGTGACTGGACTTAGGCATGCCACCTAACCTTTCCCCACCAATCAGAGCAGACGCTGAGTCTTTTATCTTAGGGTTCCAATATGACTAAGGAAGCTTGTTTACATGAATGGTTATCTGATTCCTTCTGTGGGCTCAATAAATGCTTGTAGTGGGTGGGGTTGATTCTAAATGTCTTCCTTTTAGTCTTACCACGTTCATGGTAAACAGAAGCCACCCCAAAACCCTGGATTAGCATGAACTCTGGACCATTGAGTGATAGTTTTCTCATTCTCCAAAGGAGCTTTCTTTCCCCTGTGCTTTGCTTCTGGTAGTCTGTGCTTTCAGAATGCAGCAGTCCAAGGGCCTAGAATATATGTCCTTGGTAAAGACATCAGCTGGACGCTGATCTCTTGCAGCTGCTCTGCTCCTGCGGTCAGCAGAGTCTGGTCTGGAGGGTGAGGTTGTGGACGCACATGGAGCTAGGCATGAAGTCACATGCGTGCTCCTTTCAACAGATGAACTAATGACAGAAACACTGCAATTCCCTGCTATGGTGGAAATTTGTGGCGAATTCTCACTTGCACCTTCCCTACCATCAGTTTTGATGTCCTTTGCCCATGGCTTGAGCTGGATTTTTCTTCCTGTTGTACTGCACCCTTAATGCAAAGTGTTGGACATTTTACCAAGCCCTTCTCCCCCACTTTTTAAAATC
Organism: Sorex palustris; assembly: GCA_028565675.1. Taxonomy (NCBI): domain Eukaryota; kingdom Metazoa; phylum Chordata; class Mammalia; order Eulipotyphla; family Soricidae; genus Sorex; species Sorex palustris. The sequence goes on along the minus strand of JAOXYA010000028.1, from coordinate 4,890,126 downwards.
TAAGTGGTTTCTTTTGACAATCATCCAACTTGAAGGAGATACAAGGGCTTGGTCAAGAAGCAGCAAGTAGGGGAAACGTTTCTTGAGCCTTCCAGTTTTAGCTTTTCAAGCAGAATTCTCAGTATGGTATGAGGACAAGTGTGTTTATAGACTCAACGCTTTGTAGACAGTACCTGGATTTAGAGACATAAGGTATTTTGCACCTTCCTATACTCCTTTCTTCAGCCAACTCACTTTCCATAGACCCAGTGCTGTCAGGGGGAAAAGGGGATCTTCATTCACTAAGTACTTCCTATGTGCCTTCACTTTTCACACTATCATTGTTAAATCCTGATTCATCCTGGTGGTAAATGAATTGCTGCCATCATACCTCAGAGACTGACTAAGTCTGCAATAACTTAGAATGATACGTGCAAATCGTGAGTTGTTCTAAGGCCTCTTCTTTGATATGGTAGAGTGAGAACCTTCTGGAAGTTTGAACCTCAGCTTGTGTCCCTAGGGTGTCCTATTGGTTTTTAGGAACACCAGGGGGTTCTTAGGAACTTGGGAGAGGAGAGAAGAGAGAGGAGCAGTGAACAAGGGTGAGGGTTCTTGCAGGGACCTTCAAGGATGGAAATAGGAGCGAAGGGAACTCGGGAGAAATGAAGTAGATAATTTTAGCAGTGAACCCAGACAGGAAGGATAGGAGCAGAGAGGGGGTAGGAGCAAGAGCTCCTGAGAAGCTCTGGTAATTCATTGTTTGGTATTGAGTGCCCACACTGCATGGACTTGGGGCTGAGTCAGCCTGGTATGGGCTGGCTGATCTCTTGCAGCTGCAAGAGATCCTGGTATATGCACCAAGGCAGAGCTTAGAGAAGAGGGTGGTGGGCTCAGGGGTCCTGGAGGCCAGAATAAAGCTTAAGTACTGGTCAGAGGACAGGAGGAGCTATGGAGAACCCCCCCAAAATATCCAGGTTTCTCAGCAGTTGGGTAAAGGTAGGATTAGAGGTGAGTTAGGGGATGCAAGGTAGGGTCAGGTAGAGAAGGAAGCATGGACGTAGCCCATACATTTGGGAACCTAAACAAGTCCTCTAGCTTGAAAACTTGCTCTCTAGCCTGATGAGAGCAGATTTCAGAGATAGGGAAATTGTCTTCTGTGATGGAATTTCCACCAGCAGAGAAGTTCCTTGATCATAAGAGTAATAAATACTACTTTTTTCTAACCCCCTGGTCAGACTTGAAATGCTTTCTAAGTCCTGTTTTGTACCTACATGCTAAAACCCAGGGAGGGTAAGGTAACATGGCTAAGAAGAGATCAGGCCAGAATTCAAACTGAGATTAAAGTTTGCCCTGTGATTATTCCATGCTGCAAACCTTCCTAGAACGTCACAATAGCCGAATGATTCTAAAACAGTTTGTTATGTTGATGCCTTTTTGCACAGGTAACATGCACATTTTGTGCTAAAGGAAAGACTTTTGTTAAAAAAAATCTTTCCACCACTGAGGGATGGGTATTTGATCATTGTATAATTGAAACCGAAGCGCAGAGATTTGTAGGTCTACAACTGTACCTCATGATGTTTCACTAATAAAAATTAAAAAAAAAATCTTTCCACCACCAACCCTTCTCTGGAGAAAAGGAAGAATTATATATCATATGTGTTATACATTTTTTCTTTCTTTTTTCCCCCCCGCTTAATAATTTATCTTTAAAAAGTGCCCCAGCCCTCTCTGGGACCCTGAACACTTCCTTCTCTTGTCTGAAGCTCTATTTTTACCACAAAGGAGGAGATTGGACTCCATTAAAAGTTGACAAACTTCATACTAAGGACCAGAGATTGAATTTTACTTTGGAAACCTATACCCATTTTTATTCTACTGCTTCAATTTTGTTGTAGCAGGGCAATGCTGTGTAAGAAAGCAATCATGTCTATATTCCAATAAAATTTAGTTACGGGCAGGACTTGAACATGATGTGGGTTAACATTTTTTAACTTCAAGGATAAGGAAATTCTCATCTTTCAATTTCAAAGAAAGAATCCTTAAAGAGCTTTTCTCATCTACATAGGGAAAGGAAAAAGAAAAACACCTAGCAAATGCCCAGAGTGCCTATGCTTGGTAGGAGTTCTACAGGGTCACCTTGGAATTTTCATCACCCACCAGTTGGGTAGAAACAACGAGAAAACGGAAACTCAAGGAGGTACTGGACTTTGCTCATTTTCATTCCTTTCAGATTCTTTGAGCTTTGAACCTTCTCTTCTTAAGCCTTGCTCCCATGTTAAATTAGAAGAGATTTTTAGTGTTGCCAACTTCCTGTGGTTATAATTAGGTAGAATGAAGAAATTCCTCAAACTATAGTGGGAAAGACTTGCCATATTAATCGTGGGAGCAGGAAAGCAGGTAGAAACAAAGAGGAACTGGGAGAACAGCTTTGGGAGGAGAGGGCAGGGATAGGGTGTCGAGAAAAGGCAGGTGGCATTTCAAAATTTTATTTATTTTTAGTGAAGCAAAGTAGTTTTCTACTGGATGAAACTTGTTTAGAAAAATTGTGAGAGGAGAGAAAGAGGGGGAAATTCATGTTCAAGTGACAACACAGGTTTCTCCAGAGTGGAAAAACAAGCAAGCAAGCAAGCAAAGAAATCCAGTAAGTGAGATACATGTTTAGGGAGACCATGGGTTTGAAGAACAAGCTGATGTGAGCATTTAGAACAGGTCACTGAGACAGAACTGGAATGCAAACATGTGAAAGTTGTCAAGACTTCCTTGTACAGAGTCCACTGATCTTTGGAGAATTAATTTCACCAAGTACTCCCATTCTCTTGTTTCTTTCTTATATGAGCTAGTGATGTAAAATGGTTCCTGAGATCAGATCACAAATTTTCTCTGAGGGTGCAGAGCTGCAGTGGGAGAGGCAACTCAACTGGGGAATCAAAAGATGGGCCAATCCATTCTGAGATGAAGCTATCCCCACTTCCAGCCTAGGTGGGCTCACAAAGATCCCTCTGGGGAATTCCTCATGCTGCTCACAGCTGCTGAACTCAGTGTCAGTTCTGCTGCGCCACCTTCCTCCCTGGGGTCATTCCAGAGGGTGTGATCTTGGGTGCATAGTCAGGGTATGCAAGCACCACAATTGAAGGTGTAGGAGTACCAGGATCAGGAGTGCGACTCCTGCTGAGGTCCTGTGCCAACTCTGTAACTCAAAAGATGTGCAAATACTAGAGAGCACCTTGGCCAGTTTGGGAGCATGCCATACGGATGTGTGACCCTGGGAGGCAATCACCCCAACCAAGCATGTATACAACCTCCAATAATCGTATGATGGGTTCTTGACTGTATGGTGCTAAGAGCTAGACTTTGGACACAGCTATTCAGCCACAGGTCCCTTTCTTCCCTCCTCCATGTAGCATTCCTTGAATCACCCACATGAAGGCGGGGCTAGGAGAAGATATAGAATGCCATGGAACCTCTTGTTGAAATATTCTGATTTCTTCACTGGCTCACACATTAGATATGAGCTCCCCAAGGCCAAGGCCAAATTTTCTTGGCAGCCACCTGGAGTCTGGTGTTGCATGACATTCACATCATTCCAATAACCTCGTGCCTGTGGTTTTCCTCACATTACCAAGTATAAACTGCTCATGCAATGGTCATCATCATGCTGTTGGCATATTGATATAATATCCTATTTTAGTAGAAAAAAGAAACAGGTTCAATGAAAGGCAATCATGTGCTTATTTTCAACACTGACAGACACAGCTGAACTGGTGTTCTGGCTCAGTTTTCTAAAGCATTTTAGCGTCTTGCTGTGATGTCTACTCAAGGTCTGTGTGGTGACCTGGATTTCCCCTTTTAAAATTCCATCTTCTTCTTCTTCTTTCTCCTTTGGACTGTTGGGTGGCAGGATCCATTCCTAGCCAGTCTGGGAACTAGTAAGTCGAACTTGCTCCTCAGCTTCTTGGAATCTCAGCTTCTAGGTGAGCAGGCCAACTGGTCAGATTGGGACCTGAGATCAAAGTATTCACTCTTCCTTCCTGCTCTTTCCCTGATCTTTTAGGTACAGGTGCTCTCTTGGGCATTTAGCTTGCTCTACTCAGCTCTTAGCTTATCTGGAAAAGTCCTCTTCTTGTCTCGTTTCCCTAAACCTTTCCTCTATCTGACTCCTAGGCCATGAGTTGTGACTGATTTTCTCTCACTATTATTCTTCCCGGGATTCTTCTAGTCCTGACTTTTCTCTTTTTATCTGTCTACCTTTAGACAAAGAGATCCTTATTGGAATCCTTTAAAACATCAAAGGTTTCCTTTATTTTAATTTTTCCTACTGTGTTCTCATATGGTGAAAGAGTCAAGGAGACTCTATTGGAGGCTCTTTTATGAAGTCTGATGGGTCCACTATCAAATTCTAAACCAATTTCCAAAGGGACTAATAGCTAATACCATCATCTTTGGCAGGGATATGTGTTAGAATTTATGCACACACATAGGGAGAACTCAGCAAACTGATGTCTAATTCTGAGCATTTAATATAAATACAAACCCAATGACACCACATCAGGATAGGATTTGAGTGGAACAAAATCTAGTCTCCACTTTAGAAGTTAATATCCTGTATATTTCTAGATAAGTATATCCTAATGTAAGTTTCCTAGAATGAGGAAGAATGTCTTTTCATAGAAAATAAAACTGAGATTCCACTGTGATTCAGTGAAAAATAAATAAAAATTAAAATAAAATAAGATAGAGATTCTGGGAAATGTGTAAATTATTGAGTCAATTATTTTAAAAGCTGTGTTTTCCCTCTAGAACAAAAGCTTCATAATGGTTTGAAAATGTTTGCATTTTAGAAATAAGAAGCTAGCAAGTGCTTGAAAGTTTTTAAGTATTTTATTCCTTTTGCTCGTGGCATGTTTAGAAAAGAAATTATCCCATGTTCATTAGGGGCAAAGAAATCAGATGGAATGTATCACCCAAGTGAAATACATTTAAATTCTTTTCTCTGAATGCGCTTGCTATTTTTTTTCCCTTTTTGGGTTTCCCTTTTTGCATGGGGAAGTGTTGGGCTGGGTCAGACCTGTGGTACTCAGGGGCTATCATTGGCTCTGGCTCATGAGTGACTCCTGGCAGTGCTCTGGGACCAGATGTAGTGTCCAGGATTCGAACCAGGATCCACCACATGCAAAGCAAGCACTTTGTCTCCTGTACTCTCTCTTTTTATTTTTTTCTTTTTTGGTTTTTGGGTCACACCCAGAGATGTACAGGGATTACTCTTGGCTCATGCATGCTTTCAGGAATTACTCCTGGTGGTGCTCAGGGGACCATACTGGGATACTGGGACTCAAACCTGGATTGACTGCATGCAAGGCAAATGCCGTACCCACTGTGCTATCTCTCTAGCCCCCCTCCTGTACTCTCACTCTCCACTCTCGGCTTTATCTTTTCAGCATCCTGATTGCTCTATGTGCACCAGGCCTTTATCTTGTCTTGGTTGTGCCATGAGGATACCTACCCTAGCCACACCAAGCTACCAGCATTCCCAGGAACACTGGTGTAACTATAACAGAGCATGGGATAAGTCTTCTCATCTCTGCAGGTCTTAAGCACCTCCCCTGCAGAAGTTGACTCCAACTCACTTTCTAAATGGGCTAGTCATGGGCAACACTCTGCACTTGGCTTTCCATGGCCTCTAGTTAGCAATCTTCTAGGACAGGAGAAGCAGCCTCTGACTTCTCGAATAGAGATTTCAAGATAGGATTTGGGGGAAGATAGAAGTTTTGCATGTGAACCTAAGAGAACACAGGTTTCTGCAGATCACCAAAGAGCAGTCCTCTCCTTCTGGATGCAGAAGGACAGATGGCAGAACCCCAGAGCATCCCAGCAGGACGCCATGGTTTGGTTTCATAGGAACCAGCTTCAGGGTGATTTGAGGGCCACAGGCTGACCTCTAGTGCCCTGTAATTCTCCTTTGGCAAGGACATGTCTGGTTGCTTATGTCTACATATCTTGGATGATAGTTTGCAGCCAGAGACACACCAGATGCCTTAATCCTAGCTGCTAGTCAACACACACGGGATTGGTGAGAGTTATACATTAGCCAGAACTCATTTCCTATGGCTCTTCTTTGAAGTTGCTCAGCATTGTTGAGAAGTTAGGCTTCCAGCGAGCCACGGTAAAGGTCTGTTTACTCCTCTAGACTGTAGCACTTTGGACTGAAATAAAAGCCGTCATCACAGACTGTGTGATAGTTTTTAAAAAGTACATTGCCTGGGACGTGTGAGAGAGTACAGTAGGTAAGCATTTGCCTTGCGTGCGACCAACCCGGGTTTAATTCCGAGCAGCCCATTTGATCCCTCTCCCCTCTGAGCACCACTAAGAGTAATCCCTGAGCACAGGGGCTAGGAGTTACCACTAGGTGTTTTCTTGGCTGCAAAATGGTGAGCACCACCAGGTATTTTTTTGGCTGCAAAATGGTGCCCCCCCACCCCCCATGGAGCATTACTTGAATGATACATTCTTCATTTCAGTTAAGATTTGTTTCAAAGTTCCAGAATGAGAAATTTCCTCCTCATCACCTATACCCACCACACCACTTCTCCCTAGAAACTATATTTTTATTTTTTTTTAAATTTAGATTTTAGTCTTTATTCTAAGTACCAGCAGTAACATCAACAAAACAAAAACATAAAACAACCTTAGGGATTTCTATTAACTGTGTTGGCAGGGTATGTTGGTATTTTTTTAAAACTTTTTTATTGAATCACTGTGAGATAGACCCTTACAAAGCTGTTTATGATTGGATTTCAGTCATACAGTATTCCAATGCCCATCCCTCCACCAGTGTACATTTCCTAGCACCAGTGTCCTCATGTTCCCTCTCACCACTCCCCCACCCCCTCTATGGTCTATGGCAGATGCTTCCCTTCTCTCTCTCTCTCTCTCTCTCTCTCTCTCTCTCTCTCTCTCTCTCTCTGTTTTTTCCCTTTTGGGCATTGGGATATTCTTGATAACCTTTCAGTATCAACATTGCAAACTAGAACCTATACTTTTTGTTTACCAATATCCTCCCCTGACATCCCCTTCCCCATCCCAGCAAAACTTAAGAGATAGACAAACAATTTTTTGGTTCTTTCTAGAACTTTGAAAAAGAATGTTTCTAACCCTAGGAAAAGGGGCTGATTCAATAAATTATAGCACATACATATACAAGGATGTAATAATAGCACATACATATACAAGGATGTAATATAACCATTTAAAATTTCATATTGCCATGAGTTTACTTATTCAAAAATATGGAATTCTATTCTCCTATATGTTAGTCATGGTCATGCTCTAGGGTTATAGACATTGAGAATGATCTTTTTCTTCCTTCTCTGTGCTTTCTAATTTATTTTTAATGACTACGTGTTCATTATGCAATGTAGAAGTTTTTTTGTAAAGAAAGCATATTCCCAAGTGATCAGTCTGGTATGATTATAATTATCTAAAGAGAAGTGCCTTGAGTTTGTTTCCATATAAACATGAAAAGGGATGAGTGATTCCTTGGAGATATTAAGAATAAAATCTAAATTGGACCTGCCCACCTCTCATTTGATACATTGCCTTTGCACCGTTGAAGCCCGAACTGGGATAGTTGGAGTCATTCCATCTGCAGCTGCCATGAATCCCAGGCAGTGGCCAGCGGGTCTACGGATCCCCCCGCGGCCAGTGTAGAATCTTGCTTACCTTGGACACACAGCCCTCTTCAGGGATCTGGGTCTGGCAGATGAACAGGTAGGCGACGAGTCCTGCGAGGATGGGAATCGACAGCAGGCAGCAGGTGAGAGCCCCGTTTCTGCAGCTGTCACTTCTGGCCGCTCTCCCAGCACTGGCCTGGGGCCCATAGCTGTGGTCCTTCTGTAGCATCTCCACACTGATGGCCTCCCCGACATTCTCAGCCATGATCCTGCTGCTGTCAGAGGTGTCTCTGATGCCTCCTGGCCAGAGAGACCCTCCATTAAATAGAAGCCCAGTGCTTACAGTGGATGAATTAATCACTGCTTACTCCTCCCTCTGGCCTCCCTCTCTCCCTCCCCCCTACACAACAAGCTGCACCCCGCCCCATTAGGGAATGCACCGCCTACAACAGAAACCAAGTTTGCTTTAAGAAAAAAAAAGAAGAAGAAGAAGAAGGAGAAAGCTTTCCCAAGCATATTTATGTACAGTGTGATCATGCCTTCATTTACAGAAGGAAGTCAGGAAAGTCCCTGGAGTTGGAGAACAAGAATTCATCGAGTCAGCGGGCGGCGCCAATGAGCAGATACCTGGTCCTAGAGCTGGAGGCCAGCCAGCTGGGCCAGTCTGGGGAGTACACAGCTTCTGGAAGTGAAAGTGAGGGATGAAAAGGTATATGATGTGGCTTGCAGACTGGGAGACAGAAACCACGTTTGCATCACCGTTCTGCAAAGAGGTGCCAAACCTGCTGTCATCCAGAGCCCCCTTTGGGAGGGCAGATGGTAAGATTGCAGAAGGTGAAGGGCTGGGCCCTCCCTCACCAGGGATCCAGCCAGAGGGCCAAGGAAGGGGAATCTCAGGTTTTTTCCCAAAGCATAGTTCAGAATTCTTGCCTCAACAACCTCAAGCACCTGCAAAAGTACTTCCGACCTCTGTTAATTAATTGCCTAAGCAAAGAGGATGAGGTCTTGGAGCTGACTGAGGGGAGGACATTGACTTCTACACCCAAGTTAGTTCAAAGTTAACTGAGCCTCAGTGGTAGACCTCGCCCACAGCTGGGTGTGTGTATGTGCGGAGGACCATAACATGCCATTAAGATAAACATTTCTTCAACACTTCCTTTGTGTCAGTGTACTGAGTTAAATAGATCAATGAACTTATTCAGTCCTGAGATAACCTTTGGAAGTCGCCATGCTTTTATTTCCACTGGTAGCAGATAAGGAAATAGAAGCACGGAAAGAAAGTGGTGAACCCAGAATGAGTTCCAGTAGGGCACACCCATGGATACCCACACCCTTTCTATCCCATCCGGTAAAGAACTGAGAAGGCTTTGTGGATAAAGAGAGGATATTGGGATAAATTCATGAAGCTCAAGGGACTCCACAGAAGGCGGTTTATAGAGAGAGGAAAGCTAGAGGGTATCCTGTGATACTGATAAACTAGAGCTGCCAATTTAATATGACTTTTGCTCCTAACATAGCCTCAGTCCTTCGAGGTACTTGAAAAATCCTGATCTCTGTGTACCAGCCCTCTCCAGTACCCAATCTCAACTTTCACTAATTTTCCAATTGTAGTTCTCCCCAAAGCACAGGGGACTAACTGCACTGGCTGCTATTCCCACTGTGACAGATCTACTAGACGTCCTCCAAATCATCATGTTCTCTTAGTTTTTTTTTTTAACTGTGCCAAAAGCTTCCCCACATTGCTCTGTCACCAAGACTTGTGAGATGTTCATATATTTTAATAATAGTTTAATTATTATTAATATTATTTTATGCGTGTTGTTTGGGGGAAGGTTGTGGGCCATATCTGGCTGTGCTCAGGGATTACTCCCGATTCTCCACACAGGGATCACTTCTGGCAGGCTCAGGGGACTATTATGTACTTCTGGGGATCAAATCCAGGCCAACCTTGAACAAGGCAAGTGACTCGCCTGCTGTACTCTCTCCTAGCCTATAACTTTTCAAAATATCTTTCCATTTTCACTTTTTTTCCTGGTGAATACCTCACATGGTTCTGTGATTACTTTTTCCATCATCATCTTTAATTTATAATCAGGTCTAGGAGGGTGAGCACTAGATTATGTCCTTCTGTGGATATGGTTCCAAAGGTGGCTGTAATTAAGGCAACTCCATAATTAAGTTTTAAATCAATAGCCATTGAAATAAACATTTAGCACATTTTCAAAGAATCCCAGCAAAAGCTGTTTTTCATATTCTTGGATCTTTTATATCTCTTATGGTTTAACAAACTTAATGAGAAATTTTTCCACCAAATCTTCACTGTTGTAAATTTTAAGTGCATAATCATACTTGGATTCAGATGATCTCAAAGGAGTTTATACAGAAATACTGATTCTTATATAGCAGGCTCTTAGTTAACATTGTTTTGTTCAATGCCATTTCTTCCTAATGTTGAAGCAAAAAAATTCACTCATATGAAGAAACAAAGAAAAGGAATAGACAATGTCCAATTAAAACAAAGTCTTAGACTGTAATTATAGAATTGAAGTTAAAGGTCATGAGATGAACTGAGGCCACAATGAACTCTGACAGAGGGATGTTGACACCTTGAGGTGGTTGTGAAATAATATTGTTCTCTAAAGAACATACATAAACATTTTCACTTTTCTGAATCAGTGTTCACACAATAAAAATGCATAAAAATTTCCTGGATGTTATTGACTAAAATGATGTTATTCAAGTACCCAATTTTCTTAGAGGTTGTTTTGCTTAAAGTCACGGTTTCCAAGAACTTATTGGTGATGGTTAAGTGAGAACTTCCTGTATTTTCTCTTTAGAAAGTTGGAGTGCTTAGTGAAACAAGGTTTTTAAAAGTGGGTTCAAAGGAAGAGGTACACATTATCACACACTGTACAAAGGTCTCAGAAGATGGGGAATACATTTTGCAAATTATCTCCTGTGTACATTTGTGTGACTGTCACTACTTTCAAGATAAAGAAAAGCTCTGTTGTAAGGATCTCTTTAGTACAGGATGCTTTGTACTGAATCCTATAGTCACAGCTACACTCTCCTTTCCTCTCTCCATTAACTCAGAGTCACCACTCATTTATTCTCCCAGAAGAAATGTGCATTATTTCACAAATCTCATATAAATGGGAACATGAAGTCAATATCCTTTTGAGATGGGCTTTCTTCACTCAGCATAATATCCATGAAATTCTTCCAAATTTTTGTATAATTAAAGGTTCATTCCTTTTATTTGCTGCACAGTATCCTACATTATGGGTGTCCCATAATTTGTTTAAGTAGCAATCCACTGGGACTTTTGGGTTATTTCTAATTTTGGTTGAGTATGAAAAAAGACTGCTATGAATATTGCTGTGTGTTTTGGTGTGCGTATGTTTTAATTTTTTCTGGTGTCAATACTGAGGATGGAACTTTTTGACTCATATAGTGAAGCACATGGTTTAATTTTGTCACACCTTTTGTTTTTCCTAGAATGTTGTATCATTTTACACATAGGAAGGTGCGAAAGACACATTATGTGCTCTGCATCCTCTCTCCAGCATTTATGTTCTCACCTCTCCTCCAAGAGCATTTCTGGCAGATATCTAGTGATATCTCATAGTGATTTTATTTGTATTCCCCTAAGAGTTAATAATGTTGAACATATTTTTTTTTGCCGTCTTATTTACCATTTCTATACTTTTTTCCAGTGATGCGATGCAGGCATATATTTTGGCTTCTGTGGGTACTTTTCATTTTATTCTTATTCTCATTGGATTCTAATGCAGAAGGTAAGTGGCCTAAAGATAAATAATAAATTGTTTTATGTGAATTTCTAATACCTGCAAGCAGGAGGGGGGAAATAGTTTTACTCTTTTTGGGTTCTTACAGCTGGATAATAATTAAATTGACCCAAAGTATATGAGCAGATGAATTTATTTTGATGTACATGGGGGTATTGTGTGAATATGTAACATGGGAACTGAACACAGCATGATGCATGTGTTTCTTTTAAACAAGGGAAAATTTGAAGTTCTTGGTTTGAACATAAATTTAATGAGCCAGGCAGAACTGATTGGCAAGGAGAAAGAGTGGTTGAAACTTTCTAGCAATGTCTGTACAATAATATATCATGTTATTTTCAGAGGTGTAAGCTCTATATTTCAAGAGTCCATATGGGATCTGAACAACCATATATTGGGAATAAGTTTTATTATTTAATTAATGAATTTTTGTGGTCTAGGATCAAACTCAGGGTCTCACACACCAGTACACCAGATGTACTGTACTGCTGAGAGTACATCCTTGGCAATGTATTGGGACCACATAGAAAAAATTCAATGATGGAATTTCTTTTCTTTTTTCCCCTCAAACTCATAAAAGAGTTCATCCAAGCAGAGGGAAAAGCATACAGGGTCATTCCCAGATTATGGCAGGGGGTTAACAATGAAGGATTCTAGATTAAGAAGTCTTTCTACTTTTTATATCTCTTTAGCAAAGGTGGGTGAGTGAGATTTCATAATTATTTTCAAGTGTGTGAGCCATTGGATGGAGGAGAGGAAACTGAAAGAGTTATCTTCTTGTATCCAGCCTGCAAGGCCTACGGTAGGGCGTTTGCCTTACAAGCGGCCAACATGGGCGACCCGAGTTCAATTCCTCCGCCCCTCTCAGAGAGCCCGGCAAGCTACCGAGAGTATCTCGCCCGCATGGCAGAGC
>JAOXYA010000028.1:4848096-4862942 GCA_028565675.1 Sorex palustris | reverse complement strand
AAGTTAAGAGTTTGATCATAGGCAAATGCTGTCATGATCCAAAAGTAACGACGAGACTAGGACCCTGCTGCTAGGAACAGGAAAGATCTGGCCTGAGCACTGCAGTCTGAGATTCAGGTGGCCCTGGGAGAGCAATTCTATGTGCTCAAAGTATTTCTTACTGTGTCCATACAAAATGATTTATATCACGTATGCTTAATGTCACTTTTGAAAAAACAAAATAGAAATTTGTATTGAGATAATTGTAGATTTCTAGGCAAGAATACGACATGATGCAATCAATAGTGAAAATGATACAAACCCAATTAAAAATGGGCAAAGAGTTCAAATAGTTCTCTAAAAAACAAAACAAAGCAAATGGAACACACAAATGGACCACAAGCATTTGAAAAGATATTTAAGTTCATTGGCCATCGGGGTATTGCAAACTAAAACTACTGGGAGTTACCACTTCTCACTCTGTAGGATAGTTAGAATAAAAAAGGAAACAGATAAAAAACAAGCATTGTGAGGGACATGGGTACATTGAAACCCATATGCACTGATGGTGGGAATCAAAAATTATGCACTTATTTGGAAGAGTTTGTCAGGAGGTTAGATAAACAGAGTTACCGCATGAATCAACAATTCCAAACCAAGATGTGTGTTTGAGAGAGTGGAAAATACATGATAAGGCAAAACATGAACAATTCCAAACCAAGGTATATGTCTGAGCGAATGGAAAAATATATGATACAGCAAAACATGAATATACTTAGTATTATCCTAAGTAACCCAAAAGTAGAAAACAACACAAATGTCTGTAAGTGATACAAAGATAAATAAAATGCATATCTGTATAGTGGAATATTATTAATAAAGGAAAAACTGACACTTGTGTCAATAAAACCTAAATTAAAATGAACCAGAAAATAACCACATATATGATTTTGTTTATATGAAGTATCTCAAACAGGCGAGTCTGTTGAGACAGAAAATAGATGTGTGGTTGCCGCTGGCTCAGGGATAGAAGAATTAGAAGATATGTGTAAAGAATGTAGGATTTCTTTCTTATTTATTTATATTTTGAGATAATGAACACATTTTAAAATTTGATTGTTGTGATGAACACATAACTCTGAATAGCCTAAAAACATTCAATTGAATACTTTGCATGGATCACCTAATAGTGAGTCATTTCTCAAAATCTGCTAATTTGTTGTTGTTTAAGGGCCTTAGTGTGGTGATCTCAGGGTCATTTCAGGCAGTTCTCAAGGACTGTGCAGTGCCATGGACCAAATTTGTTTCTTCCACATGCAAACCATGCACTCCAACCTTTTGATATATCTTCCTGCTCTCTATAAACTTGTATTTTTAAAACAGAAACAAAAAAAATTGGTGTACCCATTACCTAGTTTTTGACAATGGTAAATATTCTGCAAACCTATATGAGAGAAATTAAGACCAGGACATTGAGACTGCTATTATTCTACTGACTATTAAGATTAGATTCTCCTAATTTTATTTGTAGATCCCCTCCAACTGATCATACATAGGTTTGTATCCACTACCCTAGTCAGCACTGAATAAAATATTGCTTCAGTAAAACTCTGTTCCCCCTAGACACTGTCTAAAGCAGTGTTCCAGAACCTTTAATCTGTCCTCTCCATTAATCACCCAAAGTAAGGGCGCCTTCTGTCTTGTCTGTCCCTCTTCCTATCAGGTGGATGTCTCCTTACCACAGAGGTGAAATTAACAGGGGGTCTAGAATTCCTAGCCTCAAAAGAAGAACAGAAGGTTAGAATTGTGGGAACCATTCATCAAGATTCTAGACTCACCCACGCTTCTGATGGAGTAGAAAAATTTCTTGCCCAAAGAAGGAAGATGAATTCTGGAAGGAGATACACCCCCGCATCTCGACTCCCTGCTTCTTCCTCCCACCCATTCCAGAAGCCATGTCCGGGACTCCCAGGCCTGAGAGTCCTGGGACGTGATGTGTCAGCACTTTTGGAGCCATAGTATTGATCCAGTTGCAGCAAGCAAACACTCTCAGGGAGACGAATGACAATGATTCATTTGTACTAATCCCTGGGTTTTCATCACCCAGTCTTGCCTCTGTGTGAGGGGACAGCCCCGGGTGCTCTTCCACATCATCATCACTTTGGTTTCTCTCAAAAATTTGCTCAGAAAAAGTCCAGAGTTTGGCCTTGGTTCACCGTGGGCTTCCAGGGGAATTTCCCATCCTCCTCACTCCATGAGCAAAGTTGCTAGAACTTTGCTCCTTACCTGGCAGATGAAAGGTAGTATTGACTCCTGCAGAGATGTTTGTTTTTGGCACCAAGTCAAACTTACTAAAATCACATCATTTAGCATGAAAGATGGGGCAAGAAGTACCATACTTTCTCTTTCATCTGTCATCCCACTGCCATAAATTTCTGGCCTTGTCATAGCTGACCACATACTCAAGACAGCTTACTCTTTCCCCTGGAATTTACAACCACACCATTGTCTGGCTTCCTAGAGCATATCTTTGATCCATCATAGGCCATAGGAGGCCTGTTGTGACCCCCTGATTCTGGTCTCATATCCAATTCTCACCCCTCCACATCCTTAAAAACTCCAGCTTTCACAGTTCAATGTTATACAGTTGTTGATTCATGATAGAATTTCTGAAAAAGTGAACTATTAATAATGATAACAATATTTTGACGTCAGCTACTTTTTGAGACAAACACATACTCTGAATTGTGAAAAGGTTTATCCAAGATCACATTGGGTAATGATAATAAAAGTGTTTAATAATGAATTAGAATGTCTTTCTTTCATTACTTTTTTTTCCCAGGGGGCTGGGTGGTGGGGAGGTTTACCCAGCTGTGTTCAGGGCTTACTCCTGACTCTGGGCTCCAGGATCACTTTTTTTTTTTTAATTGATTCCTCATGAGATACACAGTTACAGAGTTGTTAATGATTGAGTTCCATCATGAACAAAGTTCCAACACCCATACCTTCACCAGTATACATTTTCTGCCACCAATGTCCCCAGTTTCCCTCCGGGGTCCCTCCTCCAGCCTGCATCTATGACAGATATCTTTCTTTTCTCTCTCTCCCTCTCCCCCTTTATTTTTCCTCTTAGACACATTTTCTTTTACACATTGTTGCTGAAGAGTTATCATGCATATCACATTACCTCCTTTCAGTACCCATTTCTTGTCCAGACTGATCATTTCCAACTATCATTATCATAGTGGTGTCTTCTCCACCCTAATTGCTCTCCCCCATCACCTACATTCCACTCCTACTGTGGTACGCTTCCTACCATGGATCAGTTATTATGGCCCTCATTTCTATCATCTTCAACTATCATTTTCATTCTATGTATGTTTTATATCCAGAATCACTCTTGGTGGTGGTGCTCAAGGGACCATATGTGGTGTAAGAATTGAACTCGGGCCTACTATGTACAAGGGAAGTGCCCTACCCACTGTTCTATCCCTCCAGTCCAAAACATCATCTTTTAGTTGTGGTTTTCTTGCAGCTTTCTAGCTCCTTAGCCTTCTTTATTTCAGAGGACAGGTTCTGGACCTCCTTAGTGAGACCACAGCCTTGCTAACTGGTCTGCCTCTAAAGAGAAAAAAAAGGCTGGCTAAACAGTTGAACAATAACTCACATCCTTTGGGCTGACTAAGAAGAAAAGGGTTCAATAGATTCTTTTACTTTACATTTTTCAGATAAAATACTAAGCATATAGGGCTTGTACCATTAAGGTTAAGGTATGGGGTTGATGTCAGGATTAGGGATAAGGAATAAAGATTCCTAATGCTTGATGAACACCATGTTTGTCAGCTGTGATAGGTTAGAATTATCTAAAGAAAACTAGAACTGAATAGAATGGATGTCAATATCTATCACCTATTTGCCTACTATCTTTCTACTTATCACCTCTTTTACCTATCTAGAGTCATCAAAACATGCAGAATAAACCAGCTGACTTGAGAACCAAGAAGGAATTGAAGTTGCAGCTGGAGACTGATGACCTTCTACCTGCAGAATTTCTCCTCCTTGAATGAGATTAATCTGGTTTTTTTTTTTTTTTTTAGGTCTTCCACTAATTCGATGAAGCCTACCCACATTATGGGCAATCTTCTTTTCTGAAAATGTCCTGAGTTAAAGGTTAATCTCATTGAAAAAAAAATTGCCTTCTCAACAACAATTTGCTTTTGACTTGAGCAAAACAAGTCGTTATCTGTTTATTCAAATATCTGGGTTTCATGGCCAGGCCAAGTTGTCACATAAAATTAACCTTCATTTTGGTACAGGGCTGTATGAAAATAAGTCTTCTGGAAGGAGAGGGGATTGAACCATTCGGTGTAGGCATTTCCTCAGGGAAATGGAAGGGTTTAGATAAATGAAAACAAAAACAAGTATCCGAAACAGAAGTGATTCTTGCTTCTACTTTCTGCTTGGGTAGCTGCCTGTAGAATTACCTCACCGGATGCTGTTACAGTCAGGACAGCTACCTCAAAATAAACATGACAGCCTCGCCTCTGGATGGTTCTTTCACCATCCCTGCTTTCACTGTGTGCTGTGCAGAGCTGGGGTGGGGGCAGCTTTAACGGTCTGGCCAGAGGAGAAACGAATTAGTTTTATAGACCAGGTTGCAGAGATAAACTAGTTGGGCTGAGAGATAATGGTGTGGGGTTTATATAGTCAGACTTCAGGTATCAGGAAGGTGTGGTAGTGGGAAGACTAAATTAGCCAGGGAGCATTGAGACTTTGCTCAGAATAATAGAGTGGAAGGGAGGAGGAGGGAGTGGGAGGGAAGCGCGAGGGAAGGGAGAGGAAGATAGAGGGAAAGAGAGTAAGGAAGAAAGAGAGGGAAGAAGAAAGAGAGGGAGAGGGGGATAGAGGATGGTGGAGAGAAGAGAGGTAGAGAAGGAAAGAAGGATGTAGGGAAGGAGAGTCAGGGAGTAGGAGGAAAGGAAGAAATGAAGAAAGAAGGAACAACGAAGCAGTAAGAGAGAAAAGGATAAAGAAGGAAGGAAAGAGAAAGAAAAAGAAAGAAAAGAAGAAGAAGAAGAAAGAGCAAGAAAGAAAGAAAGAAAAAGAAGAAAGAAAATCACAGAAGACCTCAGGTTTCACCTGGGGGCTTCAGTTGTGAACACTAGCAGGTCAGTGTCAATGAGCTGAGGTGGGTGGGTGTTAATTCTGACACCAACACACCAATATCCAAAGGACTTTGTGCCTCAGGGCCTCCACATTTCCTTCAATCACAAGGTGACATGAGTCACACCCATGCCCATCCTTGGAAGAAGTTAGGGAAAGCTGGCAGAAAGCCAAACATTTTGAGTCTAATTTCTTTCTCCTAGAGATACCACGAAGTACCTAAGTAGTCTACTTACATTATTGGCTCAAATGAAGTAAGCATCATTTTGAATTTAAAGTCCACATTTTATCCGCTCACTGACATGAAGAACCAGGTTCATTTGACAAAATAATGTGTTTCAGCGTTGATGTGGAATACCTTGGTGACCTTGTTGCATTTGTCTGCGGTTGATCAGGAATGAAAAGTAGATTGTCAAACCAATGGTTCATGCTGACTCCCAAACAAGATTAATTATTGTGATTTGTGTTCATAGTCTCCACCATCCTAGTCTTCTACTGACTTTGGTTAACTCCTGGTCCCTAGCCATGGCCTCCACACTTTTAACCAATAGTCCTTTTAGGCCGAGGAAAGGACAACTTCCTTATTCTTTGTGCAATTCATTGCTATACTTTTGTCACTATCATTTTGAGAAATCTTTAACACACAGAATATAGCTCATATTACCGCTATCCAAATACACAAATGATAAGTTTGTCACATTTTTTTTCAGGTTTTTTTTTAAACCTGATGAATTTGTCATATTTGTATTTAGTTTTTTTCCACCACTGATGGGAACATTACCGTTGCAATTTCTATCCCTTTTGTCCATTATCTGTTGAATCATTTTCTTCTCACCTTCTCCAGAGGCAGATTCATAAGCCTGGTGTGAATTCTCTTGCTACTTTAAAAAATTCAGTGATATGCCCACAGGCACACAAGCATGGAAAAACACAAAATATTGTAATGTATTTTAAAATCTAAGCAAATGGTACCAACTGATAGGTAATTTGGCTACTGCATTTTCACTCAGTCTTAATGAGATTAGATATTTATGACTCTAGTCCTATATCTGAAACATTTTCCTTACTTTCCTATTGATGAACATTAAAACTTTTTAAATCCACAGCTATAATTTCACAAGCCTATTTCTTCCAACTCCATGCCTCTCCTGCTGGCATGCTTTGGAAGTAGAAATGCCAGCTCACTTGCACCCAGAGGAAGTGGTTATCACTAGGGGAGGAGTAACTTGTGTGCATCTATCTGTCTTCATATCTGGGTGCTGATCTCCTCTGGGTACGGGAGTCTGTTTTATTTAACTCTGGTGGCCAGAGCTAAACAGATAATATTGGGGTTAATATATAAAAACACGAAAGCATCAAAGGTTCCATCTCTATCCCCCTGCTTAGGATCCCTGCTATAACTAACCACATGTAACACCTACATGGTCTCATTGAGCAAACCCACTTCTCTGTCATCTATCATCTTATAAGAGATACAAAGATGCTGAGAGAAGAACAGCGGATTCCTGCAAGTGGATTCCATCACACAGTCTGGCAGGAGGAAACCTGAGAGTTGGCCCAAGATCAGTCGAAATCCAGTTTTGCTACTTTTATCTGCTATTGTCATTTTTTTGAATATGGAAAAGGTGCGATCTTCAGTCTTAAGTGAGTCAGTTTTGATAATTCTCTCCCTCTTGGTGTCATTTTTTTCCTCCACTTGCCTCTGGTAAAAGGGTCCCTCTTTATTATCTCAAAGCTTTGATTCCTCAATCCATCTTTCCTTTTAAGCTGACACCTTACACCCCAAAGTTAGTGGCCGCTTTGACATCAGTGAGACCAACTCTTTCATTTAGGGAGGCGAATGCTGGATTGAGGAGTTGAGCGAATGTGTTCTGGGCACGGATTATCATGGATTCTAGATTAGTGGATTAAAAGTGGATCTAAAGATCAGGAAGCAGGTGTCATATGACCTAATTGATTCTCTTGAATCTGTTGTTCGAGGGGACAGCTCCCTTACAGAAGCCCTGAGTGGTGGATGTGTTTACCATGTCACTTCATGGAAGAGGCAATGAACAAAGGCCCTGGGCAGCGGCCTGGGGATAGGAAGAGATATATAGTCAATGAAGACCGGCTTGGAGAGCCCCAGATTGAAGCTTTAAGTGATGCTGAGTCTGCTAAGCTAAGATCAGAGGCAACTTGACTACAAGGGACTGTATTAGTCAGCGATGGTTGTTCTAAAGAATAGGCTCTTCACCCCCTTTTCTTAGTGCCAGGAGGCTATAAAAATATATCAATTAAGTTGGGGGAGGGTCACATCATGTTCCAAGACTGCTGGTGTCCACTGTGGGATGATCCAAGGCCGTTGAGTTCTTCCCATCTTCAAAATTCTTCCCACCTCTCCCACCTTCACAGTCTGCAAGGTAATTTTCCAAGGGCCAGAAAGAGCTAATGGTGAGTAAAGGCCATTCTGGGGTAGTACTTGGACTAGAGTGACCTTCCTAGCTCCATGGTCAGTGGCGGGTACTTCTACTAAACTTCTATAGATTCTTCTCCCTGAAGGAGCATCCAGGGACCATGGTGCTGGTCCTCAGGACCAACATTTCCATTCTCAGTGGAATAAGATTTGTAGATGGGAGCTCGATCTGCAGATAGAAGAGTCACCATGGTTTCTTTCTCAGCCACGAGGAACTAAGCATCTGATCCTCTGAATCTGAAATCTTATCCTTTAAGGCACTAAACATTGAGGATGTCTGAACAGAATGGAAAGACAGTTTTCATGTCATTGAGCAGGACACGATCACAGCTGTTGTGTCTTTTTTTGGGGAAGGGGGTCACAGATGCACAGAGGTTATTCCTGGCTTTGCACTCAGAAATTACTTCTGGTGGTGCTCGGGGGACCATATGGGATGTTGGGAATCTAATCTGGGTTTACCACGTGCAAGGCAAACGCCCTACCTATTGTACTATTGCTCCAGCCCCACTGTTGTGTCTTAAGCACAGGGAACATCTTTCTCCAGGTGATTCTCTTCAGTCCTTGATGCTGTATGTACAGTGGGGGTTTTGTGGGGTCTGGTACTTGACCTTCTGCTCGGGGGGGGGAGGGGTCTGGGCAGCCCATATTAGATCAGATGGTCAAAATCTCAGTGCTGCTTGGTCCTTGGTGGTGCCTGAGGATCTCCAAAGTTATACCTGGTGATGCTCAGAGAACTGTGTGGTGCTGTGGATCAAAGTCTTATTCCTGAGAATTCAAGACACAAGTCCCTGAACTATGTCAGTTCCAGCCTTTCCCAGCCACACCTCTCTGCAGCCATCAGGCTCAATCCCCAGGGTTGGTTGTTGAGCTTGAACATGAGCTGAAGCATCATGGGCAGGAGAGTTGGCAGTGCAGTGCATGGAATTGGAAATCGAGTACCTCTAGAGAGTCTTGGTGATGCTGTTTTAGGAACTCACTCAGATCACCTATAAAATGAGGCAAATAGCTCGCAGGGTCGTTCTGAAAGCAGAATGAGCTCAGTGTGAAAAGTGCTTAGCTGATTGAAACCAGACAGCACTCAGGAAAGCTGCGGTTCCGTTCATGCCCTATCCATCATGCCATGCGTGATTTCTGGGCACTGGCAGAAGGGCTGAGTCAGAATTTTATCTTGCGCTTTCCCTGGTGACCTCATTTTTATGAGCAGACTTTCACTCCAGGGTCTCTTCTCTGCCCATCCCAATCCTCTCCCTGAATTCCATCTGGCCTTGCCAAGGTCAGACTTGAGAGAGGCTGAGCCTGGGTCACGAAGATGACCTGATCCTAGGCTGGGCTCTATCATCTTGACTCGGTGAACCCTGTAGTCTGAGACCTGATGCTTTTCCCTGGTTTGTTTGTCACCTGCCTTGAACTGATCACACGGGTGTGAGCTGGGATGTCACTCTTGATCCATATTGTGGTCCCTCCAGAGTGAGCATCTGCCTCAGTGGATGAGCCCTAAAGCAAATCCAGAGACAGGACTTGAGGAGTATTCCAGGATGCAGATAGGGGTGTAGGCAGGGCAAGGTTGCAGAAAATGCCAACACATGCTGCGGACAACAGAAGCTCTGTTCCCTGGGGTCTGCTGGGAGAAGGCAGCCGGACTCACTTTGGAATTCTCTTGTGAACACTGATCCAGAACACCTGTCCCTCCAGGTTGAGGGTCCTCAAGGGATATCCCCCACCCATTTTGAAAATGTTTCTGGGTCAGATCTGGGTGGACTTCTCATGCTCTGCAACCCTGAGAAGTAGAGAGATCTTGAAGGAGTTGTGAGGATGCTGGGACACATTGAAGTTCATTGGCTAGAGAACATTTGTGTCTCCCTGTGGGTGTTCCTCACTGACCATATCCTGGACTCCTCTCAGGGTGGAGGTTCTTGTGTTCTCTTCTCAGAGGGGGCTTTCCTGGTATCAGATCTAAAGGATCTCCGTGAGGCTAAATCCATTCTCTGGCCACTTATTTTCTGTTTTCTGGCAGCCTAGCCAGCTCCTCTAAAAGTTAACTATCCAGAGCTGAAGAGATAGTGCAGCATGAAGGCATTTGCCTTGCATGCCACCAACCTGGGTTTGATACCTTGTACCCCATTTTGTCCCTTGACCTCCAAGAATGATCTCTGAGCCAGGAGTAGGCCAGAAGTAAGGAGTCAGGAGTATGTCATGAACACTACCAAATGTGGCTCAAAAGACAAACAAACAAACAAACCTACCATCCAAACCTGTATCCTGGTATTAAAACCTGTTCTAAGAAGCTCTGCACCAGACATGGTCTGAATTCAATATAGAGCAATAGGGAGTCTCCAATGTTCACAGCAGCCCAGGTGCCAAAGAAGCAAGGATATTTCAGTGATCAGTGTTGGGGTGTCAGGATCAGGCAAAGCCATCAAAGTGAGCCATGAGTAGAAATGTAACAGCCAGAGGTAAGGACTTGGGAGGAGGAAATTAAGTCCAGCATTCTTTCTGAACACTGTGTTGGGTTGGCTAGAAGTCTCTTGGGCGTGGACAAGACAGGCCTTCTTCTGGTCTGCCTTTGACATTTCTTGGGGGGTTGGGGGGCTCCCAAGCAGTACTCAGGGGGCCATGCATGGCAATACTTAGCCAGTCAGACAGTTCAATGCAAATGCAATAGGATGTGATGCTGCAATGTCACTGAGGGACCAGGTACCACCAAGTCCACTTGGGTGATGCTCAGTGGCCTCTGAGCTATGCACACGTGGTGTTTAAGGAACATCAAGGTCAACCCAGTGTTGCCAAGGGTTCATTAGGTCCATCCCAACAGTGTTCCAAGTTCTGTTTTGACATCTCTTATTCTTTTTATTTCAGGCACTATGGTTTACTATTCTGTTAGTGGCATAACACGTTCTAGCACCACACTCTCCATTACAATGTCCTCTCCCCTCTGCTGTTGTCCAGTGTCCCCCACAGCTGACCTTCCCATATACTGCCATGTTAAATTTATTACTGAAGACCGGTTCTTAGTTTCTGTTGCCTTTGGGCTTTTGTTATTCCCCATCTACGTTTATTTATATCCCACATATGAAAGTGATCATTGTGTGTCTGCCCTTCATCTAATTTCACTCAGCATGAGATTTTCCAGATCCATCCACACAGCAATGAATTGCATTAATTTCCACTTTTTTTATTGCCAAGTAGTATTCCATTGTGTATACTTACCCATGTTCACTGCAGCATTAGTCCTTAGAGCCAAAATCTGGAAACAGCCCCTGTGTCCCACTTTACATCCTAAGGGCACTGCTCTGGGTGGGGGTCCCACGGCTTCCCTCGGCCACACCAATGCTGTCATTAAAGGTTGGAGAAGCAATCCCTTTTAGGCACACCTCTTTGGACAGACATTTTCACCTGGCTGCAGTTCATTCTGAAACTGACGGCTGAGGCACGGAGAGAGTCTAGACCTGGAAAGAGATTCTTTCTGAGTCTCACCCCAAAGAGGAAGGTGCCTGCAATAACTCCTAGAGAACAGAATGTGGAACAGCAAGGCAGTTGCTTCCAATGACCACTGTTTTCTGAGTGCAGGTGGAAGAGCTGCTTCTCCACCAGGCCAACTCTGCACGAGGAGCTCTCTGGAGACAGCGAGAGTTGCCTTCTAGTCTATGGGCAGTAGCGGGGGCTGCTCCCTTCTCAATGACCTCATCGTCCCATCTCAGTTTTCCATGCTATGGAAGTGCATTCGGTCAGAGCACCAGTACAACTCTCCCCATTTGCCTGGCAGGCAGAGAGAATAGTAGGGACCATGGTCTTTTGCTTGTGTCTCTTTTCTCCTTCCAGCCCAGTTCCAACCACAATTCACTTCTTGGCTTCTGTTGTTTGCTGTAGTCAGGCTGTGCACTTCCAGGTTGTAAAACTTGACTGGCAGAAAAAAAATTGAGTTTCCTCCCTGTCTGCAAGCACTTGTGGGTCTGCACTTGTGGGCTCATTGCCAGCATCTGAAATGTACTAATTGTATCCTGTCATCAGGTAAATGGGACCCTAAATGAAAGGATCCCAACTTAATAATGTCTGAAATGCAGTGCCTACTCATGGGTGCAATTTTGAAATCACCTCTCTGTGCCTCAGTTTCTCACCCTGCATAAATGGCTGTGATGAGATTACCTTTCTCATAGGATTTTTGTGTTTCAAGCATGGGAAACACTTTACAGGACCTGGTATAGATCCAAAGATATGAGTTGACAGTTGTAAGTCAAATAAATAGTCTACGTTGCAAGTTGACATTTGGTATTATTATTTTGTGCATCATAATACATTTGAAGAGAGAAATTTGAAAGAAGACAAATGCCATCTTAAAGGTGGGAGTCTGTGTGTAGCTTCGTGTATATATTTTTAAAATAAATTAAGTTTTATTTATGTATTCTTTTGTTTATTTGAGCCATACCTGTGGCGCTCAAATACTGATACTACTACTCCTGATACTCCTCCTCCTACTACTACTACTCCTGATACTCAGTGGTGGCTCCCAGAGGTGGTTGCAGAAACATGTGGTGTTGTGGAAGAAATCCGGGCCTCCCATATGCAAAACATGTATACATCAACCCCTTAAGCTATCTTTCTGGTCTCTCTCTTTAAAAAAAAATTTTCCCCTTCCATCTTCTTTTTCTTTTCAGCAGAAGAATTTATAGTGCTTTATGGAGGTCACAGAAAATAAAATGGAGCCATTGGGATAAAAAAAGAAAACAGAGGCCCATGAAAAGAACTAGAAGGAATAGGTTTGCCATAGACCTGAGTCACTCCATTCATTCACCCACTTATCCAATCTATTTCTGATTATGGGGTCACATATGCCTATTTCATTTTCTGATCATAGCAACTGATAAGAATTAATCTGCAGAAATAAATCCATTGGTGACACAGAGAGGAGACAGAGGCAATGAAAATTTATGATAGGATTATTTTAAGTGAAAATGACTTTGGGGCCAAAGTCCAGGAGTTAAGGTACTTCCTTGCTTGTGGCTGATCCTGGTTCTGTCCCTGGCACTGCATATGGCCCCTTTAATATAACCAGGAGTGATCCCTGAGCTCAGAACCAGAAGTAGCCCCTGAGCACTACCAAGTGTGGCTCCCCAAAACCTCCTCCCAATGCCCACCC
This sequence comes from Sorex palustris, assembly GCA_028565675.1. NCBI lineage: Eukaryota > Metazoa > Chordata > Mammalia > Eulipotyphla > Soricidae > Sorex > Sorex palustris. Next base: position 4,850,214 of record JAOXYA010000028.1, on the reverse strand, counting down.
CCCAAAAAAACCCTCAAAAAGATACTATTAGGGAACAGGATAGAGAAGAGCACTTAGGCATGCTGCCAATCTTAGCTCAGTTCCCAGCACTGCATGGTACCCTGAGCATTACCCGGTACAGCCCTGGAGGCCTCTAAGCACTGCTGGGTGTGGCCCTGGAGATCCCCAGTACCACCGAGGGGACATGGGTATCCCCAGCACCTCCAGGCCCAGGCAGTTTTGCATCCTCAGGACCTTGGGATGAACTGATGTCCTGATTAGGAGATTGAGTTTGGGACTTGCAGGGGCTGGAGCGATAGTACAGTGGGTAGGATTCTGCACCAGAGTAGGTCTCAGCACCCTATCTGGCTTAGAAAATGGCTGAATATCAACTACTGACTTGAACAAAAGGCCACAAAAGAGGCAGCTGTCTCTCAGTTAACAGAACCACTTAGCTCAGATTTCCTTCCTCCCCTCCATCCCAAACTCTTCTATGGAACATCTAGCAGCTGCTGCAAACCCAGGCGCACAAACTCATCTACCATTGCTCCTTCTTGCTAAGGTAACTGGGAGCATTCAAATCCGTTCCCCTGAGCCATCATACAGACTTTGGATGTTACGTTCTGTGGAAGCCTGGTTCTAGGTGTGGTCAGTAACACCAACTCTATGTCAAAAGCTTTCTACGACACTGTATCCACAGGAATCCTTTTGAAAAACATCATCCTTTGAGTTTTGATGTCTAGATGAAAATGTTGGAGCAGTTTGGTAATTGACCAAAGGTCACACCACCAGCTCTGTAAGTTGGAAATGATCCATCTAGAGTTACATGATTCACTGATGTAACTCCAGGCTGTCATCCAGGCCAGGTATGGGCTGCTGAGGCACATGTTACTACAAAATCACTCTTGCCCGGAGTCTGCTTACAGTCTGACCTGGATGCAATCTCCTGAGTGCTTGTCTTTGGGTCTGGTTACAATCAATTTTGTCTTGGAATGAAACGCATGCATGATGGGATGTCCCCAGAACTACTTGAAATTCTGTGGGAATGCACTTAGTATTTAGATGAAGTGGGCAAAGAGGATTACGTGGTGACTGCACTGGATCCGTGGAAGAGTGATAAGACAATTTCTCTTCCTGCAGATAAGGGTGAGCTTTTATGAAGGCTGCCTCTTGGCACCTGCCTCCTAAACTCCCTAGGTTAAGATCAGAAAGTGAAAATGGGACTTGTGCAATCGCTTGCCTCCAAGATGCTGGTCCAGGAGGCGGTGAGATTCTTTGGCAGCAGGTCCTGATGGGGACAGCAGATTTCTTTCTCTATAAGTTTTCTTTAGAGAATTCCTTCCACTGGGAGTTGGCAGGGAAGTAAGGATTTGCCAGCTTGCAAGCCTGACTCCCTACTGGATCCCTGCTTGTGCAGAAGAATGCCTGTCTCCTTTGTCTTCTCTCCCCAGAGGGTTCACTTTTTTTTTTAGAGGCAGATAGGGACTCCCAAACAATGCTCAGGGGGCTCACAGGTGATACTAGGCTTCTGAGGCCATCATGACCTCAGGGGACTTTGGGACACTCTGATGGTGCTCATAGGCTTCCAGAGATACATCTGGTGGTGCTCAGGAAATATGCAATGCAGGGGATTACATATGGGGACTTAACAATCTCATTGTCCTCTAATCTCCAAGCTCACCTATTGTAGAAGAGAATCTCAGTTTCAAAAATCTCAACTCCTTTTTTGTTTGTTTTGGGATCACTCCTGGAAATACTCAGGGATTTTTCCTAGTTCTGTGCTGAGGAATAACTCCTAGCAATCCTCAGGATATCATATAAGGTGCTGGCCATGTATGACCAACCATTAACTTAGGTCTGTTCCTGTATAAGGGGAGTATCTTTTTTAAATCTACTTTATTTTTATAAAGTTGTTCACAATATTCCTTCCTTCCTTCCCTCCCTCTCTCCCTCCCTCCTGCTTCCCTCCCTCTTTCCACTTCTTATATTTCTTTTCTTCTATATCTTCTTCTTCTTATTCTTCTTCTTCTTCGTCTTCTTCTTACTTCATCTTCATCTTCTACTTCTCCTTCTCTTCCTCCTCCTCATTGTATTTTCATTTTCTCTCATATTTCTTCCTTTGCCAGCTTTTTGTCTTTC
>JAOXYA010000028.1:4828396-4847996 GCA_028565675.1 Sorex palustris | reverse complement strand
AAATCTGGAGGGATTTCTGCCAAAACCTGCTGGGTTCCAAGATTTGTTCCTGAGTCTCTGGGATCATGGCCATTAAGTGGCTTGATCAGTAGCCAGAGAGGCTGTTAGTGGGCAGCGACTCAGGGTCTCTTTGGGACGGGGAGGAAAGTGCCAACTCTACCCCCATCCTGTGAGGCCCTGCATGTCTCATCACTTCAGGCCCAAACCTGACTGTCAGTGGCCTCTGGAGGATGGCGGCCACTAGGCTGCCAGGGGGGAACAGGCCAAGCCACGAAACCTATTCCCACCTGGGGTGGCCCAGAGCCGGTAACCTACTGAAGGGATTAGATGAATTTCTGCCAAAAGCCCCTGGGTTCCGAGATTTGTTTCTGAGTCTCTCGGATCATGGCAATTCAGTGGTTTGATCAGGAGCCAGAGAGGCTGTTCATTGGTGGTGATTTGGGGTCTCGTTGGGGTGGGGAGGAAAGGGCCAGCTCCACCCCCATCCCATGAGGCCCCACGTGTCTCCTCATTGCAGACCCAAACCTGACTGTCCAATGGCCTCTGGAAGATGGCAGCCACTAAGCCGCCAAGAGGGAGCAGGCAGAGGGACAGCACCCTTTCATCCCTTGGGTGACCCAGTGACAGTAACCTACTGCGGGTCTGGATGCATTTCTGCAAAAGCCACTGGGCTTTGAGATTTCTTTCTGAGTCACTGGGATCATGGCCATTAAGCAGCTTGATTAAGCAGTGCCGACTCTATCCCGATCCTGTGAGGCCCTGAGGGTCTCATCACTGCAGGCCCAACAGACTGCCCAGTGACCTCTGGAGGATGGCGGCCAAAGGGCCACTAGGGGGAACAGGCCAAGGCATGAAACTTATTCCCACCTGGGGTGGCTTGGTGCCGGTAACCTGCTGCAGGGACCAGATGCATTTCTCCAAAAGCAGTTGGGTTTCAAGATTTGTTTCTGGTTTCTGGTATCATGGTCGTTAAGCAGTTTGATCAGGAACCAGAGAAGCCATGCCTCCAATTATATAGCTGAGCTGGAGGTGGTTTGTGGGTGTGTCTTCCACTTACCTAACTTTTGGCCGTTTACTTTCTTGGTAAACTTTGCCCCAAGTTTTTGGGGTCTAGCCAAATTTGGTATTCAGCAATTTTGGTATTTCTGGAAGTCTGATGCACCATCAGGCTCCTGATGCACTCACCTCACAGGTACAGATTGACCTGCTGGTGGCACCATACCCCCCAGACAGTGCTATTTCTTGGGAAGGGATAGGATTGAGGGCTCAGCATTTCCTAAGGCAGTGGAGCAAGGGGGGTGGCTAGAGCAGGCCTGGTTGTGAGAAGGAACGTGACTGAGATGCATGGCCGGGGAGGCTACTGGAGCTGGAAGCAGGCACCAGGTCTTCGATTCAGCTTTTATTTGGTGGCTGCTGTTCCCCAGATGCTGCTTGGGAAGGACACATAGCCTTGCTCCCACTTGTTTTGTGGGAGCCAGGGGTGACCTGGGTTCTTATCAGAATCTAGAGCCAAATTATTGTGTCACTTGGGGCCATCTTTGTCCTTCTCTGGGCTACAACTCCCTTGTTTTTATTTTAGTTGATTCTTGTTTTTGTTTTGAGGCTGTAACTCACAGTGCTTGTGGCTTACTTTTCGCTTCATTCCTGAGGATGCTCGGGGCACTGTATGTGTTGCCCGAAATCTCAGCAGGGTTGTTGGTTGCATGCAAGGCAAGCGCCTTAATCCCCTCTACTATCTCCCTGGCCCTCACGTGTTTCTAAAGTGAGGGAGATGACTACTAATCCAACACACTCAGTATCAAACATACCCTCTGTTCCTTCTGCAAACTATTGCTCAGTGAGCCTTCTCCCTCTGACTTCCTTTTACTAATAGGAAGTCACAACTGCCCCCCTGTGCTGGCATTTCCTCTCCCCATGCCACCTAATCTCTTCCCATGTGCTACTTCATTTGCTCCTTTATTATATCTGTGGTTGGTTCAACTGCTGCTGCAAGAACAGAAATTCCATGGCAGGAGGGCTCTTTCTTTTCTTTGCAGTGATGAATTCTTCTACAAGAGGCCCTCTAGAAGCAGTTGTTAAAGGAATATAATGCTTCTGTAAAGTGTGGGGGAAGGTATCCTCTCGCTGTGGAGAACGTGGAATCAGGAAACCCGTGTTTCCATCTTGGTATCAGTTTTAGTATACAAGCATAGGCAGTCTGCTGCTCCCTCTACTGCTTCATACCCACTTGGCTTTGCATCCTTGGGCAAAAGTGGGATGATTTCCTCTCTTACGGGTGGCTCCCATGATGACCTGACAGACATTGAAAGCACTCCAGGAAGAGTCTCACAAGAGGCTCATGGTTCAGCATAGTGGTCTTCAAGTTCAATCTGAGGATGTGAACCAGCCTGCAGGTGTAGAAAAGCTACAACCACTATACTACCAACCTTGCTTCTTTCTAACTGCTGCATAGTGGACTGTTTTGTGGGAGAATGGGTGCAACCCATAGGTATAATAAAGGAGGAAGAATATTGGGTTCAGGGGAAGGAAAAGATGAGGTCTTTGGTTGCAAGCACCAGCCGTCATCCAGGACTATGTGAGCAGAAAATAATTTTTCTGAAAGGGTGTCTGGAAGCTCATAAAGTTGATGGAATACTGAAGATACTGTCTCAGGAAACAGGAAGGAACTGAAGGATGTCAGGCAGAGGGAAGCATCCAAAAGTAAGCTTCTGTCATTCACTGCTGCAAATAGACCATTGCTTTTAGAGAAAACTATGGCTATACCCTGCCTCAGATCTGCCCACAAACCACCACTGACTTGTGGTAAGAAGTCAACCATATACACTCTTCATTTTGCATTCCTTGCTCAAGGTTGAAGCTAGTGGAGGCTGGGAGATAGCTCAATGATCATACTTTGCATGCTCATGAATGCAAGTGTGAACCCTGGCACTCCTTGGCTCTCCAGAAAATGCTGGGTGTAGTGTTGGAGGCTCCCAGCAGGACTGGTAGGTAGTCCTGCTGACCCCTGGCACAGCAAGAACAAAACTGTGTTTGCATCCTCTGCATACCTAGGCTCTAGCTTTGAACTACCTGGCTCTAATGGCTGATTAAGGTAGAAATGGCCCCCTGTCCCTCTGAGCACTGCTTAGGAGACACCCCCTGAAAAAAAATCCTGTGGGAATCCAAACGACAGAGCCCAAATGATATATTTATGTCCTGACTTTCTTAGGAGAAAAAAAAAAGAGTAGCTTTGATGAGAGTTGACCTCCTTTTTAAAGGCAAATTGTCAGCACACAGGAGATTTCAGAGATAGACTTGAAGATAAGTACCTGGACTCACCTTCACCTCCTGCCTTTGGTTCTCTTTGTGTTCTGGATCCTGTTGAGACACCCAGAGGCAGGTCTGGGATCCTAGGAGTCTGTTAATACAGTCTGCCCTGGTGGCCTCCAAGGATGAGGACAGGAAGGAGGGAGGGAAGGAGGAGAAGCGGGTGGGCAAGGAGAAGCCCCTATAGGCTGGAAACAAATTCTGGAGATCTATTGCGTGCTTATGTGGTGAGAAGTGGGGAGTACAGAGTGGGATTGGGCTTGGGGGTGGAGAAGAATTTCAGGAGACCTTCGGCCATGAAGAAGGTGGCTGGAACAGAGCCAGAGTCAGTGGCTGGACTGAAGTGTGCGTCTGAGAAGTGGTTAGCCAGAACTCAGGGCATGCGTGTGGTTCCAAGCCAGAGCGGAGACTAAATACTTTGCCTCCACCCTTCTCCCTTGGGCCTCATTTTGGAGTATCTACAAACATTCCAAGACTGTGTCCTTAGTCATGTTGGATGTGGTTTCTGACCCATCAGAAGTGGGTTGTGTGTGACCTCAGGGGGCACCTCTTACCAGCTATGTCTATCGGTCCTGGGAGGGGACAGGACCTGGGACTCAGAGTCTCCTAAGGCAAAACGTGGGGTGGCTGGTGGGGTGGCTTGGAACCCCCATCTTGCCCAGAGGTTTGGTTGTTACAGGGAGCCAGTTTGTTTGGGTTACACTGTAAGGCAAAGGCTGCTCTAGCTGAATTGCAGGCCGCAAGTCTTATGATCTGCACTTGCAAGTTGTGTATGTAACGTGGCAGCCTTTATTAAAGCAAGATAAACTCTGCAGCCAAAGATCTGGTGGTGCATACATTCCTCTAATCTTGGCGTCTGAGCCATTGCATTCCATTTGCATGAGTTTGATCAGCTCAAATATTTTTATTAAATAAGTCAACTTGCTGAAAACCCCCAAGAGAATGAACTGGAACTGGTTCCCCCCACCATCACCCCAGTTCCATGCCTTTACTTCCAGGCAGAGACCTGTAATGTGTGGTTTGGACGGAATCCTGTGTGCTGAGAACAAACAGATCCACGGTCTTAAATAGCAGGGAACTCCCTCAACACTAGAAATAATCAGACTAGGGAACATGACCTGCCATGTTCCTTTGGGGGAACTTTGAATATGCCATAGGGAGCTCTTCTTAACCTATCTTTTGGAGTCCTTGGGAACTGTAGGACCTGATGGGTTTTGAGGACCCACCCCCCACTCCCCTACCCTCAATCCCTCGCTCTGCAACCTGTATGTTCTTGCCTCGATACATAATTAACCCAGGAGGGAAAGGAGGCTCGAGTCTGCATTCAAGTTCTGCTATTAATTGGGTAAGGAGTCACGGGCAAGACACAGCATGTCTCTGAAGCTTACGCATCCTGGAAAAAGTGACACAGTGATGGGTACCAGCATGTATGCTGTGTCCCGCTCTGGCCTGGTGATGTCACCTGTGTTTCACAGAAATTCTAAGACTGAGAAGTGTAAATGATTGTGACCTCTGTACTGGGGAGAAAACTGAGTTTGGGAGAGGGAAGAGAGTTAGGGAAAAGGGGCCCCAGATTTGAACTCAGGGGATTTTGACATGGCATGAAAATTGTCACGCAGTCTACCTTGCAGTGTTTCTACAGTTGACAACAGAAAATGAGTGCAAGTATGTCTTTGAAGCCCGAGTTTCCCAAAGTGGGTTATGTCACACCCCCACTCCAGCCCTTGGGGTCACTATACTGGTCCAGAAGGGAGTCAGTGGCCCAGGATAATTGTGGGGGACACTTTCTGTTTGGTACTTAAGGTAGATTTCCAGGAGTGGGGGTACACTGAATAATATTTTTTTTTTTTGCTGATAATGGGAAGTCTTGTAAGTTTGGGAATCTCTGTGTTTTGAACCATCAATTCCTCTGGGAAATGTGGAGCAAGAAACCAACTCCTCAGTGCTAGCCACATTCGAGCAGGACAGCTTTGCTCAAGAAGTGTTTCCCTCCTGTTGAGCCCATCTTTCCTTCTCTATTCCCACTTGAAGGTTTTCTTTCCATCTTTCTTCCTGGCATTTCTCCCAACGTTCAGCTACAGTGGTTTTGTGCAAATCAGTCTGGTCCATGAAAGACAAAACACTGCTTAAAAGTACTTGTGCTTTTATTAAAAAAAAATACAATTAGGTAGGGTCCAGGTGTGTTTTGGAAAGGAAGATCTCTTAAAAATCCATAGTTTTCATCACCATTATTATTATATTAATAATATTAATTCATATTCTTAAAATGGAAACAGAATTGCCTTTCTGGTTTCTGTGGTATGTAAAAAAAAAAAGGAGGGGGATATAGCTTCCAAGGACACACATTTAATCGCCTGCTAACAAAAATAATGATCATTAATTATACAACTTTGTGTAAACTACAGCTGGTTCTAGAAACTACCACTGTACAGCCTACCCTTTTCCCCTTCCCAGAGCCACCCAAGAGAAGGAACACCATGGTGATACTGTTACTGGAAGACTTTTGCTGAATCAACAACAAAACAGAAACCTGCTGGAGACTGCTGTCTTTGGTGCGAAGGAAGTAATCGCAGAGTTGATGGTGAGACCAGGGCAGTTCCTGTTGGCTTTGATGATCATGGTTAACTTTAAGTCCTGCCCAAAATGCTCAGGTGCAGCTAGGTGGTGAGACTGGTGGTACTGATGCTTTGGTAAAATTATTTTCTTTCTCTGGGCCCCATTCTTCCCTTACCCAGTTGTCCCTGGAATTTATGCCCGTTTGCGCCTGCCTTCAAGATTTCGGAAGTTGCTGGGTCTCAGCTTCATCTCAGCAAACTGGATTGAGTATTCGTGGCCCTTCCAATGGAACCAGTTCACGCCCTGAAAAATTAAGAAGAACTCCAGGTGGGTTTGTCATTGGCCAGATGTTCACCAACAGTTGTAGTTTAGTTGACAAATAAGATTTTACGTGATCACTTGGTGGTTCACAGCTGTCTCTTGTGTGTCTAATGGTCTGTGCCATGAAAATTGTTAAAGGGTTTGCTAAATTGGACCCAGCTCCCTTACTTTAGCTGCTTGTCAGTTGAGTTTAAATTGAGTCTTGATTTGCAATTTTAAAACAAAATGGTGGCTGACTCCCACCAAAGTTTTCCACCATTGCATACAGGAGCTAAAGAAATTCAGGTCTTGAGTGGAAATCATAGAATTGAACATCTAGATGGAGAATAGTGTCTACTTCAGAGGATTCCTAAGGAGCCCTTTTATAGGGATTTGTATGGACTGGCAGAAAGGACATGACTGGAAAACAAATTCTAGAACCTGACTTAAAGGGTTAAACCTTAGTACTCTAACTTGAGGACATATAGTTTCCAAGTCACCATCTGAGCATCAATTTCAGCATATATACTCTATATATTTTTGTACAAATTTCTTTAATGAGGTCTGAAAATGTCAGCGTTGAAAGGGTATAATGAAAGTCAATGAGTTTATAAAGCAGTTATAATAGTACTGGGCAATTGTAGATGCTTGATTGCTATTGCTTCCTTAATACCAAGCAGGGGGAATATCCTTATACATTTTGTACCTTGGTCTCCTAGTCTATTACTTGATTCTTCAGTAGAGTATAATTCATGCCCACTGAATGCCACGTGACCCTTTGCTTTATGTATAAGTTTGCTCCTGAGAGAGTACCAGACCATTCACTGACCCCTCTTCTCTGTTAGCTGTTTTAGCAGGTGAGGGCACAAGTCTGTGGAAAAGCTAGTGCCCAGTGAAATGAGAAGAAAAAAGAGACACTTTATTTGATTCTAATTTCTTGGCATTCACTGATGATTAGCAGTGGGGTTTAAGAATGGTTGTATCATGGAACAGGCAAAGTTTATATAATTACTCTGTTACCATGAGATCCTTCAGCCCAATACTTGGACCTCTGACTGTCATCCTCTTTCCTTGTTCTTTCCTTAGATGGGAAACTGGGAGCAAGAACCTGAGACCAGAGAGGGAAATGAACTTTATAGCTGCCACACAACCAGCCCCAGAGTTGAGTCAGAGTTGCAATCAAACATTAATAACTTTGTGGTGGCTTCTACACCATCACTTTCTTCTAAATTAGGATGGAAGGATGAAAAGAGAGATTTGCATTTTGGCACGTAGCTTTTCTCTCTTTTTTTTCTCACCAGGAAGACTTCAGATATTTTACTCTCTAGACTTCTACTCTACTCCCCCAGAGTAGAAGGGGAATTGAGGCAAATAAAAGGAAGAATACAAATATCTCAGAACTGTGGGAAAACACGTCCCTTCTCTTTCTCTCACTATGTGATAACCTTGTCTTGGTCCCCTTGCAGATCAAAGCTAAGAAGCTATGAGAAATCTAGCTGAGATCTCTTTGGAAGAGTGATAAAGTCAAGTAAAAACTCACAAAGATACTTAGCTAGCAGGTAACCAAAGCTTAAACACGTGCATCAAAATATAATGAGGGGAAGAAGCAGGTGAAAAACAAACACAGCAACTAACCCGCAAACAGCAACAACCAAAAAGGTACATATGAACAAAATGACATGCATGCATCACACTGAGACTTGGTATACCAGAGGTTCAAGGGTGGGAAGTAGGGATTCTGTCCTTGACCTTCACATAAAGCCCCTGGGACCCCAGGTGCAGACCAAGAAAGAGCCCCAGTCTGCAGGGGTCTGTTAGAACACCCCTCCCTCCTCCCTTATCCCCTTGTGATGGGGAGCACAACTGAGCAGGTCCCAGGCAGAGGGCTGGGTTATGACCAGTGCTGAGATCAGGCTCCTTGTTTTAGGCTCTGTGGGTGATAGCCATGGAATGGGGTGGTTAGCCCACTAATATCTGGGGGGATGCTCCCAAATCTGTGTCTGGGGTTGCAGCAATTGTGCTATTGTAACATGGGTGAGTAGGATGACACAGGAAGTGGGGATACTATTTCCCACCTATCCTGGGGACTTTAGAGAAGTCACTGTTCTCTGAGACTTGAATCAGCTTTCCAATAACATGACCCACCCCAGGGTTCCCACCTGTCTCTTCTGCCCTCCTTCCACCTGGCTCTGTTTCCTTTTCTTCCTGAAGTTGTAATTATCTGAACAATATCCTGACAGTAGATATTTTTAGATGAAGATGCTGAGTATTGAGTGCTTTCTCTCTCTCTCTATCTGCCTTTATTCCTGAGCTACTAATAGACTTTGGTTGGTATGAAGTCTGGGGTGGGTCCTCATTCCTAGGTTCACTTGGGGGGTTCTGTGGGAGCTTGCAGGCCAGAGAGAGGAGGCAGCTCCCAGGCCTGGATTAGCCACCTCACCTCAATAACCTACACTTAAAATAGGAACCAGCCCCTGTGGGGCTCAGTCCAGAGATGGGGGCCTGACAGTTTGGTGCTTGGGGTCACCAGAGTCACATGCAGTCGTGCTGCAGGGACATTGCTGAGGCTGACATGTGCTCTGCTACTTCCGTACGTCCCTGTTTCCTTCCCTCCAACCAATACCTTGCCCTTTTATCTACTTTCTTTGGGGGGTTCAGACAAAGACCTGGATGTGAGGGATGCTTTCTGAGTTTGGGGTTTGCTCTCTTGGTGAATCATTGTGGGCTTCCCCCAGACTGTTTCTGGGAGACTTTACCTGCCATGCATTGTCACCAAACACTTTCCTCACTGTTCTGGGAAAGAGCTTGTCATATCCATGAGATTTCTGAACCCAGGTTCTGACCAGGAGATGAAGGGGCTGCTAATATGCCACCTCCCCATCACCAGGACTCCTCAACCTGGCTGGGATTCTCACAGTCCACTCACCTGACTGTGGCTGTTGTCCCCGTATCTCCCCATCAGGTTGACACGGTGGCAGTTCTTGTACCAGAAAGCCCCCTTGTAAGACAGCGCGCAGTTGGTGATGGCAGAGTCTGTGTCCTTATTGTAGGTGGAGAAGGACCTGCCATTGTGATAGGCCATGGAGTCCCCTGGGAGAGAGAGAGAGAGAGATGGGGGAGAGACCTCAGTCATGGGTCCTAAAGTTTGCAAATGAGCCAAGAAAGGCAAATGAAAGTGGAAATGACAAAAGACAGGCTCTGGCTTCTGAACATGGCCCAGAGTAAGGTGACACTTAGGCCTAGATGGGACCTAAGAGTCAGCATCCAGGAAGAAGCAAAGTGTGGTGAGTATAGGACTGCAGAGGGCTTTGCAGAGTCGAGCCTCTCCCACTCCTCAGCTTTGCCTTGGCCACTTGGTCTTGGCCTGAGGTTGGTCACTTGACTTTGCTCAAGTCAAGTTATTAGGGAACGCTGTTCCCAACAAATAGCCACCACTGTGTTCCCAAGGAAACTGAAGATGGGTAGAATAGGAGAAAGTAGTAAAGAGAGTAAAGGAGAAACATCAGTATTATGATACTCTGTATAGTATTATAACACCAAGTCTGGGAGGGACCCGGAGGGTACTCAATCTCCCCAAAGCTTCTGCACTGGGACTCTCTGGCTGTGGGAACCGCTGGAAACAGCCAGAAGAACCCAGAAGGGACCTAAGCAGAGCTGCCCAACATATGGCGAGCCTGCCAGAGATGCTGGGCTTCCAAGGAAGAGGCTGGATCCGAGTGCAGATCAAGTTGTTTGGACCTGACTAATCAGTTTCCCGTTAAAAACTCAGAGCTAACAGAGTGACAGTCTTACTTCTCCAGACCAACTGTTCTCCACTAGAGCATAGATCCACTCCTTTTAAAAAACATAGTCTTTCTTGCTCTTTTGGGTCAGTGCTTTTGTCTTTTCAGTGATTTTCATTCTTTGAAAAGATGAGAGTCTGCTCTGGGTCTGGGAAGAGATTCGTTGCTTGTCACAAGCCTGTTGCTGAGTCTCAGTTTTCTCATCTATAAAATGGAAACAGTTTATCCAAAAAGCCCATGATGTAGAATTCTATTTGGGAATCTAGCTTATAGATTTAATATGTTGAGCTTCAAAAACATTTCAGTGCCATTTCTTTCTGTGTCCCTGGCTGCTAACTACAGTGAAGGTGTCCATGAAAAGTCAAGAGTCTGAGGCATTTTTTTTCTGCCTACTACTTTGAAGCAAGTATCAAAGGGGACTGAGATGCCTTTTAAATGGATGGCGAGACCAGGCATGCAGGGATGACAGCTGGACATTGAGGGCCTGAATGCCTTCTGGTGGAGAGGCTGAGACCTAGACACACATAGGGCAAAATAGCCTACGGGGGTTATCTTGGGGGGGGGGTCAAATATCTGTTCTAACATCAGCAGTAGGAGCCAGGCGGGAGGGGCAGCATTCCTGCAGCTCTGAGGCTTTGCCCTCTGTAGCACTATCCTTCTGGCCTTAAGAAGCCGTCTTCCCCCACAGGGGTGTTTATTGCCAGGTACACAGTGTCCGAATTCTTTGAGGGATAGAGGAATGGAAACAATTTTCACCCTGGGATCTTTCCCTTCATTTACCACCAGGCAACCTTCTCTAAAGAGCCTCTTTAAAGGGAGTCTGGCTTTTGGCAAAACTTTATCTAGATGTTTTCATCTATCTGAGGAGAATTCTCAGAGATAAGGAGTCTTGTCACACCATGTACTTACATAGACTTAGCTGGGAGTGGCCCCAAGTGACCTGGATTGTCGTAAGGCATCCACACTCTCCAGTTTAATCACTCCTTTCTACCAGGTACATGTCTTTGCAGACAGACTTACATCCTGGGTCCAGGTTATTTCCACTTGGGCAAATAACCAAACAATTTTGTTTCCTCCTCTGCACAAGAGTCATGCTATCCTGTGTGGCTTTTGTGAGAATTAACTGGGGGAATGCATGTGAAATACTCACAGGGGGGTATTTCACTGTGAGTATTTTCTAGGTAGTATTATCTAGGTGGTCTGAGTGCATGTTATCTAGTATTATCTAGGTGGTCTGGTGCATATTGCTAGCTTATTTATTTCTTTTCTAATTTGGAGCCAGAAGGGAAACTTATTCCAAGTAAAAAGAATCTGTAAGAGTTGAACTGGGTAAGGTATCAGATAAGAAGTGAGAGGATTTTGAGAGAGTCTGTGATCTAGGGTGTATTCTGAGGCGGGATGACTTTTTAGCATGGATGTATTGGATTACAGTTGGATGAGGGGGTGGACTGTTTGTCACTCAGTTTCATGGGCTGCACAGATCAATGACAATACCTGTGATAGAAAACCAGGGACTTAAAAGAAATAAAGACGCTCTATACAAACCAGAAAATCCCAGTTAACACCGGCCACTAACTGGGACCCATTGGTAGGTCAAGCTTCTGAGAAGCACTGAACATTAAATACAAACATTAACTGCCCCCTCCCCCCAAGACTGTTTTTCTATCAGTCTGAAACTTATTATCTAGAAATGAAGAAAAGAGAGACTGTTTTGGAGTGATGGTTATCAAATTACAATTTTAATTGTTCGAACGCCCAATCTCTTGTATGTTTTCAAGACCCAAATATGTCCCAACCCCTTTTCTATTGCAAAAGTAATGGACCAGGAACTAGTAGGCATTCAAATGTTTAAGGATAAAATTAATGATTTGACTAATAAAAGAAGAAATAATGAATGATGTTGAAAACAACAAGTGAGTTTTGGGGGCTGGAGCAATAGTACAGCTGGCAGGGGATTTTCCTTGCATGGGGTCGACCCAGGTTTGATTCCCAGCATCCCATACGGTCCCCCAAGCACCATCAGGAGTAATTCCTGACTGGCATATCCAGAATAACCCCTGAGCATCGCTGGGTGTAACCCAAAAAGAAAATAAAAAGAAACTTAAAAACAAAAGTGAGTTTCTTTTCTTTTGGTGGTGGTGGAGGCGGGGAGGAGCTTCCAAACATAGCTCAAGAGGTTCAAGGGCCCCAGTGTTGATTTTTGGCCAATAAGGCTGGTGGTTCAATGCAAGGGGTCGAGGTTCTACTACAGTCCTGTGGTGCTGGAGTTACCTGGGCCATCACACAGAGCTGGAGGCCTCCAGGGACACAGTTAGCAATATTTGGGAGTTCCCAGGGATGCACCCAGTGAAGCTTGGGGGACCATTTGATGCTGGGGATTGAAGCCACTTTGAGTACAAGGCTGAGCATGCACCCTAACCATTGTACTATCTTCTCTCTCCAAGTGAATTTTTGTAATTTTATGAGTTCTTTTGTACCTGCTGTGCCGCTGTACCCCTCCACCTTCAACTTGTAGAGACTCTTGGCATCTCCCACGCTGAACTTGTCGTATACAGCATAGGCTGAGTCTCCATGGTCCCTCAGGTCTACCCGGAGCTCATACTGCCCTTGGGATGTGATCTTGTGCAGGTTGTCGAGCCCTACAGATGATAAAAGTGTGGGTTACTGAAACAGCACAGTGACTAAGGTCATTTCTTTTCCACCCTGTAGGAGCAGCAATTGGGGTCCCTGCAAAGAGGTTTATGTTCCACAGATATAGTCTTAGAGCTTGGTCTTCTTCTCTGTGGTGTAGTACCAGGAAAATGCATGATCTTTCTGAGACTCATGTAGAGACCACCTGATATCTTTCCCTTCCAATCTCTGAGGGTCTTATGAAGATCAAAGGAGATCGAGTGGAGAAAACATCTTTTCTTCTCTTAGGCTCTTTATCAGTGGAGGCAAATGTATGAAAGCAGGACAGATTTGCCAATCTGGGCACCTGTGTGAGGAATGGTCCCCCTTGTGATTTGGTTGGGTTGTCAGAAGTGGGAGCTGGATGAAGGGATGGCTGATGGTGTAATAACCTTGACTAGGGAGATTGTAAGTTAACTTCAGTCATACTGTTTACTGGCTAGATTCCTAGAGGTAAGGTATTAACTTCTCAGAGATTATTACCCCAGAAGCCAGAAGGAAATTGTGCATGGTCCAAGGGTGCAGCGAGACTGAGATATTATAGCTCTGAGAACCTGTCTCAGCAACTGGAGATCAGGACAGAAGCAGTCAATGATACTAAGTGACAAGTAGCCTATAAGTCATTCCATGAACAATTTAAAACTAGATTAATCTGAAAACCTGGGTGTTGGCTTTTCCTTGCCCAGATTTTTATTTTCAATACCCTAGAGAATCTAGAATCTTTTTTTTTTTCAGTGAGAATTTAATATATTGTGTCCAAGGTGAATTACAACCAATGGCCAGGGTGCATAAAAAGGATATTTGGGGCACAGAGATGCAGAAGCAAATTACCAAGCCAGAACTCTTCTCTGCGGTCCCCAAACCCAGTTGCATAGTCTTTCCAGTTTCGATAGAAATCTTCAAGTCCATTCTTGCGTCTCAGGAACACCTGTAAAAAGAACCAATGAAATCTGGACGCCCTCCAGCTACCACGGGGGAAAAGAGGGGCCATTTGCCAAGGGAGAAGCATCTGATGTAGTGAAAACCCCTGCCATGGACTCTATTGATGGTGCGCTGTGTGACTTGATGGCTACTGTCTCCTCTCTCTGAGACTGAGAACTTTCACTTGAGCATTCCAAAGGAAAATGCTGCCCAGTTATGGCTGATCAGAATCTGCCACTGCAAGTTTTGTTGTTGTTGTTTTTTAACTGCAACAAATGCATGACTTTGGTGCAAGATACTGATATGTGTGGGAGACACAGGGAAATAAGGGACTTCTCTCTGCTTTCAGCTCAGTTTTGCTGAGAACCTATAACTGTTCTAAGCAAGACATTATACGAATTAAAAAAAAAAGACCTACCCTGTCATGATTAAAGGGTTGAAATAAACCCTGAAAAATCACTTGACACAGTGCCTCTCTCTCAATCCTTTTTCCAGCACATGATCTGTGTCTCTGCCTTGCAAAACCTGGTGCACAGGAGTATCTGAGTGTGTAGGGAGAACCCCCATAGTCTAATTTGTGGGGGATCCTTTCGGAAAGATACTCACGATCCATCCACCTCCGTCAGAAGCCATGTCACAGAAGACCTCCAGCGCCTGCTCCTTATCCCCATTGAGATAAATGGTGTAGAGGCCAGAGGTTGTGTCCCCATTCAGCATTGCTTGAGAGCAGTCCCTGGGGAATGGGTACAGAAGTCCAACTGTGGGAGAAGACAGTGGGGTATCAGCATGGGAGGCCTGAGGGAGGAAGCTTCTGTTGACTCCACTGCAGCTAATTGGCTGGACGCCCAGAGACAAACAACTCCCCGGGGTGTACTGGTCCAAGAGGGAGATACAATGTTTCATGGCTTGCCTAGGGAGTTTAGAGCCCATCTATTTAGTGCTCTCATACTGGGGACATGAGATGACCCTACCCCTCAGTCTCCTGTGTTGTGGGGGGGAGCTAAGCAGCTGGGAAATACATGCGTCAGGTGGATCTTGATCTACTCAGAGCAGCCAGGTGGGTCCTGGTGAATAGCCAGGACTTGGCCAGGATGACCTTCTCTCTTTCTGGGGATCAGGGTGCTCTGTGGGGCTGGCTGCAACTCTGTCTTTATAGAGGGTTCTGAAGTCAAAGACAAAGATTGGAGTCTTGAATTTGCTATTTCTTTCCCAGGATTCTGAAGAAAGCCCAACAGACAGTGCCCAGCCTGGGAATCTTAGAAGATAAGACTGAATGCCTGGGGAATTTCCACAAATAGTGGAAATAGCATGTGGGCCCATGCTGAAAAATTCAAGGAAAATGAATGCCATGAAGGGTGTGCTTGTTGGAAGCCAGAGAACTGCTGGTTCTACCAGCTCTTCTTTTGGGATCTCTGCCTGGTACTTGGCCACATCTGAGGTTGAGGCATGAGCAGTTTCCCTGTTTATCTCATGTCCCCGGTATGAGAGCATTTTCAAGGTGCACATAGGTTTCTGACTCCAGCACCTGCTGTAACAACTGCATGGGGTCCCTTGGGCCCCATAAGTTTGCCCTTCAGTAGGTGTGTGCAGTGACCACAGTGCTCTGTGTGGGATAGGAGGCAGTGTTGGGTCTAGGTGATGACTCTCCAGGAACAAGCTCCTTTATTACTCAGCGGTTATTACAGGAACCACTTGTACTCTCCACATCTGCAGCTGACAAGGTGCAGGTCTCCAACCTCAGAACACCAGGGCTCAGGGGTTGGGGTTTATACCTGATGATGCTCAGGTCTTATTTACTGCTCACTCCTGAAAGTGGCCAGGGGACCGTATACAGTACTGGTAATGGAACCAGCGTTGGTCATGTGCAAGGCAAGTGCTTTTGCTCCAGAGATCAATTTTGACTGTAACTCATGGTATATTTTGAAGCAGGTGATTTAGGCTCTGGGAAAATTTGCTTCCTCATCCCCTAAAATGGGGCTGCTGATCTTGGTCCACCACATTCATTTGGTGGGAGGCCCAGGTACTGTTTTGAATAAAGAAAGTCTTTGTAAATGCTGACAGAAAAAAGATAGAAGCCCTGAGCTTATTCTGATTGGGCTTGGGCAAGGCTTAGGCGAGGCATTCAAACAGAACCCAAGGAACCTCTTAAGGTCCCCCTAAAGGAGTAAAGTCTTTCATTCCATTGCACTGAACCACCTGAGGTTCAGGACAGAAGTAAGGTTCTCAAGTTACACAGAGAAAGTGGTGGAAAGGAGGAATGAATCCAGTTGTTCTCATCACAGGCTCCTCTCACCATGAGGCTCTTGAGCAGGAACAGGAAATTGGTTCTTTCAGACTGATGCAAACACTGACAGAGCAGTCTGAGGAGAAGCCAGGGCTAACACATGCATAAAGTTCATCCTTGAGCCCGAGCTGTTCCCTCAAGCCCTTACTTGTGGTGAAGATGATCTGGACCAACTTGCTCCTCAGGGGCCCATTCAGGGCCTGGATCTTGGCCGTGTAGTGGGTGGATGGACTCAGATCTGCCAGGTTGTAGGAGGTGGTCTCTGGACCCACAATTACTTCCTAGTGGCAGAAGAAAGAATGCAATAACTTTGGGTCCCAGTGCATTTTCAGGGTATAGCTGATGCCTCTCTTCATCCATCTTTTCATTAACTTATTCCACAAAGTCCCAACAAATATCGCTCTGTGTTAATTAATTTTTTCTTTTTGGGGTCACACCCAGCGATGCTCAGGGATTACTCCTGGCTCTTCACTCAGGAATTATTCCCAGTGGTGCGCTTGGGGGACCATACAGGATGCTAGGGATTGAACCTGGGTTGGCTGTGTGCAAGACAAAACCCTACCTGCTGTACTATCATTCTGCCCCAGTGTTAGTTTTTGTGTTAATGGCTGGGATGTTACAGGGGAAGAATGAAGGCTGAGCAAAGATCCTAGAGCCAGTCTAAATTAAAATGATGCAAGGAGGCACCTCAACCGTTCCAGATTTCTGGATGGGAAGTGGTATGAACAAGGAAGCTTAAATGCCAATCTATAGAATTGAAGTTGTCACCAAGAAATGAAGATTCCTGAAAGGCTAGTGAATGGTATAAACTCACCTTAATCAGGTGTCAACAAACAAAAAAATCAGGTGGCATGAAGTCTTACAAGAAAGATAAAAAAAAGTTTACACTTTTAGAAAGGCCCATAAATAAGACTTGACTGCAGTTTTCTTTGGTAAAAGCTTTAAAGGAATGTAATGCCTCGGTTCAATCCTGAGTGGACTAAATCACAGTAGTCAGACATGGGGCCAGACTAGGGGTGAATTTGGAATCTCCCAGATGATCCTGGTATATGAGCAGTTTGGGAGATGTTTGGTTTGTAGTGTGCAGGAAACCATTTCATTTTTTAATGGCTTTTTGGGTTACACCCAGCAATGTTCAAGGGTTACTCCTGACTCTGAACTCAGGAATTACTCCTGGCGGTGCTCGGGCGACCATATGGGATGCTGGGGTTTGAACCTGAGTCAGCCGCATGCAAGGCAGATGCACTACCCACTGTACTATTTCTCCATCCCCAGAGACCATTTTCTTCTAAATATTCTTCTTAGTTTATGATGGTCTCTGTCTTAACAGGTACTCTTAATGTCTAGGGTTGTAATTCAGTGTACATTCCTAAAAGCAAACACATGCTTGCTCTCTATAAACTGCAAACATGCCAACAAGTCAGTGTGGAGGCTTCTGGAAGGTACTCCTATATCTTCATCACAGGAAGGATGGTACTATCACGATTTTTCCACTGAAGGGGGCTAGGGAGCATAGTTTTAGTGAGTCTTGCTCTCGTTCCATCATTTGATGGTGACCGAGGAGTCCTGGACTTTTTCCACCTCCTGGAGTCAAACAGACAGAACAGGGGACTGGGCCTATGGCCAAGGAAATGCAGGCGAGTGCACATTTGATACAAGGCTCCAGGGAGACCCATGGGTCAGCTCCAGATCTGGTCCCCAGAGAAGGATCAGGTGCAAAGTCATGTTCATTGAATTACTTGGGCATACAGTTACCTATCAGCTTTCCAGGCTGCCATGCAAAGTTGTCTTCCAACCAGTAGAGCGAATGGGAATGAGACTCACAATATCAGGTAAATGCTGAATCCTACCATGCCTGACAGGGAGTGGCCTTGGGACTCACTTTGTAGTCAGCACGATGGTGTTCACTTTACAGAAGTGAACAATGGCACTCAGGAAATATGACCTGCCTTGGTCTTCAGTAAGGACTATGATAGTAATGAGTTCCATCAGGTTAATTGTGCCTGACTGGACATGCCAGTTTCTCTCTGCTGGATTCTGAGGGTCATTCCAAAATAAAAGTTAAATGTCCAAAACACAAGCCCACAGTGAGAAGTTCTGTGGCAGGGAAGAAGAATGACATGTGATATCAAGAGTCTTGGTGGATGTACAGAGGGCACGGGGTGACAGCAGAGGGGCAGATGGAGAAAGCAGGAAGCTGAAGGGACAAGCTCATTGCAGCTTTCTGAATGCCACTCAGCCCCAGCGAGATCAGGGACTGACTGCAGACAAAAGACAAAGATGCCTGTAAAGGTCAGCATAGGAAGTAGCAGAACAAATTCTGTATAAAACCTTTGTATTATGAGTTAAATCCTCAGCTTCCTCATCCCTTACCTTGATAACTGTCCTTTCTTATCTAAATTGTAGGCTGAAGTTTTACTCCCTGGAATGTGAATCCACAAGACCCAGTTCTGGGAGGTACTGAAGAGTTACACTGGATAAAAAAAGTGGAAGTTCCTACAGGTGGGAAGTTGAGGTTCTCTTTCTAGTTATGCTACTGGAAGTCTGCTTTCAAGGAGCTAGGGAATTCTCCCAGGAGAGTGATTCACTCAAGAAAAAAGGCTTTAGCAAGTGTTATTTGGATGTTATCCACCAAACATGGCTGGTACTTGGCCAGTTCCTTGATGAACCCAATCAGACATGATATTTGCTCAAATAAAGACAATGAACTCTTGCTTTGTAATGGGATCCTACAACCAGCTGTTTCACTGGACAAAAGGATCAACAGACACTGAACAGATGTCTCCAACCTAAAAGATAGAGATCTAAACCAACCGAGCCAGTGAAATAGCATAACAAGCAAACAAATAAAAAAGCAACCCAAAAATAAAATTT
This sequence comes from Sorex palustris, assembly GCA_028565675.1. Lineage (NCBI taxonomy): Eukaryota > Metazoa > Chordata > Mammalia > Eulipotyphla > Soricidae > Sorex > Sorex palustris. The sequence goes on along the minus strand of JAOXYA010000028.1, from coordinate 4,829,303 downwards.
GGAAAAAATATCATGCAAATCACAGGCTAAAAGAATGTAAACAGCCAAGCCCAAATTTATGAGAGTAAGTAAAAGACCTTATCAGTGAAGTGATTGGTATGGTAAAGATGCAGAATAAACTTCTGGCTTGTAATCAATAGTAAAGTGTCAAGAGTCTATCCCTCAATGCCCTCAAGCCTTGTCTACACTGGTTCTTGATCCCGCTGCCTACCAAAGTAGTGAGCAGATGAACTGGAGGTCTGACATGGACTACTGTCTCTACTAATTTATCATTTAGCTCTCAGGTTACCCTGGATCATAAATGGCACTAGGATCATTATTTCCTCCTGAAAGGACCAGGGAAGTGTTTCAACTTACAAGAAAAACTTGACTATAAACTTCAAGATACCTTCACTGTACCATCCACGGATTCATATACCAACAGGTAACCAGTGACAGCTGCTCTCGGGGGTTTCCAGGTGAGGAGGGCAGTTTCCGGCAGGACCTCGGTAGCAGTTAAGTCTTTTGGAGGATCAAGTTCTGGAGAAAATGAAATACTGAGTATGGAATGGGTCAGTAAGTGTAAAACAAAAACAGTAACATAATCCCTGCTTGGGTATCAGAGTGGTTTGAGTTCAAGTCCTGAGCTTTTGATGGACCTTTATGGACTTGGGAAAGAGTATTTTCCATTTGTAGGTGATGAAAATAAGCCAAGTGACTCCTGGGACATCCTTCTCTGTCCTTTATTCTTATTCTCTGGGCCACTTTCCTGAGCTTACCATGACCTTGGTTTGATTTGGGGCAAGAGAGAGAGAGAGAGAGAGAGAGAGAGAGAGAGAGAGAGAGAGAGAGAGAGAGAGAGAGAGAGAGAAACATAGTTATCTGTGCACATTAATACTGATCCCTCTTGTTTCTAACAAAGGGGAAA
>JAOXYA010000028.1:4794166-4811253 GCA_028565675.1 Sorex palustris | reverse complement strand
GAATCCAAGTGTTGTTTCTGGTGATACTCAGCCAACTGGGCCTACTGTTTAATTCTAGGGCCCGAGGATTTGTGATGTTTTGGCCCTGCAGTGCCAATGATTTCTGAGACCACTCAGCAGTACTCAGAGCCTGGAGAGTCACAATGTTTAGGGAACTTCAGGGCCTCACTTGGTGATGCTTGAAAGAACATGTGGTAGCAGGGATAGAACCCAGCTTGGGTACAAGCTAGACATGTACCTAAGAGTAGCTCCTTACTTTTGCATTTAATCCTCACAACAATACTGTAAGATAGGTTTGATACTAAGCCTTTCACTCCCATGACATGTAAGGAAACATCTAAAGGAGTCAATGATTTATCTGAGATCACATATCTCCTAGGTGGCTGAGCTATAATCTAACCCAGGGTTACCTCATTTTAAATTAAATGTCCTTTTCACACCCAAAGCCAGTATTTAATTAGTCAACCCCATCAATGCTGGCAAGTCCTGGACAGAGAGGGATTAGGGGAGAAGGTCCAGGACTTCCCCTCTAGAGCACTGATGCTCTAATGGAAACTTTCATAGAGACAAATGACCTGCCACAAATGCCCAGAATATAATCCATGGGGTGTGAAGGAAATGTTTTAAAAAGAAGTGTTTGGTGACTGGACGGATAAGTGAATGAATGCCCCAAGTAGAGATTGAAATTTTGCTATGGCTGAAACTTCCTGTACTTATTTTGAAACCCTCGCTGTTTATTTTGAGGAAATTTTAAAACCACCTTATGTGCTCTCCCAAATCATAAACCTATCAAAAGCAAAGATGAAGTAACATATACTGTGCAAATATACTTCTTTGTGCAAGAACAGCCTCTCAGATTCTGCTGCTGGTTTTTTGTTTAGATAAGGGGCACCTCTTTGTGATATCTGGCTTCTTTGTATCTCTGCCACCCTCAAAGCCAAGAATGCTGATGAAAATGAGGGTATTGGGAATAATTAGCCAAGAGATTATTATTTATAATCCTTGAGGTTCAGATTGTTTTTCTTTTTTTTTAAATATGCTTCATTGCAATGTGGTTTTTTCACTTCAAGGATTAGCTGAGACATTATTGTAACTGGATGGAGAATTCCCAAGAAAAGCTCTAATTAAGCTCCCTTTCTTCTCTTTGTTCTGTGGGAGGTCCTTTAAGAGGCTATAAGTTAGGGGCCAGTGACCAGCCATTCCTATCCTGGGCAGAGTCTGCCACCTGGCATGACTACTGAGAAACTTTCAGGCTCTGCATCTGATGACTGAATGACTAGATCTACATTATATAATTAGAGAAAAATATAACGACTTTTGATTTATATTCAACATGTCTTGTGTTCTTTTAAAAATAATAGGAAATTCATATTTGTATAGGCCTATTATTTTCAGACCTTTGGGAGACAGAAAAATAGATCCAGCATCTATAAAATGTTGACTAGATACAAGAGATTCAGTAACTATAAAATGTCAATTAGATACAAAAGAGTTAAATTTTATCATTATCCTTTAATGTGACTTTAGTTTTGGGAAGTGCAGGAGAATGTCCTAGGACCTCATACATTCAAGGCACCACACGTGGTGCCAGGGATCGAATCTGCATTGGCTACATGCAAGACAAGTGTCCTGTTCACCGTACTATCTCTCTAGCCCTAATATATCTTATTTATAGTAATTCTGACTTGGGAGAAAGTTGATTTAATGTAAGAATTAGAAGAAAAAGTTGATCTCCTGAAAATTATTAGTAGCAGGCAGGGATTTCTAAATATTTTATGAGAATTTTTTTTCCTATTGATATTTGGTAATTTGGTACCATTTGAAACCCTTGCTTGTATATAAGATAATGTTAGGAAAGAAAATATAAAACTATTTACATGATTCTAAGAGAAGTTAGAAGTCAAGTTTAAGGAATGAGCTTAATTAAGCTTGAATTTACTTGAGATCCTAGATTGAACATTCATTAATTCTGGTGTCAAATCCATTTACAAGAATTGTATTTTTAGAAGAAAATAATATGTTTCTCAGGCAGGAAGTTTCTCAACTACCTTACCTAGCAAGATTTATGGACAAATGGGCCATTAACATTTCACTCTTTAGCCAGGATTTCCAGACTGTGAACCAGACAGTCTATAAAACAGGGCAGAACAGTCCTTTATGTCTTTATTGTGTCCATTGTCTCCATGTCCTAGGAGTGGATATGAAAGACTGTTGTTTTTTTGTTTTGTTTTTTAACAGTAGTATCTGTTCTCTTTCTACTTAGAAGTTTACATATGGATGAAGATTACACTTGGCTTCATTTCCCTTTAGAATGCCAGTTACCTTTCCCTTCCTCCTCCCCACTTCAGAATTCTAAACACACAAGTAATAACCTTTGAATGAGTACCTGTCATGACAAAGGCAGTGAGGGGTCTGGTAGGTTTCCCAGCCTGGGTGGTCCCTGCAACACTAACGTCATAGCCAGTGCTCTCCACCAAGCCGGTGATGTGAGCGTGCTGTGCATCTCCCGGGACTGTGAATTGCTGGGACTCATGTATCGAGTGAGCATCACTAACATTGATAACAATCTTTGCAAAAGGCCCAGCTTGGGTGGTCCATGACACGTTGAAGCTGTCAGGAGTAATATTGCTAAGGATTAGTGTGACCAACTGTGGCTCTGGCTCTGAAGGAGAAGGAACATGGGTAGAGAGAATGAGAAAGACATAGTTAGAGGAAACAGTGGATTTCTTCAGAATGGAAACATACAATATGAACTTAAGGGAAGTAACCAATCCTCCAAATATTTTCAGAAAGGTAGAATAGTGGGCAGTGTCAGGATCTGCTCTGACATATTGGTTTCTCAGTAGGCATGTCTTTACACTCTAAAAATATAGATACAACCATTTGCTAGTTGTGTATGAGGAAAAGTGAACACACCACTCGAGCAGGAGATAGGGGTAAAGGAAAGAGAACTATACATTTTCTAAGGCTTTTAATGGGATACAAGCTCCATAAGATATTCCAAGGAAAGACAGCTTCATGGTGAAGTATGTATTATAAATTCTGAATATTCTATCTTACCCTAGATACTCATGAAGCAGACTAGTACTTTAGATTCTCAAACACAGGTCTGGCAAAAAAAATCTACTTAATTTTTTATGCTCTCACACTTCATAAACTTCTTGATCAATGGGTAGGCTATTTAAGAAATATTACTGGAACATTTTAAAGAGTTGGTGTTCCACTGAGAATGCCTTAGAAAATGCTACTTTAGTTTTCTTTTGATCTACTTGAATTCTACAAATTAAAGGATACCATTTATAGAAGCAAAATTCTCTGGAGTATTTATAAACCCAAATAAGATCACTATAGGAAAATATCCATCCTATTTTAATACCATAAAGCAAATGGCTTCCATTAAAAATGTCTAAGGACTGGAGAGATAATACAGTATCCAGAATGCTTGACTTGCAAGTGGCTGACCTGAGATCAATCCCCAGTACACCATATGGTTCTCCAAGCCCCACCAAGAGTGTCATCTGACATACTTGAGCACAGAGCCAGGAATAAATCCTTAGTAATAAATGCAGGGTGTGGTCGCAAAACAAAACAAGAAATGCGTGGTACATGATAAAGTTCAAAGAAGCTTGAAGTTAGGCATCATGCTTTTGAATTAGGAGATTCACTTATTGGATAACCTGGAGAGGTGAATGGTTGTCACTGAGGTTATAGATCTATGGTTGGTTTCTTAAAGCATAGATAGTGAGAAGAAAAACTCATATTTAATTAAGGAAATACCTACTACTTGATTTAGTTTTAATTTTCTTTTACTTTGTGAGCCTCCCTAGCAATGCTCAGGGATCCAGGGGCCCACAGGTGATTCTCAGCCAACCAGGTTGTAGATCGAGCACAAAGGTCTGAGGCTTCAATGCTGCTCAGGCCCTTCAGTGCCAGGAAATCTGGGCAATCCCATGACACTGGGGGCTTCAGAACAATACGTGACAGTGCTTAGAGACCTCCAGGGTTATACCCTACAATGCTTGGGACCATATGGTGCCTGGAATTGAACCCATGCCAAGCATAAATGCCCTGTTGTACTATCTCCCAACACCTATGATTCTAGTTTTAACTAGGATGAATATAGATTTATTTACTAAGTGTACCTTTTTGGCCCCCCCAGCATTATCATTACAATAAATTCAGTTCAGACAATATTTTAGAGAAAAAGCAGTCTTGAGAATTGAGACATTGAATGCTGAGATCCGTATTTAGGGTTAGGAGAAGAAGACTGTATCTTTTAAGGATATGGGAGTTGTTTTTGCTAAAGCTCCTGTTTTTGGAAAAATAAGGGGTTTATTTGGAAAAAATATCTAACTGGGCAATTGAGTAGCATAATTCCATGCCATAAAGTCTTCAAGTCCCCAAAGCATCTGGCTCTGGAGTAGAATATAGCCATAAGTAATAGTGTGGCATTTCCTACTTAGCAATTAGTTTGAGAAGCTAATGATGCTATCATTTTCAGCCACAGCATTGGCAAATTATCCTAACCACACCAAAGGTAAAATCCTTCAAGAGGGTCTCTGCTTGTGCTTTCCCTATAATTTACTGTGGAAGCAATCTTCTGAATTAAGAATGAATGTGAAGACTCTTCTCATGTACAGTCAGAATTGGGCAGTACCAATTCATGTTGAATACCATGTAGAATGAGGCTAGTTTCTTAAGGTCAGAGCTGTCTCCAATTCAGTCCTAGAGTGCATACACAAGCTGAAAACGAGTAGCAAGACAAAACAAAGCAAGAGAAGGGTAGTTAGGGCTATTATATATAGCCTGTGTTTCATGCAAAAAGACACACTTTTCTCTCATTACTTTCAGCCCTCTAACACATTAAGGGCTGGCTGCTTCGGGAAAGGAACACTGAAAGCTCCGAATGTTCATAACATACAAAAACACTTTAACAAGATGATGGATTAGAGGAAAATTCACACGTAGTGACAATGACTATCAAAACATGCTTAGAGGCAATGCCAAGAAAGAGCTTATATTTGTAGGGAATGCAGGAAAATATAAGTCTCAAACAAATAAAACAGAACCTCAAGGTCTTTACATGTGGTTCTTGAGGTATGTAGTGGGGTCTTTATTTTGCATGCTGATGGCACCCTTATTTAAAATCTTGGTAGAGAGGAAGATAAATCATTCTGACTAAGAAACTGAAATCACATGCATACACCTCTTTGAATATGACACAGGCAAACTTTGGTTAGAAAGACCACAGGCAGATGAAAATTGGTGGAACTGGCAAGGCTTACTCAAGATCAGACAAAAGCACTGTTTATAAATTCAACTGAAGCAAGTCAGGTTAACTCCACACAGATAAACAGCAAAATGCACATGTGAGTGCATGTCTAGGACAAAGAGGTTGACACTGACGTCCCTTCATTGGTATCAAAAGCTTTTTCTTAAGCGTAATCATTCCAATTTGGGTGAATTATTTATATTTGAGTCAGACCTGAAGAAACTAAGAGAATAAAAAGATGGGTAGGGTGGCTTTCAGAGCATTCTTCAAAGGAAGTACAATCAAGAAAGAAGAACCCAGAATGGGAAATACCTGTGGTTGCTTGGACCATCAAGGTCTGAGCACGCTGCCCACCAATCAGCCCATGAAGGTGGGCAGTGTAATTAGAAGAAGCTTTGAGGTTGCTGATGACAAGGCTGTGGAATACTGCAGGCACAGAACGCACCACCATCTCCTGGGGGCAGTCAGAGTTCCTAACTTCTATAAGAAAGCTATCAAAGGTGGAGTCCTGAGCTTTCCACGTGAGAGTCACACTGTCCCAGGTCACATTTGAGACTGTGAAGTGACTAAGGAGAGGCTCAGCTACTAAAGCAAGAAGAAAAACATCAAAGCGTATCAATGAAAAAACAGCAATCCAAAATCAAAGCACACGAGACTAAATCCATAAAAGTTTAGGCTTCGCCGTCTTATAAAGAGGCCTGCCCTTTGTTGAAAGCCAATTTGAATCATGTGAAATAAACACATAGAGCTGGAAATTTCCACCCCCAACCCCGCCACTGGGAAAAATTTTATGATATCGAATCTTGCTGAGAGAAGAATTAGATTATCGGAGCTCAGCCCTTTCTATGTTCTACTCTTAACAGCAATCTGCAGTCTCATATAGAACGAGAATAGATTCTCTCTCAATCATGGCTGACTTAGGATAGATCACTTTGATATGATAACACTTCCCCATTTCTTGACTCTCGAAGAATATGGCTCTCTATTTTGTGAAACACAAGAATACATTCTTCCTGTGCTTATTCTACCAGTCACATTTTATTTTTAAATTTATGATGTCAAGACCAAGCTCTGCATCACAACCTGTGATGTATTCTTTCTCACTCTATCTCCTTACATTTTTCTAAATAGAATTATTTTAATTAAAAAAAAAGAAAAGGCAGTGACCAAGAGATGCTAAGAATGCACCTTTTGAGGAGTCAAAACTTTTTTTACTAAATTCGCAAGGAATCAATTTTATTGCCTACCAGTGATCGTCTCACATATTATGAATGGCACAGGCATCATAAATTTAAAGTAAAATATAATTTACCAAGTTATGCTTTGTTTACCATATTCAAAATTTAAAAAAATAACTTTTGTTCTTATTTTTCTCCTACCATAAAATATTATGGAGGCAAGAGAGAGAGAGGGAGAGAGAGAGAGAGTATACATGTTCTGATCTTTTTTTCCCTAAAGTTTGCTTTGAAATTAGGGAGGGATGTGATTGGAAGCATGATTTTCCCCTCCATTCATCTGGTAAGAAATCCCTGCCTTTTCATGGCTGAAACAAATACAACATCACTATCACAATTTTATTTAATCACTGTGGTATTTGGGGGGTATTAAAATACCAAAAGCACTATGAAGACAAGACACTAGCATAACGCAAAATGTAATAGTTTTGGAAAACTCTTTGATGTAGATGTCTTTCCAAGTCAAGGACAACCCTCCTTTGGGGGGCTTTCTTAGATATTAAAGAATACTCCAGTTTTCATATCATGATCTGGACCAAAGCACATTTTAAGGTTCAAATGCCTTGGTCAGTAATAAATCAAGTGATGAAAACTTCATGTGATAAAACTTTTATGTGACAAAACCTTTATGGGATTTGCTATCTTCGCTGCTGTTGGAAGAGAGATCTGTTAACTCTTGTTCCATCTCGGCATCCTGTAGGAGTTAATATACTATGGCTTGAGCACATCTCCGTGGAAGGGGAATAAGTTCATCCTGCAAAGAAGAGTCTGTGAAGAGGGTGTTAGAGATGGAGGACACACTTGTACCTGTGGTGGCTGTGGTGGTGATGGTTTTGGTCCCGATGTTGGGAGTGAATCCAGAGAGGTAGACAATAAAATCATTATTAGGGCGGAGCCCAGAGATGTGGGCAGTCCGTTCAGCACCAGAGATATTATATTCCAGTGTCTTCAGGAACCTATTGGAATCAATAATTTCAATGGTAAAAGTCTCAAAGGCGCCATCTGTCGCTGTCCAGGAGAGATTGAAGCTGTCAGGAGTTATGTCAGAAACCTCTATGTTTCTGATTTCTGGTTCTCCAGCTGTAAAAGGAGGGGCAGGGGAGAAGAAACAAAGACATCGGTGTCAATTATTTGGGTTGAAATGAAGGTGAAGGTTGTTAATAGGACCATATCTGGGAAAAAAACATCTGAGCATTCAGGGTTATGGTGGAATGAAGAAGAGTTGCCAATCCAGTGCCAATGGGAGAAAAGGGAGCATGGTAAGAAAAACACACAAGGAGAGCGGGCGGGTAGCGAGGTGGGCAAGGGGGGTGGAGAGGCAATTTCACTTCTCTGCCTGACCTAGAGCCTGCCTGTGAAAAACAGATTGAGCAAACACAGTGGGCATATTAACTGTGTTTTTGATTCTCAAGGTTTTTAGGAGCCCTCCCTACCTCAGGGTTGCTGGCTATCAACCAAAAGGCAACTTCAGTCTTCATAATTGCACTCAGGAGACCCAGATCAGTTGTATTCCTCCTGTCGGGATCCTTCTGGATGATGCTCCCTTCTAGTCCAATGAAGACTAAATAATTCTGGTGCCATGACCCTACCAAGGAGATACCCCGAGGCTTCTGACTTTGTGATATCAAAGGAACTGACACCTAGTCATTGCAATTATTGGTATACGTTATACCTCCGTCAAATCTGGGCTAACTATGCTTATATTCTATTAAAAGAGCCTGTCTTCCCTTAACTACCTCTATGTGGGCCAATAAAATGACTATTGCTTTGCCAACCAATAGAGTCAAGACAAGACAGCCAGGTGACTCTGTGTAGCCAAGAAGTGCCATTTGTGCTTGCAGGTGGTCCTACCAATGCTTTTCCTGGCAACAGGAACGAAGCACACCAAAGGCTGGCAGAGGCAGACTGGGAAAGCTAGTGGCAACTTGCTAGTGAGGAAGGGAGATGGCTTCCTAACCCAAGAGATCTGGTGAGCCACAGAGCAGATGGAATTTAGGTTCTGCCTCCCCACAGGCCAGCATTGCAGAAGCAAGAATGTTGCTTTCTTCAAAGAAGAAAACAAGCCCATAAAACTACTAAGGACCCCAAACCACAAGGTCTACACTGAAACTCAGATGTGGTGGATGATTTCTCTGGTATAAAGCGGGCAGACTGAAAAAACCATGGCCCCAGCAGAGCAGCCTCTGCTCCTCTTTCCAAGTCTTTACAGGTCAGGAAGCCGTTTCCTACATTTGCTGTTTAGATAAATAAAATTGAGAGCTCGGCATGAGTCACTGCCACAGTGGAGGCTAAGATGTGGAGTTAGGTTTCTGCCAGTCAGCCAGCACATTCAGGGGGGATGGAAATGTAGCCACAGTAAATAGCTAAGAAGGGGCCAGGAAGATACAAAATGAAGCACCACAGCCAGCCTGAGCATCAAACACTGGGAGTTATAGCAGGAAGAGACCCTTTGCAGAGCAATTAGAGGAAGGGCCAGGCTCCTGGGAACCACAGGGACCTTGTCCCTGAAGTGGAAAACACACCTCTGGCCTGAGAAGGTGCCAGACAAAAGCTTACCCCCAGGGAATAAGTCTTAATTTTAAGAGCAAAAGGGTATCCTATCTCTGACCTTCAGAGCTTGGGACATTCCTTGCTCCAAATGCCGTGTGTCCTGGTAATGAATGTATTTTTCATTGCTAGTGACTCCAGTCATAACTGTGCTTTTTTCCTTTCTTCCTTCCTTCCTTCCTTCCTTTCTTTCTTTCTTTCTTTCTTTCTTTCTTTCTTTCTTTCTTTCTTTTAATTTTGTGTGTAGGGGGTGCAAGTGAAAGGGGATGTGTCTATTGTTAATGTGATATTCAAACAATGACTCGGTATCTCTGAGAATAGTGCCTGGAGGATGGAAATTCAGTTTTCTTATTCCACTCAGTGCATTTAAAAGAAACATTTCTTAAATGCAAGCACTTGTAGTGCATACCCTGGAGGGATTCAGGATGATCAAGCATCTTTTCTATGAAGGAGGCTCTCTAAAAACAAGAATCTGTGCTCCATCAGAACTCACATGGGTCTCAGAGCACTGGAGAAAAGAATTCAAACTGTCAGGCTGACCCCTGAAACAGAAAGCTATTGTTCAACAGTTAGAGTGGTTGGGTTGGTGGGACCAGACAAAGGAAGTTTGGGAAGCTGGAGGGTAGAAAAGTTGAGAACTGTTATCATTCATTCATGCTGGAGGCCAAATGCATCTGGACCAAGCTACAGCCCACAGGAAAGCATCTTGGGCATGCAAGGTCAGCAGCTAAGGGGAACATGAAACGGTTCAGACAGGAGGGAAGCACACACCCGGTGTGACCTCTTCAAGGGGAAGCAGTGAGTTTTGGGACATGGACATGGACATACAGAGGGAGGTACCTGTGAAGGCCTCAGCAGAGAGTGCTGGTGTCCTAGAGTCCCGGATCACCCCGTAGAGAGTAACCCTATAAGGGGTGGCAGCCTTGAGACCTGGGATGTCCACATCCTGGAGGCTACCAGGCACTGTGAAGTTCCGAGTCTCCTCAACATGGTTGGCCTCCTGCACCTGAATGACAAAGTGCTCATAGGCTTGGTCAGCTGCGGTCCAGTGGAGTTTGAGGCCATCCCAGCCAACCTCTGTCACAGCTAAGTCTCCCAGCTGGGGGAGCTCTTCTGAAGAAGGACAGAGAGGTATTGGTCAGTCCAGTAACCCCTCCCTGAGAGAATCATATATCTTATAGCCCCGTTCTATAGAAGAGAAAAAAGGTGAATGAAAATATTGGAACTCAGTGATCATCCTTGATCTGTGGGCATTTCCAGTGTGGTCACAGCTGTTCACAGCTCTCTTTTGAGATAAAAATGGTCAGAAAGGAGGACCATTTAGCTTTGAAATAGAGATACCCTAAGGGCTACTTCAAAGTCACCGGGAGGAGGCTGATCATGCAGTACCAGTATCTAGTGGCATGTGGAGGAGGTAAGGGAGGGAGTCATGTCTGGGAAACTATAGGCTCTAGAGGTAGATGAACCTTGGTTAGAATGGCAATACCAGTATTTGGTAAAAATCTTCAGCGTATCACCTCACTTATCAATGAGTCTTCCTCTCCTCATCTTTAGGTGGATTTGGCCATCCCATTTCTTTGGTTCATGCGTTAGTGCAATAATATTTAGAAAACCTCATTGCAAGTCTTTCTGACACAGAGTGAAGGTGTGAAAGGTTAACAAGAATAGATTTTTTTAGATAATGCCCATGAAGAGTTAAGAATCACTTGCTTCATGGCCTTACTGGTGCTAACGAAGAGATAATTTCTCTTGGGGACATACTAACCCAGGTTCTGACAAACAGTTGCTTTCTTTGGGCTTTTCTGTACTATTCTCTGGTTTGGTTATTTCCCTTCCACATCTTTCTGCTGGTACTTTGTGTCTGAAAGAGAATAGCTATGGCATGAAGGACCTTGGTGGGAAAGAAGAGGCCTGCTGTTCATTACAAGTGATTATGTTTTGCTTAGGAAAGGGTACAGAGTGGGTCCTGTTCTTAATTTTTCTATAATGTAGGAAGTAAATTCAATGTGGTTATTTTTTCTGGTTCAGGAGGTTTGCATTCAGAGCTAGAAAAACACAGTGTGAGTGGATGGCTGCTCTGGGTTAAATGCCATCTTTCAGTTTTTTTTTTTTTTTTTTTTTTTTTTTTTACCAGACTGCAGGGGTCATGAATTAAAAGAGAAAAAAATAGTTGCAGGCACTTGAGCACCAAATAAAGAGATAAGATACTTTTCTTCAGGCCTGCTGGGATTCAGAGCACTGGGAGTTTGAGCATGAACTGATATTGAAAGGCATGCTTTTAAACTGAGTCCCACATCAATCAGATGTTTTTAGGAAAGAACTGGGTACAGGTGGCCCCTTCTCATTTTCTCATTTCTAGCTCACCAAAATCAGCTGCCCATCGCCTCGTGGGTTCTTAGTAAGATTTCATTTGTGTTCTGCAATCATAAATATAAGTTTGTTAACTGGAAATTCAGATCCTTAGCTTCCTATGCTTGGACCACATGTGCTTCAAAGGTGCCTTCTGCATATGTTTAGTCGAAGCTATTTTTGGAAATGCAGGGCAATGATAGCCCAGTTAGTTTAAGTGGATGACAGCAACACCTTTCTGATTGGGAATATGTAGTTTCAAACAAGGAAAAAGATTATTTGCTACCAGGAAGCAAAAACAAACAAAAAACCAACGAAACAAAAATACATAAAGCAAAATCTCCTTCAGTTGATTTTTGAATTAGGTCAGTTGGATGGTATTAAAGGTATTAAATACCTTTAGAAAGGGGAGTCTGGGTTTAGAAAGTGTTTAGAAAGGGGAGTCTGGGTTTGGGACCCAGCATAAAACTCTTACTATTTAAGTGTTGGCTTATTTCTTCATAGCTTCTTGAAAAAGTATTTCTAGAAACCTCATGAGCTGCACAGAATCTCCATTTCCAGATGGAGTGATAGATTTTCAGGGGACAAATTCAGTTGAATTTTTATTTTTCTCCCCATACCGAGTGAGAATATTGACATCAATTCTAATTGCTCTTTCTTAGACATGTCTCAGCCTGGAGGAGCTAGGAAGGAGAAAGACTGGGCAAAGGCAAGCTGCTCCCAAGTTTATTCCATAGATCGGTGCCTAGGAATTGGGTGGCAGGCAGCCAGGACCCATGTGGCTACTTATAAGGTCTCTTCAGAAAGTTCTGACCTTAATCTTGACTTAATTATTGAACTTCTTGTTTATGTAATTTTTTAATGATGTTCTATTGCTCACTGGAAAACTTTGCTGTTTGCTGTTCATTCTACAGGGTGGACTCATAGTAGCACTTTCCTTCATGATCTCATTTATGCCTCCTGATGGGCTATAGGGGTTAGCATCTGTGGGTTAAGATGAGAAAAGAAGCTCTTAGATGTAAATTAATGTACTCAAGGTTACTCAGCAGGAAGGTGGATTTGCAATCCAGACCTTCTCAGTTGGCACTTGTAGGCATGTTGTTTGTCAACAACATTGAGAGAGGACACTATTCCCACCCTGTGGTTATGTTGCTATTTTGATCAAAGACCAGTTGAGTCAGATCCCTCATCTGGGAAGCTGATATACCTGTGATAGCCTCCACAGCAAGGGGTCGAGAGCTGCTACCCCTGACCTCGCCATGCAGGGTGATTGTGTAAGGGGTGCCAGCCCGCAGTCCTGGGATCTCCACTGAATGCAGGCTGCCAGGCACTAGGAGCCTGTGGACATCTTCATCTTGCTCTGTTTCCTGAACCTCAATGACAAACAGTTCATAGATCCCATCTGGGGAGGTCCAGTCTAGCATGAGGATATCCCAGCTAACCTCAGTTACTGTAAGGTTTTCTAGATCTGGAACCTCCTCTGGATCAGAAGACAGAGTTGCCAAGTTATGAGAAAGGTCAACTGCACCCTGATGAGATAGCATTTTAACTAAGAGGTGGGGGCATAAAGATGTGATTAGAGATGCATGATTTAGAATAGGATTGAGTATACTCTTATGGTTGGCATTATCAGGGCTTTTTATTCAGCAATGGGGAATAAAAGATGGTTCTAGAAAGTGTTTACAATTTCTGTTCTTGACATGAAAATTGGAATTTGGAAAAATTTCTTGGTGTGTTCCTAAAATGAACTCAGACCTTCCTTTCTTTCTTTCTTTCTTTCTTTCTTTCTTTCTTTCTTTCTTTCTTTCTTTCTTTCTTTCTTTCCTCCTTCCTTCCTTCCTTCCTTCCTTCCTTCCTTCCTTCCTCCCTCCCTCCCTCCCTCCCTTCCTCCCTTCCTCCTTTATTTTTTCTCTTCCTTTCTGTGTGCAGATTGTGCTTTCCAACCTTTTAGATATACAACTGAAATAATTTGAATGAATAAATAACTGTACTTTGGAAGAAAATTTCCCTTTCTCTCTTGCAAAGGAAGAGGAGGTGAAATCTTTCAAAAAATTCACATTGTACTATGACTAGAGCATGTTCAAATTTGGGATATCACACTTGGATAGAAGCAAGGATGATGAGTCACTGGCATTTCCCCCACATATCAAGAATGGACCCAGTTTCTAGCAGGGAAAATCCCCCTGAGAAGACATAATGGAAGGAAGCAAACTAAGTCTAGAATACCTGTCAAGACTTCAACTGAGACAGGGGTTGTGCTGAAGTTCTGAGCGACCCCACGGATGGAGACTCTATAATGTGTTGCTGCTTTGAGCCCAGGCAAGTCCATGGACCTCAGTCCTCCTGGGACTGTGAGGTTCTGAGCTGCCTCTACTGTGTCTCTGTCCTGCACCTCAATGAGAAAGTGCTCAAATGCCCCTTCGGGAGCTGTCCAGTTGAGTGTGAGGGCATCCCAGCCCACCTCGGACACGATGACTTCTCCCAAACTGGGAGTTTTCCCTGGAGGAGGACAAAGAACCAGTTTAATGATCACATTGCATCGGGTCCAGGACATCTGTTACACAAGGACAGTCTCTATATTACCTACAACATGTGATAAACATAAATCATGCATCTTCCTAAATTTAGAAATAGAATAAATGTGGGTTAGAAAAAATACTTTGTTACTGTTTAAAAATTTATTTATTTATTTATTTACTTGGATTACACCCAGTGATGCCTAGGGACTACTCCTGGCTCTGCACTCAGGAATTCCTCCTGGTGTTGCTCAGGGACCATATGGGATGCTGGGGATTGAACGCTGGTTGACCGTGTGCAAGGCAAATGCCCTACCGGCTGTACTATCTTTCCAGTCCCCTTTGTTACTTTATTAAGAAATTCCTCTAACCTGTAGAAAATAAGAGGGGGTCACTTATTATCCCCCTTTTTTACATACAGGATCTTAACTTCTTTTTATCAGAGTAAACTGTTGATGAGAGTAAAGGGCCCTTCCCTTGGGGATTTTGTGTATAGTCCCCAGGCTGGACTCTGAGCAACTCCAAAAAGTTTGGTTCAGAGAGAAGCTGCCCTCTGGAGTTGTGTAGTCTATTACTGAAACCTAGAGTATTATTACCTGGGGCAGAAGAAGTTCATGAATAAATTAGTTTTGTCTGATCAATTTTCTGTCACGAAAAACAGAATCTAGAGATACGAAAGTAAGAGGTACCTGTGGAGGCCTCAGCAGAGAGTACTGGTGTCCTAGAGCCCTGGGTCACCCCATAGAGAGTCACCCTGTAAGGAGTGGTAGCCTTGAGGCCAAGGATGTCCACAGTCTGGAGGTTCCCAGGGACTGTGATGTTCTGAGCTGCCTCCACCCCACTGGTTTCCTGCACTTGAATGACAAAGTGCTCATAGGCTTGGTCAGCTGTGGTCCAGTGGAGTTTGAGGCCATCCCAGCCAACCTCGGTCACGGTGAGGTTTTCCAATTCAGGTATGTGGTCTAAATAATGACAGAGATAGGATCAGTTAAACTATTTCTCAAGAATGCTTTCCTTCTGAGCACCTAGAAATGGTCAACTTTCTGCCCCAGTTTGCATGATGATTTCACTCACCAAATCCTTGAGCATGGCTATCACCATCAAAACACCAACAGAAAAATCAATGTCAGACTAATTTTACCTAGAAGTAAATTGCAGTCTGTCTTTGGATGATGGTATTTTCCTTTGGGCCAGTATCCTATGGATCTGGGAGGTTCTTCATGCCTAGGTTCATAATGCTTTGAGTTTCCATTTCCATTTTGGAAATCACCTTGTCATGAACTTAGATCATATGAAACAGCCTAGGCTATTCTTGGTATTTTTTGTTTGTGCTGTCTGTAAATTTGACCAACTGAATTTTGAGAAAATTGGCTTCTCATAGATTTCTTTCCTTTTCGTACTGCTTCATTCTCCAGTGGAAGGTCTGTTTTGTAGTTTCTTTATCTTGGGATGTTTTGTGAGTTTCCTGGGCTCAAATGAGTTTACAAAAAAAAAATTCAGTAAAGATCAAAGATAAACGAACACAGTTAGACTGCCTTGAGGGAGGCCATGGGTCTTTACAAAACTGTCCTTTACTGGCCCTGAGAGAAACAGACCTTATTAAGCTCAATTAAAATAGAATGTGCCCTCAACATTCATCTCAGGAACACACAAAATACAATAAAAACACACTTGTCTGGATATGCCTACAAGGTGATAATCTGCCCAGAACTAGGCTTAAGAGGACTTTGTAAGACCTGGGAAGAAAGCATTTTCTCTAGAAATGAATCCTGTGAACAACAGAATAAGCACTGCCTTGAACTCCTATAAAAGACCAAACTGTTTCTTTATTTACTTACGCCTTTCATTGGCTGTTGCTCGTAATGAGCACTGTGTGTGCATGAAGGCAGGCTTCTAACTTGAGCAATTTTTTATTTCAATGGAATTGAAGATATCCTTTCAAGAATCTACTTAATTCAGACTTTTCCAAGTCCTGGGGAACATTCTTCGTAATTGATTCATATTGGCAAAGTTTACAGTCTTTAAAATCCTTATTTGATTTGGAAGAGAGGTTCACAGACAAAGTCACTTATTGGCCAAATCTGGCCTGCATGCTGACTATTTTGTAATGAGCCAACTAACAACAATATATCTAGTTTTGAATGCTGGGAATAAAACTCAGAGAAGAAGAAGACTTTCTGACATGTGAATATATATGATATTCAAATTCTGGTGTAGTGGATTTAGTTTTATTGGCACACAGCCATTGAGTTCACTTATGCCTTGCTGATGACTGCTTACATCTTATAACAACATAGTGAAGTAGTGGTGACAGAAACCATATGGCCTGAAAAATCTGAAATATTTACTATTTGGCCCCGTAAGAAAGTGTTTACGACACCTGATCTTGAACTATAGTCTGTGGGTTTCTCATATAACCCAAATTCATATCTTGGAATTCATATATAATGCCCCATGGCTGTTCTTAGCTGCAAAAAACATGCACCTCATGAGAAAAACAGCTCTTCAAAATGCAAGACATGTATTTAGTTTGGGGAATACAAGGTTCTATAGCCTCATCCACTTGCCTGTAAGAGGCGAGGAATATCAACTCTGACACAATATTTTCCTTGACTTTGGGATTTAAGAACAACTGCACTCAATGATACCACCTTTATGAGCAGTTGTGCCTGTGCATGAAGTTTTTCCTTTCAAACAGGGTTAAAATTTAGAGAGAGAGAGAGAGAGAGAGAGAGAGAGAGAGAGAAAGAGAGAGAGAAATAGAGGAATGGAGAGAGGGAGAGAGAGAAAGAAAGAGGGAGAGGGAGAGAGGGAGTGAGGAAGAGAAAGAGAGGAAAAGAGAGAGGGGGAGAGAGAGAAAGAGGAAGAGAGATAGATAGAGAGAGAAGAAAAGTGCCTGCCATACAATTGAGATAGAGAAGGGATCACTAAGTCAGTGACGGTTGGAGAGATCGCATGGGATGGGAGATGTGTGCTGAAAGTAGAAAAAAGTCCAAACGTGATGGCCTCTCAGTATCTGTATTGCAAACCATACTGCCTGAAAGTAGAGAGAGTAAGAAGGAAAATGTTTGCTATAAAGGCAGGGGATGGAGTGAGGAGGGGTGCCTGGAGAGGGAAGTGTGGGGTACAGGTCCTCCACGGAACAGCATCTCAAAGGCCAAGTCCCAA
>JAOXYA010000028.1:4730974-4743004 GCA_028565675.1 Sorex palustris | reverse complement strand
CACTGGTGGATGGATGGGTATTTGATCATTGTATGACCGAAACCCAAGTACAAAGATTTGTAAATCTACAACTGTACTTCATGGTGCTTCACTAATAAAATAAATAAATAAATAAATAAATAAAAATGACTCTGCTTATCTACTCCTTTGGTTGCTATCATGAGTAGGAGCTCACTGGGACCAACAACTGGCTCAACACTTCTCAGAATGTTTGACATGCCCCTTTGTCTATCAAATGAATGAAACCAGAGATAGACATTTCTCTTATGCCCCCATATCATAAAGTACTTAACAAAAGCTGGGGGTATGCAGCAACAATATCACAATGTTCTTAAAGTTAGGAATCAAAAATAAATGTGTGAAGAAAATATTTCTACCACAATTATTTTTGAAAATCTTAGAAAGCTATAAAGAGGAATATATGATTTCAAATGTAGCCAAGGCATGTGAATTATGTAGAATTATGTTTAATAAATGTCACCTTCTACCAGAATGACTAGAAATCTTATGAAGGTTTTCTACTATTTAAAACAACTGTCCCTTTTGTTGTTTGGGCCACACCTGGCAGTGCTTAGGTTTTTACATACGGTTTAGTCCTTGGTGGATATACCTAGTGGTGCCTGGGGAACCATGTTGGGACCAAACTCATGGATCCAGCATGCAAAGTCTGTATGCTAGTCCTCTGAGATCTCTCCCTGGTCCCACAATTGTCTTTTGATGATCAAAATCCTGGTAATGAACAGGGAAGAATATAGAATACTTTCTTCTGCTTTTAATATTCCTTTAGTATATCAAACTTTACTGACTTGAACAGCTTTAAGAGATGCAATTGTCATTGGAAGCACCAGAAAAGAGAAAATATAGGGTAGATAAGATATAGATATAGGGTTTAAAGTTTATAGAACTCAACAAATGCCTGTCATATTTTTAACCTCACACCTGCTTGTGAGGTTAATTTCAAATTCAAAGGTTTGATTAAGATCAAATTGAAATGGAGGATTGTCTTTGAAAAGCTAGAGGGAGAATTTTATTAAGATGGTACTTTTTAGTGTGGTTTTTCCCAAGAATTACCACTCTTGGGTTTTCACATGACTTAAACCATGGTATAACTCAAGGGTTAAAACTATGATTCTGGAGCTGGAGGAATAGCACAGCAGGTAGGGCGTTTGCCTTGAACGTTGCCAACCCGAGTTCGATTCTCAGCATCCCATATGGTCCCCCGAGCACCACCAGGGGTGATTCCTGAGTGCAAAGCCAGGAGTAACTCCTGAGAATCGCTGGTGTGACCCAAAAAGCAAAACAAACAAACAAACAAAAAAACAACTATGATCCTTGGGGCTGGAACGATAGTACAGCGGGTAGGGTGTTTTCTTTGCAAGCGACCAACCCAGGTTTGATTACCAGCATCCCATATGGTCCCACAAGCACTGCCAGGAGTAAATTCTGAGTGCAGAGCCACGAGTAAACCCCTGTGCATGTCTGGGTGTGACCCAAAAAGCAAAACAAAACAAAACAAAAACAAAAACAAACAAACAACAACAACAAAACCTATGGTCCTTGGGGGGTGAGGGGGAAGATGTGAGGTGACTGAAATCCATCTATCATGCACTTGCCAATGGTCTTACCTGAAGAGTAGGAAGATGCTCGACTACTTGGAGAACAGGGTACTTGCAGCCCAGCAAACCCCAGACATCTCTGAGATCCTCTGTCTGAGTCAAAGCTAGTCTGAGGGCTGTGACTCGGATCCTTTTGACCAGAAGCCCGCTGATACCAGCCACGTAGGTGTTCTGCAACTAAGGCCTTATTGATGTTTTTGGTGATGTGCTCTGACTTCGCAGCAGATTTTCTGGGCAGACGAAGAGTTGCGTATGGATTATGGGGTGCTCGGTCAACCTCATCTTCATGAAAGGACCTGCTGTAGTCCCTTTGGCGGTCATATCCATAGTGGGTGGAGGACCGATAGGAAGGATTGACAGTGTATTGTCCCTCAGTATCATTCTCATAGACATAGCCACCACCATAATAAAGATCATAATCTGCATACGGGGTGTAACCAGCAATATAGTAACTGGATGAAGGTTGCTCCTGGCTCTTAGAGTAGACACCATTCCTTAAACTATCCTTCTGGGCCAGGTTCGGCATGCTTCCAGAATTGGAAGTCGAAGCGTTCTGTTTCTTGGACCTTCTCCGACCCCGAGCGCGCGTGTCCAGAGTTTGGGTGGTGTAATAAGGCCCAGTAACTGGTGTCATGCAATAATACTCGGTGCTTGATTGGCTGGTGTAGGAAGACCCATCATCCAGGATTTCTGTGCTGCTGCTTCTTTGGGATTTAGAGAGGGAGAAAAATGGCTTATCGTTGTCCATCTCAGAGAGCAGGTGGGACTGGGACTCCAGGCTCCCACTTCTCTGGCGGCAGTGCTGAGATGAGGATTCAGGCCTAGAGGAAGAGAATGAAATAGAACCAAAATCAGTACAAAGGACACAACTTGACAGCATTTGAACTTTACTTGGACTTAAGCTTCCCAAAGCTGATTGCTCCATCAAACCCTCTTGCTCACATCATCCACTGGTTGGTATGTAAGTTCATTACCATGGTTAAAAATACGTAAGAGGAGGACTAGGTTCTGTCAACTGTGCATTCTACATTCTCCCTGGAGAAGAGGGAAGGTAAGTGGATGAGGCATTACCTGCACCAAATTCACAGAAAACAAACAGACACTTAACATGTCTGTGGAGGGTCCCTGCTTCCTGCAGGGTAGTCGTTGGCTTAACTGTCTAAGGTGGAGGCAGACTGCATGGGGTGGGGGGGCAGTGCTTGGCTCTGATGGTAGAGACAGCTGGGTTGAGTCATGACTAGGCCATTTCCCAGCACTGTGAGCGTGGGCAAAATATTTAACCTCTCAAAATCTCACTTCCTCCTCTGCAAAATGAAGACAAAAACAACATCTAACATCTACAATCAGACTTATTGTGGGGGCTAAGTAATACGATGTAATACAGGAAATGGCACAGCCCCCAGTTGATGCTTCGTAATGTTGTTGCTCTTGTCATTCTCTTCATCCCCACTGCTGACTATTGAATTCTAAAGTCTGAGTGGGATAATGATGGTTTAAAATTAAACAGATCTAAAATCTGAACACAGCAAGCACATTTGCTTGGCCGACATAGTTGGAACTATGAGTAGGAAAGGAAATCCATAAAGTCGAGGACCGTGGCAGGAAGTCACCAGACAAAGATTTAAAAGCACAACAAAGTAAAACAAAACCAGAGAGCAAAAAATCAACAGAATGGAAACAAACGGCACAAAATGCTCTTACTCCAAGTGGCTACTGCTGTAGGCGTTTCGGGTAAGAACTGGTGTGGTAGGCATGCTCCGTCCTCCCTGAGGCCTCCTCTCCAGGGTTCTGTAAGGGCTGCTATGTGTCGACAGCATCTCTCTGTGACAGAGAAAACAAGTAATCAGGAAATAATGAGATTCCCTACAGCTGGGGCAAACAGCATAAGTTGCTTCAAAGCTTACTGGAAATGGAAGAACAGGGAGTATAGGGAGAAACCTGGGAAGGAATTCGTGGTTTAATATCCTGGCACGTCTGAGATAAGTTGATAAGTTGAAGCACAAGTAATTTGACTCTCTGAGTCATACATGTGAAGGAAATGTACTATTATTTTTTTTTTAAAAAACAACACTCAGTGAGTAGAGCGCTTCCTTTGCATGTGGACCATCTAGGCTTGACCCCTGGCATCATATGGTTCCCTGAGCCCCACCAGGAGTGATCCCTAAGTGGAGCCAGGAGAAAGCCCTGAGCACTGCTGACTGTGACCCTGAAACCAAAACCAAACAAACAAAACCCTCAAAATAATAAAAATTAAAAAGACTACACTGGGGTCAGAGAGATAATACAGCAGATAGGACTTTCAACCTTGCACCTGGTTGACTCTGGTCTGATCCCTGAAGCCATGCCAGCAGTGGTCCCTGAGCACAAAGCCAAGACTAAGCCCTAAGTACTGCCTAGTATGATGGCCTTCACTCTTCCACCACATCCCCCAAAAGAGTGCAATGAATAAAACATTCAAAATAACTAGAGTAGGGGTGATCATCAATTCCTTTTTCTGGAAAAATGTTTAATAGTAAATAGTTTTGGCTTTGCAAATTAGGTGGTGTCAGTCTTGTTTATTCAGTACTGCCTTTGAAGTGCAAAAGCATGAATAATTTGTAAGATAATGAGTGTGACTGCATATCAGGAAAGTTTGATTGTGGACACTGAAATTGAACTTTTATACAATTTTCACATCACGAATTATTATGGTTTTTGAGTTCCATAACAACTGTCAACAAACATAACAACCATTCTTAGTTCATGAAATGTACAAAAATGGTTGGGATGGTAGATATGGCCGAGAACTGTCTACAATGTCATTTGTCTACAATGTCATTTGCCTACAATGTCATTTTAGTTACTGCACCCCCTGATCATCACAGAAACAACAAAAAACAAAGGGATGGGTGGGAAGATGTTTAAAGAACAATGAGTTAAAGGGTCAGTACTATGAAGAGACATAGTACTGCAGAGGCATTTGCTTTGCCCACTGCTGACCTGGGTTCATCCCTGGGACTTCATATTGTCCCCTGGGATGTACCAGGAGTGATCCCTGAGCCAGGAGTAACCCCTTAGCACTGCCAGGTGTGGCTCCCCAAACAAAAAAGCAGTGAATTGAAATCCCATTTTTATTTGAAAGAACAGAAGTCAGTCCTCTCATTTGGTTTGACAGAGTGGTATATTTAATGTTAGCTTCCTGAGAGCATGGTTTAGGGAGTGGATATTTGTACATTATCTATACCCAAATCTAGAGACTATAATTAATGTCTATATAATTTAATATAAATGAAAGCAATCCTAAAATCAAGCAAAGAGTAGTCAGAAAGACAGTCCAGAGATTAAGGTGCTTGCCTTGCACATAGATGGTCCTGGCTCGATCCCCAGCAGCTGGGGCATAGAGCTGGGTATAACCCCTGAGTAACTCAAATTCAAAGCTTCCCCCAAAAAAATCAAGAGAGAGAGCTTTTTAGTTTTTGTTTTTTGTGCCACATCCAGGTGGAGCGATGGCACAGGGGGTAGTACATTTGCCTTGCACACAGCTGACCTGGGTTTGATTCCTCTGTCCCTCTCGGAGAGCCTGGCAAGCTACCGAGAGTATCCTGTCCACATGGCAGAGCCTGGCAAACTCCCCATGACGTAATCAATGTGCCAAAAACAGTAACAACAAGTCTCACAATGGAGATGTTACTGGTGCCCGCTCGAGCAAACTGATGAACAATGGGAGGACAGTGCTACAGTGCTACAGTGCTACAATACTTGTTTAACAGAGATAGAAACTAGCACATAAATTTTAGTTAAATAATACCAGCTCATGTCACTAAATCAAGAGCCAAAATTCAAATCTCAGTCTGTCTGACTTGAGACAGACTTTCACTAAATCATCTCATACCACTTCACAGGGAAAACAGAGAAGGCCCTGCTTATTTAACTTTAAGCAGGCAGACAGAATAGGAAGCTTTCCCTATTCTGGGGTGAGCAGAACCCAAACTTTCATTAAAGTAATCATGAACTTAAATTTCCTAATATAGAACATCAATATTTTAATTTTAATTATCATGTACTGGTCCTTTCTGTGCATAGAGTATGGGCCATTTATGTTCTTGGTTGGGGGGCAGCCTCTGTCTCTTCTTTTCTTTTTCTTTTTCTTTTGTTTTTGGGCTGTGCTCAGAATTTACTCCTAGCTCTGTGTTTAAGGATCTTTCCTGGCCCTGCCTTCTGGACTATCTGTGGCACCAAGAATCTGAATCTAGTTGACTGACTGTGCAATGCAAGCACCTACATTCCTGTACAATCTCTCTGACCCTATCTTTTTCTTTATAACAGCTTTGAAATCAAACTATTAGTGAAGGAAGCATTACTTTTAATGAGAAGACAGATCATGTATCAATGTTCCACATATCACGAGTTACAATCATTGCAAATCTTTGTGGTAGGTTGAAAAATAGCTCTGACTCTCTTCTCACCACCTCCACCCGCCACCCTCCACCCCCCACACACACCCTGTCCACTGCAGTGAGGTGTTGCTGCTACTTTTTCATTAAAAGAATACTCGCCGTGTCTTTCATGTGGATTGTTCTTGTATCTTGCTTCCCCTGATAATACATGATGAAAGTTATAATGTCTTATAAAGTTCTGAATCTAGACTCTAAAAAAAATTGGTATCTTTAGATCTCCTGATGCTCTTGCTTACTCTCTTGTAATGCCAGGGAAACATAATTGGCCAAAGCACTCAGAAAACAAAACTCTCACTAAGCACAGCTAACCACATTCTCATGAGGGAGCCCAGCAAAAACCAGAAGATCTGTGCAGCTCAGTCTGCCTTAAATTGCTGACCCACAGAATTGTTGGCCAAATAAATGGAGGTTGTTTTAAGCCACAAAGTTGTGTGGTGGTTTGTTTTGTAGCAGCAAATGTTTGACATCGATGGACTAAAATGCAATCAAGTGCCAGCACTGTGGCATACTTGGGGGCGGTAGGGAAGGAGAAATTATTTCCCTTCTATCCTTGATTCTTGCGAAGACAAGATAGATTAAATGGGAGATAAACCAAGAAATGTTTAATATTATTCAAATCTGCTAACTGTGGAGGTCTAGGAAAGCTGAGAAACTTGAGCATCAGCCTACCAAGTCAGCTTCTTAGATGACACCTTTAATGAAAGACAGTGGGATTTGGGATAGGTTGGTTACTGAGGTTACAGGGAAAGGATACCATAATCAAGGATATGGTTGGGATGCACTGTCCTTGGATAAGAACAAGATTTTCTCTTTCTCCTTTCTATACTGAGACTTCTGTATGCACAGGTGTTTGCCTCTCTAAACATCCATCTCTCTTACTAAAGGGTAATTTCTCTATGTCTACTGTCTCTTAAAAATTAACGGCTCAACCTAGTCCTTAAAGAGGCATATTTTGGGGTTGAAAATTTTATTGCCCTTTAGGGACCTAGAGTGATGAAGTCATGGTGCTCCCTTGAAGAGAGCCAGAAGTCCAAGTGGGAAGTCAGGCAAGTGGACAAAGAATTGCAGCATGGATTAATCAAAAGAACTTGTGAAATCCCTTTAGTGGAAAGAATTCTACTTCCTCTGTGAAGAGATCACTATTTTAAGGAGCGTAGCATAGTTGCTTCCAACATTTCTTGTGATAGTGTCATCCAAACCTCAGACTGTATCAGTGGTCACTCAGCGAGTAAGGATTACCCAATACTATTTATATCTATTATATGATCCCTGCTAAGTAACTTCAAATGGGAGCCAGGAGCTCAGGCCAGATTTTTTAGAAGGACTGTTTTAAAGGGATATTATCCAGTTCAAATATTGAATACCTGGGCATATGGAATAAACAAGCAAAAAAGAATATCAGTCCCTGGACTTCAAATAATAAAAACATCAGCAAAACAGTATAAACCAGAAATCATAAACTTTAGACTATAACGTTTCAGAGTGGAACTTATGGAAGCTAGCTGCAGACAGCTAAGTACAGACAATTTAAACCTGGATTTTAATGCCAACTGAAGGAATTTTCAGCTGTTTGATCTCTAGCTGGTCCTGGAATCTCCAATATTTC
The DNA here is from genome assembly GCA_028565675.1 of Sorex palustris. Taxonomy (NCBI): domain Eukaryota; kingdom Metazoa; phylum Chordata; class Mammalia; order Eulipotyphla; family Soricidae; genus Sorex; species Sorex palustris. Next base: position 4,735,346 of record JAOXYA010000028.1, on the reverse strand, counting down.
ACCCTATTTATCTTTTGACAGAGATTAAGATATCTATCTAGAAGGTTATCACAAAAAATTAATGTCAAACTCATTTTCCCAATTCCTTCATTCTTAATGCTGCTTTTGACCATAATTACTCTTCTTTATTGTTCTGTGAATCCAACAGAGTGTCAATATATCAACCTTCATGGAATGGGTCCTGATTTTTAGCAAAATGAATGAGCCTACAACCTCTTAATGTCTGTCTGTGAAAATATCTTTGAAAGTAATTTTCAATGATTACGTGAATAATAAAAATATATTTGTGACTATGAAGGAAAAAACTAAAAGGCTGAGACAAGTTTGTCTGAATAAAATTCTGATTGCAGGAAAATGCACAGGTCAGCAGCCAGTGACTCACCTTGGCCCACAGATGGAAAGGTGATTTTCTAATATCCTTCCTGGGCACCAAAATATACTAGTTCCCAACTGGCTGGAACATGCAACATGTCCAAAGGCATTGCTGGATTAATGCACTAAAACATTTTTCCTCAAACAGAGCACATTTTTATGCCAACCAGAAAGGAAGTGGGGAAATTCTTTCCTCTTCCTTACTCTTTCACTAACTTCAATCGAATTACTCTCAAAAGATTGCCTAACAAAAAGCACATGTGAGAGAGTTAAGTGACGGGAGAGCAGAGTGAAGGTTGAATATGTGGAATATAAGTGTATATATTTCTATATGATAAGACAAACCCTTTAGAGTGTGCTCAAGGAATGTACAGATATAATGTGGATATGCAAAAGTACTCATTGTACAAAAAAAAAAGGTTTCTGTTTTGAAGACCTCACAGTTACTCTTCTGCTGTTTGGACCCCTTCCTTTGTTGGCTGTGACTTCTTTCTATTCATTCTGTCCCCAGTTCAAATGTTTCTTTCTTAGGACTTCCCATGGTTATCTCATTCCAAATGGACATCTTATATCATTCTCTTTCCTGATTGATTTTCATTTTAGAGCAGCTCTCTGACATGGTATCTTTTGGTTCCATGTTGATTTGTTAAATTGCCCATGTCCCAAACAATGGAATGCCACCTTCTGGAAGACAATGGTTATATTTACTCCCTCCCCCACCACCTCTGTATTCCCAGGATGAAAAATAATATCATGCAAGGAGCAGTGAAAAGAAAACCATTTAGGATATGAATGAATGACTCAGGAGTTATACAAGATTATTTTTCACACCAAAAATCACAGGCACAGAATAGGCCTTGTATAACTGTTAGAATTAATGAAAATACTCGTTAATCCTGGTCATGTGTGACCAGGATTGAGGAATCAAGGCTCTCCATTAAAGCCATTTTCTCTCTCACTTAGCGCCCCTGTAAATTCTGTCAGGAAGTCCAGACACTCTCTCTTTCCAGGATGATGTAATGTAGACTAAGAAGACCTACAGAACATGCAGCTCACAGACGAGACAGATGATCTCATCTCCTTCCTGGGCATTTCTAGGCTTTACTACTAAAACAAACAAATAACTAATAAAAGCTACAATGCTCTTTTCACAGGTGATTGTTTCAGTCCTGTATTTGTTGGTTAAATCCTTTATGCTCCTTGGTGCCTTGTGGAGAGGAAAATAAAGTTGGGTACCATTTGGCCTAAACTTTCAACCAAATGAAATAGATTTAGCCTGGGAAACTAAGGCAAAAGGGGGAGAAATATATCTTAATATAGGCCACAGGGGACAATCTGTGAGCAACTAACTGGGGGTTATGGGGGAGTTTAAAAAACAAAGTAAGCCAAGTACTTCATTGACACGAGAAGGCTGAGGTTGTTTTTGGGATTGTTTCAAAGGTTTAGGGCCTGGAGAAAAAAATGTACCCAGTGTCTCTTACATGGATCGCTTTCATTTTAAAATTCCTTTGATGTTTCTGTAAATATTTACATAATAATGATTCTTATTTGTAGATATTTATTGTTCTATAATTTGCATTTCTTTTAAACATGTAGTATCTCTCTCTCTTTTTTTGCTTTTTTTGTTTGGGGAGGCAGTCATGCCTGGGATACTCAGGGGTTATTCTTGGCTCTGCACTCAGGAATTACTCCTGGAAGTACTCAGGGGACCATATGGGATGCTGGGAATTGAACCTACATTGATCATGTGCAAGGCAAACTCCCTACATACTCTACTATTCCTCCGGTTCCAACATGTAGCATCTCTTAAAAAGTCCTGAAATTAGGGCTATAATTCTGTCCTTGTTTTGGTAAATGAGGAAACTGAGGTTCAGGGCCAGAAGGTGAATTAATTATCCATGTTCACACAGTAGGAGTACAACTATGATAGACCACAGTTTCAGTCAGTTATTTTAAGTATGAATATGTTTAATGAAAAATTTAATACTTGGACTCACAAATGAATCTCAGAAGTTAGTAGCTCTCCACAGAGATGACTCCTGACCTTGTGCAGAGCTGATTTCACTGGGGTGCCTCTGATGGAGCAGGCATTCTTTCTGCCTACTCCAAATGAACCTCAGTGGCCACAAACATCAAGAAGAAAAATCCAGGTATGTGGGACCAGTGACTGAATACTTCAGGCCACAGGAGGCAGGGATGGACTGTCCCTCCCCATCTCCCTGTCCCTCCAGTGTCCTGCCTCTGTGAAAGCAACTGCCCAACATCCCATATTATTCATAACAAGCAATACAAACTAAATCATTTAGAATCTGCCTGTGGGTCAGGTTTTAGTGGTGGTGATAAAATACAAAATAATGGTAGAGGGAAGATGTAATGATGGTAAGATTGGTGTTGAACTATTGAATGTAATCAATTACTGTGAACAACTTTAACACTGTAACACTGTCCTCCCATTGTTCATCAATTTGCTCAAGTGGGCACCAGTAACATCTCCATTGTGAGACTTATTATTACTGTTTTTTGGCATATCGAATACGCCATGGGGAGCTTCCCAGGCTCTGCAGTGCAGACGGTATACTCTCGGTAGCTTGCTGGACTCTCTAAGAGGAATGAAGAAATGGAACATGGGTCAGCTGCATGCAAGGCAAATGCCCTACATACTGTGCAACTTTATGAAAATAAAATTAAAAAAGTAAAATTTAAGACTTAAAATATACCCTCTTACTTTTAATCACAGTATGTATTCGTCAAAGTTCTCTGCAGCTTTTCCTTTGCTAGTCAGCTCCTAGGCACCCTATTTCAGACCCAATTCTGGACAGACCAGTCTGTGCATAAACCAAACTGAAGTTATCCTAGTAGCCCATAAACAACTATCTTATAAAAATGAAGCTGAAAATTCTCCTTTCCAAAATATGTCCATATGTTTGTAATCTATCCAGTGAATACCAAACTCAATCTCTTTGTATCTAAAAACCTAGTATAACCAGTTGTCTGGATCTAAAATATAGAAGTCTTCATTGTTCTTTCTGGTTTTGGTATATCGAATACAAAATGGTTAGCTTGCCAGGCTCTCATAGCTTACAATGGGTCTCATTCCCCTGACCCTGAAGGAGTCATCGATATGCCAGCATTGAGAAGGATGAGGAAGGAGAGGTTGATAAAATCTCAAAGCCAAACTATGCTGCCAAAACGAAGAAAGACAATAATGATTGTCTGTTCTTTCATTGCACGTATGCTGGCATCAGATGCATCCATTGAGGACCTGATGGCACAAGCACGAAAGATCAAGTACAACATCATTGGTCTGTCTGAGACAAGAAGGCATTAACCACATCACACCGTTTTCGACACTGGAAAAGAACTGTTCCTCAGAACATGCGACAAAAGAGGCATTGGAGGCGTCAGTGTACTTGTCAATACGAACTTGGCCATGAGCATTGATCCATTCAATTGCCTAACAACCCGAATCAGACAATTACACTTGAATAGTTGTGGCTCACTGCTGGCAGTTTCTATCTTTATTGTAAACGCACCAACATACAATTATGATGAAGGAGAAATTGAGAAGTTCTACACAGAGCTGGAGAAGTTCTATTAAGAAGACCACACTTTCTACAAGATTATCATTGGTGATTTTATTGCCAAGATAGGACTGAGAAGATCAGCAGAAGAAATCCACATTGGGACCCATGGCCTAGAATCAAACGAACAGGGTGAGAGACTGAGTTCAAGATGTCAACCAAGACCATGCATGGTAATTCACAGTTCCAGAAGGCCAAATCTAAACGTTGGACATGGGAGTCTCCTGATGGATGGTTCCACAATGAAATTGACCACATCATATTCAATCCTCGGTTTTGCCTGACTGATGTCGCTATTGTCCCAAAATTCCAAAAAGGATCGGACCACCATCTCCTTCGTGCAAAATTCTACTTCACAGAATGGGGAGAAAGGGCTGCAAAGTTTAAGAAGAGAACTCCCAGAATGACCACCAACTGGG
>JAOXYA010000028.1:4683147-4703514 GCA_028565675.1 Sorex palustris | reverse complement strand
AGTAATGTCTCCATTGTGAGACTTGTTGTTACTGTGTTTGGCATATCAAATACGTCATGGGTAGCTTGCCAGGCTTTTCTGTACGGGCAAGATACTCTCAGTAGCTTGCCGGGCTCTCCAAGAGGGGCAGAGGAATCAAACCCGCCTCGGCCAGGCTGGCTGCGCGCAAGACAAATGCCCTACCACTGTGCTATCACTCCAGCCCAGCACTGAGTTTATATTTACTTAATTCTCCTGTTAAGGAGTTCCAAGCACATCTCAAATCACAGGACTCAACCTCTCACTGAAAAAGCACCAGATTGTAGGGAAGTCTTTTTCTTCCTGCAGTGCAAATGGAGTCTCAGTGATGGGGTGAATGTGATTATGGTAGAGGTGACTGCCAAGTGAGTGGACTCCTTTCCATCCTGAGTTTATGAGCCTCCACACTGGAGCTGAAACTTCGATAGAACTGGATGAAACCTCTTATCCAAAAATGTTATTTACATTTTTTAATCATCACTAAAATAAATGGGCAGTAGCCCTGGAGGGTTCTGAGCTAGTGTTATCTTGAGTGGTCAATACTCTAAGCTAGCAACTGAAAAAACATATACCAGGAGACTGGGGATGTGGCCCAAGTGGCAGACTCCTGCCTTGCTCCTGTCCATTGGGAAGATCATTCATGCCTAGCATGTGTGAGACCCTGGATTTACTCCTCAGCACTGCATGGCCCACCTAAGCAATGCCAGGGGTAGCCCTCACAACAACATCAAGGGGAATAAATGCCAAAGGACTATGTAACAATTGTTTTAAATTCTAAAAACCCATCTTGAGTGTTCTGTAGAGACTGGAGCATTCTTCAAAGCATTGTCAAGTCTGGCAAGATACAATCAACAAAATGAAATGTTATGAACAGAGATCAGACTTTATAATATCTCAGTGGTGGCTGTGATATTAAATCGTCCTCCCTCCACCTTTCCTCTTTCTTGGAGGATATGAACCTTCTTTCCCTAAGGGACTGTATTCTGAGCATGGCCCTGAGTATTGTTCAACTCAGTTAAGGGTCCAAGACTGAGTCTGAATTCATCAAGAGCAGGTACTCCATTCCCACATTTCTCACCCATTCTGGATTCATTGAGAGATGGTATGCAATACCACTCAAATCACAATACTGTTTCCCCCAGCAATTTTACTTTCAGGTTAAAAGATGTTTAAAATGTTTAAAAGATGTTTAAGTATTTAAAATGGGGATTCATTGAGTGACTTCCTGCTCTCCATCACCAAGATTCTTTTTATTTTTTGCTTTTTGGGTCACACCCGGAGATGCACAGGGGTTACTCCTGGCTCTGCACTCAGGAACCACACCTGGCAGTGCTCATGGGACCATATTGGATGCTGGGAATTGAATCTGGGTCAGTTGCGTGCAAGGCAAACGCCCTACCTGCTGTGCTAGTGCTCCGGCCCCTCCATCACCAAGATTCTAATCACTCACCAGTACTTGTCCTTCCTGAGACCCAAAGGTCTAATTCTTCCAACAAGTGTCAAACTGAGTTTATGGAAGAATTCGTTTTGCAATATTGTATTTTTCCTTCCCTCCTTTCTTCCTCCCTCTTTCTCTCTTCTTCCTAAAACCTCTATATGTTCATTCTTTCCTCTGTCCCTCTCCTCCTTTGACTTCTTTTTCATTCCTCCTCATTAACTTGTGTCTGCCTTTATTATTTGTAGCTGACAGGGAAGTCGGTGAATGGGATGGGAATGGGATGCAGCAGGTGACAAAAGTGCCAAAAAGGTATTGGTGGAGTCACAGGAGGGAATGAGGTAATCCATCTCCTCTCAGCTCTGAGAAGTGTCAGGATGTGGTGGCATGTGACTTCTTGCTATGCCACTGCTTTTCCTGTCTTCTTTATTTTTTTTATTGTTTGTTGTTATTTGTTGTTTTCAGGGGTCAGGGGCCCTCTGGTGCTGGGGGATCAAATCTAGGACCTCCCGTGTGTGAGACTTGAGCTACGTGGGCTACCACCTGAGCTGCTACCTCATCTCCAATATATAGTCTCTTGATACAGAAATATACCTACTGCCTTTGTAATTCAGTAACTGGTTTGCCACTTTGTTTTTTTGAAAGTTAGTAATTGGGTGTTGAAAAGAAGTTTTAAGGCACTTACTATGTAAGTTCATGATTTGCAGATTTTATGGTCCCTGAGTTTTTTTTCTTCCTTAGAAGTTACCCTTATTGAAGTAACATGGTTTATAATAATGTTGCTCTTTAGGTGTGTTAGGGGTGTGTGTGTGTGTGTGTCTGTGTGTGTGTGTGTGTACAGTTACTGCATCACACCCATCAATAAAGTTCTTAAAACCTTCCTTCACTCTTCTTAGGTCATCACTGTTCTCTAATACACCCTATCTCTTCCACCCTCCACCCTGGCTTATCACCTTAGTTCTGAAGTCAGAGTCCAGTGACTGTTTTTCACAGACACTATCAATTCCCTTGATTTGTTGCTCTTTACCCCACAGATGAGTGAGGTCATTGGCATTTGTCCTTCTCCCTCTGACTTCTTTTACCTAACATAACCTCCTCTAGTTACATCCATAGTGTAGCAAAAGGCAAGGTTTCATTTACTCAGCATTCACTGCATATGTAAAAACTTCCTTATTCACTCATCAATACCCTCACCCCCACTTGCTTCCCAATTTAATAAATGTGAATTTGGCAGATATGCCAACTTCAGTTCTCCTGGACAGAATATTCTTCAGGTCTCTTCTCATGTGTAATGATGAAGACATGTGACTATGAATGATCTTCCCAGTGGACAGGAACAAGGCAGATAGTTTGAGTTCCAGGCAGAGTAGTGCAGTCTTCACCTGGCATGAGAAGATAGATGTTTGGGAGCAATTACCATTGAGGGAAGTTTCTAAGTGACAGCTTTTGGTGGTATGTATTGTGTTTAACCTCTGCCACTTTTGATGAAGTGGGTTTGGTGGTTTCATATAAGCCTGTCACATTTGGAGCCTCACTTACTTGATTAACATCAGAGGGCCTGGTGGTCAATTTTACTGAGCATAGTTTTGGATGGTCTCTTTGAAATCCTATACTTGGGATTGTGAGAAGGACACACAGTTAAAATATTGTGGAGATTCTATGAGTCAAAGTGTGCAGTGTGAGCTAGAAAAAAGGGATAGAACAAAATGAGAATTGAGGTCTTCGCAGTATACGTACTCCTTAAATAATAACCCCTTGTCCTGTAGAGTTGGCTTTCCTCTGTGTAGTGTAGGCCATGCATTGCATTCACCCAGCCTCTTCTCTACAAAGACTTGCTGCTTAATGTTGCATGTATAGTCAGAGTCAGGTCCAGAACAGACTGCTTGATGCCATTTTTGAAGATCCAACTGGAGAAAGAAGCTTCTGTGCACAACACTGACCATAGGCTTTTTATTATGGACAGATTCTTTCTTTCTGGGGAATGGAGAGGGACAGTGAGTGACTCACAGCCTCACTTTTGAGTCCTAGGATATGTAAAGTCATCTCTCCCATCACTGTTAAACTAGTTTTCAAATTGTCACAGATATGAAGTAGAACTAGAAGTCAAAGGTAGATACAATTATCTGCTTGGGACCCAACTACAGAGAGGACAAGACTTACATTTTTAAAAATTGAAGTCATATTACATTAGAACATTATACAATTTTCAGGTGTGTATCATTAGAAATCTCCTGTGCATATTCCACATTAAGTTCACCCTTGAAAGTCCCATTATATCCTTCACCATGCAATTGACTCCTTTTAACCCCACTTTTCCCTCTTCCCCTGAGAACAAGACTTGGAAAGGATGAACTAGGGCTTTCCAGAAGAGATCATAAATAAGAAAAGGCATTCATGCAGAAGAACAGCATGAATAAAAGTATACCTTATATTTCCTCCCATTTTTTAAAGCCTTGACACTGGGATTTGTAGTACTAGTCATAGTATTATTTCTAGTATATCGTGCTGCTGTACCATGCCAGTTGTTCCTCCATTCCTCTATTTAGGTTCCTTCTCACTTCACCCCACTACCTCCAATCTCAGTCCTATAAGCTGATTCTCAGAGTCTCTTATCATTCATGATTCAGGCTTACAGGGGCACACATTGTATCAAAGACACAAAGACATGAGCCAGCAAATATTGGCCAATGGAATGGAGGAATGAAGGGTAATTCTTGAAAAGTCATTTGGGGGCCATATTATGAAGGAATTGTTTGCTGGCCAGCTGCTTCCAGCTTCACCATGGGCTCTGAGAATGTGTGTATGTATACATGGAAGCCCAGTCCCTCTGGAGCCGAGAGGTGAGTTGACAGGGAGTGAGAATAGTGCAAGGAGTTGGCACCTGGACCTAAAAGCCTGGAAGCAAAGTCTTGGCTTTGCCTTTTCTTCACTGAGTGATGGGCTAAATTATTCATCTTGTTGTGCCTCAATTTCCGCTCCAGAGGAAGGTTGATTCTAATAGCATTGGTAAGTTTGTTGTGAAGATTAAAACAATCAACTTTGTAAAACACCTGCCTAAGTGTTCGACACAATGCAATTGCTCCATAAAGTATTATTGTCTGTGATTCATAGACAAGATTGCAGAGATAATACAAGGGGGTAAGGGACAGGCCTGTATCTTGTCAAACCTGGTTCAATGCCCTGCACCACATATGGTGCCACAAGCACTTCCTGAAAAGAAATTCCTGGGAGAGAATAGGGGATTCGTTGAGTAGGTAGTGGAGTTGATATGCAAAACTATTGATTATTTGCAAGGGTTATCCCTTTAACCTGGATCACTTGCACTGCCTACTGATATGTTCCCTGACTGAAGCAAGGCTTCCAGAAAGTTTGAGGAGGAGAATGAATGGGACTGAGATAAAGGGATTGATTCAGGGCACAAACAATCACCTCTGACACATGTGGGTGTGTTACTTGTTGAAGGATATGGGTCACTCAGGAATGTCCTGAGCCCATTGGCAGGAGTGGCTATTGGTGGGGGGGGGAAGGAAGGGGAGGCACACAAGGCTATGTCAAGGGAGAGATTGATGGTTTAGGGTCCAGTCCTTGGGAATGACCTGCTTAGTGATGATCTTGGCTGTGGTCAGCGGTGGCAAAATCTTTGAAGACGAGAGAGAGACAAGGCTTCAGTTAAAATTGCTGACCTTGCACTGTAGGGAGCCAGAGAAATAGCTCCAAGGGCAATAGCTCTTTCAGCTCTCCCTGCAGTGAGATACTCCACAGCACCCACCAGGACTGTGGCCTCTCAGAGACTCCATTTGATGCCTTTGCACCCAGAACTCTGAGTTACCCACTGCTTTAAGTCCAGATGTGAGCAGAGGAGCAGTCAAGGCTCCTGGGACCACATCCAGGCTTAAGATAAAGACAGATAAATGGAGCGTACAGAAAGAGGAAAAAGCAAAATAAATAAATAAAATGAATTACTTGATCACTTGACATCCCATTACTCTGATTTGCTCGAGCGGGCGCCAGTAACATCTCCATTCATCTCTGCCGCATGCTAGTGTAGCCTAATGGCGTCTGCGTTTGTGTTCTAGGAACACAAAGAGCCACAAACCGATCATTCAGGATCTTGATGAAGAAGTCTGACCATCTCGTAGGTAGGCGGCCACGTGTCTTTTGACATCCTGTGGAATCCAGTCAGTAATGGCTCTAGTCCAGCAGTTGTCTCAAAATCTCATTATGTGTCCAGCTCATCTGATTTTCGACACCTTGGCAAATGAGACACTGTCCCTGATCCTTGATCATTGACAGAAGTCAGAACTTCGGATTCTTTCTCTCACTTGAGTCAAGCGTGATACTCGCAGCATAGCTCTTTTAGTTCCTCTTTGGGAGACCCGAATAACATTCTCATCCTGTTTTCGTAGAGCCCAGGTCTCTGAGGCATATGTTAATTCAGAAAGAATAGTGGAATCAAAGAGATGTTCCTGGAGCCGGAGGTTCTTCATCCTCTTAGCTATTTCTTCTATGCTCTTGAAGGTGTTCCTAGCCGCTCTCTTCCTCCTGTGAAACTCAGGTACCAGGTCATTCTTCAGGTTGACTTCTCGACCTAGGTACACATTACTGTTGCATTCAGAGATGTTCGTTCCATTGAGAGCAAATGAAACATCAGGAACGAGACCATTTCTCATATACATTATCTTCATGAGATTCAGCTGTACTCTGATCTTTCCACACTCATGGTCGAAGTCAGCCAGCATTTGTGCCACTTGGCTAATGTTTGGTGTTATTAGAACGATGTCATCAGCAAAGCGGAGGTGGTGTAGTGGCCGACTGTCTATCTTCACTCCCATTCCTTCCCATTCCAGTCATCGCATGACTTCTCAAGTGTGGCACTGAAAAGTTTTGATAAAATGGTATCACCCTGCTGAACCCCTCTCTTGGCATGGATGATCACTTCCTTATAGAATTGTGAGATCCTGGAAGTGAATCCGTAACTCAGCTCATGGAGGATCCTGATGTATTGAGTTTGAATGCCCTGTTTGGCTAGGACTTTGATGACTGCTTCAGTCTCAACAGAATCAAAGGCCTTCTTTAAATCAATGACCATTAGACAGAGCAGCATCTTGAACTCCTGAGAAACCTTAATGAGCTTGGTTATCTTGTGGATATTGTCAATCATGCTGAATCCTTTTTGGATCCTGGCTTGCTTGTATGGTTGTCCTTCATCTAGTGTTCTGCAAATACTATTCTGGATGACTGGAGTGAACAGCTTGTGGACGACAGACAACAGGCAGATAGGGTGATAATTGCCAATGTCATGGACATCTCCCTTCTTGTACAGTAGTACAATCCTGCTGGTTTTCCACTGGGACGGAACCATGCATTCAGACAGGTAGCGTGTGAAGAGCTAAGCCAGTGTATTGATGAGTAATGACAGCAGGTTCTTCAGGTATTTGGGTCTGACCTTGTCTGGGCCGGGTGTTGTTTGCTTCTTTACCAACGAAATGGCATGTCAGATTTTGGAAGGGAGAACATTGTATGTGGGAAGGTGGATGTGACTATCAAAGAGATCCAAGCAGATCACAATCACGACCATCTTGTTATTCGTGGATTGCCTCGAGCAGGCCCCAGTAATGTCTCCTTTGTCCTAGCCCTGAGATTTTTTAAAAAGTGCCATATTCAAGGCTCTTTCAGAGTTAGGAGAATGAGACCCTTCATTGTTACTGGTATTTGGCATATTGGGTAATCCATGGGGAGTTTGCCAGACTCTGCCCTGTGGGCAGGTTATACTCGGTAGCTTGCCAGTTTGTCCAAAGTAGGAATGAGATGATAAGATGTTGCGCAGCCACAAATGCAGCCTCGCGTTTCCAGGAGCTGGGTTTTATAGTCTCTGAGTCTTGGCCATTGATGGGATTACATGGCTCCAGGGGGCAAGTTGGTGGGTGTGACCCCCGCCTACTGGAATTTGGAGGATCTGGGTGGAGGCTGCTCAGCCCTGATCTGAGGCTTGGAGATCTCAGCCCCGGAACCCACGTGCCTTTGTTCCCCTGCCAGTACCTTCATGTGTGCGGAGAGTGGTCTCAGCATGGTGGAGAACAGTGCAGAGTCTCCTGCTCCCACGCCTGGCTGTCCTCACCGGGCCCCTTGGAGGGGAGCGGGTTGAGTTTTCCTCCCCTCCTCGACCAGGGCTCCAGCAGCCGAAGACCTCCAGAACCAGCCATCCAAGTAGAAGTCATGGATAATCTTCTCCATTGCCCTTCTGGAAGATGTGATAGATCCATCAGGACAATGGAGGGCAGTCATCATGGTCTTGTAGTTGGCAAAGGACAGGCAGTTGTTGCGAATGCTTTTCACAGCTTCTGCCACATCTGCCAGCACTGCTGCTCTTATCTCTTTGAGGTCTTCCTTTATCGCTTCTCTGCACTGCTTTGCCAGCTCAGATGTTCACTTGCAGTTGCCTGAGGCTTGTGCGAAGCCATGTTGGTGAATGAGCTAGAGAGTTTTTGAAGACAGGTGTCTTTTTGTGGCTATCTCTCTCTCAGTGTCCCTCGTACAATCATGGAGGTAGTGAACCAGTCAATAGTATTCCTCGTCGATGTTGTCTACGACGGCATCTTCCTATGTTGCCACAATAGTGCCAAAGAGCTCCCAGTTGATGATTATTCTAGGAGTTCTCTTCTTAAACTTTGCAGCTCTTTCTCCCCTATCCATGAAGTATAATTTTGCACAAAGAAGATGATGGTTCCATCCCGTTTGGAATTTTGAGACAACAATGACATCTGGTCAGGCAAAACCATCAATTGCATATGATGTGGTCAATTTCATTGTGGAACCATCCACCGGGAGACTCCCGTGTCCAACATTTAGATTCGGCCTTCTGGAATTGTGAGCTACCCAGATGGTCTTGGTCAACATGATGAACTCAGTCTCTCACCCTGTTCGTTTCATTATAGGCCGTTGGTCCTGATGTGGAATTCTTCGGCTGATCTTCTTGGCATTAAAATCACTGACAATGGTCTTGTAGAAGGTGTGGTCTTCTTTATAGAGTTATCTAGCTCCATGTAGAACTTCTCAATTTCTCCATCATCATAATTGGATGTTGGTGCGTAGACAACAAAGATAGAAACTGCTGGAAATGAGCCAGATCAATTCAAGTGTAATCATCCGATTCGGGTTAGGCATTTGAATGAATCAATGCTTATGGCCAAGTTCTTGTTGACAAGGACACCAACACCACCACCTCCTCTTTTGTTGCATGTTCTGAGGAAGAGTTCTTCTCCAGTGTTGAAAATGGTGTGATGTGAATGATGCCTTCTTGTCTCAGTCAAACCAGCAATGTTGTACTTGATCTTTTACACTTGTACTATCATGTCCTCGATGGATGCATTTGATGCCAGTGTATGTACTTTAAAAGTACAGTCTTTTTTGTCCTTCGTTTTGGCAGCCTAGTTCAGCCTTGAGATTTTATCTGCCTCTCCTTCCTCATCCTTCTTAATGCTGCCGTATTGGTGGCTCTTTCAAGGTCAGGAGAATGAGACCATTTGTATTTACTGGTTTTGGCATATCAAATACACCACAGATAGCTTGCCAGGCTCTGCCATGTGTCAGGATATTCTCAATAGCTTGCCAGGCTCTCTGAGGGGGAGAGAGGCTCTTAGGGTGGCATCTAATAGCCATTGCAGATGTTCCCATGGTTTAGACCATATTTTATCCCTATCAAATATGATGTGGTAATCTTGGAAGATGGGTATTAAGTGTCTTGTGATGTGAAAGTGTCCTGGAGTGTGGAGGTAGCTGGGTTGTGGAAATAGTGGAGGTAGTGGAGGGCTGCAGATGAGCTATTTATCTGGTACTGGTATGGTGGGTCTTCTGTGTGTAATCCCTGGGTTGCTGGAGGTTGGTGGAAGCAGACAGTGCAGGGCAGGGTGGGGCTTCTGGGTTTAATCCCTAGGTCGCTGGAGATTGGTGGGAGCAGGCAGAGGATCTTTGTTCCATGTCCCATTGAGCCTGGAGTTCAAGGTCATAGAGTTTGGCTTACCTGGTTCTGTGGGGTTTCACTTGTGCGTGAGTCTTGACCCAAGCATCTGGAAAGTGTCCTGGAGCATGGTGGCAACTGGGAAGTGGATGTATATTATTACAATATATATTGTACAATGTATAATATTATAGTACATTTTTGCATATCAAATTAGATTATTGGGTGTACTTACTGCATACCATATAAAGGGAAATACCCTGAATGTTATCATAGTTTTCCTCTGGGCTTCAGAAGAGACTACAAAATGTTAGGAAACAATTATGTGTTCATCAGAGAGAAAGAAAATGTCTCCAAAAAACAGGCTTGAATGGTGGTGGGAAAATTTGAGCTAAATATAATGCCCAACCGAAATGCATCTGGACTGTGCATTGAACTATGGTGCTATGCCGCCCAGGGAGGGAAAGGATGTCTGTCCCTCCGCCTGTATCCCTTGCAGCGGCAGCATGGTGGCCTGCATCTTTTAGAGCCTAATGAACAGCCAGGTATGAGACTGCACTGATGAGGCACGTGGGGCCTCGTGGGATGGTGGATGGAATCGGCCCTGCTCCCTGCCATGACAATGCTCTGGGTTGCCACCCTCAAACGTCTCCTCGGCTTCTGAAAGACCATGATCCCAGAGGCACACAAACCAATCTCAGAACCTAGAGGTTTTGGCAGTAATCCCTCTATGTTTATCACTAAAATATCAGAAATCCAAATTCGCATGGCCACTATTGTGGCCACACGACATCATATACTCTTCATAATCTGCAACAGAAAACAAATTATCTAATGATGTATTTTTGGCAGGTCTGAATGTTGGAGAAAATTCCAAATAATAATGTTGGGTATTTTGTCATAATATTGAATGTGATCAATGTAGAGAGAGAGAGAATAAAGTGGAAATCTGCCACACAGGTGGGGAGTGGGTGGGAGTGGTGGTATACTAGGTTCTTGGTGGTGGAAAATGTGCACTGATGAAGGGACAGGTGTTTGATCATTGTATGGCTGACCGAGACTTGATCTGAAAAGCTTTGTGACTATTCACGGTGATTCAATAAACTAAAAAAAAAAAAAAGGAAAAGAAAGTCTAAGTAAACAGGAAAAAAATATTCTCTGAAGTACAGTGTTTGGGGACTTGAAAGCAAGACTGGGATGTAGGATTGCCCAACAAAATTCCCCGTGGTTACTTGTTCACGGAAGAGTTATTTTGGAGAAGCACCTGGGTGTTTTACTAGACATTGTAAAGCATGTGCCTCCCAGCTTCAACATGGCAGCCAGCTCAGCCAACATTTTCATCTGTTCACAGTTCAGAAACCCTCTAAATGAGGCTGCAGAACACCACCAAAAAGAGACACGCACATCTCTTCTCTCACTGAGTGTTCAACCTGTTTCTCATTAGCTTCCCTTAGCTGCTTTGGACACCACAAAACCATGTATATTTCCACTGCTAGTTTTGTCTGCAAAGCATTCTGAAAAACTTCTTGATATTCTTTTGTTTTCTTATACCCTGAATTTGCAAGGTAGAAACAATATAAGCTAGAGGCAATTAGTAAGTGAATTAAGTTCTAGAATGTTGTATTTTAGTATCATAATACTATTGATTGGGCTTTCAGATACAAAGTTCAAGCCATTTTGTCTTGATATCACTGTTTCCCTAATAATGTTTAGTGAAAACTAGAGAAATATTAAATTTGAATTAGAGTAACTTGAGCAATGTTAAAACCTGAATGAAGCTAGTGATATGCATTTTCTTCAGAGATGAGAAAGCGAATCAGAATTTAACTGTTAAGGGAGCTGTAGACTCCTTTGTTTTTAGATAATGACCACAAGAGTTATTTTGATCTCCAGTGTGAACATTCATACTATTAACTGGGTATTTCTTTTGTCAATTTATAAAAAGATCTGTGCATGACCCTACTCTTTTCAGCCATTCTCTGCTCCATCCCATCTTTCTCCACTTCATACTGAGTCATCTGTCTAAAATCCTTCTATTTGTTTGCAAACCATTTTGTGGTCTTGCTCTTGCCTGGATTGATAGCCCCATCTCTCACACTCAAATCATGCACTTCATACACTTGAGCTTCTGTGGGGTTTCTGAAACATTCATGAGCTTTCTTGACCCTTTCTGTCAGCACATGCTGTACTCCTTTCCCATTTAGTTAACCGTTTTTTAAAGCTGAATTTAGACCTTATTATTTCCTGGATGCTTCTCTGAAGGACTGAAGGACCTTGCTTTGAGGAGTAAATTGCTTCTCCTACTCAAAGCTCCTGTTTTATTTTTCACTACACCACAGGCAAATGTTCATGTATCTGTATTATTCTTCAGTCCAGCAATGAGTCCCTTGGAGATTAGATCTCTGCCTTTCTTCCCTGTTGTGTTTTCAGCTCAAACTCTAGGCTCACTTAAGCATATATAAGTTTCTTGAGTATGAAAGAGAAAAGACAGTGAGTATAGGAGAAGGAGACGAAAGTGAAGGGGGAGAAGGAGAGGCTGAAGGAAGAGAGGGGAAGAAGGAAGAAAGAAAAAGGAGGAGGAGGCAGCAAGACATGTGGGAGAAGAGGACATAAAGACTATTAGAAAGATGAGAGACAGTCACCAACAAATGGCAGTGAGAGGTAGTACTGGTACGGAGGTCAAGATTCAGCCTGAATTATTTAATGGAGAAGCTCATCAGGAAGCATTTGTAACAGCTGTCCACTATCTGGATTTCAGAGACTAAGGATACATGGCCACTCAGTTACTCCATAAACAGTACTGGGGAGCTAAGGAGTCCTTCACAGATCACCCCTGGAAGCCAGTGGATTGCTTTTGTTTGTTGTGTCTCTGTTGTCATAGCTCCCAGATGACACCCCATCTGCACAGGCGCGGCTTCAAACAGACCCAGAGCTGCCAGGCGGGTTTTCTCAAATGGAGAACTGCAGCAAACCAGAGCTAACACAGACTAGGAGCGGGCCCCAGACATGGGGGAAAGAATGTGGATTTGTCTTGATCTGCCTCATCAGAGAGAAATGATAAAGAAGGAGTCATAAGAGACTGGCAGACACTCAACTATTTGGCACCAAAGGCCTCTTCCAAAAAGAATCATTTCCAGGATGGGTCTGTGCCCCTGCATACGTGCTCACATTCACATATGCTTGCCTTTGTTTCCTTGATTCTCTTTTTGACTTTTCCATCTTTCTTCGGGGAGTAGTATCAAATGATGACAAACCTTTGACCTTGGATTATAACACTTATAAAAGAAAAGTGTGCATATATGTGTTGGGGGGGGTTGTGGGAATGAAAACTGAACCAGTGATCAAAGAACAGTAGTGGAGGGTCACAGGCAGTGACAGGTAGTGATGGTGTGCAGGAATTTTGTACATCAGTAGTACAAATTTAAACACTATTTCCTCCATACTACGTTAACTACCCAAATAAAGATGTAATACTTTATCCTATCAAGACAATTTCATTTCAGTTTTTTGAACAGGAAAAATGGAAAAGAACTTTTGGTATTTTGAAGTAAAACTCATTAGGGGGAAATTTTCTAAAGAAAAAAAAAACCCTGGCTTTTTAGTGTAAGAAATTAGTAGAAAGAGTAGATCTCTGGTATCAGGTAAAGAGAGAAAAAATACAAAGGGAGGGAAACCAAGTATCCTATAAGAGAAAAAGTAAGGGTGTCCGGAAAGGTGATCCAATTTTACTCTGGGAGATTTGGGTGAAGAGTTTACTGAGTTCTTCTATTTTCTGGGGTGATAAGCTGATCCCCCAAACTGTGATTTTATTTCTTTCCCTAATGCATTTTTGTTCTCCAAGTATCTGCTTGACTATTCTCTAGCGGAAAGAAAGACATGTAACTGTATTTGGTCAGTTTTTCTTTCTACTCCTTAAACGAATTCACTGCTGATTACAGAGTATAACCACAGAGCCTTCCCTGATTTTCTTCCAAGAATCAGGTTTTCCTTTTTCTGGTGTCTTGGCAAGTTGTTCATCCTTTTATTTATTTATTCTGAGTCAGTGAGTGAGTATTGCCCTTTACCTTGCAGGGAGCATATATTTGCTCTGATCGAATGATGGTGGGATCCCAAGTATCTTGAGATGACTCTTGGGGATTCAGGCAGCAGATTTTTTTTTGCTATACATGGTCATATCTGACCTTGCTTTCACTGTCCGACTCTTGGCTCTCCCCAAGCAATCATTCGTACCTTCTGCCATTTATTACTGCTTTCAGTTTCTTTCTCAAGTCACACATGGAATTTGAGACGAGAAGACAGTTTACCTTAACTCTTTCTCTCTTTCTTTCTCTCTCTGTAATGTGGGAGATCAGAGTGGTTGTAACTTTAACACAGTTTCAGTCTTATCATTCCTCCTACCCACCAGACCCTCATTCTGTTCTCCATTTTGAGTATCTTAAATGTATGTTCTCTGACATTCTGGTTTACTTCCTTGGTAGAACCACTTGATTGTTTTATCCTGGAACTGATCTTTGCTAATTTAAAACAATGACCCACATGAAATTTTACTAAGTAAATGTTGTCCACTCTTGAGAACCAGCCCCTAAACTACTCTTTCTGTACCACTCATTTACTCAGTAGATTCATACTGTCTTTTTAAGGCTCTTATGCTTCTCCTGCTGATGGGGGTGAAAAAAGGAATGATTCTAGGAGTTGGGAGACAGTATATCATGCTGGACATGTGACTGACCTAAATTCAATCCCTGGAATCACATGACTCTCTAAGCATTGTTTGCTATGGTCCTAAAGTCCCCTGAACAGCACTGACTAATTGCCCAGGTAATGCCTGGCACCTGAGACACTTTGGGCTCATGCAATATATTGCTGAATATGTCGGCTAAGAAACACTGGTATGGTCCATGCAGCTCCTGAGCATCATTTGGGAAGCCACCCTTCCCCCAAAGAGAAAGATTCAAATTTCCTTCAGGGACTTAATTTTTATATAACAGTCTCTTTGATGTCTGGAGGACACTATCATCTTCATCTTTATTTTTTTTCTAAGTCTGCCTTTTAGGATCTGAGACAAGCAAATATTTTGTAGAAAAATCATACCCATTTAACAGGTAAGAAAAATGACATGCAGAAATCTTATTTGATGAGACCTTATATAGTAAATGTCAGATGAAGTCTAAAAATACTCAAATTTGAAGATATCAGAAATCCTATATTCCTTTCTTCCATATTGGTAGTAAGTTTGTTGCAAACCCTTTTTCAGATTTTTACACACACATATATCACATCATACAGGTTACCCATGTGCCCCTGCTGTTCATTTATACTTGTGCAGAACAACTACACTATAAATATTTGGCAGAGTGAGGGTGGTATATACAAGTTATATTATTGTTATCCACTTAGGTGTCAGATGTTCCCACAATTGCTACAGGTGACTGCTGAAGAAATACTTTATCAATTTTTCCAGATGATATCTCAGGTTCTTTCTTCCATAACCGGTTCTTGAAGGCACAACTTTGGTCATAGACAAAAAAGCTTAGAAAAGAGAAAAACTGACACAGGAATGTTACCCAGTGTTTTAGTTTTCCATTGCTTCGTAAAACACTACCATCATTTATCAGCTAAACAAATAACATGTAGAAATCATCCACAATTTTTGTTTGTTTACCCACACCTGGCTGTGCTCAGAGCTTACTCCTAGCTCAGCACTCAAGGGTCATTCCTGGCAGGCTTAGTGGACCTAAGGTGTGCTGGATATCAAACCCAGGTGGGCCACATGCAAGGCAAGAGGCCTTACCTGCTGTATTATCATTCCTCATTCAAAGTTATCTCCTGAACTGGTCTCCTGCTTCAGTTCCACAAAGTTACTGAGTGTTGACTTGACCTGTGTTTACATTAGGATATTTTGCTGGGGAAGAATTTATTTCAAGTCAATTTAGGTTGTTGATAGAATTCATTTCCTTGTGGTTCTATGGTTGAGGAAGCCCATTAATTTTTTTTGTTTGTTTTGGTTTGTTTTGTTTTTGTTTGTGTGTCTGAAGGCCACTCCCCAGCAGTACTCAAGAGTTTACTCCCAGCTCTGCACTCAGGAATCACTCCTGGCAATGCTCAGGGGACCACGAGTGATGCCAGGGATTCAACCTAGGTCAACTTTATGCAGGTTAAGTGCTTTACCACCTGTACTATCTCTACAATCCCAGGATCCCATTTTTTAGAGGCTGTTGACAAATTGAAATTTCTTCTCCCTGAATTTATTTACATCTCCGTTTTAACAAATGCAATATAAACTATCCCTTAAGTGGAAACACTGAAATACACTTTGAAAACACTTGCAGTATCAATTTTTAAGTAGATATTTGATGAAATTCAAATGCCAATAATTTATTGCATGGAAACGATAATCAAATGAGAACTGAAAGGAACTAATTTTTTTGTCTTTGTTTTATGGGTCCACAAGTTGAGTTGATAACAGGAGAGATGTTTGAATTCAGTTATAAATTCTTCCCTTAGTTTCCTGCAATAGCCTCCTCTCCACCATCACTATAGTGCTTCTCTTTCTACCATTTATGGAACTTTCACTGTTTAGAAGTTAATCACTAGGGGCTGGATCCATATTACAGTGGGTAGGGTGTTTGCCTTGCACACAGCAGACCCGGGTTCCATTCCCAGCATCCCATATAGTCCCCGAGCACAGAATAATTCCTGAGAGCAAAGTCAGGAGGAACCCCTGTGCATTTCCGGATGTGACCCAAAAAGCATAAAAAAAAGAATTTGATCATTAGTCTCCTAAAATGACCAAAAATAATCATTTGAGAAGTTCTGGAAACTGAATTGGGGGGGTCTCCAAATCACAAGTCCTAAACACCAATTCAGCTTCACACACGTTAGCTTGGACTTGAACATTTCACAGTTCCAGTAATTGAAACTTAGATAATTTTAAGATGAAACACTGCTTTTTAAGTAGTTATAAATAATTTTAGTTGTGCCAGAACAGAGATGTGGAGTTGCTCTATGATGAGGAGACGGTGTCTTTTGTTCTTGCTTTATGCTGGGTAGTCTCTTAAGTTATGGAGGTCAGGAATTGACAAACTTGCCCTAAGAAAGGGCCAGATCATAATTATCTAGCTATGAGGATCACAAGGTCTCTGTCACAACTTGATGTGGCCAGTAGAAATGAAAGTCTACCAGACAGTTTATAAACAAGTGAACATGGCTGTATTCCAATAAAATTTTATTTATGAACCATGAAGTTGTATTTTGCTATTATTTTATGAGTCATGAAATACTATTTCTTGCTTAACTCTGTTTCAGCCATTGAAAACCATTCTTGACTAGCTGACCATAAGAAAATAAGCAGCAGACTAAATTTGGTCTCTAAGACACAGTGTGCTAACCTCCTGCTACAGACATCAAGTAAGTACTTATTATTACTGGGGAAAATAAATGTACCCTTCTGCCACCTTTGAACTCAGTTGGAACTGACTTGTCCTGGCATATATCTCTGAAGATTCTTAATGGGGATACCTCTCCATGAAGTTGAACTTTCAAAGGAAGTACACGTTGCATTAGGAGACAGTGGCATAAGAAGACTAGACTCCAGAGTCCATTGCAGTTCCATAGGGGACAGCTGGTCTCAGACTTGCCATAATTTAAATGATCTCATGAGCAGGTGAAGGGGCCATATGAGGAACATGAAAAAGAGGAGCAGCTGCAACTCTGCTGACGTCATCTCTGGGGAGAAAGGGTGACCTGTAGAAGAGCAGATGGCAGTCTAAAGGAAAGAAGACTGGTTTATACAAGAAATGACAACTAAGACAGATTTGCAGAGCATTTTGAAGTATACTGGAAATCTCTAGAGGTCCTGGTGGAATAGATTTTATTCTTCACTGTTCTTTTAGGATACTTAAAAAAATAATTTCCTGTATTTGAGTAGCTTGAGGGATAATGCACCTATCATTTGGAAATACAAAGAAACGTAGAGATTTTGAGAGGGTCTGGCTTGCAATGCCTTGTTATTATAAACACTTCTGGTTGCCAGGCAATATATATTTCTCTATTCTTCATCTTTTCTTAGCTTTCTATTTTGGAATTATTTAAAATTTTCATAAGAGCAGCAAAACAATAGAAAGAGCCTTCATGTTTCCATCACACATGTTCCTACATTGTTAGATCTTTCCAGATTTGTCTTAATATACTTCCTCTTTTATAGATACAAATACATAATATATACAATTACATCAGAAACATTTGAAAATATAATCTGATTGCAAAGTTTCATAGAAAACCACCAAGCTCAATGAAAACCACCTAAACAATAGCACAGAAAACTCAACTAGAACTAACCAGCACAGTAGATTTTCAGACAAAGACTTTAGTAATATCATTGTGAGATATGATAATTATTAAAAATTAACTCGTATTAATCTAAGATTTGATAATTCCATTTGCCTTTGTCTCATAATGAACAATATGAAGTAAATTTGATTGTACCTGTAGAGGTAGGCTGGAGTGGTAGGTAGGTTAGACCCAACTTCATGTTTCATAAAATAAAATTTTATTGGAATACAGCCATGTTCACTTGTTTATAAATTGTCTGGTAGACTTTCATTTCTACTGGCCACATCAAGTTGTGACAGAGACTTTGTGGTCCTCAAAGCTAGATAATTATGATCTGGCCTTTTCTTAGAGCAAGTTTGTCGATTCCTGACCTCCATAACGTGAAGAGACTACCCACAGGCCCAGCATCAAGCAAGAACAAAAGACACCATCTCTTCCTCATAGAGCAACTCCACATCTCTGTTCTGGCACAACTAAAATTATAACTACTTAAAAGGCAGTGTTTCATCTTTAAAATTATCTAAGTTTCAATTACTGGAACTGTGAAATATTCAAGTCCAAGTAGGGGCCATTGAGAAAGGGAAAGGCATTGGTTGTGAGATTGGTGTTATAACAAGAACATTTAATGCCTGAAACATGTATTATGAACAATTTGGTTAATCACAGTGTTATAGTAAAAATGTGCAAAAAAGAAGCATATGCAAATAAGTTTCATCTCTGTGTAATTCTAAAAATCAAGAATATTTTCCTAAGTGTCACGGTACAGCATCAAGATGAAAAAGTTAACATTAATCCAAAATTTCTTTCTAACACATGTATCCAACTGAAATTTCCCCCTAAGAGTTCTTTTTATGTCCTGGATTCAATTCAGGATTACATTTTATTTATTTGTGTATTTTCATTTTCCTTCATTGTAAAGCAATTTCTTTATGACCATATTTTTCATAAGATTAACATTTTGAATAGGGCATACCAGTTACTTTTTAGAGAATTCTTAGTCTGAGATTGTGTGATATTTTCATAGTACTTTAAACTTTTAGCTGTAAAATCAATCCATGTTCTCATAGAATCATGTGTTAGGCAAAAAATGCTGATTTTCCTATTAATCGAAGTATTAACTTTTAACAATTGGTTAGTTACCTCTAAGGTTCATCAATTATGATGTTAGCTAGTAGAATTTCTATTAATGTATTATTATGAAAAATATTTGAAAACTCATGCTCTAAATTTCTTGCTTTAAGTTGGAACTTTTCCTTCTTCTTCATTAATTTTAATATGGAAGGAGTTCAACTTCCTCAAATAAAGGTCTACCACTCATAGATATACTTTTGGTGTACACATATTTTGATGTGCAAAGTGCTTAGATATTGTCTCTTCACACTGGATCCACTAATCTTTGACATGACTTTACCATTTTTTTCCAGCAATTTCTTGCTTCATGATACATTTATTCCAGACCTATTTTGAACTTTTTCTTTCTCAGCTCTGTATAAGCTATTACTCTCCAGAAATTTAGTTTATTTAACAAATTAAATAAGAACTAGTCATGTTCCTTATGAAATGCACGTCATTTCTTCTAGATCATTTTAATGGGCAGAACTAGAAAACATACAAATTTCTTCCTCTGTCTTCTCTCTCTCATCTATGTCCTGATCTCTAGCTCTCTTGTCCTTATCTCTACTGCTCAAACCTCACTCTTAATCTATTTCATGATTTCATTATCTCACTAAGCACATTTTTTGGGGGGGCTTCTAATTGGTACTCAGGAAGCCCAGTGATCATTCAGTAATTCTCAGCCTTAGTTCAATGCAAGGGCACCAGGATGCAGTGCTGCTCAGGGCCTGCAGTGTAAATATCATTTACATAGTGAATTATTAAAGCAATTTATTAGATTTATTATATAAATGGTTTATATATAATGATATACTGAGTCTATATACTAAATAGCAGTATTTTAAAGTTTTATTTATATCTTTGGTTTTTGATCCACACTCAGAAGTACTCAGGGTTTACTCCTGACTCTGTGAGAAATAATCACTCCTGTGGGTGTGTGGAAAACCATATGTGGCGTTGGAGATCAAACCAGAGTTGACCACATACTAGGCAAATCCTTAATCCACTGTACTATCTCTTTGAGCCCTAAAAAGTCTTTTTAATATGTATCTTTAATAAATTGACATTTTAATCACACACAGAATATGAAACAAAGAGTCATTGTCAAAGAGATCAAGATAGCCCTACCCTCCATCAGAAAAACTTTTTAATATCACTGACAGTGAACTAAATTGGACATGTAGTGGCCCTTCCTGTCTTTACTTAGCATACACAATGTCTGTTGTCTCTAAGAACTCTCAGAAATTGGACAATGGTCTTCATAGCAATTCTTCTGGGACATATTCAGAGCCTTAATTTACATACTAGAAAAACTGAGCCACGTAAAAACTCCAAAGATCACATAGTTGAAAACGGGCACAATGAAACATAATTCTCAGGTGGACTCCAAAATTCATACCTATTAAATTTTTTTGTCATAAAATGCCACTCAGTTAAGTCCACTGTGGTAAAATTCTCTCTTGAGCCTGAAGATACTCTTTTGCCTGGGAAGTTTCCTCTCTTATTTTCCTCT
>JAOXYA010000028.1:4650743-4666122 GCA_028565675.1 Sorex palustris | reverse complement strand
AGAATTAGAATTTTTAATTTCTTTTCAGATATAACACATACTGGATTTTCCTAGAATTTTCTAGGGGGAAAAGACTACCATAGGAAGAGAATGATAGAATCCAACTGGAATCCATCCAAATTATTTCATTGATAGCTTCATGTACAACAGGTCTCAGACTAGGAAATCCAAATAGCAAGGTCATGACATAAGTCTTATTTTTCTATGAAAACAAAAACAAGATGATTAGGAAGAAGAGTTTTACATATATAAAAGAGTGTTAGATTGGAGACCATTTTTTAAACTTATTTTAGGTAAATAGAATTCTGAGACTAAGATCTATTAGGGTGTATCATATAGGGATGTTAAATTAGGAAAGAGAAAGGAAGGTGAGAGGGAGGCTTTAATTCTTGGTGGGTGTTCTTGGGCGGGGAGATATGAAAAACTTATTTCCTGGTCACATGGTCATTTATATTTTAAGTCATGTAGGAAAGGCTAGGAGGGAAGCACATGCATTGTACTTAGAATTTGAGCTAAAAAAATGGTATGAAAGGGATAGCAATATGAGTCAGAAGTATTGCTTTGAATACTTACAATCAAGGCCCTCTTAAGGCCCTGGGTTTTATTTTTGACATAAAAACAAAAGTTTTTGAAAAAAAAAAGTGGTATAAAAGAATTGGAGATTAAAAAGAGATTGAAATTCAAAATTTCTGATTGATTTGGTTTTATTATGAATGGATACTTGCATTGAATCATTCTCTTGTTGATGAGAATTCATGCAAGATTTTGTGAGTTGCCCACCATGCTATAATCCACCATCTCACTAACATTTCCCAGTTTTCTTTGCTCTTGAGTTGGCCATGTGACTATTTCTAACCAATAGAGTGTCATAGAGGTAATGTGATTTAGGGGAGGCACTTAACTGCACTCAACACCTCACCCTTGAAGCTGTTTAATATTTGAATTGGTGGAAATAATAAGTGGAAGGAGTTCAAATTCCCTAATGACTTGGTTGTTGAAGGATTTCCTGGGAGATTCACTAACTGTAATAAGACTCTGAATAATGAGAAGTTTTCTTTTTTTATAAAAAAAAACTAACAAGACATGTGAATTGTTAAAGTAGCTAATGATTGGGCTAGAGCAATAGCACAGTGGTGGGACATTTGCCTTGCATGAGGCTGCCCCGGCCGAGACGGGTTCAGTTCCTTTACCCCTCTCGGAGAGCCTGGCAAGTTACCGAGAGTATCTCGTCCACATGGCAAAGCCTGGCAAGCTGTCTGTGACGTATTTGATATCCAAACACAGTAACAAGTCTCACAATGGAGACATTACTGGGCCCACTAGGCTAATGATTAAGATTGAGACAATCTATTTTACTACAGTTTGTTGTAAAAGAAAATCCTTATTGACCTCTTCTTGTCCAATGACATTGCCAGTGATTGCTTTAGGGAACCTGAGACCAATAACAAAGGCTTTTGTCAGCCTCTGAAATAGTTGTCTTGCTCCTATAATGAAACCACAGGTTGAGACAGGTTCCTTTTTGATTCAAGATATGGTTTCAAAGGGAGTTAAGATAAAGTGAAGTAAGGTCAAGTGGTTTGAGAATAAAGTAGGGCAGTTTTCATCATATAACTGAAATGTCAGAATACTAAATAAATAGTTGGTGGGGACCCCAAAAATGAGGACAAGAAATGAGGTGAAAGAAGGTCCCAGGAACACAGTGTTGGCAGGGCCAGAGATGCTTGGTGCAGTAGCTCCTGCTGATGGCAGAGACGTATGACTTTTCACTGTAGTTACATCTGACCCTTCATTTTAAGTGACTTCATGCATGATCATATTCTGTTACTGCAGCTATTTATGCACTCACAGACTTTTAGGGATGGAGGTCGAGCAATAGCAGTGGAAAAGATCAGAGTAAATTACAGCAGCATGAAAGACTGGTGAGGTGACCAGCACAAGTGAGAAGAAGCCAGCAAGAGGGACATGCTATTAGGAGCTAAAGGAAAAGAGATCCAGAGGAAATAGACACTTTCACATCCCTGCAACCCTCAAAAATATTTCCAATGAAGATTAACAAGAATAAAGGTACCTAACAAAAATAAACACTGTTGCTATGAGGGAAAAACACATAGTTTAGACCAGACCTAAATCTTTCGAATTTGAAATCTTTGCTTTACCATTTCTAGCTTTGTTTCTATTCAGATTTTATTTCAATTCTCTTCATTTTAGAGAAGTGCTAATCATTGCACTTCTATTACATAGCATACTGTAAATATGTTTTTAATAGGGACCTCCCTAGCAGTGCTTAAAGGATGGGGCCACTCTTGGTGATACTTGGCCCGGTGCTATGGAGTGATGCTTTGATGTTCAGATAGATCATGCAATGCTGATCAGACCAGTGGAGCTGGGGGCACTAGGATTACACTCAGGGTTCTGGGGAGTTCATGTGATTCTGGTGAATGCCTCAGCACCTCATACACAGAAGTCTCATACTCCACTCTTTGAGTAATCTCCCTGTTCCTATATATTTTTAAAGATTGCATCGCACTGTATATTTTTGTAAAGTCTTGTCTAAAATTCAGAATATATACCTATTGATATTTACCCTGTAATATTAAGATATATCATAAACAACCTCATTGTTATAGCTGACCAGGTTATTTGGTGAAATAAGTATGACATACCTTATAAATCCTGTACAAACATGTGAGTAGATAATTAAGAAAATCATGCATCCATTCAATCTGAGGATCCATCTTCTGCATGAATGATTTACTCTTCCTTATTATCTTTCATAAAGTCAGAACTCACAATAATTTATATTTTTAAAAAAATGGTGAAGGCAACCTAACTTCCCAGAAAAACCTGAATTATTTTCACTTGACCTTATTCTTGCCCAGGCTTTGTGAACTCAGGAGCTGAGAAACATCCTTGTTGGAAACTCTGAGACTATTCCGTCACCCACACAACTTTGGCCTTTCTGACTTTTCAGCAGTCCGCCCACCCACCCCATCTGGCATAAGCTTTGGCCAGTGTGGGAGAAGAGAAAGGAATCTGTTGGGCTGAGTCATGCCACAGGTCTAGCATATGCTACAAAGCCAGTTAAGGAGCAAAGGAGCGACCCCTCCCCCCTCCGCCTCTAGTCCATGGCTTCAACCCAAGACATGGAGACAATGAGGGAGGGGAAACCCCAGCTTCATTAGTATTGGCAATGCTCATGCCCTTAGAAGACAAGGGGTTAGGGGTCCCCTTGACCCCGGAAGATGAATAAGGAGGAGACAAGGGAGCTAATTCCTTCCCCTTCACCCCTGCTCCCTCTCCCAGAAACAGACTCTGACCAAACCGTATCCCAGAGCTCCCAGAAGTCCTGGCCGACTCAAAGCCAAGATCAACTCCTACCTCTCTGCCGCCGCTCACTGTCCCCATAGGCCCATCAAAAAGATCTGGTCAGGAAACTTAAAAATAGTTGAGTGTGTGGTGACAAGCCCTGTGGATTCGCTTTGAGAAAATATTCTAAGCAGGAAAATAAACCTTTCAGCAGCTGATTTTTCCACTGCTCCTGGGACCAACTCCCACTTTCTGCTGCCGTAAGCATTTCAGGTGTCTCCTTGTGGTGGTGGCTGATGGGACTAAGAGGGAAGGTCAGAACTCATTTTGGGGCTGGAGCGGGTCACTAGCAGGGAAGGAGAACCAATTTCCTCAGAGGGCCAGTTATCAGAGGGTTGGTGACTCCTGAACCTGGCGAGCCCTGATCCAAGCAACTCTCTGCACATTCGGAATCCAGAAGGAAATGTCATATCAAATTTCTCAGTTTTGATTTCTGAGATCCCTCTCTGGACATAGTTCTGTCCACACAGCATCATTTCTTCCTGACATAATGAATTTTATTAAAAGTAGTGTGTCCTGTTCCTGCCTGTGTATCTTTCAGTATCCTGTTTCTTTAGCTAAGAAAACCCTCCTTTGCCCTGCACCTTCACAGTACCCCCAGCTCCCATCTAATCTGTTCAATCACTGAAATCCAGCACAGGACGTTGCCTTCTTTGCCTTCCTGACTGCCTTAACAGTTAATCACAGATTTCCAAAGGAATAATTCTGCAGTTATTGTATCATCTGATGGGCTGCTTACTTCTAGGTTTGTGTTCAGTTTATGTTGTTGTTTGTTTTGGGGCCACACCTGGCTGTGCTTAGGACTTACTTCTGGCTCTGAGTTCAGGGCTTGCTCCTGGAGCTGCTTAGGGGATCAAACCTAGCTCAGTTGTATGTAGGGTAAATGGCCTACCCATTACACTATTGCTCTGGCTCATGTTTAGTTCATTTTCTTAAGTTTACAGCCTAACACTTATCCTGACAATAGTACATACTGGCAAACAGATTAATTGAACATGCTAAAGGCACTTGTAGTTCTGTCAAGCAAGAAAAGAGTGGAACTGCCCATTTTCAGGGAAACTGGGGTACATTCAAGACCCTGTGGTTATGAAATGCTTAGTTCTGCTTCCGTCCGAATAGACATTTGTCTCAGTGGCTCACTTGGTTGGAAGCAGTGCCAAATATGCACTAACTGACTCAGAAGTTTTGAGTTTACAATGAACCTTAACATCGTCTTTTCCTCTCCAGCACTCCATTGCATTGCGATGCTCAGATCCTATTTTTACAGGTGAGAAAAGTTTCCACAGAGGCAGCAGTGGACAAGATGGCCTGCTTCCAGGAATTTTTTTTTCTTTCCACAAATGGCTCTAAATTACCAGGGAGTTGGGCTGGGGTAGGAAGACTATCAAACTCATTTAGATAGTTTGTTATAATTTTTAGAAAATGCAAAGCTCCTTTATGATTTTGTTTGTCCAAATTGAAGAAAATCACCATGAGCCCAGGAATAGGGCAGTGGGAATAGGAAGAATTTCTATCTGACTCCCAGTTTCAGGAGAGCTTAACTACCCTCCTGGGGCGGTGTCATGTGACAGTGCCCTTCACTGAGAATCACTGTCCAGAGGCGGTGGCATGGCCATCAGAGCCAGGCGATCTCAACTCAACTCCCAGCAGTCCCTATTCATTACACTCATCATGGTTGCTTCATATATACCTGTATATGTTACTTTGTTTTTATTCAGGAGTCAGGAGGGGGCTCCCAAGTGGCCTTCAGGAAGTTTCAAGTGGCATTCTGTGGGCCTACATCCCACCTGCTACTCTTGACTATCCAGGCAAAAACCTGAAAATGAGATGCTGCTCAGAACCTGCAGGGCTGGTGATACCTGGGCCATCCCAGAATGATGGAGTCTCCAGGGTCATACTGATCAGTGCTCAGAAAGCTGAAAATGTACATCTCATGGTGCTTGGAGGAACTATATGGTACTGGGAATCAAACCCTGTACGCTCCCAAGCCCTGTTTGTTTGATTTGTTTGGTTTATTTGGAAGCTACACCCAGTGGTGATTAGAAGCTTTTCTAGGCTCAGTTCTCAGGGGATGCTCCCAGCAGTGGTCAAGGAACCATGTGGTGCCAGGAATCAAACTCAGGCCTCCTATATGCATAGCCTATATTCAGCCTATTAAACTAAGCTCTCCAGACCCTCTTAGTATTACCACTTATGTGCCCACCCCTCAGATTCTTTATCTTCCACTCTAATAACAACTCTTCCAGAAGTATCCTCAATTTTACCTAAATTACCCAAGGTCCAGAAATTAGATATATTTCCCAAATTCTCTTTGGATTATGAATATCAGTCTTCCTGAATTAAAAAAAATGCATGAAAAAATGTTTTTATTTCTCTGAAATTCCTAGAAACAGTGTTCAATGGGGTGGGGGGCAGGCGGGGCAGGGTGTCATGTGACCCAGATGGAGTTTCTTTAGTGTTCTGGGTAAACTAGGATTCCCTGAGCTCCTGTGTATTTCCCAAATCAGAAATTTCTGCATGAACAATAGGTGTAGTTTGTATAAATAACCAGAGGCCTGGGAGGTATAATACAAAATATTTGGACTTGGCACGTCTGGTCAATTAATATGCTGGTGAAGCATTTTTCAAAGCTGAAAGATTGTTACAAGCCAAGTGATATTAATTATCAGCATGAGGCTCTCCTGCCAGCAGAGAGAGAGATGCCCATATTTATATGCAGCTGCAAGTTGGCTGGTGTTACTTCACGGGTCGCCCCGACAATTGTGAATTAACTGTGAATTCGGTTCATTTCCCTGGGACATGAGAGAAGATGAATCTGAACTTCTCCTTCAAGCAATGTGGGGGAGTTGTCTTGAAGCAAAGGGTTGCCCTCAATCTTGCCACAGCTCTGTTTGGCAGGTAAAGGTTTTTGGCACGGCTGCCTCTGGGTCGAAGTGTGCCAATCTGACAGCCTGGATGGGATCGGGCGAAGCATTTAGCCAAATGGGAAGGCAGGCCATAAATGGGAGAAAAATGAACTCTGAGCTCAGAGAAGGAAACGATATACAACCTGTCAGGAAGTAAGAGTCTAGTGGTGCAGAAGGGAGAGATGAATGGTCTGAGAGTCTGGCTGTTTAACAAGTAGGACTGGTTTCCTGCTTCTTGAAGGGAGACTTGATCTCTGAAAAATTCTCTGGGGTTCAGGCAGTCACCCTTCTTTTTGTACCGCTAAAATCTTCTGTGCATGGAGGAGAAAGGTGTTCCTCACTTCATACCTCAGGTGTACTTGAGCTTTTTGACTTTGAGGGTGGGGTCCTGGGGTGAAAAGGGGCAGAGAACAGTTCACTTTGGTTTCCAGATAATCATCGGAGCCCACTTGACTCACAAACAAACTCTTTGTGACTGCGAGCAAAGTACTTCTTGTCATTCGTAATCAGTTGCTGATCTGGAAAATAAGGAAAGGATTCAAAATGTTCCCTAGGAATTTTTGTGTGTCAGATTCCCATTATTTACAGAACTGGCAGTTCTCTTTCTCAATCATCTTCTTGGGTGTTCTTCAGGGCAGTTCAGTAAATTTGGGGATACCTAATGGTATTCAAGTGGTTAGGTCTGTGTTCAAAAGAACAACTGGTATTTATATTCTATTTTGTTTTTACGGTTTGTTTGTTTGAGGGCCATACCCAGCAGTGCCCAGGGCTTACTTCTGGCTCTGGATTCAGTGGTCACTCTGGGCAAGGTTCAGAATACCAGAGGACTGTAAGTGGTGCCAGGAATTGAACAGGGTCTGTAGTGTGTAAGACAAGTGCTCTACCCACTGTGCTATCACTCTGGCCCATTGTTTTACTTCCATTTACACTTATTATAGCATTACTAGTATTATAATAATACTTATAACTTTAAAAAATAAGTATTAACACTTATTAAATATTATAAGGTATACTTTGGGAAGAAAATCATATATATGTACAACTTTCATTGTTTATATTACATTCCTTTTGTGAGATTTATTTTGGACTAGGCTTTATTCTTTAAGGGAAATTTGTGACAAGTTGAAAGATAACTTTGGAAATATAAATGACAACCCCCATTTACTCTTTCATTATATTAAATTTTATTAATAATAATACCATCTTATCTAAAAGTACAACAGGATAGTTTATAAAATCTAGCTATTTGTGAATCTTGAATATCTTAAAAACTACTGTGGATTAGGCTTTGGATATTTGTATAGAAGGGTAACCTGTTAAATGTTAGCTGTTTTTCTTCTAATGAAGAAAAAAAAAGACTCAGAAGCTACCAAATCATCCTGGGAACTTGAGGAGAGAATGTGACTCCCTTTCCCCCAAAGAAAGAAGAGGTATACTACCAGAGGCAACCGTGGTTCTATGTTAGGGGAAATGAGCTCAACAGATTCTATTTGTCTCTGTTACAGTGATCTGGAATCTCTCAAAGTATTCAGGGAAGAAAGAAAAAACAAAGGGCCTTTTTTAATTTATGAGTATCTAAATAGCGGAGTCACACAGGACTCCTGTGAAGATGGGAAAGAAGACTGTGTTACTGGCGAGCAAGACCTGAGCACTACATCTGATGCTTTGACGGGAGGAGGACTGGAGAGGGTGCTTCCTCCTTGGCACTAAAAGGAGTGAACAAACTGAGCCTGGAGTTTACTCAGCCCCAAAACCTAAGGTTGTTATGTTCCTAGTTTTTGGGCTGATGGAATGGCATCCTTATCTTTTGAAGACCGCAAATATTCCACACACCAAAACCATATTAGCAGTGACCAATGACATTTTCACAATCCTCTAGCAAGTATCGACTAACTTCTTTTCATGAAAGTTTTTGTGATACAATTTTTTTGTTGTTGTTTTATGAGTCACTTTGGTTCAGTTGAGACTATATAACAATGCCTTTGTAACCTGAAATTATTTGATTCTTAGAAGACATTACAAGGATAGTTAGTTATCAGACTAGATTCAACCTACTAGGGGCCATTTTTTCGATGACCTCTGGCTTTGAGACATCCCAGAAATAGATTTAATTAGTCTAATGGAATACTTTTCTATATTTTTATAGGTGTCCTCTAGTCACCCTCCAAAAAGGTTGCATCAACACATTGTGGAAGTGAAAAGCATAAAAAATAATATAATGAATAAACAAAGAAAAGAAAACATTTTAATAATAAAATATAAACTGTTTTAAAATATATAAAAGACACAAAAAACAAAAAAAATCCTATGTCTCTAGATGGGAAAAATAGCATTGATAAAAAGACTACCTTAACCATAACATTATACAGTTTCAATGGAATTACTTGTCATCCCTTTGTTCATCAATTTGCTTGAGCAGGTGCCAGTAATGTCTCCATTTGACCCTGTTGCAAGCTAATGTAGCCCAATGACGTCTGCTCACTCCAGGAAAATGAAGAGCATCAAACTGTTTGTTCAGGGTCTTGGCAAAGAAGTTCGACCACCTTGTAGGTCGGCGGCCAGGTGTTCTTTTGATATCCTGTGGAATCCAGTCGGTAATGGCTGTAGAACAGTGGTCGTCTCCAAAACGCATTACCTGTCCAGCCCATATGATTTTCGATGCCTTGGCAAATGAGGCAGCGTCCCTGATCTTTGACCATTGACAGAAATCGGAACTCCAGATTCCTTCTCTCATTTGAGTGAAGTGTGATACTCTAAGCATAGCTCTTTCAATTCCTGTTTTGGTGATCTAAATAGTGTTCTCATCCTTTTTTCATAGGACCCAGCTCTCTGAGGCATATGTTAGTGCAGGAAGAATGGTGAAGTCAAAAAGATGTGCCTGGAGCCGGAGGTTCTTCAGTTCTTCATCCTCTTAACAACTTCTTTGACGCTCTTCCAGGCATTCCACACCACTCTCTTCCTCCTGTGCAGCTCTGGCACCAAGTTGTTCCTTATGTTGAGTTCTTGACCTAGGTACGCATAGCTGCTGCATTCGGAGATGTTCCTTCCATTGAGAGCAAATGGAACGTCCGGGACTAGTTTGTTTTTTTATGAACATTGTCTTGGTGAGATTCAGCTGCAGTCCAACCTTTCCACACTCACAGTTGAAGTCAGCCAGCATTTGTTCCACTAGGCTAATGTTTGGTGTTACTGGAATGATGTCATCAGTGAAGTGGAGATGGTGTAGTTGGTGGTGTAGCTGACCGTCTATCTTTGCTCCCATTTCTTCCCATTCCAGTTTTTGCATGATGTTCTCGAAGGTGGCACTGAAGAGTTTTGGTGAAATGGTATAACCCTACCTTGTCAAACCCCTCTCTTGATGTCGATGATCACTTCCTTGTAGAATGGTGAGATCCTGGTAATGAATCCATAATACAGCTGGCAGAGGATCCTGATGTACTGGATATACATTCCGTATTTTTAATGCCCTGTTTTGCTAGGGCTTCGATGACAGCTTCAGTCTCAACAGAATCAAAGGCCTTCTTTAAATGAATGAAGGTTAGACAGAGCGGCATCTTGAATTCTTGTGAAACCTCAATGAGCTTGGTCACCATGTGGATATGGTTGATTGTGCTGAATCCTTTTCAGAACCCAGCTTGCTCACATGGTTGTCCTTCATCTAGTATTCTGCCTATTCTATCCAGGATGACATGAGTGAACAGCTTGTAGATGACAGACAACAGGCAGTTGGGGCAATAGTTGCCAATGTTGTGGATATCTCAATGGAATACTTATCAAATTTCAATGTCATTTTTTGAAGAACATTGAGCAAGAATTACTAAAATATATTTGTAAACACAAAACAACCCAAATGCCAAATCAATCTATGAGGGGGAAAAATAAAATATAGGTAGTTTAGTCATTCCTGATTTTGAAATATACTGGGAAGCAATAATAAACCAAACAATTTGGGGCTAGTATAAAATCATAAACTCAGATCCATGGAATGGAATTGACAGCCTATTCAAAAGCTCTCAAAGACGTGGACTGTTCATTTATAACAAATAAGCCCTGAGAATAAAATGGAGAAAATAAAATCTCATCAACAGATGGTTTTGAGAAGACTAGATAGCCACATACAAGAGAATGAAATTGTGCCATTCTCTCAAAACACACAGAGACGTAAATACAAAATTGATAATAGATTTAGATATTAGGCCTAAATCTATACAATGTGTTGAAAAATAAACAGGAAAATACTCTATAATATTGTTTTCCATGATGTATTCAGGGATTCTACTACAAAGGGAAACAAAACCAATAAAATGGCCTTATATCAACCTATAAAATGACTATAGTAGAAAAAACTATCACCAAAACCAAAATAACATCCTTCTGAGTGGGAGAAAATACACAGAGCATACATATAAAAAAGGACTAATGTCCAAAACATTTAAAGCACCCACAAAACTAAAAAACCTGATCAAATTAAGGGGTGAAGAATTGAACAGACACTTCTCCAAAGAAGACATATATATATATTGTCAATAGACACACTTAAAAAAGTTCATTATTTCTGATTATCAGGAAAACACAAATTAAAAAGATAATGAGAGAACATTTCACATCAGTGAGACTGATACTTATCAAAAGCTAGAAACAGTAAACACTGGTGGAAATGTGAAAAAAAACACACCCTGATAACTGAGGTAGAAATATAAATTCACCTAGCCCCTGTGAGAAACAGTATGGAAATTTGTCAAAAAATAAATAATTACATCTAATCTAGTAATTTTACTCTGAGGTTTCTAAGGTAAAAAGCATAGTAACGGGCTGGAGCAATAGCACAAAGGGTAGGGAGTTTGCCTTGCATGACCCGGGTTCAATTGCCAGCATCCCATATGGTCCCCCGAGCACCACCAGGGGTAATTCCTGAGTGCAGAGCCAGGAGTAAACCCCTGTGCATCGCTGTGGTGACCCCCCCCCCGAAAAAAAGCATAGTAACTGAAAAGTATCAATGTACACCTATATTTATTGCAGCTCTATCTACAGTATTCAAGATTGGAAAAATACCCAAGTGTCTCCATGACATATAAGTGAATAAAGAAGATTGTTATTGTATACACTGAATAGTGCTCAGCCATTAAAAGGATAAAATTTTGCTTTCTGTTAAGCATGGATAGAACTGCAAAGGGTCATGCTAAATGAAATAAAGCATATGTTTAAGGACAAATTCCGGATAATTTCCCTCTTATATGGCATGATAGGTAAAGTGAGAGAACAGAGCATATCTAATGAAAACAAACTTAGATTTAACAACAAAATTGAGTTTATATACAGTAGAGAGTAGCTGAAAAGCTCCAAGACCTGTGGTAGAAGTTATACTGACACTTTGATGGTAAACATGTTGTGATAACATTGGATCTCTTAAGCATACAAATATTTACACTAATAAACCAATGTTACCTTAACCAAAGCCATTGTTTTAATCTAGAAAATTCTTATCATATATTTATGCAAGTACTTATTTTTCTCCATGGTTCTCAATTCTTGGTACTGAAATGAGAAAATGCATGTCCTCTAATTGAATAAATTAAAAATAGTTAATTTTTATTTGTTACCAAGGACTACAAAGTAGGGGCTGGAGCGATAGCACAGTGGGAAGGATGTTTGCCTTTCATGTGGCCAACCTGAATTCAACCCCTGGCATCCCATAGGTCCTCCAAGCACTACCAGGAGTAATTTGTGAGTGAAGAGCTGGGAGTAACCCCTGACTATTGCAGGGTGTGACCCCAAAAGAAAAAAATATTACAAAGCAATAATTGATACATTTGCATCTAGAACCTGAAATTTATGACTAAATTGTACTATTATATTGCTGCCTTTTAGAATGGAGAAATCTGCAAAGTGAATGGACTATGTGTCGAGTGTACCAACAACAGAGAGAGGGACAGAAGAACACCAAAATTGCAGTAAAAAATCTTCTTTGTGATTGAATGGACATATCACTGAGCAACTCAGTAACTGGGGACTCTCATTCCCTAACCACTTCAGATAAATTCTCTGGAACATAATGTGATCTATATCAGCTAGCATTAGCCAAAAAAAAATGTTCTGGCTATGCATGCTGAAAGTAGACTATAGTCCGAACATGCTTGCCACTCAATGCCCTTTTTGCAAGCCACAGCACCCAAAAGAAGAGAGAGAACAAAAGGGAGTGCCTTGCCACAG
Source organism: Sorex palustris (assembly GCA_028565675.1). Lineage (NCBI taxonomy): Eukaryota > Metazoa > Chordata > Mammalia > Eulipotyphla > Soricidae > Sorex > Sorex palustris. The sequence goes on along the minus strand of JAOXYA010000028.1, from coordinate 4,653,640 downwards.
AGGCAGTGTGGGATGGGGGATGGGAGAGTGGGAGGGATACTGGGATTAGTGGTGGTGGAGAATGGGCACTGTTAGAGGGATGAGTACTGGATCATTGTATAACTGAAACCCAAGCACAATAATTTGTAATTCTACAATTGTACCCCATGGTGTTTCACTAATAAAAAAAAAACTCAAAAAAATGCTGGCTTGAATGCAAGTCCTCTTCTTCTGCAAATATGTCCAATAGCATCCAGGCATCAGAAAAACAAAAATTAATTGGTGTTTTAGGTTAACCTTCTAAGTGGGAGAATTGTTGGCCCACTTATTATAAAGTTTCTTTTATTCTGAATTTTCTTACAAACAGACTTACACTATCCCAAAAGGTATGTTGTTAACTGGTTGAATATACTCTTTTTTGAGACACAGACATGATTTGAATCATAGCTCTTCATACAGTGACTGTGCAACCTCAGATAAATACTTTCTGAGCCCATTCATTTAAATTTAAATAGATGCAATGACAATTTTTATGTGGTGTTTGTAAGATTCAATGATCTTTATGCGGAGTGTTTGATGAAATAGGAGGTAATTATTTGTGCAATTTCAGAATATTACTGTAGCCACAAAGCAGCAAGCAGTTAGTTTGAACAAGATATATGTATCATTGACCAGTTTGGGAGGCCAAGGATTGGGAAAATTCCTGGGTCTTTCAAATTACATTTTAAGGGAAACATCCTCATGTAGAATAAATAGAAATTATAAATTAGGTCCATTTTCGATTTCAGGAGAAGTTGATTTATTTGACAACATGAAAAATAAAACTAGGCTTCTAATCCATAGATTATATAACTGACATATAACTGATTATATAGATTATAATTTAACTAACCAGAATTGAAAAAAGTATTTCTATGTAGGGCGGAGAAATGGCACAGCAGGTAAGGCGTTTAGCATGTATGCAGCCAACCTGAATTCAATCTCGGCATCCCATATGGTTCACTGAGCACCACCAGGAGTAATTCCTGAGTGCAGAGCCAGGAATAACCCCTGAGCATCACCGGGTGTGACCCAAAAAGAAAAGAAAAGGCTTTCTATGTAGTGATGCCTATAATCCACAAACATTTTATTATTGTCTTTATTTCTTAACTGACATGGTTTTATAACTATTTAGATAAAAATTACATTAGTATAACAAGTAATCCAGAGATGATCTAACATATATATCAGAAATGTGCACATGTTATATCTAAGTGGAACTCTATTTTAAGGGACTTGAGCACTTGTAAATTGTGTGATCTGTGGTGTAAGGGTGGCCCTCCTATCAATCCCTCTGAGGCTCCCTGTTACGACAGTTCTTAGATCCAGTCTAAAGAATTCTGAGCCAGGAGCTGGATGCTCTGACTTTTGACAATGTATTGTCTTTGGGAAAATCACATTCTCTATTTTTGCTTTCCACATTCGACAGCAAAGAACAAAGTCAGAACAAAGAATAGTGACCCAGTATGTATCTGTAGCCTGGCAAATGTAGACTGAAACAAGTAGGTCTGGTGTATTCTTCAGGAATCAGTATTTTCAAAAGTGTCCCAGGTGAGCCTGCAGGTTTGTGGAACTGGAGATGAGGAGGGGCTGGAGGATTCTCCTTACTTGACCATCTCTAAATGCACTTTCCTCCTAGTTCTTTCTCTTTCTTGCTGACACTGCAGATAGATGTCAGCATCCAGTCATCACAGTTACTACTCTAAAGCACCAGTAACCACAGGATGCCTCAGTGACTCCCCCGGCTTGTCTTCTGATCAAGCAGGAAGAAGAGGCCAAGATGATAGCTTGTCACACAACTGGCACGGAGGCAACTCCCTGCCATATCTATTTTTGGAGAATGGTTTATCTTCCACTAGGGTATTCTATAATAAATTGCTTCTGTGGTTTGTTGGGATGGAGAGTTGAATATTTTTTTCCAAATGTGGTTGTAACGCAGGAAAAAGAAAAACCTCAAAAGAAAGAGAACCCAACTTAGACAGAACACATCCTCAAAAAGAGCGTTTGCCTCAGCTTTGCTGTTTTCACTGATTCCACTTCCTGTTACAGATGAGCTCAGCAGACACTGCATGTAGACACACAGAGAAAAAGAATACAACACATCTGAAAAATCTATCAGGGTTTGGCTGTCATCAAGGGGTTTTTAGGTGTTACTTCTTGCAACTCGCAAATAGCATTAATTACACTGAGACCTCCAGGCTAGACCAGGACAGGGATTCCCTTACACCACATGTAAAAACTTTTGACTTGGAGTGAGACAGTCAGGTCTTTCTCTTACTAAAAGACTGTGATCAACTCTTGGCCCCCAAACCCAAAAGGGATGTGGGAATCTGGTGGGAACTGAAAAGGCCTGGGTTATAAAACTTGCATGCGAAGATTAAAGGTTGCAGTCTTTCCCAGCCTGGCAGTGCCTATAGCATGGCTTAATTATAACTTCCCAGTATATACAGGGGTCTCACATCTCTGATGAGGTAAGTCCACAACTAGATTCCAAGCTGTTCTGCTGCAGAGACCATGCCTTATTTATTTTTTATTCTTTTCAAAATGTCTGGTACAAAGCCCCGAATAAAGTGGTGACTGAGGAAGCTGATTCAGTAATTGCATTTTCAGGTCTCTTTACGGAGATTAAATTTGGAATTGTTCAACCCTAAATTTGAATTCCAGTTACACCAATCATAAACCTGGTAACTGAGTAAGATTTGCTGCAGTTTAACTGTATGTGAGAGAATTTAATATATATGGGTTATCTTGAGGATAAAGAGAGAGTATGAATTCAAGTGGCAGGGTGGCATGTGCTGGCAAGGCACTCACCGAGCGATCTTGATGTAGTAGTGAGTGGGCTTCGGCATCAGAAACTCCCCGGGAATCTCTACTTCAGC
>JAOXYA010000028.1:4634849-4645391 GCA_028565675.1 Sorex palustris | reverse complement strand
GAGAACCCTAATAAACCAAATCAGAAATGAGAAGGGGGATATCACAACAGAAACCAAAGAAATTCAAAAGATCATCAAAGACTAGTCTGAAAGTCTGCCACAAAACAAGAGAACCTAGAAGAAATGGATAAATCCCTGGAATCCTATAATCTCCTATAATCCTATAATCTCCCAAGGCTGAATCAAAATTATGGTTTCCATAATTCTTTATCAACTCCCAAAAGTAAGTCACTTATGATGATACTTCTCAGGTAACTTTTGCAGAAGTTTAGATTTGTGATCACTGATACTTTCCCAGAAATATAAGAAGATCACAGTTATTTCCTTTAAAAGAGAGATAAGTAAAAGAAAAACAGAAAACTTTAAAGATTTTTGGACATCAAAGAGAATAAGCAGATATTTCACAAAATATGCACTTTTAAATGTCAAATAGTATTTTCAACAGAAGCAAAATGTTTGAAAAAAAACATTTCAGCAAAAATAATTTTGATGCATACAAGCCAATATTAACATTGAGCTTATTTAATTCTACTGGTATGTTCAGATTAATTATTATTTTTAATCCTTCTGAAAACCAGGCTTTCAACAAAAATGTGAGACATTTGCCAGTTGATGAATCATTATCAATTCATGAGATATGAATATGCAGTGAAATTTTAACTAAAGGATATTAATAACTTGTAATTTTGAAATGTTTGTGATTTTAAATTATTCATTACATTTTTTCTACCAGAAGATAATTTTTTTGAAAATTTGTGTGTCGTGCATTATAGAATTTATCAACATAACTCTCCCTCAAGTAATTGTATATAGGATTTAAAATATTCTATTTTTGTTACATAATTTCTTTTCATGTTAGCTTAGTTCTACTGAGTTTTAAAAATTGTATGTTTTGATTCGTTTTATTATATCTGAATAATATTACATCATTATGTTTTCAAAAATATAATGTATCAGACTTGTAGAGTTATTAACTCTATGATCTCTAACCTAAATCTCAATATTATACTTGAATGAAAGATTTGTTCTTAATCATAATGACTACTTTAAGATTACTTTGGTTGCTGGAGATATAGAACAATGGGTAGGATATTTGCCTTGCATATGGTTGAAAGTAGGTCAGTACCTGGCACCACATATTAATTGTGGAGTCCTGCCAGTAGTGACCCCTGAGCACAGAGCCAGGAGTAAGTTGTGAGCACAACTGAGAGTAGCACCCCCAAAAAGCAAAATTAACTCAACTAATGAAACTTCCACTAAATATGATTAATAAGTGGATATGTTATATTCTCTTGTAAGTATAAATCAGCAGTTAAAGTTATAAACTGACAATTATAGTATACAAAACCTGATTTTTAGGTATTAAATAATAAAATGCACTACAACACATTTCCTGACTCTCCCTTTTAGTATTGTTATTGTTGTTTGCTTCTGTGCCACAGTTGATGGGGCTTGGAGAAACACATGGACCCTGGGTCCTGCTGCATCCAATGAAAATGCCTTATCTATTGTTATCTATTGATATCTCCAGCCTATATTTCCTCTCGTTTTGGAAATACCCGGCAGTGTTTCAAATTCTGGGGTTAGTTATAGCAGAGCTCAGCTGGTCCAGAAATTGTGAAGGTAGGGACCCAACATGCATACCCAGCAATAGTTGAATACAGAAAGGCCTGCCTAAACTCAGAAACTTGCATATTCTGGGAATGAATATCTCATAGCTATCTCCCCAATTCCTCCTTTTCTTTTGGAATTAATTCTAGAAGTAATTAAGGCTTATACAAACTATGGGTCACTGACACTAGAATTTTTTTAATCTGTATGCTATGTAGAAGAAATAATCAATTAAAAAAATTACCCTATAATTTAGATTTTTACTTTATTTTATTCATGACTTTACTTTGCTTAAAATAATTATTAAATTATTAATTATGTATGTCTAGAGATAGTTCTAAAGACTGCATGCATGTTTGACATGTAGGAAGCTCAGGTTTCTTCAGGCATTGCTTGCAGTCCCCCAAAATTGCTAGAAGTAAATCTAAAGCATTTCTGGGACTGCCTCCTGAACATGATCAAGTGTGTCCCCAAAACAGATAAATAAAATTGATTAGTTACCTCTCTTTGTAGTACATATTTTACTGAACTATAGTGTGCCTATGTGTGTTTTGTGTGTGTGTGTGTGCTGTGGTGGGTGGGGGTACAGGGAACATCTGGTGGTGCTCAGGTGTCATCCGGACTCCATTCTTAGGGGTCACCCGTGGTATGCTCAGTGATCCATAGGAGGTACAGGGAATCATAAGGGGAAGGCTGCGTGTAAAGCAAGCAATTAAATTCCTGTACTATCTCTCCAGTCTCCCTGGAGAAGGTTTTGAATATCCACAGATACATGGTTGGAGAAAATGTCAGGCTAATTTTGCTAAGATACAAAGGTCAAGAAGACCCAATGATATTTTAACCCACTTTTTCTGACAGGCAGTTTTGCAATTGCTGATGACAGGGAAAGTAAAGTATGAAACTGAAGTAATGTCACTAAGTCTTAGGTCTTGGTTAGCGAAGTGACAGAATGGGTTCAAAAAGAGCAGAGAGTGAGAAGGGTTGCATGGAGATACCCATCTGAATCATCTTCCTCTATTGTCACAAACCTTGCCAAATGAATGAAGCTTCAGACTCTAGGCTGGTAGAATTTTCTGTACAACCACATAAAATGCACAGGAAATAGTTTCCATGTACTCATTCTAGAATCTCCAGGAGATAGATTATTCTGTTATTTTTGGAGGAATGATATAGTAAGGTGAAAAGATTCATAGATGTGAGTATTAGAAAGTTGACTTTAAAGTCTAATAAGCAAAATATTTGACAGGTTGATGGCTTAACTATGATCTACCACTCTATCTTTAGGACCTTTAATAAAGTTATTGATTTCTAAGATCTTTAATTTTCTCTGAACAAGGCATTCTTTGTGGACATATCAGTATAGTGAAGAGCTCGTTTCTGACAATTACCAACAGTGATATTATTCTTTTGTTATTTCTTTGCAGTTATTTTCACATCTGTAGGCATCAGATACTTAATATTTTAGACAGTAAAGATAATTAAAATAATCTCCCTAAGTTAGGTCACCATAAATCATGTTAACTTCTGCGTATGTTACAATGAATCCTTATGTCCCTCGTCTGGAAAGTTAATTTGCCAGTTCTGCCAAGTTTTTTTTTTATAAGAAATAAACAAAAAATGTAAGAAAAAATACTCTAAGTAGTCCTTTTTTGTGTTGAAGTTATATATTTTCTCTCCAACAAAGAGAATAAAAAGTTTAAAACTGTAGTGGTTGATACTCAGAGGGAACCAGAGCTGAGATGAAATTAACTGCTTCAGAAAAGTTATTTAATTGCTGGGAGAGTTAGGCTAATTTTAGACTTTTTCATGGTTCAGTACAGCAACACTCTCTGGTTTATTGTTCTCTTTTGAAAGAAATTCAAGTAAAAAATAAGGAAACTCTATTTATTATTTACCCAAAGTTTAGGTGCTGGGCTCCTGCCCTGAGCATATTGGTGGAGAATGGAGGGGGTGCTTCTTAATCTCACACACCTACACACACACACACACACACACACACACACACACTAGACTTAAATTCTCAGTTGATAAACCTGTGCTACAGCAGATGAGGGTCTCTAACTTTCCTCTTTCCTTCTAAGGTTAAAATAGGGAGTCAACGAGAATTTCATACAAGACTTATCTGAATATAAGAGGCTTTATGAAAAAAGGCTATTTATTAACCACAGGGCCATTTTAATAAATGATTTAACTGTAGTCACTGTGTGACTGATATTCTATTTTATATTCAACCTACAGTTTTACTTTTGCCAACCAAAAATAAGCATGTACCTGGTATCTACCTAGAGTCACATGTATTTGGGGAGGCTTTCTCTAGGTTCCCAGCTTTTTTTTAAATTGCATTTGAGGAATGAAGGAGAAGGACGGGGAGGGGAAAAACACACTTAAACCGAGAGACTTCTTTTCAGGGACTTAAGCCAATGTTCCAAAGGGCTGTGTTGCTGAAATGAAGCAACTCAAGTGAAAACAAATTGAATTTGGGGAAAAAAAAATCCCCACCCAGTGGCAGTTGGAGCTTCCCTTCTGAGTTACTGCTAACTTCCTGGAGCCACGTTTACTTTGCTGAGCAGACTAAATCATTTAATTTGTCAGCATCTCCTTGCCCCTGCCAGACCTCACTCAGGGAATCCTTCCAAGGCCGTGGGAGCTCGCTAAGGCCTCGTCTTGCCTGAGTCACTCCCTGGAGTCACATGTCCACAAGTCTGGGGTTCTCTGTTCTCATTGTGAGCTAATCAAAGTCAGGATAGAGCGTTTCTGATCCTATATTCAAAAATACATCATAAAACGTAGCATAACAGAGATAGTATTTTACTGAGTGTTTCTTATTTAGTAAGCCCCATACTAAGCATAATAACCATCATCTCATGAATTTTCACAATCATGTGCAACTGAAAATTAATAAATTTTTGGATTCAAAGATGAGGTTCCTGGGATTTCAAGAACAAGCAACCTGAGGAAGGTTATACAAGAATGCAAGCTTCAGAGTCAGTTGATCTGAACTTAAACTGGTTTGTACAACTCAGCTCCATTGCTGAGGACATTGAATACTACTGCAACTTCCCACTATGCTGCCCACTAAGTTCTTAAATGAACAGGATGGTGGAATGCAGTGATGAGTGAACGAAGGTCTATGCTGAGAAGGAGCTGAAGTCCTAGAATGGAGAAAAACATACACACCAGTGTCCTGTGAGCAAAGACCAGGTGTTTTAGGAAGGAGGGATCAGGTGCTGTATGTCTAGACAAGGAGCCCAGTAAATATGCTTGAAGCAAAGATAACGTTTGGACCATACTGAAAAATATAAAGGGGTTCACTTCCAATGTTACTAGGGTCCAAAGTATCGAGGTGTGGCTCTGTATGGTGTAATATATATGGAAGAATCCTACATTGTTTCATGTCAATTATAAGGAATCAGTGCAAAAATAGCTAACAGTCCTTTATCACCAATTTTCCAGATTTCTTTGTTGTTATTTTTATTTCATTTCTGTCCAGTGGAATGAGGTAGGAGTGATATATATGGATGCCAGATCTAGAACGCAGACCTTTCCATGGGTGAGTCATTTCCTCATTCTTCATAATCTCGCACACCAAGGTAAATGCAAGGACCCAGAAGAAGAGGATGACCCAGAGGGACCAACCTTTCTGTCAGAAGTACCGCAGTGGATGGAAGCATGAATGAGAAACAAACTTTATGTGGTTTTGTTTTGTTTTGTTTTGGGATTTGTTCCAGCATCTAATCTACCCTGACTAACACTGGAGGTTAGGGAGGGGTAAACAGCGACCTTGTTATAGCAGCCTTGCACATGGGGAGGAAGAATTTAGGCTTTATTCTTAAAGAGGTCTGTATCCACTGGGGGGTGAAAGAGTAGAACAGATCTGTAGATTATAGAGCTCCACCTGAATGCTGTGTGTGGATTGTGTGGGAGTTAGTAACAAAATAGTAGGAGGGCTAAAGGATATGAAGAGCTATTGGCCTCTCTGTGCTGCTCTAGAGAATACACCCAATCCTACCATCTTTTTCTCCTTATGAACACTGTGGATAATATTAGATGCATACAATGGTATAAATGAAAGAATGCTTTCACCATTGCTACTTGCTTTATGTTTATTGTTGTGCTTGCTTTTGGCAGTTCTTATCTCATTTAAAGACATGATCATCACCTAATGGGTAAGGGAACAGAACCCTCACTTCTCAAAGACCATTAAGATGTCTAAGTCAGAGTGCAGGATTTCCTGTCTACTCTCAGAATGACCACAGACAAATTATTCTATGTTTGAGACTATTCCTGGGCAGAGAGGAGTTGCTAACAGGTCTTTGCATCAGGTTGCTTTAGGAATTAATTGGGTGAAAATCTCATCCAACTCTTAACCACAAAAGGCTGTGTTACTGCTATAATGGCTGTGTTACTGCTATAATGACTCTCTTTGCATTTGGCCTGAAGCACACATGGAACTGGGGTGGGGGAAACCTCACACAGTGGACCTAAGTGATTATTTTTTTAATAACTTGACTGAAAGTTGACCCATATAGTAGTTAATTACTTTATGCTATTGTGTGCACAATTTTTTCATTGTGTTAAAAGAAACTGGGGTTTTTCCTTTGTTTTATTTTGGGGCCACACCTAGCAGTGCTCAGGGCTTACTCCTGACTCCGTTCTCAGGGATCACTCCTAGAAGACTCAGATAAAGCTTGAACCCTGCCCTCTCAGACTCCAGTAGTGACATCTTTTTATTGCATTTTGCTTGCCCCAAATCTCTATGCACAGAGAAGAATTTCCCAGTTGAAGTTAGCTGCTTCCCTCAGGGACAATCTTCTCTATCTTCTCTATTATACACATCTTTAGGTTTAATTTTTGTCTGTGACATCTAGTGATGGAAGAGTCCCATTTCTTATGAGCTCAATGAGATTTAGAACCCTCTGTTTTCTGGAACATGGTGAGCAAGGTTTTCACTTTACAGATGAAGGCACTGCAGCCTACAGAAGTGGAAAGGAAAGGGTTATAACTGGTCTGCAACACATTCCTTCACTTTCCTAGGCTTGCCCAGGGGGAAGAAATGTGACCTACTCAAATATCCTTGTAAATATGCTATTTAGCATTCCAGGGAAACCCATGAATGGTTTGTATTAGTGTCAGACTCTTTAAAGATCTTTGGGATACTTTTAGCTGCATGTCCCTTATCACTTGAGGATTATTTCATGTAAATAAACCTGGATTCTATGATCCTGGGGGCATGGCTGCCTGAAACAAAGTCACATTAGTCTTACAGTTACTAAAGTTTAAAATGGAGATGTTGCGTGACCAAAAGTCTGGATCGTAGACATCTTTTAGAGATCAAAATATGAAATCAGAGCAAGTCCTCATGTGGCAAGAAAAGAGCCAATAAGGAACACAGACAGTCTTGTGCCCCTAGAGCTTGCTCTGTGTCTTGTGATAATCTGCAACTTTTACATCAGTAGCAAAAAATTACAATAATAAGCTATCGTCTTTCTATGCATCTACATACCACCTTGAAAATACCATCTTCATATTGTCTCTTAATCTAAAATCATACTGATTGGCATCAGTGGGAGATCTAATCTCAGATCTGTTGTCTCCAGAATTCCTAACCAGTTTAGTTTTGAGATTTTCTCTGTTCCTACATCTTAATCATCTCCTGTGCCTCCCTTCATGGCTTACAGTAATAACTCTGAAAGTACAAATGCCTTTCATTAAAGCCTCCAATGTTTCAGAAACAATGTCGCATACTATACACAGTATGAATAATATAAATGTGTATTTAAAAAAATGCCCTCTAGAGCTGAAGCAATAGTATAGTAGGTAGGGTACTTTCCTTGCATGCAGCCAACTTGGGTTCAATTCCCCAAACCCCAAATGGTCTCCTGAACCGTTCCTGGAGTGATCCCTGAGTGCAAGAGCCAGGCATAAGTCCTGAACACTGTTGGGAGTAGCACCTAAATGTAAAGAAAAAAATGCACTCTGGAGATAATTCTAGGTATTAAATGTGTGTTGGCATGCTGGAGGGATGGGTTGATTCCCACCATCATCTGACTATCCAACCATAGGGCCAGAAGTAACCCCTGAGCACTGTTGGGTATAACCCTAAAAGTCAAAGCAAAACAAAAGCCCACAAAACCCACTTGTTCATGCAAGTCAAATATGCAGAGCCTTTTGAAGGTTAAGCCCTATAACAATTTTGATATCCAACCTATAAAACAGCCTTAACATAATATAAATTTGGTAAAATAATGTAAATGGGGAATGAAAACCTCTCAAGTTCTGAGAAATGAAAGAGAGAAAGGAGCTTGGTATAGGATAATAAAAGTGGAAACTGCCCCATAGAAAGGTGAATTTGTACTGTAAAGACTTGAAGAAGAAATCTAGATGGAGGACTTAAGACACTGAAAGATTACTGTTATGGCTAGCAGAGCAGCACTGTAGCACTGTCCTCCCATCGTTCATAGATTTGCTCAAGTGGGCTCAGTAATGTCTCCATTGTGAGACTTGTTGTTACTGTGTTTTGGCATACCGAATACATCATGGGTAGCTTGCCAGGCTTTGCCGTGTGGTCGAGATACTTTGGGTAGCTTGCGGGGCTCTCTGAGAGGGATGGAGGAACCAAACCCGACTTTGCCTGGCTGGCCTTGCACAGAGCAAACGCCCTACCACTGTGCTATCGCTCAAGCTGCACTGTAGATGAGACAAAGAATGAAGGAATCCAGTTTGGACTGGTAGGTGAGAACAAGGCAATTAGACTTTGTCGGTAGGACTAAAGAGTCTTAGTTTTAGGTTCAGAGAGATAGTACAGTGGGTAGAGTGTTTGCCTTGAACTTGGCTACTGGGTTTGATCTCCAGCATCTCTTAGGGTTCCCTGAGCACCACAAGGAATAATTCCTGAATGCAGAACCAGAAGTAACTTCTAAACACTGCTGGATGTGGTCCCCACAAAAGAAATCAGAGAAAAAAAAGAGGTTTTAATTTTCTTAAGTGGATTTTTACTGGGGGTAATAAAGGGAAAAAAATGATAAATTATTTACATTTTTATTTGCTATTACTTGTTCTGCAGTGCTGGGAACCATATCTAGGACTTCCTGCATACAAGGCAAATACTCTACCACTGAGTTACATCATCAGCGCTGATTTACATATTCAGAGAGTCTCTTCAGCTACCAAGAGGAAAATGGATATCTAAACATGGAAATAGGAAGGCCCTGTGGGATGTTATCTTCAGGAGTCAGTAAGAGTCAATGGTGGACAAGACTTAAATGGGAACAGTGGAGCAGGAGATTGTTTTTTCTGTGTGGGATTTTTTCTACTTGCCTCTGATAGATGTACCTTCCCACTCAGAACAGCCACATCATGGCATGAAAAGCTTCTGCTGCTCTTCAGAGAATGTTTGCTAACACATTCTGTTTGCTTCTCAGCTTTGAGAAGGCTGTCAAAACAAGTTGCACTCATTCACTTTGAGGTACAACTTATGAGTAAAGTAGGTAAGTCTGTTGTATCCTTTGTCTCAGAGAAGTATTTCTTTAGAATGGGTGAGAGCATCTTGACAGGAGACTTTTGGAATAGCTCTGTTACCCAAGAAATGGGAGATGGCAGATGCGAGCTCTTCTGCTCTTCTTTCAAAAATGAAACTACCTCCAAGTGGAGAGATAATTAGACAAAACTCTCACAGCTGCAGTGAGGGAGGTGGGGAAAATTTTCTGACAGGTAGATTCTTGACATAGTCATTCAGCATACACAGGGACTTGCCCACTGACCAGGAGAGTAGAACCACTGAAGAAAACTGGCTGGGGTTTAATTGAATGACCAGGAGGAGGATGAGGAGGAGAGGAAAGGGAGAGTGGAGTCTGGGATCATGCCCAGTCTGCCTTTGTAGGCTAGTTCCCTAACAACGCACTTTAGGGGAAGTCAGGGGGCTTATTGAAGCTTAATTCTGATTCTTTCAATGTGCCTTAAGGAGACAGACTAGGAATGATCTGATGAAATGCAAAAGGAAGCAAAACTTGGCAAGGGAACAGTGGCAAATGAGCTGAGACTATGGGGGGATATCCTGCCAAGACCCTCAAGGACCACCCTCAGTGTATCCGGAGAAATCAATCAATCAGACGCGACTGGATGGCTCCCACAGAAAAGCAATGGGGGACCCCTGTGAGGGTTGGGGGTCTTCCATTTACAAACAGGATTTGAGCCTCAACAGAACATTAAAACGGGTCAGTGAAGGCATAGGAGAGATGCTCAACATCTCTTAATATCCTGTTGGTGACTCAACAGTGCCAAATGCTATGCCCACTCCTGGACGGTTCCCAAAGAATTATAGCCCTACTTCCCACATTGTGTAAAGGCCCTGGAGCAGAGGACGTGACATGATTTCAATGCTCCACCACGCTGGGGACATTTGCATCAACCTTCTACAGAATCTGCTAAGCATCTTCTTCCCTTGTTCTTGAGTAAGCCCAGACTTCCTGAGTACATCTCTCATCCTCAGAGTACTCCTTGCTGATTATCTAGCTTAATATAGCCACCCCTTCATTTAGACAGTCAGATTCCCATAACAATTATGATAGGAGAGGCCCTCCGACAGTGTCCATTTATAGAATCCTCTGCCAGGTCATCTTCACTGAAATAAATGAAGTTGGCAAGGACTCTATTGAGACTCCTATTTTGGATGTAAACTCCTTGTCACTATCATCAATCCTATAAGAAAATTTATAAAGCAGATTTATAAGATCAAACATGTTTTATGAAATATATCTGTCTCACTAACTTTGTGATGGGTGCTGTCCGGTCAGGACACTGAGGTACAAAGAGGTTGGAATCTACCCAAAGCCATATAATAAGTTTCACAAAAGAGAAGTACCTGGCATCTAGGGCTCTTGGTTCCTATTTTAGCAACTCACAATCTATCTAGTCTTCCCTTCCTCCCTCCCT
>JAOXYA010000028.1:4554566-4567941 GCA_028565675.1 Sorex palustris | reverse complement strand
TCACTTTTCTGAGACTGCATTGCAATGACCCAGTTTCAATTGTAGCTCTGAAAAAGTCTTAATTTGTTTACTTATAGATTAATATTTACATGCTTATACACAAAATTGATTTCATATACTCAGTAGGTCGTTTCACTTTTAGTAGGTCTATGATTTTCTTTAATAGTGTGTCCCAAAGTATTCTTTATTTTGCTTTCAAAATTTGAGACACAGTTTCCTGATTTGTTAACTTTGAAAAAGTTATCTACTGTTCCACCCCAAATATAAAATATGAGAATACAAAAATAGCTTAGATTTCACCTTTCATCTCTTTCTTTCTCCTCCTCTTCATTTTCCTTACTCCCTTTCCTTTTGTCCTCTTCCATCTTCTTAAGTTCACTGCTGACAATTATTGATCTTCTTTGGTTGGCAGCTGAAAAACTCCAATCTTTGCTTTTGTCTTCATATGATTTATTTTCTTTATCTATGTCTGCAAAGACCTTGCTACATTTATAAATGTAAGAAACAGGATTTTGACTTATCTCTCGGGGTACTCATTAATCTACCACACAAATCTAAATTTTTAAAATACTAACACTAGTATTAACGATAGTAATCTTCATATCACCTATTGAATGCTATTTTTCCTGTTCATTATTATATTTTCCAGGCACTTTGGTTGCAACCAGCAATTTGGTTGCAGTGCTTGCAAGGAGTCAAACGCTGCTTTAACTAGAGGCCACAATTTTATTTTTTTTAATTCATAAAGGTAAAGGTAAAGGCCCTCCCGTTGTTGATCGATTTGCTCGAGCGGGCCCTGTAACGTCTCCATTGGAGACTTTGTTGTTACTGTGTCTGGCATATCGAATACGCCATGGGGAGCTTGCCAGGCTCTGCCGTGCGGGCGAGATACTCTGGGTTGCTTGCCGGGCTCTCCGAGAGGGGCGGAGGAATCGAACTCGGGTTGGCCATTTTGGCTGCGTGCAAGGCAAACGCTCTACTACTGTGCTATTGCTATGATATAAAACCAATTCTGAATCTGTGAGCAATAACTTGGAATCTAGAACCAACTGTCATTATAATGTTGAAGACATTATACTAGCCTGCTAGGAAAAGTAAACATTTCATAAGGAATATGTCTCTTGTGGATCCGGACTAAAGCTGTTTCTAAACTCTAATGAGAGGATATGTACAAAGGGAGATATGTGATTTGCAACATCTAGAATCACCATACAAAATCCAGAACATGTGATAGTGGAACTAATATTCACTTCAAGCAGTAGTATGTATAAAAGGATCGTGTGCCACGGCCAAGGGGGATTTATTCCAGTAATGGAGGAAGGTTTCACACACATGATCAATTAATGTTAGATACCAAATTAATTGAAAGTTAAAAATCATATGATTATTCCAATATATTTATATAAAACTTCTGTTTGTTTTGGGGCCACTCTTGGCAGTACTTAACATTTACTCCTGGGTAAATACTCAGGGATCACTCTTGGCTGGCTCAAGAAACCATTTGGGGTGCAAGATATCAAACCCAGGTTTTTTTGCATAAAAGACAAGCAAGGCAAGTACCCTACCTACTACACTTTGCCCCTAAAACTTCTGAACTTAATCAATATTCATTAATTAATAAAAAATACAAAATTTTGATACTAGAAGGAACATATCTCAACACAGTAAATGCTGTAAAAACAACAAATCTATAATCAACATAATACTCCATGGTGGAAAAATCTCAAAAATTTCCTCAAGGCACATGATAACATTATGTTTCACCACAGTTATTAAAAATTGTATTGAAGTTCTTGCCATAGCAACTAGGTAAATAAATAAATGTAACCCAAATTGAAATAGAAGTTAAGAGATCACTATTTGTAGATGAAATAATAATTTACATAGAAAACTCTAAAGACACCACTAAAAATAATTAGAAGTGATAAACCAATGCAGCAATGTAACAGGCTGAAAAAACCAACATGCAAAATTTAATTGTATTTCTATATGCCAACAAAAAAATAAGATAAAGAAAAAAATTCAATTCGCAATTGTATCATAGAGAATAAAGTACCTAGGAATAAATTGAACAAAGGAACTGAAATATTTATATTTCCATATATGTAAACTAAAAACCACTATTAAATAGAAGACACAGGGAAATGGAAAAATAATCCATGTACATAGATGGAAAAAATAAAATATAAAAATTTAAAAAATTATTTATTTTGGTTTGGGAGCCACATTCAACTGTGCTTAGAGCTTACTCCAGCTCTGTTCTCAAGGATCACTTCTGGTGCGCCTGAAAAATCATATTCATTGCCAGGGATCTCACACAGTCAGCCACATATGAGGCAAGCCCTTTAACCCTTGTACTGCTCTCCAGCTCTCTGAGATTAATTTTAACTACTTTCTAAAGACTCCACATAAAGCCATTACAAATTATTTTGACATTTTTCATGAACACAGATTTATGAGAAAATCTTTTATTATAAAGGGTTATTGAATGGCATATGGCAAGAATAGCTAGGAGCCAGGTTGTATTTTTATTCCACCTGACTGCTTCTACCTTTTTATACATTCCTTCCTCATCTTCTTCTGAGAGTCACTGCATTTCTTTCCTTTGATAGTTTGTACTTACTAATACATACATTCTTAGGATTTTGGTTTACTTTATAGGATATATAATTTATATAAGCATTAGTTTAATTTATTCTGCTTCTGTTGGACCATAAACCTAAACAAAAGCCAATGTTGACTGTTCAACACTGCATAGCCAGCGTCTGGCACATCATAGGTTTTGGGATCTGTGATGAGTCATTGGCTTTGTGGGAAAAAAAAAATAGTACAAGTCTTCAGGGCCACCGAGGTGTTGTATAGCTGATTCCTAGCTCTGTGCTTGGGAGTGACCTTGATGGTGCTAAAAGGACCACATGCTAAGAGTAGCACTGTAGCATTGTCCTCCTGGTGTTCATCAATTTGCTCAAGCAGGCCCAGTAACGTCTCCTTGTGAGACTTCTTGTTACTGTGTTTGGCATATTCAATACGTCACGGGTAGCTTGCCGTGTGGACGAGATACTCTCATTAGCTTGCTGGGCTCTCCGAGGGGGGCAGAGGAATTGAACCCGGCTCAGCTGGCTGGCCACGTGCAAGGCAAAATGCCCTACTGCTGTGCTATCACTCCAGCCCTAAGACTACCAGGGACAAAACTCAGGTCAGTCACCTGCAAGGTAAGCACCTTAAACACTGTGCTATCTCTTAGATCCAGTCCTGCACAATAAAACTCTCCTTACAAGGTTGAAGCAGGCATTATTGTGAGAAGTAAACTTTTTTTTCTTTAACAAGGCTTCCACTGAGTAGTACTGGGGTTGAGGAATAGGGACATGGGCCAGTTTCTAAGGTGCTTAGTCAGCTGTGTTGTGTAAAAGATAAAAGCTTTTACTTCAGTAATAAACAAACAAACAAAAAAACATGTCTACTGGCAAGGACTCCTATTTTC
Organism: Sorex palustris; assembly: GCA_028565675.1. Classification (NCBI taxonomy): domain Eukaryota; kingdom Metazoa; phylum Chordata; class Mammalia; order Eulipotyphla; family Soricidae; genus Sorex; species Sorex palustris. The sequence continues at coordinate 4,564,460 of JAOXYA010000028.1, read as the reverse complement.
AGAACTTTTTTTTATTGTATTATCTTCTTCTGATTATTGTTTTGGAGCCACACTCAGCAGTGCTCAGGGCTTATTCCTAGCTCCAGACTCAGATTACTCCTTGAGGAACTCAGGGGACTACAAGGGGTACCAGGGATTAAACTGGGTCTGTTGTGTGCAAGGCAAATGCCCTATCAGCTGTACTGGAACATCTTTTATCTTAACTTTATCTAAAGATCCACAAATTCAGCATTCCCTAAAGCCATTTTGTCATTTAATCTCTGAGGTCAAGGAATCCTTCCATATCCTGCCTTAGAGACCTCAAAATACAGCACATATAGCACAACCACTTTTATTACATGGATTAGAGAACTCTTGCCCAATGAAAGATTTTTTTACTCCTAAAGAGGAAACTAGTATTGTTTGCAAGAACAATAATATTTGCTATGCTAGTTACATTTACATATATTACATCTAAAATCTGGGAACATTTTATACATATGTGATTCAGTCTGGTTTTTGTAAACACAAGAATAGCATAGAAAATTCATGTTTTCTTTCACAAACCATAGTGCATGCCTATGTTATCATTCAGAGAAAGCAGACCTGGTTTCTCTTTATCCTTTCAGAATGTGAACCATGGAGAAGGCCCAGGAAAACATGCCTTTCACTTCACAGTAATTTGTGAAAAGGGTGCATTTAGAGGCATTTTACTGATAATTATAAAACAAAGAAGCACAGAAAAATGCGAGTGTAAAAGTTATTAGTTTTCAAACCAGTAATGACTAGTTTGGAATTTAAAGAAAGAAGATATGAAATATATCTCAACAAATTTGTGGAATTCTACCCCTGAGCCCAGAAAAATACATAAACAATCTGCCCTGAACAATTGATGGGAGTGATTTAGGGGAAAGTTGTGTAAGTAATTTTAACATTTCATTGAAGTATAACATGCAAATAGAAAAGCATGCAAACATCACATGTGTCTGGTGCAATGCATTTTTTCAAAGTGAATGTACATCTGTAACCAACAACTGGATGAGAACCAGCACATGACCCTTTTTCCTGAAGTTCTCCTCAAGAATAGAGCAAAATCTCTTCCATAGGTGGTGATTTGTGGCAGAGGTTTTGCTCTCTGATAGATTCATTTGCCATCGAACATTGTATTGGTGGAAATCATGTAGGTCCTTTCCTATTATTTTTTATTAGCTATCATAGGTATATTGTCAACATAATATAAGTAGCATATATTGAATGGCATATATTGAATTGCAACATTGAATGTATTCTTATTGGAATATTTTTTCTATCAATATTTTTCTCTTTTTATTTCAAAAAGTAAATATACACAATCTGAAATATTGGTACTCTATACAAAAGTATATACATATATTTTATTAATAAAATTAATAAACAATTGCCTCTGAGCCATAATCCATTTCAGAGAAATACAGTGTTATTGGGGCTGAGCAATAGCAAAGCGAGTAGGGCATTTGCCTTGCACGCAGCAGAACCAGGTTCAATTCCCAGCATCCCATATGGTCTCCCTAGTACTGCTAGGAGCAATTCCTGAGTGCAAAGACAGGAGTAATCCCTGAGCATTACCGAGTGTGACCCCCCTCCAAAAAAAAAAGAAAAGAAATAAAGTGTTATAAATAGTTCCACCAAGATTTCTTTCTGGTGGAGAAACTGGAAGCTAAAAAAATACATTTTCTTTCACCAGAACATAGTTTGGAGGGCTATTTTAACTAGGGAAAGGGTGTGCTGTTGTTAGATAAAGGATTTACAATCACACAGTGTTGGGAGAAATAATGGCCCTGATACCATCTAGATAAATATAAAGATCAAAACAATAGTGATAAAGATTTAAACAAGGTGACTAGGAAATGACTTTGAACTTCTTAATATCTATATTCTTCTTGAAGATCTCCAGTTCAAGATAAAGGCAGAGATAATGTAACATTTTCCAAAATTGTAAACTTCAGGAGCCCAGAGGTTCTTTTGTGACTATTTTTCCCAAGACCCAGAAAACAATTTCTGCCCATTAAACCATTGTACAAGGCCACAGTCAATAATTTTGCTCATGAACCCAGTATTATGCCCATGTGAAATTCTACAAACCTAAAAGAGTGAAACAAACCAAGCCAAACAAGACTCTCTGCTAAGTTCTAATAATTTTCTCACATTTCACACAAGACAATAAAAACTATCTGATACTTGGATCTGATTGTAGACATCTAGACCTTGCAAAGACTAACAGAATATTCTCATTGCTAATCTGTGTTTTTAATTAAGTTTTCTATGTACACCTACACACATTTTCATGTCTCTTTTCTCTGGAAAACCAATTCTGAACATCTTGTGCAGCCATACGTTGGTTCCTTGTCTATGTGTCCATCCTCAATGCATCTTTGAAATCCATTAAATTCTATGAATCACTTCTGGACTGCACAATAAAAAATAGCCATGGATTGGAAGAATTAATACTGTTAAAAGGACAAACTTATTCAAAATTTTATACAAAATTCATTCAATCACCATTAAGATGCCTATGATATTTTTCAAGGACATAGAACAATCATTACTAAAATTAGGCTGACCACAGGAGACCTTAAAAAGCTACCGAAATATTAAGGAAAAATATATTGATAACATCAGTTCCCTGACATAAATCAAAACTGTATGGTATTAAAATGAAAACAAGATAAACAGACTAAGAATTTATTTGAGACCCTAAAAATGACCTTCAGATATATGTAGTTAATTTATAAAAAAATGAGTCAAGCATAAAAATAATATAAAAATAACTTCAATAAATAATTTTTTAAAGTTTAGTCACATGCAAATGAATGAAATGGAATAATTTTCTATTGAACAGGAAAAATTATTTCCATGCCAAATATCTGACATAGATAATATATTCGATATATATTAGAAACACACAATGCTCCACAACAAGAAAATCAGCAGTCCTATCAAAAGAGAGAGGAGGTAAACAGTCTTTTCCAATTAAGACAAATTGATGACCAATAGCGAAAAATACTTAATTATTGTCATTTCTTATCAGGGGCATACAAACCAAAGAAAAGTGTGATATCACCTCACATTAGTGAGAATAGATTATATTAAAAATGACAGAATCTGAAAGTGGTAATAGAGACATGAGGGGAAAATGGGCCTTCAGTCATTGTTGCTTCAGCTTCTATACAAAATAGTTCGGAGAATAATCAAAGTTGAAAAGTTGAAAATAGAAATATCATCAATCAATTCCATTCCCAAATATCCATTCAAAAAACACAAACCTACAAACTCATGATGATATGTGCATTGTAGTATTATTATAGTAGTCAAGATTCAGAAATAATGTTAGTATCAGACAGATGGGAGGATAAAAAAGTTGGAGTTAAATATAAATACACACACACACACACACATACACACACATCTAGGCATTGGTAAAAAAAAAATTAAATTTTTCTTTGGGTTACAACAGGGAAGGAAATGGAAGATTGATCCTAAGGAAAATATATCAGAAAAAAAAGAAAAACAAAAACCAGTTGTTCTCACTCATACGTGGTATATAAAGAAACAAAGCAAGTTGATAGGTCAAATCCAATGAGAGTAAACCCCTAGTTAGTGTCTGAGGACAGAACTGACATTATCAGATTATCAAAAGATCAAAAGTGGGGCCGGAGGGATAGCACAGCAGGTAGGGCATTTGTCTTGAACGCTGCCGAACCGGGTTTGATTCCCAGCCAGCATCTCACATGGTCCCCCGCCCCAAGCACTGCCAGGAATAATTCCTGAGTGCAAAGCCAGGAGTGATTACCAGGTTGACCCAAAAAGAAAAAAAAATCTAAAAGATTGCAGAAGACTCTATATTGAGAGTATATGGACACTTTATTGGGGATATGGTAGTAAAACTGCACCTGTAAAACATATAAACATTTATACTCTCATAAACTGATGTTGTCTTAATAAACTTCTAAATGATCACTTATGTTTCATTTACTTAATGTCTCAGATTCCTATTTACTTTAATATTCTATATTACTCCTGAATACTATTTCACTACGTTGCAGTTTAATAATAATAATAATAGTAGTACTGTTTCAAAAAATACAAAATGTAAAAATGTCAACCTCAATAAAGAAATCATGAGTGTATAAAAGACAAAAATGAAGTCTGTTCAATCTCCGAAATACATAAAAAGGACTGGTATCAGGTATGGACATGAATACCATTATTTTCAGCTCCCAAATATATCCCTGTGGAAATCCCCAATCCCTGATCTGAGAGGCCACACTGGTTCATTTTCCTACTATTCAAACACTGTGGTACTTGCTATGGTTCTTCAAAGAGAAAATGCTCATATCCTCTAAAGCAAGCCATGCCGAGACATCCCCACAGTTGTGCTTTCTCAGTTCTGTGACTTCGTTCTCAGTTCTTTCAAAAACACAGCTAGTGCTTGATCCTACTATCAGTTTAAATCCCCAAGATCTAGTAAAACTGATTATAACCTCTGCTATGTCACCAAGTTAAAATCTCTCTACTCTTCCATTCTGGGCACTGGCTTAAGTGGAAAGACAGAATTTTCCACACACACACTGATCAGATTTTTCTTCCTCTGCAAGATGAAATTACAGACATACTCTTCCAAGGGCTGTGCTCTTAGTTTATCAGCTCCCTTTCGAGATACTCTAACAGAAGTGACTCACGAGAGATTTTTCTTGCAAATAGAGCTTAATCAAGTGATTTCAACATGCATCTATGTTTCCAAGTCATCTTCCTCCCTACCTGCCCTTTGGTAAGAGAGACAAATTCTTGGTGAGTCAAAAGTAGATCACTGCCATATACCCAGGTAAACAAGAAGAGAAAAAAATCTGGCATCTACTTCAAATAACACAATAACATTAAGAATCCTGCATTTCAATTATCCAATTTCTCTCCAGGATTTTCTATTATACTGTGTATCTGTTAAGAGCATGAATCATACCTTATTCACATCCTATCATGTTTTATATCTTCTTTGTACCCATATCCATCTTTTATAAGATAGAGTCTGGTACAGAGTTAGACTTAAATTATCAAAAGCTAGACTTAAATTAATCAAAAATAGAATAAATAAAACATTGACTTCTTCCTGGGCACCATATTCAAAATAATAAAGTTCTTTTTTTATTGTACCCATCAGAATTATATTTCTCTTAATGGCATTTAATTTTTTTCCTTCAAACTGTTCTTTTATTGGACCAGAGTAATAAAATAGCAGGTAGGGTGTTTGCCTTGCATGCAGCCAACTGTGTTCAATCCCTAACATCCCCTGAGCACTTCCAAGAGTGATTTCTGAATACAACCAGGATTAACCCCTAAACACCGCCGAAGATGACCCCAAGATCAAATAAATAAAAATGCTCATTTATTGACATTGGCATTTTATCTGACTTTCTGACACTATTTGTATGTTTTGGGACCACATCCAGCAGTACTCAGAAATTACTTCTGACTCTGTGCTCAGGAATCACTGCTGGTGGGTTTATGGGATTATATGGGGTGTTGGGAATCAAACCTAGGTCAGCTGCATGTAAGACAAGTGTCCTATCTGCTGCACTATTGCTCTGACTATTTTCCCTTGAAGAGCAATAAACCCAGAGTTCTCTAATAACAATATAAACGAAAGCATCATGTGCAAAGATCTCTGTGAAGGAATCCTAGGATGGAAAGAACTGTAGTAAAGAAAAGACTTTCTTCTATTAAATAATACTGGGTAAGAGTGAAATCAAAATATCACACACTTATGCACATACTCTGCATAAAATGAATTTAGGTGAACAAGATATTCATAAGTGCTGGCTCCAGATTTGCTGATAATCTTCGGAGTGGCCTTCAAAAATTGTCTATCTCTGATTGCCTCAGTCTCCCTTCTTTAAAAGCTGATCTACCGGATGTACTTGGATAGTTCATCTCTCTGTTAGCCTTGATATTCCTTCTCCCAAAAAAGTGATATAAATGCAGTGTTTTTATGTATATTTGAAGAAAAACTGAGTCCCCTGTTTCTCAGTTCTTGACGCTACTGTGGGCTATGTGCCTAAAATTAGAAGCAACTTGATGTTCTGGTGTACAGAGTCTACAGATTTCAGTGTCCCCTCCTAATGCCCCATCCCCCCGAAACACACACACACACACACACACACACACACACACACACACACACTGCTTTCAATGTTTACCCTTCTCTAACAACCCCGGCCAAAGGACACTGAATTTTTCCTAAGAGTACATTCTGGGAGAGTACTGTGATAGAAACTACTTGGCCAGTTCAAAATTTTGAACAGCAGCTATTTACTGCTCCCTAGTGGTAAAAGGTGGTTTCTGCAGATACCCAACTGAAGCCTGCTATGTAGCCAACCTCTGCTCTTACCTTGGAAGTTTTAAGGAATGAAACCTGTCACAATGTTTACTACAAAGCAGCAGTTGAATAACTGACTTCACTTTTTCCTTTCAAAAGAAACTGGCTTTATGTTGTTGTGTTCAGAAGACACTTTCAAAATAATATGGTTGTAGAGTTAGAATTTAGAGATATAATAATAAAAAGACTACATAATATACATTTGTTATATAAATATGCATGTAGATATATGTTATATGTAGATATATGTTACACCAATAAAGGTAAAGTGATACAAGGAAAAAGGGTCAAAGAATATCTGAAATGGCACAATCATATATTCATTCCTTATTTATTATTTATAGTTAGTAGAAGTGTAAGACTAGAGAGACATTAGTTTCTATGTGCCCTGTGTTTTATATTTTAATAATATTTAATGCATAGAAAAACAAATGAGGGAAAATTTAGTAGTCCCATTCTACAAAGAAACATAACAAGGCTTGGACATACAAATAGCTAGCAGAATGTCTCATGTTTTGACAACTGGCTAGCATCCATATATTTATCTCTAAGTCTGCACTGCTCCTAACTATAGCTTCCACATCACCCATGTCTCTAGGGGCTTTAAAAGCATTTTATCCTGCTACCCCTTTATAGAGAGAGAAACTGTGACTCAGAAAGAGAACTTATTTTCCCAGTGGCATCTTCATGAGTGCAAAACAAGTGTAGGGTGCTGATGGTGGCAGAGTAATTTGTTTGCAAACATCTCCTTTACTAAATATGAAGTTTGGAAGAAATATGTACAACCAAGTGTATCACTGATATAATGTCTGAGAATAGTATCTTGCATATATTTCTTGATATCGTAGTTGATATCAATAAGACGTGGAGTGTCTAGGCCCAGCTCCAACTCTTCTCTACTGACACTTGCTAATGTTGCCCTACAAATGGTACCATCATAAGACTATATTAACCTCTGATCCCTCCTATTTTGTACTGACTCTAGATTCATGATATGAGGAAAGTGAAGTGGCAGACCATGAGGTTTTTAATGAATAGCCATTCTTCTTTTGTAATTTTGACATCTCTTCCTTTATGATGCAGTTCCAGTAGACATCAAATTTCTGTAGCAAGCTTTATCACAATCATCTTTTCTGCCATTTTGAAGCATATTTATCTTAGTTTTTATATCCAATGCATTCAGAGCCCATGAACAATGGATTTTTCTACTAGAAGTTTTCATCCTTGAGTAGCATATTCTCATTTCTCCCACCTCTGATCCCCTAATAATAACCATCCTATACTCAATATCTACAAGTTTACCTTTTAAAAAATTTTATAGGTATGAGATAATGCAGAGTGTTAGTAGTTTTTTTGAACTCAAAGTTTTCTAAAAGGTTTGATGAAAAGCACGTATCAAGAATTGCTTTACCTCTTAGTAGCGGAGAATTAAAATACCATACAATTAATCAGGAGCTTTATTAAGTACAAAAATAAATCTGTAGGTAAGTAATCTAGAGCTCCTGTCATTATTTCAAGGTGTTAACAGAAATTCAGAATCTTTCTGCCCATTTAATCAGTTCTTCCTCAACCAGTGCTTGCCACAAAAATGGCCCAATAATAGTATTGTAGTCAGTGGCGTAGACAAGGGGCAGAGAAAAGGTGAGAAATAAAAGAATATTGAAGATATCCTCTTCAAGATGGTACTTGAAATTTCATTAGCACCTATGCTTATGATTAAAATCCAGCTACATGGACATATCTAGTTAGTGTTTAATTAAGCTGGTAATTGTCACACCTAAGAAATTAGTTATTGGATGCCAAGGTAGTCTATAAAATTTCACTTAACTGTCCTCCTTCCCCCTCCTTGTTCCACTATCCAAAAAGTTCTTTAAAACACATTATGAATTGCAGATATGAGGTAAGTTTTCTATTTCTGGAGTTATGAGTGATTAATTGGATCTTGAGCTGAGATCAGCTGTGGCCTATTTCCATGCTCTTTCAACAACTCCCCCTTTTCTCTCCCTGAGAAGGTCTTCAGTGAATCACCCTCTGATCATTTGAGACCAACATGATAAGTACCATAACTGTTTTTTCCAGTGGAATCCCATGTTATTTGATTTCCTGTGGAATCACAACAGAATGCAAACAAAGAAAGTGGAAAATAATTAAGAGGATATGAGTTAGTCCGGAAGCTAATCTCAGGTTGGTAACCATAGACCTTTCCCTCCTATTTCAGTCTGAGTTCTTCTTAAAACTAACTCATTACTGTGTTTCCAGGATTCCAACACAGCAGAGTATGATGGTAAAGTCTGTGGATTTTTCCATTCTGATACATTGTCATGTCTGAGTTGGTCCAGCTAAGGAGACTATCTTGAGGTTTGCCAGAATCATTCCTTACTATCATCCACATAGACCCCATGCTGACTAACAAATGCCTGCACAAATCTTATATCACTATTTCTCAGAAGTTCCTACCTCCATCCTTTCCCTAAAACTGTCCCAAAGACCCCAGAGGACTGGCAAATGTCATCTATGTAGACAAGTTGGAAGCAGGTTAAAGGAGGGTAAGGGCCTGGATGGGAATATTGAGCCAGGATGGAAAATGAACTTTCCAAACAATTTTCAATTGGCACCAAGTAATTTTTCCTGGACATTTTTTCTCTTCCAATTTTGTAATTCATGTTTATTTTCAGTGAAATTCAGTCCATCTGTATCTGATTCATTCACACTTAATTCATCAGCAGGCAGCTCTGTCAGAGTAGCAGAGTCCTGTGTTCCTCTAGCATTTTATCATGAAACAAGGGTTTATCTGAAATAGCAAGGCAAGGTGACTTAAGAGAAACATATAGAAAGGCAGGTAATAAAGTTTCACCCTTCTATTCTATTAAAAAATCTGTTTTGTTTTATTTTCATTTGTTTTATATTCCCTTTAGGCAACTTTAGGAGTCTTTACAATCATTTTGTAGTATTAATATACATGTATTCCTTCTCTGTTGGCTCCCTTTTTCTCTCTCCATAGACACACTCACATTGCTCTCATAAAAAGACATGAAACAGAAATGTTTATCTCCTCCACAGTAAGATCATAAATCACAATATCCTCTCCCACCTCCATATCCCTCAATTTTCATTTGTATTTCCAGAAATACATACTCTGCACTTTGTCACCTTGACTTTATTTCTCCTTGTTTTATGTATTTCTGCCTCCAATATTTGACTTAAGCTTCTAATAAAATCACCAAGTTACCACTAAATTGCCAACTTCAATGACTCTGTTGTAATTTGTCTCTGTTATATTTGTTGCTGTTGACAGTTTCTTTCTTCCTCACACTTTCTGGTATTTCTTCTTATCCCTATTTTCTTTTATTTTGTTTTTCATTCCTTATATCTCTGTTGACTTTTGTTTAAAAATACAATAATGACTAATTTTTCTTTTTAATTTTTTTAAAAAAAACTTTTTTAATTGATTAAGGCACTGTGATTTACATTACTGTTAATAACAGATTATAGACATAAACTGTTCC
>JAOXYA010000028.1:4511985-4527068 GCA_028565675.1 Sorex palustris | reverse complement strand
CCTTCTCCTTCTCCTTCTCCTTCTTCTTCTTCTTCTTCTTCTTCTTCTTCTTCTTCTTCTTCTTCTTCTTCTTCTTCCCTCCTCCTCCTTCTTCCCTCCTCCTCCTCCCTCCTCCTCCTTCTCCTTCTCTTCCTCCTTCTTCTGTTCTACCAGTACCTTATATATCTTTGATTTTAACTTCTTATTAGATGGGAATTAGGTAAATATTTTTTTCCATTCTGTGGGCTGTCTTCATATCGTGGTCATCATTTTGTTGAGGTGCAGAGGCTCCTTCATTTAAAGTACCATGCTCTCTTCATCACTATAGTTTTTTTTAACAGAATTTAAAATCAGATAATATGTCTGATATTTTATATTTTGCCTAAACAGTAGAGACAAGAGTGAATATTAAAGTGTGTTCACATCTCAAGATCATGCTCTTCCCATACTAGTGCATTCACAACTATTTATATGCCTTGGGATCTAAAAGACAATCTCAAGTGTATATTGCAGAAAACATGATGGCTAAAGAAACCATAAATAAACATCAGAAATAAAAAATTTTTTACATGAAAAATAAATTTAGATGAAATTTAAAAATTACCCTACAAAATGAGAGAAGATATATATACACACAAGAAGATATATATCAGAAAAAGGACTAAAGTTGTGAATATTTAAACCAATCACAAGGTTTATTCACAAATAAGCAACCCAATCAAAATAGGGAAGAAGCACTGGAGAAATATTATTGCTAGTAAGAAATGTTACTTCCTCGAATACAGTCAGCCCAGTTTTGGTCACCGCATATGATTCCCAGGTCCAGCCAGAAATGATCTCTGAGCAAAGAGCCAGGAGTAAGCTCTGAGCATAGTCAGACGTGATCCTTTTTTTTTTTAATGGGAGAGAGTAAATGAATAGATATTTCCACTTCCATGAAGAGGATATATGGACAGCCAACAAGGAACACTTAATAAAGTGTTCATTACTTATTATCATGGAAATTCAAATCAAAATGAGAATGAACTATCATCTCACACCAGTGAGGATAACATATATCAAGAAGATGGAAAACAGCTAGTGCCTGTGGGCATGTATTTTAGTAAAGGAATATTCATTCACTGCTGGTAGGACTGTTTTGTTTTAGCCCCTATGGAAAACAATGTGGAGATTTCTCAGAGTACTCATAATAGAGTTCCCACATGACCCAGTGATTCCACTTCTTGGGTATCTAACCCCAAAATTCAAAAGGGTAAATTTGAAAAGACACATGCAAACTTATGTTCATTTCAGCACTTAACGCAATGGTCAGGATATGAAAACAAATAAAATGCCCAATGACAGAGGAATGGTTAAGAAGTTGTAGCATGTGTGCACAATGGAATACTATATAGCTACAAGGAAAGATAAAATTATGTAGTCAGTTGCAACCTGGATAGAACTGGAAGATATTTTGTTAAACCTGGTAAGTCAGAGGGAGGACAAATACTGGATGTTTTGTAGTATACAGAGTAACAAGACAAGAGAATACAAGGCACCAAATGGTGGCAACCCCTTTGCCTGAATTCTAGAAATAAGAATGACAAGGAAGGAAAAGGTGGGTTTGGGGTGAGAGGCTGACTGGTGATAATGTAAGGACACTGATCCTCCTCCTCCTCCTCCTCCTCCTTGGAAAATTAAGTGCCTTAGAGGTGAGATAACTATGTACATCAAAACCAAAAGTGTCAACACAATTATGTGCATGTTAATCAAACTATGATAAGTAAATTTTTAAAATGAGGTTGCTAAGGAGGCAGTGTGGGGAGTGGGAAGGAACCTTGAATCATTAATTAAAGGAACTGACTCTAGGGGGTTTAATGCTAGAAACTCTGAGTGCCAGAAATTCTTTTGTTCAAAGCTTTGCACATCATGAAACCTAAATTAAAAACAAAAATACTTGAAGCTACAAATAAAAAAATGGAGTCATTAAATAAAAATATTTTCTGAATTAAGCAGCAAATTAGGAATAACTCCAGAGAAAGTCATCGTATAAGGTTGATCCCTGATAACAGGATTACTACCAGACAAAGAACCTAGTCATCACCCCAACCCACTCCCCTATTCCAAGTGTGGACTTTGATCATTGAAGAAATAAGCAACACAAAACAAAACCTGTCAGCAACCTGTTATAAGGCAGAGAGGATAAAATAGAATGGAATTGTTTCATAATATGTTCTGTTTTGCAACCTGGACAATTGACACTTCCACAATGACACAAACAGCATCTTTAAAGAAAAACTATGTACCTGTGAATCAGAAACAAATTGACCAGAAGTGAACTTGTCCATGAGAAAAAAAATTAAAGGCTTTAATAAAATAACCTCAAAGTAATTTGGATTTTCAATTCTGAGATGGGAGTTTAGCACCTTCTTCATGTTTGAAGGCCATATGACCACTAGAGGGAAGCAAGTCTGGAATATTCCCTCTGCAGCACGAATATTAAGTTCATCTTTCCATGTCACATTTTAAGGGTGTCAGAGAAAATATTTAGTTCAGAGATTTTGAAGTCAAGGAAGGTGAGGTTTGCCAAACTCTCACTGACTCTAAATAAACTATCCTGCAGTGAACAGTGTAATAGTCCTCGTGCGTCTTTTCCTGACCTTTCCTGAAGGCACCTCAATCTCCTCTTTTGTTTGAACAAAACAAACAGGGATTTCCCCTGGCATGGTGCTTCATGAGGATCACTTTTGGTGGTGCTCAGGGGACTATTCCGTACCAGAGATGGAATCGTCCCCTAATCTTCACCCCCACCTGCCAGGCAAAGCTTGCACACTACCTCATTGAGACATTTGTTCAGCCCCAGTGCCTACATTTAAACCTAACTGAGGGTCAGAAGCTCCTTCTGGATTCAAAGCTGGCCCTATCCTCCTCAGAACTGGTTGATGGGGTAAGTATCTCCCTGACAGAGATCACTCTTCTCCCACTGGTGGGGGACCAAAGAGACAATTTTAAACATGAAAGCTAACTCAATCCCTTTATGGGCAAAGAAACAGATCACTGTGAGATGAGCCAGGGCCCTTAATAAATGCAGCTGTCTTCAGTCAAATAAACAAATAGCTCTTGGGATGTAAATATAAACAGAAACATACTGCACAATTAGAGATGAATGATGAATACATGAGTCAGCAGAGGGTGGATTAAAGCAGTAGGTCTGCAATGACAACGGCTGAATCCCAGCTCTCTCTCACGCACTGTTGATGCTTGGTAGATTATTTGAGCTCTCCCTTTGCCCAAAGACCATGATATCTTTTTTTCAAAGTTCAATAAAAATAACTTTGGGACAGAGTCAAGTGTATCGCAGAGCTTAAAAGTTTGTTTCAAAAAAAAAGGGGGGGAAATGAAGCAAATGCAAATGTTGTTATATCTACTCTCTGGGATAGTGGGTTAAAGTTGAGTTTGGGAACTTGTGAAACTTGTGTGCAGACCCATTTTTTGTCACCTGCCAACTGGGAAATTATGGACTCATCACTAACCCATACTGTCCATTGTTTGGAACAAATTTCTTACTTGGAACAATTAGGGACCAATGTTTACTTGTGTTGAGATCTAAAAAACATGACAGGGTAGTAGAGTTTGTATGAAGTTGCTAACTACTGTCTTGATAGTTTGGCATATTTGAAGCTTCTCCAATGCCTACTCATATTATAACATAACTTCATCATACACTTTATAAAGCAGACATTATTATTCCTGTTGCATAAACCGTGAAACAGAGTGAGTTTTAGAGGCTTATCCAGAGTTGGACTAATAATCTAAGTACCTTGTTTCTGATCGGATTCATTCTTTGCTATAGTCTCATTGTTCCCTCAGTTGCAGTTAGAAAATGTGACCTATGCTGACTCCCAGGTCACCTCTGGTTCCCTTTTCAGGGGACAGTTGCTTTGGCAGTCCCTTCCCAAAATCTTACTGCGTCCTTTATCTTCCCTTTTGACAGCAACATTCTGTGTACTAGCTACATTTGTCCACTCGATGGCGACATTGTCCCAGCTTTGGTTTACTTTGGGTTCCAACCTTACTGTGAATTCAACACTTACTGAGAATTAAACACCCACAGACCTATATCTGTACCTAAATCTGAGCCGTGAGACTCATATATTTGTAAAGATTTGAGAAATATTCAGGGTGAACTCTGGGGGGCTTAGTGATTTTGCTTATAAATAATGTCCCCTCTCTGACTGCTCTGGGATGAGCTAGAAATTAGCGGCATCTAATCCTCCAAGTGTGTAGATGGATGGGCTTGCTAGAACCCACCTGAACCAGCATGGCATGGCTTGTGTGTACTTCTCCCTGAACGTGATTCCTGAGCAGAGAGCCTGGAGTAAGTCATGAGCACCACTGGTTGTGTGGCACCCCAAATAACAAATTAATAAATCAATAAAATGAAATAATTGTGTTCAAGTATTGTCCCTTGTAATAATTAATATTAATAGTAGAACAATCCCATCTCTGTAGAGTCTAATATAATTTTGAGACCAGGATTACTTGCTCCATGTCACAGAGGAGAAACTGAGACTCAAGAGAGTAACTGAAATGGTTCCCAAGTGTCTACAAATGAAATGCTAGCTATAGAACCTCATGCTTCAGCTTGTGTTATGCTCGTGCCACTTCATGAGATAAAATACTTCTGTTATTTCTATAATAATCAATTAATAATGATAGTTTTTCTAGTGTTATGTCTTTCCTATTTGCCTCTTCATTTTATCTTTCTTCAAAATTTAGAGTCCTTTGAAGAAAATGACCCTGCCTCCATTCTTGTCTTCTTCCTTTCTTCCAACTTCTATTCTAGATCCTTACCCATGAGTGAATGTGAGAAGCAACAGAAAACACCTTGTTTGTGCTCAGTGCATGGAACACCAGAGCTTGGAAGGATCACTGGAATCATTTCATTTAACTGCCTCATTTCAATGAGGTCAAGCTAGGTAGGAGAAATACTACTATATTACTGATATTATATTGAACCACCCACTGTTTTTTGTTTGTTTTGTTTTGCTTTTTTTGGGGGGGGTCATATCCGGCAATGCTCAGGGGTTACTACTGGCTCTGCATTCAGGAATCACTCCTGGCGGTGCTCGGGCAACCATATGGGATGCTGGGAATTGAACCCGGGTTGGCCACCTGCAAGGCAAGCGCCCTACCTGCTGTGTTATCTCTCCAGCCCCCAACCACTGTTTTTTTTAAAGTGATATACACCTCAGTATTCATACACTTCAAAGTTATATTCATGTCAGCTGAATACTCCCTTAAAGTGTTTAAGCTTTTCACTAATGTAGCTGTTTCTATCTCCCCACAACACATGCATGCACACATATTTAATAACCAAGTAAACTTTGTGTTGTGAAATCTCAAAGGCAAAATTTTTTATATCATAGCTTTCTTAATCTAGGAACATGTTCTCCAGAAATCTAAACCCAAAATGGGTCTTTGTGCTCATTGTTTCATACCTTTATGCTATTGAATTAATCTTAGAGTACCATTCCTTGCCTGCTTCCTTCATGGTGCCCGATATCCCAAATAACAAAAACTAAATCACAGCAGTCTTTGTAACTTCATATGTGTGCCTATTTTTTTGGCAACGACTACAAGATCAATAATTAATTACCTAATTGAATTACATTTCACTGAAAGCAAAATCGTATATTATATGTATATTAAAGATTTCAACATTCAGATGGACCTACTAGTAGATTCTCTAAAGGTACCTACTGATATTATATTGAACCACCCACTGTTTTTTGTTTGTTTGTTTTGCTTTTTTTGGGGGGGAGGGTCAAACCCGGCAATGCTCAGGGGTTACTCCTGACTCTGCATTCAGGAATCTACTAGTGAGTATTTAAAGTTGCAGAATAGGTTCTGATGCTTAAGGTTCAACAAATTCTTCCCATATTGGGCCTAAAAAATCCTGACTATCTCACTGGTCAGATGGAGGTAGATGAATTAAAGATTTAGCTACACAGAATCTGGGAAGTTAGTAAATATTTATTGAACTCCTTCCACATAGGAAAGGAAGTAATCAAGAGTTCTAAAGACTGAGAAATTCCTAAGGGCTACAACAAATGAAAGAACTCATCTGTAGAGGGAGATGTGGATGAAGGCTTGAATAGGGGTCTGGGTTAGCTGAGGAGAGGAGGCTTCTTCTCAGCAGGAACAAGGCTGCATAGGTTAGGACTCACAATGAGAAGCAAACCTGCCTATTCCTCTTACCTGGTAGATACAGATGAC
Source organism: Sorex palustris (assembly GCA_028565675.1). Taxonomy (NCBI): domain Eukaryota; kingdom Metazoa; phylum Chordata; class Mammalia; order Eulipotyphla; family Soricidae; genus Sorex; species Sorex palustris. The sequence continues at coordinate 4,520,831 of JAOXYA010000028.1, read as the reverse complement.
CATCATTTTGGTCAAAGGGGCTTTAATGACTCGTAACTTAACCTCTTATTTTAGAGTTGGGAGGCCCAGAGAAGGGAGGTTTCTTGAGCAAGGTTCTCTAGCAGATGAGTGGCAGAGCTGGGATCAGAGCCCAGGCCTTCTGACTTCTAGCCTAGTGCTCATTTCACCACATTTCTTGAATAATCTGCTGTGCACCTGGTGAAGCTTTTCTTGCAGAATTCGGCCACTATTTTGTTTTCCTTGCATGGCAGGCAGCCAGAAGCCCTGAACTCCTCCATGTTATCATTCTGCCCTGTGAAGAATGGGATATTAAAGCATACGCTGATAGGTCATGGGGTTCCATCAATAAATGTTTGTGAATTGCTCTGAGCTATTTGGGTGAGAGGGACTCCAGGCGTGGGAGACCCCAGTGGTGGTGGTGGTAGTGGTGGTATCTGAGCCCTTTTTGAGGTCTTTCCTTTTCCTCTGCAGAATGAAAGAGATGGTTTAAGTGATAAACTATTCCTTATGAGCTGTATTTGTGTTGAAAGCACAGCATGAGTTCCCTGAGCGCTTCCTCTCGCACAACCACAGTTATGCGCCAATCCTCCTGGGTTTAGAGATGGAACTTTGGTTAAATGCGTGGAATTTATTCTTAGTCCTTTTCTTAATTATGACTTTATTTTTATTTCTCTGGCGTTCTCTAGGGGAGGGGTTAGAGAGGGGAGAAAAAGGAAGAAAGGAAGGATGGAGGCAGGGAAATATGTTATAGATTCAAGGCTTTTGTTGTTGTTGCTGAGCCGCTTGCTGTCAGCAAAGCCGAGGGATTTAACGGATCTTGCAGCAATGCAAACCTCATTCCAGTATTGCTGGAGCTCAGAAGACACGTAACAAATGCAATGAAAACATAACTCGAGGTGAGGGCAATCATTATTTGACTAATAAATCCCCTAGGCCAATAGAAGAAAAAAAAAGATGAAGTCTTTTATTCATCGTTTAATTTAATAAACATAGGAGATGGACGCAGAGTAAGAGGACTATGTAATCAGTCCAAGGATATTTTTCAGAAAATTGCTTTGTAATTACCAACACCACTGCTAGTCCAGGTTAGACATGCAGCCTTCCCTCCTGTGTCCAATCTGGCATCTCAAAATACAGAAACCCCTTCAGGCCCTCATGTTATGGTCTTTCTTTGGTTCAAACTCCAGGTCAGAATACATCCTCTGAGTGTTGCTACCTAGATCTTATCTAAGTTAGCATCTCTCCATATCCAGACATTAAAGTACTATTTGTAAGTTGTGTGTAGTTTGTTCTTTGTCTCCCCAACTTGTTTTCTTCTATAACTTAGTTTTATTTTCTTCCATGCCCTTTTGTTGTGCACTATAGTCATCATACACCATGTTCTTTGATAACTGAGAATCTATGGCACAGGGAATGGCGGAATGGGGGGGGCTGGGGGAGGAAAAAGAAAATGGACTTTGAGGGGAGATATCTTACTTATGAATCATAACAACTTGCTCACAACTTGGGGAATCAAGCAGATCCTAAAATCACACAACTGGAGGAAATAACCAGTTGTTCAAAGACATTATAAGGACAAGCTGAGTGTAGGAATTAAAACACAACAGACCAATATTGGACATAATGAGCACCTGGCCAACATGAATCTCTGCAATGACCTTTGGCCTGAGACTAAGATAATGTTGAGGATGGGTGGGAGTTCTGTATCACAAAACATACATGGAGCATATACATGGCTCTAGGTCCCAGGGATCATTTCCCTAATTTTTTCCACTAATCTCCTCTCTCAATGCCCTTTCTGTCTTGAAACTATCAAAAACATGTAGCCTAGAGAGTAGATGGTATGGTGTACAGGAGGCAGGCTTAGGAGGAGGGTACAACTAGAATGGAGCCCCTCTTTTCTCTGGGTAGCTCTGTGAGATTGGACACATGACTTAAATCTTCTGTTTCCACATCCACAGGAATTGATCATCATTACAATTCATTTATCTTTGCAGAGAGAAGCTAGCTGATGTAAAGTGATTAGAGTGATAATTGGGACATATTGATGGCTACACTTTTTTTCAAAAGAGGCCCGAGAGGGTTAGTTTATGGTACTGCTGCCAGGGAGGCAGAGTATGCGAGGTGAGATTCTACTCTCTTGACTGGTTTATGTTTCTCACTTACAATTGATTAGCACTGCCTACACCTTTATGGCCTACCTCAAGTGCCACCCGCTCCATCACTATATCTATCCAAGAAAAGGCACCTTTCTCTAAGCTGTTAGAGCATTCTGTGTCCCCTTCTGTGCCACTATCAGACATGGGTTCCATATAGTTTTTTCTCGGGATTCATTTTTCAATGCTGAATTATGAGGTCTAGATTGTATAGAGAGTAGCTTTATTTTTTTAACCTCTCACCCTATCTCAGTTTAGACTAATTTATTCAGTGCCTGTAAAATAGACAGATTCATGATTACATGGCCCACCAATGCATACAACTCCTTTGTCTCAGCATAGTTATTTTATTTTTCAATTATATGAGGGGTTTTTGGTGGTTTTTTTTTTGGGGGGGTGAAAAAAAGCATCATGAGCAATGAGATGTGATGAATACTGGAAACCCTGCTTGGCTTCTTTGAAAAATCCTGTAAGATATTTTAGACAGTGGTTTTGAACTTACTCAGTTTAGCCATTCAGAATGAAGCATGATCATTGGTTTGTATTAGACCCTGTTGAGTTCTTAAATGACAAAGGGACATACTGAGGAAACAAAAGGGAGACTTTCTCATACACTGAATTAGTTATTGAAGTTGCCAAAGTAACCCGATGTTGAACGCTGTCAAAGAACACACTGAAAGAAAAACAACTGCATCAAAAATGCCCAATGACTGAATGGGTAAAGAGGTTTCATTGTGTTGGTTGTAAATAGCGTTAACAAAGTTAGAGTGCTTACTTGAACCCTACTTGAACTAGCTGGATGCTGGTGCATTCACTACTCAAAGAAGAATTTCTTAAAGACTTTAGTTTGCTCCCACTTCTTGTCATAAGTGAGCCAATTTTTATGTCTGTTTATTACTTCATAGCCCAGCTGGACCCCAGAAGGATGGGGCTGTTGTGACCATGGAAAATAACACAAATGCACACAGACACCAAAATGAAGTCAGAGATCTTCTGGAGGCTTAGATAAACATTTAGTCTCATAAATAAATACATTATCAGACCACACAATGCACTTCCTACTCAGTCTCTTCCTCAGAAGTCACACTCCAAATAGCCCTTTTAATTCACCCAGGTTCAAACAATCAAGAGATATTTATTATCTACTGGAAGACCAACCCCAAATCACACGCTCAAAGAGACACAGCAGCAGAAGACATGGCCCTTGCTTATCCTAACTATTTGGAATTTTACACACAGAGACAAAAGTGCACAAATTTAAGTCAATTAGCAGCAAATACAAACAAGAATAAAAACTAACTTGTGATAAATTGGGACACAGAAAAATAAGAGATCTGAGCCCCAGAGCTGTTATCCACATGCTGAACAACAATTAATTCAGTTCATTTAATAAACAAATAGGCAGATAATAAAGCACTTACTATAAAGTACTGAGGATATCTTGAACACATCATTTAGTTTGCTTACTTGCTCATTTACTCAATAGTTAATAACTATGTAGTGATAGGGAAAGCATTGTGTTAGGTATTAGGGAAGGGGAAAGCTACAGTCCCTAATCCTTGCAGATCAGGCTGCTCATCAGTAAAATAGTGTGTGTTGGGAGGAAGAGAGTAGTGGATTCATTGGTCTCTAATGTCCTTGCTGCCAAGAATATGCTTAAGCAGTGGATTGGAGGATTTTGTGGTTCATTCACTAAGTGTCAGGTCAAGAAGATGAATGACTATTTGTAAAAATGGAATAAACCACTGGACTTTGAATTGCAGGGCTTTGGATGGGTATCCCCTGAGAGTCTCAAAGCCCCAGCACTTCCATGCCTGTGTGTTTCTTTAAGAATGCAAGTTGATCCTGTTCTTCTCCTTATACATATACATTTCTTTCTAGTTTACAAGGCACTTCCATGTGGACAGTTTTATTTGTTCCACATAACATTCTTATGAAGTAAGGGGTTTAACATCCTCTTTTGAAAGATAAAGAAACTGAGGATACAAGTGGTTGAATTACTTACTAATGTCTTTAAGGAGTAGAGCTGGGCCCAGTGCCCAGGTATTTGACTTCCCAGGCGGGTACTTCTACTACACAAATAGAATTTATTCACTTGGTATGTGTGTTCTAAGGGCCAGTTAGGGTCCAGGCATTTGGCAAATTCCTAGGGGAACTTACGAAGAATCAACAGTAATAGCAATAATTTTATAGTCATACTTCTCTAACTTTTACTCAGAACATACAGGAACACACACTGTTTTGTAACTTAGTGTTTAGTTTTCACTGCCACTGTCACTGTCCTCCCATTGTTCATCGATTTGCTCAAGCAGGCCCAGTAACATTGTGAGACTTGTTGTCACTGTGTTTGGCATATCGAATACATCACGAGTAGCTTGCGAGGCTTTGCTGTGCAGGCGAGATCCTCTCAGTAGCTTGCCAGGCTCTCTGAGAGGGGTGGAGGAATCGAACTCTGGCTGGCCCAGTCAGCCACATGCAAGGCAAAACCTATCCACTGTGCTATCATGTTTAGTTTTGAGACAATTTAAAGTACAAACTACTTCACAGGGATCTTGTGATCAAATGTTAGGTGGAATAAGTAATACTTAGTGAGGCTCCCGATAAAGCACTTTGCTATCATCCTATTAAATCAATTGATACTGAGAGTATTATGTACATGAAAGTTTTTCTATTTATTGACAATGAAGTATAGATCCTGGGACCCAAAGGTCTGTATTTGGGCAGTAAAAGATAAAGCATTTAACCCAAACTAATTTGTCACTAGCTCTTTATTATATCGCCCCTTAAGCAATACTCCTTTCCACTGTGCCATTAAAGGTGTCTGGGAGCTTGCTTTAACTACTGTGTCAATTTAATAAATCTTTGTAAAGTGGAGAGATTGAACATAGATTAATTTCAACTGTGAATAGGCTACAAAGTCCATAACATCTAACTGCCACTTAAGAAAAGAAATAACTCCTCCCCACCCCAATAAATGAATATTGTGAGAATTTGAAATATGGGTAAAGACTGAGATAAAAGGAGTGAGAGATAAAAGAATTATAATAAAAGAGGAAGAATGACCAAGGACTTTGGGTTGAAAGAGGCGCAGGTTTTGTCTCAGTATTATCACTTACATGCATACCTATGGGCAAATATTTAAACTCTGGTCTTACAAGGTGGTTGAAAGAGGAGCCAACATGTATTCAGCCAACTCTTAATTAAATAATAATACTTAATATTCTAATGAAGAATGAGTTTGGCATGCTATGGTGAATGTTTATTTTAGTTCCTCTGCCTCATCTCCAATAACTACTCCCTAAACACTAGTTTCTGATTCTATTATTGCAAGTTGAGAGAATTACAGGAGCAAGTACAGCAAAAAAATAAAATAAAATTACACGTATTTATAAGGAAACTTGAATACTCCAAGAAGATAAACTACAGGGACAACTCAGGGACATAGGCAGAGATGACCCTAGAATAGTAATACAAGGTCATATTTTAAAGGACTGTCAATGCTTAATCTAAGGGGTTAGGATATATCCTGTTAGAGGTCTATAACAAGTTGATTCTTGTATAAACATTATTGTGAGGGTAGGCAGAGAGAGAGAGTACATAAAGTCAAGAGATGTTGAGCAGCTACTTAAACTAAAGTGCTGTTCAGAAATCTTTCCCTGGGATTTTCCTTTAGTAATAGCTTATGGCAGAAGAGTGTGGTGCCCAAATATCCAAACATGAAACACTCTGAGCTGATCCAAGACACAAATCTTTATCCACTGCATGGTTGGGAAAGAATATATACATACACTTTATGATGGATTAGCCTTTTGGACTGTGGCCACACCATAGAGGGTTTTCTAATCTATTTTGAGTTCTAATTGATTACAGCATTTGGAAAAATGTACAGCAAATTGCTCCGTTAATCAAGGTAAATCAAGCTGATGTCATAGATGCTAAATATATGTCTTTGCAGTAATACTATTTACATGGCTGGAACTAAGGCTGCTGTCAGTATTTCCACTTTATAACCATGCCTTCTCAGAAGGAACACATGGCTTATCTGTGAATGTTCTCAGTGGTTCATCTTTGAAGATATGTTCCCTAGTCCTTATCCCCTCATTTGAGAAAGAGGTATTTGGAGAGGGTAATGTTGCTCCTTTCTTATGTGCAGACTCAAATACAATGGGAATAAGGCCATACCACAAAGGCTAGGAAGACAGGGAAGGAAATATCAAAGGCAGATGAGCGCATGAAAGCAGAAAGACCCAGGCATGCCAAGTACTTCAGTTGAGAGTGGAGTTGAGGACTAAGATTCTATGAGATACAGAAGATTAAAAGACCATCTAGTCTTCCATATAAGATTCCTAAAGCAAAATATGAAATGAATTTATTAGAAATCACAGCATGTTAGTTTCAGAGCTAAGATTTAAAAAATCAGAGGTGCTTATTCCTCGTACAATGTGCTTTCTAAATGCTAGGAAACACTGTATGCTGAAATCTTTCCTTTCTCTTTCATCATCATCTCTAATATTCTTCATTACCCCTAAAGCTCATTCTGTACTGGTCATGTAATAAGTACTCCTTATTATTATAACCATGTGAGGTTAATAATACTTTTATTCTCAATTTTAAAGTGAAGAAATGGAAACTGAGAGATGTAACTCGACCAAGGAAACTTTGCTAAAGAGTAACTACAACAGGGATTCAAATTTGGGAATACCTAGCTCATATCCTATGCACTTCATCATCATGCTAAATATCATCACTCATCACCACTTTTCCATCTTATTTGCACACTTTTTATAACAACCCCTTTAAAATGATGCTATGTATTTTGGCACAATATTTTAACTTCATAAACATGCTGAGAAACCCCCTTGCATGTTCAGGTAAAATGGCAAACATTACTAGAGCTCATTCAACTGGCAAATATTAAGATTGACGATAGAACCCCTGGGTTATTCCGTGTGCCTTAGATGGCAACAAACATACACTTATGGGTAAAAGAGAAAAAAATCTCAGCTCTATCCTTGAATGACTATATTTGAACCCTGGCCAAATTTCATTTCCTCACTGGGTCCCAGTTAGCATGTTTGTGCCATCAAGATACTGAGATTCCTGTCATGTTCTGTTATTCTAACACTAAGATTAATGACAACAGCAATAGCAACAAGAAAAAGAAGCAGAGGGTGAAGGAAATCCAAGAATACACAGACAGAGCTTCTTAAGGCAGGTAAAGATAATTGAAATTGTTTAGAGAGAAAGAAAGGACCAGAGAATTCATCCTCAGGTCAGATTTGGAAGATCATGCATGGCTTGGGCAGTGCCTCCTCAAGACTAGATCAAAAGCAGAACAGTGATGCAATCAACTGTTTGTGTACATATTCTGGCTTCCAAATTCCCACATGGGAACATCTGCTGGGGACAGCCACATGACAAATAAGCAGGCAATTAGGTAGCAGACACATCTGTGCCAAAAACATGGGACCACCAGCAGTGGAGAGGCTCCAGTTGTGGGAGAAGACCATGCTAAGAAAGATTCTCTTATTTTCACATGCGACTTAGGCAGAAGAAAGGAGATAGGGTCAAGGACAGATCTCAGTAGAAAATAGTATATTTGCTATTTGTTTGTGGGCATGGCTTCCTGGTTATAAGTCTTGGATATACATTGCAATCATGGGCATATTTTAGATATCCTGATGCCCAGAAGTTTCTCTATACAATTTGCTTTGAGTGTCTCATGCACAGTAATGCTTTCTAAGGTTACTCATGTAGTTCCAACATGCAGCTAAGGTTAATCAATTACAGTATAGAAATACATGAACTTCACCTTTGGATACTGAAGAAATATTTTGTGATCTCTCTATAAAACTACCTACTTATTCTCCAAGTTTGTCATTGGAATACTTCCAGATAAGCAGTTAGAGTTTATAAAATCCACATTTCAATGGGATGGAACTCAACAAAGATTCGAGTACTTTTTAACTTCATAAACATGCTGAGAAACAAATTAGTTCTCTCTAAGACTTTGTTGTTTTGTGGGGCTATTTGGCTATTTGGCGGAAGTAAAATATGATTATGTATCGATCTGAAATGTAGTAGGTAACAGATACATGTTGCTTGAACTTCATTCTGAGTCACACATACTCAAAGAGGAAATGTTTGAGCAAGTCAGCTTGTTCTTTACATCAGACATACAATCAATCTATCACTAATTTTGCAGGTATTTTATTCCAAATATATCATAAGACTTCATTCACTCTGGTGTCTGAAGTTTAAAATGAACCACTGTAATGGCTTAGATGGAAGAGCATTCTATCTTGAGACTTATTGTCTTGGATCCTGTTCTATATATCTCAGTTAGTAAAATTCACAAAGAATATGATCTTAGCTCAAAACCTTTTAGAGATTCTCTATTTCACACAAAACGAAGATAGGACTCTACAGTGGAGCATATAAGACTCAGACTTTGTTGCTGGTGATTTCTCCATTGTCACCTGTTTCTATATCTCTCCTCCCCATTTTTCTACCACTCACTCTCCATAACCAAGTTTACACTCAAATATCATCATTCATTTGGTACTTTTCTCTGCGGGCAATTGAATGTTTTATAACCCAGACCCTTCTATTTATATATATTTTTAATTTTTATTAGTGAGACACCATGAGGTACAGTTGTAGACTTACAAATTTTTGTGTTTGGGTTTC
>JAOXYA010000028.1:4304746-4320102 GCA_028565675.1 Sorex palustris | reverse complement strand
TGTATAATTGAAACCCAAGCACAAAAAATTGTAAATCTACAACTGTACCTCATGGTGTTTCACTAATAAAAATAAAACAAACAAACAAACAAAAAAATAAATTAAAAAAGGAGAAAATATTTAAATAAAAAAATATTGCTTCTAGTGATAAAATGGGAGAGATGTGGTCTTTTTGTTGCAATGCAAAACATTTTTAGTTTGATGCAGTCCCTCTAATTTATTTATGGCTTATATTTTTGGTGTCATATATAACAATTCACCACCAAGATCAATGTCAGAGTTCTCTACCCACATTTTTTTCTGTAGTTTTGCAGTTTTAAAATCTTATATTTAAGTTTTAAACCCTTTTTAGGTCATTGTGTGTGTGTGTGTGTGAATAGTGTGTCTCTTATCATTCTTTTATATTTGAGTATCTTATTTTCCCAGCACTATTTGATGAATAAAAAACTTTCTTCTTTGAGAATTCTTGGAAGACTTAGTTTTATTTAAAAGACAATCATCCTTAATTGTTGGTCAATATTAAATAACCTGTCAAATCAACATTTTTAACATAGAAAATGAGAAACTGATACTAATATTTTCAAGAAAATATGAGAATAAGAAAAGCTAGAACAATATTGGCAAAGAATACATAAGGTCATACTTTTAAAAATCTAAACCTTATAAAAAGTATAATAAATAAGATACTAAATATTTAGCAAATATTTGTTAAACAATAACAAATGACATAGTGTGGTTTCAGAATGACGAAAACCAACAGAAAAAATCTGAATTCATCAACAAATGCTTATTTTTAATGTTTGCTGATTTTTAACTAAGGTATCAAGGTAATAGGAAAGAAAATAATCATCAACTATGATTCTTGTTCAAAAGTAAGCACATATTCAATTATAAATTTTGACGCTTAACTTACATCTCCAAAAAAAATTAAGTCAAAATAGGCCATACACCTAAATATAATGACTTAATATCTTCTAGAATAAGCTTACATTAAACTATATTTTGCCTTTTGTTTCAGTGGAAGTGAGAAAAGGGGTGATGGGGTGATGGGGGTTAGTATTTGGAGTGACAGTTCAGATAGTCAGTATAACCTGGTTGGTGTTTTGAAATCTCACTTACATGGGATGTAACCAATCAGCAGAAATAGCTAAAGGCAGGAATAAGTAATATATCTTAACAAGGGCCACCACACAAAGGAGTATTCAGATGGTTAGATGATGGCTACTAGGAAGAAGAAGACACGCAAACTATGCAGATGGTCAGAAGAGCAGCACACTTGGAGTTCCTGCTGGGGCAGTTCCCAAGCCACCTGGACTGAGTAAACTGTGAGATCTCTCTGGGGTTACCACAGGCAGAAGTCCAGACAGTGGCTATGGACTGAAGCCATGGGACCAAATGCTCCCCAGAGAGTAGTACTGATTAATTAATCACCTTTCACATCATGGTTTGCAATATAGGTACCAAGAGATTCATTGTGTTTGTTCAGGGATTTTAATACTTTTATCGGGAAGGTACAATTGGAGTAGCTTTTTGAACTGGGTGACAGCTTTGGGGTGTGGCTGTGACTGCCAGTGCTTCTGGAAATACAGTGAGTGGGGGTGGTATCCCATCCTGATTTTAAGAAAGCCTGGAGATTTCCGACACAAAACTGGCATACCTAATTTTCATCTTGGTGAGGTCCATCTTGAGATGGTGGAGTCTATCCAGGGGCATGGCAGCAATTTTGGATTGTGGAAGCAAGTGGCTGCTAGGGACTCTGTTTGGATGGGCACTGGACTAACCCAACTCCCTCCCATGTGCCCTGGATTATTCAGCCTTGTGCAGGTTTAAAATTTACTGCAACTTTTAAATCTCTTTTGGATTTGTTTATGGTTCTCTAGAGCAAGGTGTGTTGAAGAGCTTACAGATTTGTTTCATGCAGGTGATGGTGGAAGCTTCTGGGAGTATAGGAAAGTGGTGGTGGGGGGGGGGTAGTCCATCCTGACTTTGAGAAAGCCTGGAGATTTTAGTCACAAAACCCTCATACTAGAATTTTCAGTAGGTTAATTTCTCGGTGAGGTCTCTCTAGAGACAGTGGTATACTGCCAGAGACATGGCAGCGATTTTAGATTGTAGGAGAAAGTGGATGCCAGGGACCCTGTTTGGGTGACACTGGCTAACCTACCCTCTCCAATATCCCACAAATCTGAGAAGAATTTCTGCATTTTTTTTATCTTTCGAAAGATGAGGGGCTGGAGCGCTAGCACAGCGGGTAGGGCATTTGCCTTGCAAGAGGCCAAGCCAGGTTCGATTCCCAACATCCCATATGGTCCCCCAAGCACTGCCAGGAGTAATTCCTGAGTTCATGAGCCAGGAGTAACCCTTGTGCATCACCAGGTATGACCTAAAAAGCAAATAAATAAATAAATAGATAAATAAATAAATAAAAGATGTACTTATGAGCTCCTGGAGTAAGGCCAATAAATGAGTTTATGTGGTAGAGCCAGAGGTGGTTTGTGGGCATGGCTCCCACATACATTAGATTTGGAAGTTTAGTTTCTTGGAAAACTTGGTTCCAAGTTGTTGGAGTATGGCCAAGGTAGAGAGGCAACTTTGAGATATTATCAGGAAGACTGAGGTCTCCATCAGGCTGTGAAACTATTGCTCAGCAGCATCAGGTTGACCTGCCAGTGGCACTAGCCCTCTGGGTTCCAGTGGTGGCAGCAGCGGCCACCCCAGCCAGCTAATGTGCACAGCTCAGGTGCCACAGTCACCATCCAGCAGAACTTGACGAGGAAGCACATGCCTCCATCTTTGTGTCTGGTCTCAAGGCAACCGGAGCTCAGGGAGATTTTCCTCAATAAGATGTTGCAGGCAGCACCAGCAGTGAGGACTGATCCAGTATAACATTGGTGGCAGGGACGCCCTGCCAGTGGGCAGTTACTGGGACCACCCGAGCTGAACCCCCATGGTGGGAAACCAGGGTGCCCTCCTCAGTCCAGAACCTGCACTTCATGGTGGTGCCAGGTTGGACCGGAAGAGCACTATTGATTCACACAAAAAATCTGCTGCCAAAGCAGCTGGCTACCCAGAGCACAGAGACATGCCGTAGCTTCAGCAGCATTGACACCCGTGGCCACACTGCTGCAATCTTCACTAGAAGTAGCATTTCTAAAGTTTTCAGAAGCATATTTGGAGGCAAGTGATGGCTGAGAGCTCCTGAAATTTTGACAAAGTTGGCACTAAAATCAGCCTGTCATTTTCTCTTGATTCAACTCTTCATCCATCTATTCAAGCAGGAGGTAAATATCTGATGATTTCAGGGAGGCTGGAGGTACTAAATGGTGACCAAATGGTGATAGGTGCAGATGATCTTGTATTCGTGATATTGGTGATCACACTGTAGACTTCGGTACATTTAGCAGTCACTCATTTCATAGGTGATAATAGAAAATTATATTAGGATTTCACATGAAGGAGATCTATGAGATCTACTGTATAAAGGCCTGCTGCGGGAGAAACCCCAGATGGAAAGAAAAAATAAACCAACATCTGGAAAAGAAGGAATAATTAGGTGAAGAGGGTGCTTGGAGAGAGTATTTCCTGTCTCCACAACCACAACCACTTAAACAGAGACAGTATCTTTTTCCCACTTTACGGGTCCTCTTGTTCATTCCTTTCCTTCTTGTTTTATCTTTTGTTTTATGGTTTGAGTGTAGAGAACTATACTCGACCACCAATATCTTGTCAAAACCTTCTACCACTGACTATATGTTACTTCTAACCTGCCTTCTAATACTCTCCACCCACTCCCATTGCACTGGTTCGTATCCTTAGTTTTGTAATCCAAGACCAAGGATTTTTCATTGTTCAGTACTCTCTATTCACTTGTTTTGTTTCTTTGTATTCCACAGATAAGTGAGAGCATCTGATATTTGTCTTTCTTCCCATGATTTACCTCACTTAATATGGCACTCTCCAATTTTATCAAAATTGCAGTGAACTGCATTATTTCCTATTTTGTAGCTACATAATATTCCATTGTGTATGTTTATATATATGTACATATACAAAAAGGACTATGTATGCATGTATGTATGTATGTATGTTGCAGCTGATTTCTCCATTCATCTGTGTTAGACATTTGGATTTGTTTTCATTTCCTGAACATTGCCCCATGTGCTACAATGAACATATTTTTATTTTTTACATTTATTTATTTTGTTTTTGGGGTCACACCGGCGATGCTCAGGGGTTACTCCTGGCTCTGCACTCAGGAATCACTCCCGGCAGTGCTCAGGGGGCCATACGGGATGCTGGGAATAGAAACCGGGTTGGCCGTGTGCAAGACAAATGCCCTACCCGCTGTACTATCACTCCAGCCCCTAATATATTTTTATATATGCACATATCTTTTCAAAATAATGTTTTTGGGGGATTGGAGGGTGGGGGTAAATACCAAATAGTGGAATTGCCAGATCGTATGAAAGCTCCATTTTTTCTTCTCATTTTATTTTTTTCCATTTATATTTTAATGGAAAATATAAAAATATATCACTGATGATGGTAGTATTGGGGTACACTAGCACGTGGCAGGGACATATGGAGATGTTACTGATGCCTGCTCGAGCAAATCCATGAGTAATGGCATACCAAGTGATCAAGTGATATCACTGGTATAGACAGTGATATACAGATTTACAAAGTTGTTTATGGTTAGTTTTCAGTCATAGAATGTTCCAACACCTGTCCCTTCACCAGTGTACTTCCCCACCCCAATGGTCCCAGTTTCCCAGTTTCCTTCTGTCCCCTCTTCCATCCCACTACCTGCCACTATGTCAAGAACTTCTCTTCTCTCTCTTTCTTTCTCTGTATGTGTGTGTGTGTGTCTGTCTGTCTCTGTCTCTGTCTGTCTCTCTCTTTCTCCACATCTCTGTCTCTTTCCATTTGGGCCTTTTGGTTTTCAATATGGATAATGAAAGGTTGTCAGGTATATCTCTTTACCTGTGTCCTTTGACCCCTACACACTCTTATGGCAAGTGGAAGTTCTATTTTTATTTTTTTAAGGAACCTTCATAATGTTTTTCATGGAGGTTGAGCCAGATAGCACTTCTACCACTAACAAAGGCTCGTTTTCTGCATCATTCCTGCCTACAAAAATTATTTCCAGTATTTCTAATGTAGACCATTCTTACTGGTGTGAGATGATAAAAGATGGTAGCACTGTAACACTGTCCTCTCATTGTTCATCAATTTGCTCAAGCGGTCCCAGTAATGTCTCCATTGTGAGACTTTTTGTTACTGTTTTTGGCATATTGAATATTCCACGGGGAGTTTGCCAGGCTCTGCCGTGCAGGTGGCATACTCTCAGTAGCTTGCCGGGCTTTCCAAGAAGGGTGGACAAGTCGAACCAGGGTTGGCCGCATGCACGGCAAACGCCCTACCTGCTGTGCTATTGCTCCTATATAAATATTATGTCACTCATTTTTCATATTTTGATAAAACCTAGTGTTTGTTCCAGGTTCCCTTAAAACTGGAGTGGAATGTATGTCTTACTTTACCCCAGAAGGCCTTACTTTACATCTATATGCTAATGTAATTATTCTTTTCACTTTCAAAAGCATCTAACATTAGTAATAGAGTATATGACCAAGCTACTCAACACAATTTAGCCTTTCAAGATCCAAGAGCTATTTCGGTTGTCATAAAATATCTAAATTGTTGCTCTCTCTCTTCTCCAATCCTTTCCTAATTTATATTTACAGTAGCTGACTCCTCTAATTCTTCCATATCATTGGGTTTACAGAACCTCCCTCCTTGCACCACAGCAGGTGACTATTGATTTTTTGGGCCTTCCCATATTTGGAGGCAGCAAGGAAAACTATTCTCAAATCTCTGTCTACATATTGAATAATCAGGGATTTGTTTCATTTCATATTCAATAAAATTTCAAATGCATTTGAACTAAAGCTCTTTTTCTTTATGTTTTAAATTCTAGGTGCAATTTAAGCAAAATATAATCTCTGGATTTGATTCACAAAATGTGATTTTCTATCGGATATTTGATATATTCTTTCAAAACATATACATTATATTTTACCCTTTTATTTCAAATACCAGGATACTGTTTTTTTCATATAAAACCCCACATTCTGAAAAATTCTATATATAAATAAATATATTTGAATCTTGTAGAACGAAGAAGAGTTATATCTGATATCTGGCTCTAAGTGTATTTTATTTCTCTCTATTCTCCCTCCTCACCAAATTCCTACCTCTGTTTTTTTCTTAATATGAAACAACACTAGCAAACACTAAAAATTGATTACATATGACATTATTTTAGATCAGCGGTTTGTTAAAAAGTGGGTTTGTTAGAAAGTCTTCTTATGCTCCTTTGTGCTTCATGAAAGTTTCTGAATTGATTTATTTTTCATACTTTGTACTTTATAAACATTTTTTTCTGTTTAAACCTTGAAATTGGCATTTAAAAAATTGATTGGGCAGGGTACGGAAGAAGATTTAGACTCTTCACACTCAGGTCCTGTTTCACAGGTCAGGGATAGCTTATTTCTTTAAATACAAAATATTTTTATTTTAAACTAATTTAGATTTGCATAAATACTTCAAGAATAGTATAGAGAGCCCCTGTTATTCCTTACCCACTTTCTCCTATTAGTAAACTCTTTCCTTGGTAGGACTCATGTCTTACCACTAAAGAGCTAAACTTGAACATGGTTATTAATTAAATGCCACTCTTGATGTGGATTTCACCTGTTTTCCTTAATTTCCCTTTCCTGTTCCAGAATACCATCCAAGATACAACATCATATTTCATTGGCAAGTCTCTTTCTATGACTCTGTCCTGTGACAGTGTCTCAAACTTTCCTTGTTTGAATAACCTTGACAGCTTTGAGTTATACACATCAGACATTTTGCAGAATGCCCCTCAGTGTAGGTGTGTCTGATGTTTTTTTTCCTGGGTTGAACTGGAATTTGGGGATTTGAAAAGGAAAAATTAAGAGATGAAGTGCCATTCTCTCACATGACATTAAAGGTGCTTGCTGTCCTCATAGTTTATCAGTGAAGATGCTCACTTGATCACCAGAACTTGGTAGCATTTGCCAGGTTAGAAATGCATGACTTTCAACCAATTATTCTAGAATCTTTCGGGGAAAAGGTTTCATGCATCTGACCTCAAGTCATAAAAATATCAATTTTGTTTGTTTTTGGGCCACACCAAGTGGTGTGCACAAGGATCACCTCTAGTGGACTTGGAGAACCATGCGGGATGCCAGGGATTACACCCATATCTGCTGCATGACAGGCAAACACCTTACCTATTGTACTATTACTCTGGCTCCAAAACAATCAAGTTTTAATTTTGTCATTGCTACAGACTTCCTGGGTCTTTTCACACATATATACCCATACCTTTCTTGCAAACCATGAGACTATTTTAAAAATGTTAAAAGGAAAAGGGACATTTTCTTTTTTATTTTTTTTTTAAATTTTATTGAATCACCGTGAGATAGTCACAAGCTTTTATGTTTGGGTTACAATCACACAATGATCAAACACCCATCCCTCCACAAGTGCACATTTCTCACCACCAAAATCCCTGATATATCTCCCCTTTCCCACCTTCCTCCTGCCTCCATGGCAGACAATATTCCCCATACTCTCTGCTTTTGGGCATTACGGTTTGCAATGCAGATACTGAGAGGTTATCATGTTTGGTCCATTATCTACTTTCAGCACACATCTCCCATCCTGACTGGTTCCTCGAGCCATCATTTTCTTAGTGATCCCTTCTCTATTCCAAATGCCTTCTCCCCTTTGCTCATGAGGCAGGCTTCCAGCTATGGAGCAATATTCCTGTCCCGTGTATCTACTCTCCGTAGGTGTCAGCCTCATGTTATGTTGTTTTATACTCCACAAATGAGTGCAGTGAAAAGAGAAATTTTCTGAGGTCTTCTTTTTTATAGACCACGTTCTCATCTTTTATTGTCATACCACTTTATCAGCAAGAATACTAATAGCAGAAGATATAGATAATTTAATGAGCAAACCTTACCAGAAATACTAACAAAGGTGAAAGTGGGGTGTAGAGATTCCTGAAACTTTATTGCACTCCTCTAGATCTGGTTTCACAGGATACCTCTGTCACAAAAGGGGTGAGGGAAGGGGTGCTTAGATACCCTGATTGAGAGGAAGGATATTAAAAAAGCTGAGGTTGCATACTGCCTGTCTATAGATCAGTCTCCCTATAGTCTTCTGAAAGTGTTCCTCACTGGGTGAATATAATCTGAAGCTAGAAGCCAAAGACATCTTGCAAGATTGGGCTCCTGGAGCACAAAGAAGTGTGAAGAAGGATAGAAAATAGAAATACAGGGGCTGGAGCAATAGTACAGTGGGTTGGGTGTTTGCTTTGCATACTACTGCCCTGTGTTCAATCCCTGACATCCCATATGGTCCCCAAACTCACCAGTAGTAACTCTTGAGTAAAGAGCCAGGAGTGACCCTTGATCATTCCTGGGTGTGGCCCACTTACATATGCACACACACACAAAATTAAAATGTAGAGATAGGCCAAAAGTATCTAGCATGCCAACAAAGTGGCTGCTATGAAAGCAACTCAGAGCAACATATAACATGCCCAACATTCTTTAATCCAGTTACCATTGTAGAGAAGTCTCTGAATTCATAGATAGTTCATGTTAATATGGCACAGCTGTAAATGTGGGCATCTATCCCCAAGTCTTTAATCAACCAATCTCAGACTAGGTATGGCCTGGTCTCTCTTACATATCAAGGTCTGTGCAGATAATTTGATGTAGTTTTTGGATTTCCTCATCTCCAACTAAATCTTTCTGGACTAGGTAGGAGATGTGACAAGCCTATCCTAGGAATAATCCTAGAATTTATAGAAATACAAATATCTTCCTTGGAAAAATTTATCTCTCTAAGATTCATTAATTTTTCAGAACTAACATTTAGAGGTGAAGAGAGGAAGTATAACTAATGACTGAGTGAAAACCAGAAATTTAGGGCCATACTGATAGCACAGCAGATAGGGCAAGTGCCTTTCACAAAACCCAACCAGGTTCAATCTCTGGCAATCCATCTGGTTCCATAGGCCCACTGGGAGTGATTCCTGAGTACAGAACCAGGAGTAACCCCTGAACACTTTCAGGGAAGGTTCTGCCCCCCCCAAAAAAACCACAAATAAACAAAACCCCAAATTTAATTGTCTATGGTAGGGTTACATAAAATAATCATCAAAATGGCACAGAAGAAA
The DNA here is from genome assembly GCA_028565675.1 of Sorex palustris. Taxonomy (NCBI): domain Eukaryota; kingdom Metazoa; phylum Chordata; class Mammalia; order Eulipotyphla; family Soricidae; genus Sorex; species Sorex palustris. Next base: position 4,310,822 of record JAOXYA010000028.1, on the reverse strand, counting down.
TTGGGGGCATCTTGGTAAATTAGTTAGGAATTTCAAGTTGTATCAGATAAACCATGATCATTACATAATAAAATGACACCATCTCAACCAGTAGTCAAACATTATTATTTTTTTTTTTTTGCTTTTTGGGTCACACCTGGCGAAGCACAGGAGTTACACCTGGCTTTGCACTCAGTTGTTACTCCTGGCGGTGCTCAGGGAACCATATGGGATGCTGGAAATCGAACCTGGGTTGGCCGCATGCAAGGCAAACGCCCTACCCGCTGTGCTATCTCTCCAGTCCCACAAACATTTTTAAAACATATTTTTTAAAGAAGGTTGGGGGTAATAAGCATCATAATCAGAAGCACTAATAATAAAAAAATGTTTAAGTTTAAAAAGAAAAAGAAATACCTTTGACAAAATAGAAATATTTTTGTGTCATGTACAACATTGCATTATGATGCCCATCTCAAATTTAAGGAATAAAGTATCAGGTTGAGTAAAACCTTGCTTCAAAGTCATGATGTCCTAGCACAGGGCCAGGCACATATTTAACAATCAGCAAATGAAAGGGAAGGATTGAAGCTTAATTAGCTTAAGTGCTGAGCTAATCTTTTAGAAAAGGCTGCCCAGCACTCACAACCTCCTGGCACAATGATGAGGCAGAGAAGTCAGCCAGGGTTCCTTTTTCAAGTTCTAGCCAAAGAGAACTCATTTGGACACCTGAGTGAAATAATTTTTATATTCTCTAACGACTATAACTCATTTTCTATTACTTAATAAAGGTGATGAATAAAAGAGCCCTTGTGAAGCCAGATAGCATTTGCAAATGGTTGGTGTCATTTGATGGATGGTTTTGAAGCCTGGAGCAGGGAAGAGAGTTGAGAGGTGCAGATGACTGGGGCAACTGACTTCAGAGGCATTTCTCTCTCCCAATCTGGTGATAATTTGAGCCGCTAGCCAGATTCTACAATCTAAATGAGCTACTTGAATTTTCTGTTACTAGAGAACAATATTTCCCAAAGTGGTTGGGGTAGGGGTGCTAGAATCATTCAGGACAAAAGTAGTAGTCTCTGGTGTAATTGGGTGATGGGGAGAAAGGTGGGGTAGGCAGGTCACTTTGTATTTACTCTCATAAAGGTAGACTTTTGTCAAGGGAAGATACTGATTTTTTTCTGAAAAGCGGATGGTAGAAAAATCAGATGAAACAGCACACTTAGAATTCAGCAGTTTTTCTTTTCTTATTCCTTTTAAGATCCACATTATAAATATAATCATGGAGCTCAATTGATTAGAGACTCACCTACAGAAAATCATCTCAACTCTTTCTAGGACTAGCAAACTCAGGAAGAATCATAGCACAGCTATTCTTCTCAAGCTACATAGTGGCTTTTTGTTGTTGTTGTTGTTGTTGTTGAACTTTTCCTTAAAAATTTTTATTGAATATTTTAATGAAAGAGAAATTGGACATTGGGTATTTAATGCTATGACATGGGTATAATGGAAATGGATCTGTTTGGGGATGTGTGTGTGTGCAGGGCGGTGAGGTTGCGGAGGAGACTGGGGTGGTAAATGCAGCTTTTTTTCTAGTTTGATTTTAAATACTTTTTAAAAAACTAGATGCTTATCATTTTAATGCACCCTTAATGAGAAGAGAAGTCTGTTTCAAATTTCATCCTCTAGTACAGTGCTCCTTTCTCTTGCCTATGCAGACAGAAGGGTTGGGAAACAAAAAAAAAAAAATACCAGTGGAACCCTAGGGATGGCTCCGTGACAAAATGACTGCCTAGGAAGTATCAGGGTATGATACTTGTTGGTGCCCACATGTATACAGCACAGTGTTGAATCTCTGCTGTCTCCCACCCCTGGCCTTGAAGCCAACTAGCAGAATGTGTAATGTTGTGTGCACAATCAGGTGTGTGCAAACACCAGAGTTTAAAAAAAAAAAAAAGAATATGGCCAGCAGCAAATGTGCACACAGGCACCACAATGAAAGCGGTACAATGACTGGCAAAGACCATGATCAAATGTGTGAGCACCACAGCCAAGGTGTGCAGGAAACCTCCGGATCACTGCAGTGGTAGCAACAACAACAAAGGGAAAGCAAGGGGGTACGAGGTGGGGGTGAGGTGAAACGCAGAACCATATGAGTACATGCCTATATGTAGGACCTAGGTACTTAAAGATACAGCCCACACGTGCAGCTTGGATTAAAAAGAACTACTTAACAATTCAGTTCGAAAGGGTTCGGAAGGGTTTAATGTATTCAAGGGTATGACACACTATGAAGTTTACTCTAAAGTTTCCAGGGGTTCTTAAACATTTTCTATTTATAGCTTCTTTTCACTCAAAGTTTTACACACCCCCAGCTCTATAGTTATCTAAAATAGGTACACAAATCAAACATTTGCTGATAATAAATTACCAAGATATTGATTTTAAAACAAGTGTTTTAAAAGGTGAAAGGCTCCAAACCTCCTATAGATAAGATGTTCGAGTTCAAGTTTGCCTAGAACTGCACAACTTAGATTAAAGCTTAGATCTTCTCAAATTGAAGCCACTCATTATTTTCTACAGTATCTCTTTAACTTGAATTACTCATAAGCAACCCAGAGTGGAAAGAGTTTGAGACACTCAGACCTTATTCATAATAATGATCATTTAAAAATAAATAAAACAAGAAGCATTTTGGCAGTGAGGCTAGCCACTATCATGGTCTGCATTCTAATCACAAACACATCAGACCTTGCATTTGGCTTAAACCAAGAGTTACAGCCTCACCTGGCCACAAATTCAGCCAGGCAGCTGTCTGACCCAAATCAGTATGGAGAGGTGGGGTTAAATGAAGGAGTGGTCTTTCAAATTCCCACTTCCCGCAGATTTCAGAGGAAATCACACAAACGGGCGGCCTAGATTTCCTTCTCAGGAACTGGTTTCAAGCCTTGGCTTCAATCCCCACTTGTAAATCACAAATCACAACCCTAGATTTTAGGTGGAACCTGACAGAAAGTATGATCTGTTCTTGAGTTTTGGCTTCTGTCTGATTTTGTTTTGTCATCGGTGTTTAAGATTTGTCTCGCTCCTAGTTCTGCAGCTCTCGGGAAACTAAAGGCTGGAAATGCAGAGTACTGGTAGAGGATCTTAAAGGAACAGTGAGACCAAAATGATTTCTAGCTACAGAACTTCTTAGTTAAACAACAACAACAACAACAACAACAACAAAACAGGAGCTACAGAATTTAGTTAAAACTAAAACTAAAATGTTCTGTAGTTCCTGGTTGTGTTTTTCATTACTTTTGTTTGGGCTGGAGCAATAGCACAGCAGGTAGTGCGCTTTTCTTGCACACAGTCTTCCCCGGGCCACCTCAGTTCAATTCCTCTGCCCCTCCAGGAGAGCCCGGCAAGCTACCGAGAGTATAGCGCCCCCACGGCAAAGCATGGCAAGCTAACTGTGACATATTCGATATGCCCCCCCCCCAAAAAAAAAGGTAACAAATCTCACAATGGAGACATTACTGATGTCCACTCGAGCAAATCAATGAACAATGGGAAGACAGTGCTACAGTGCTACTTTTGTTTTTGTGGAGGGTGGGGCTGAAGGCGGCAGGTAGGGTGCACACCTGGCTATATTTAGGGGTCACTCCTGGTTCTATACTCAGGAATTACTCCTGGTGGTGATGGGGGACCATATGGGGTACCAGAGATTGAACCTGGGTCAGCTGCATGTAAGTCAAATACTCTACATGCTCTACTATGGCTCCGGACCTGTTTTATCTTCTCCTGGGTGCCCCCCCCCCACGCCCAGAGCAGGTAGTATGGAGAAAGATGAGGTTCAAATCCTGGGAACATTGTTTTCTATTTGGGGTACATAAACCAGGGACTTTTTTGCTTGTTTATTTGGGGTAGAGGGAGATGGCCATATTGGTGGTGCTCAGGAGAAATTCCCAGATTACTGGTGAGGGGCTGCTTCTGGTGGTACTGGGGGACCATTTGATACCAGGGATCAAACCCTGCATACAAAGCATGTACTCAGTCCATTGAACAGATTATCTATCCAGCCCCAACCTACTCTCTCTTCACAAAGAACTGTCTTCCCTGGCCCCAACATAAGAATTAGAAGGGGACTTGGAATATAGTTCAAGTAGCAGAGAACGGGTCTTACATGAGAGACAGCCTGAGTTTGATTCTAGCACTATATGGCTCCTAAGAACCAACAAAAGTGACCATCCCTTTTTCCCCACCAAAAAAAAAGTAGAATGAAATGTTTTACCTCATGGTGTTGTTATGAGGATTTAATAAAATGATGAGTATTAAATGTTTAGTTCAGTGCCAAGTGCCAGAGGGTTTCCTTGCTGAAGCTCTTGTATCGTCTTTGTCTTTCTGTTGTGGTATGTCATTTCCATTCTGAAATAATGAAATTTCATCAATGAACTTGATGCTTGTCAGGACAGGATCATTCCAATGGGTTCTCTGTGCCTGGCAAGCCCAGTCTTTGTCATCAGGGTGCAAAGACACTTGAATTCACCCTAATGAGAGATGCCAGCAGCATCAGTTCTAATCGGTGTTCTTCGTATTTGGACCCAGGATGCCATATATCTTTCGGGAAGACTGTGTTTCCCTCAGACCAGAGACTTGGGTCTCCGAAATAAATAAAAATATATTTTCTAAATGTTTCCAGGGGGTGGTGGGTAAAGGTTCTAAGATGAAAGTAAAACGGAATCAGAAGCTTGAAAATCTTCAGACTTCCTGGACTCAAGAGGCAATATAATTTTCCCAAGGCTTGAGTGAGAGGACTGGTTGACTTTCTTTCCATCTCCATGCAGAATCTCATCTGTCATCATCTGTCATCAGCCAGAAGATCTGAGGACGAGCTGAACGTTTTCCAAGCCTCTAGGCAGCCCCAAACAATGTTAGGACACTCAGACTTCCAGGAACTAAGTGACTCAAACTTGAAAGAAAAATCTCGTAGATTCTGGTCATTGGATCCTCCTGGGGAAGGAAAGATAAGCTCCCTCTCCCCGCTGGTCCACTTTTGGACCTGACTGCAATGTTACAGCCTCTTGCCTGGCCCTAGTGCGGTCCTTGTTGATAACCACAAGGTGGCATTGCAGATTAAAGTGAAATACCACAAACAGCTCCTGCTCCCAGGTAAGGCTCTGAGGGTGTGCACCTGGGAATGAAGACATCCTATCTCCCAATCTGCTCATTTTACAGATGTTGACACTGAGGCTCAGAGATGAGATGGAATCTGCTCGGGGTGTTTCTGTGGAGAATAGACCTCTCCCAAGTACTAAGCAGGAAGTACATGGCCCACTCTTTGGCTACTGCATAATGAAAGGTGCCCCTCCACTTAGAAAAGTGTAAGATGCACCCGTGTGGTTTTTAAAAATGTAAGTTCATCTTTCAAAGCAGGTGCCAGGGAGTACAATATCCAGGTCATGAGGGCAGAGACTGACTTTCTTGCTTGCCTCATGCAGGATCCCAGAGTCTGCTGATTGTGTAGAGAATGTCAGGTTCCTTCCCTTTACATGTCAGTTTCCTTCCCTTTACTTTTCTCATCTTCAGATTATATATCTGAAGTTTAGAGGTTGTGGCAGGCATGGGTGTTGGAGGGTGGTATGGAGGACATTTTCCTATGATTTGTGAGTAAGTGGTTATTCGAACCCTGCCAGAATTGTGCCCCTAAAGGGAGTCTACCTGTGCTTGGTGCTTAGGAGATCAGAGCCACCATAAGGGCACAGTCCTGATCTGACAGATTTGCAATGAATTCACTCACTGACTTCCAGAAACCATAGTGCCTTAGCAGAGCACTGTAGCACTGTCCTCCCGTTGTTCATTGATTTGCTCCAGCGGGCCCAGTAATGTCTCCATTGTGAGACTTGTTGTTGCTATATTTGGCATATTGAATACACTGTTGCTATATTTGGCATATTGAATACATCCCAGATAGCTTGCCAGACTCTGCTGTGCAGGCGAGATACTCTCCATAGCTTGTCAGGCTCTCTGAGAGGGGCGGAGAAATCGAACCCTGGTCCACCAATTTGGCCATGTGCAAGGAAAACACCCTACCACTGTGCTATCACTCCAGCCCTTA
>JAOXYA010000028.1:4260418-4271776 GCA_028565675.1 Sorex palustris | reverse complement strand
GATTCTCAACAAAATACTAGCAAATAGAATTCAACTACTCATCAAAAAGATCATACACCATGACCAAGTAGGATTCAAGAGAAACAAATAAATATCAAATGATGTGAAAATGACTTTGCCGGTAAAGGAAAACAAACTCTCTCTCTCTCTCTCTCTCTCTCTCTCTCTCTCTCTCTCTCTCTCTTTGTACATCTTGTTTCTCCCACTTGTCTTTGAACTCCTTGGATACTTTCTTCCAAGCTCACTTATCATTTTGTCCTTGCACCTTTATCCAAAACACCTTTGCACCATGCCCCAGAAAAGTGCCTGGAAGGGGACATACAAAGATGCTTCATGGATAAGTGAATGGATCCTAAAAAATATGCCAAGTTCATGGTCTTTCCCTCCCCTGAGCAATACAAATGCCAGCAGTGATTTGGCTATGATTGTATTTTCCTGTTTATCCATTTAGCTGGCACGGTAAGGCAGGGATTGCATGATCATTCACTTCTGATATATGGTGTGATAAAAGCAAGCATCTGCCTATGAAGAACAGTTCTCCATAAAGCGATTCTGAGAAAAACAGGTCCAGTAAGCTGAGCTCACAGCCATTACTGGAGATATCTCCAAATTTGTTACTGGAAATGGTATTAGGAAGAGAGTTGCCACAGTCTTCTACTGGTCAATTTTATCAGTGGTGATTCTGAAGCATGAGATCACCTAAGTCATGGAAACCTTATTGCCCTCATGTTTTCATTTCAAAGATCATGTGGACTGCAGGACTCTAACAGGACTCTGCTTTTCTTAAGAAGATTCCTTTGCCTTATGATTTCTATAGAAAAACTGGAAAATTAACGTAAAGGGGAAGTGATCTATATAAATTCATGTAGCTATGCCTTAGACGTGCATGGACTTAAAACACCATCTGATTTTCTAGTTACTAATTTTGTTTTACCAGCCTGACTTTAGTTGCAAGCTGTTAAAAAAAAAGTTTTATAGCTGGAGCAATAGCACAGTGGGTAGGGTGTTTGCCTTGCATGCAGCCAACATGGTCGACCTGAGTTCAATTCCTCCACCCCTCTCGAAGAGCCCAGCAAGCTACCGAGAGTATCTCACCTGCAGGCAAAGCCTGGCAAGCTACCCGTGATGTATTCAATATGCCAAACACAGTAACAACAAGTCTCACGATGGAGACATTACTGCGCCTGCTCGAGCAAATTGATGAACAACGGGAGGACCATGACCGTGATGACCAAATCAAAGAAAACTCAAAGCAACAATTTGGTAATTGGCTTTTTCACAATATATTCTGAGTTGCATGTTGTTTGGGTAAATTTCTTATTTTGTTTACTTTAAATGTAAAGATTTAATGGTCTTTACTATAGCCTGGATATTTACCCCAACCTCAAATTTATTTGTTAATGCTCTTAAGATTTAGAACAATAGTACTGTGGGTAGGGCATTTGCCTTGCACATGGCTGACCCAGAATCAATCTCCAGCATCCCATATTGTCCCTTGAGCCCTGCCAGGAGTGATTCCTGAGTGCAGAGACAGGAATAAGTCCTGAGTACTAAGCGTGGCATCAAAACACTAATCCCCATTGAAGTTGAATTAAGAGGTGCAATCTTTGGGTGGTAATTCTTGGTTTAAATGAGGTCATAATCTCAATGGTTGAGATAAGAGGTAGTTTTCTTTCTGTCAGATGAGGATACATCAAGACAGTATCTATCTGAAAATCAGGAAGACACACTTTACCAGGAGCCAAATTGTCTGGCACTTTGGTCATGGACTTTCCAGCTTCCAGAAAAATGAGAAATAAATTTTTGTTGTTTGAGTCATCCTGTCTATGGTTCTTTTTTATGGCATTCCAACTGACTAGACAATCTAAGTATAAATAACAGAAAGACCATTATGCTTTTCTTCACAGATAGACATAGACACAATCATACATATATGCATGCATCAGTCATATATAATCTCTGATGATACTGTCTTTATTCCTATGCCACACCCCAGTAGTGCTTAGGGATAATCCCTGACTCAGTGCTTGGGGATTGCTTCTACTGGTGAAAGGATGGGGGAGAGGGTTGTGAAGGAGAATATACGGTGCTTGGGACCAAATGCCAGTTTCTTACAGTCAGAACATGCATTTCAGCCTGTTGAGTCATCTCTCCAGGCCCCTGCTGTGACTATCTTAAATCACACAAGACACAAAAGTTAGGACTCTATGAAAAGAGTAAAGACTCGTAAAAATGCACAGCCTCAAAGGTCATAGTCAAACCCATTATGTTTATTTCAGTTCCTGATACATAGGGGCCACCTAATGTTTGCGTTTCTTGATTGACAGAACTTAATGACCAATAGAATATTACAGTTTCTATGCTTATAAGACTCATAGAGCTATTTCCTATATTTGACCAAACTAGTCTCTAACAAAAGGCTAAATGAAAAGAATAAAAGTTAATAAAAACAGTAATTCAAGATAAGATTCATTTGTCATAGCATATACTAAACAAGTCATCAGTCGATCTTTTCAACATGCATGCTACATAACTACTGGTAATGTGTCCTAGGTACAATAGATAGAGTGTTAAGAAATGACCTTTTCCTGACAACATAGTTTGGAGTTATGGTTATAAAGGCATTGGTAGGATGATTAATAAGAAATATTAACTCATATATTCATGGTGTGTAGAAGGACCTGAGAGTTGTGAGGAGAAAGGGGACAATAACAGGGCAAGTGGGATGTCCAGAGATCATTATGACTGACTCCTCTGTATTCCTAACTTTAACCTGCCTCCAAAGATTTTTTTGAGATTGTTTGGCTATCGAAGATCAATAGAGTTCATTACTCCAAATAAAAGTGTATGACTATTCATTCCTGTCTTCCCACTGACTAGCTAGACTGGGCACTTAAATGTTACTTAGCATATGTACTCTGAATTGTTGAATGTATCAATTGAGAAATTATACAAGGCAGCAAAAAATTATGTGCCAAACATATGTGGTTTAGACTGCAATTGCCAATAAAATGCAGACTCAAGAAATTAGTGAGGGATGGAATATCAGAGTCGAGTGGTAGGGTTTGTGCTATATTTTGATTAATGATAATCCTTCTCATATGCTTGGTAATTTAAAAGGTATTTCTATGTCTACAATATCTGTCTAGCTCTCAACAAGCTGTCAAGTTGGCAGGGGTTATTGATTACCCCAACTACAATGGGGACAATAGACTCTTGAAAGGATTTCACCATTGGGGTAACTCACTACAATATTATTTTGGCATTATCAGCATTTTGATATTATTGTGTTCTTAGGATCTTGAGTGTGAGATAAAACTGGATATAGCCAATATGGCAAATTGTTTGCAAAATTGGTAAAACAATTCCACTAGCAAATCTACAGTTGTTAATGTGTCTTTGCCATTCCCTCCATTCAAAAGAAGAAATTTCTCCAACTTTTGAGTTTAGAATTGGTCATGTGAGTTGTTTCAGACAGCAAAACATTAGGAAATATGACAAAATCAGAGGTTAAAAGGGCTGGTCATCAAACTAGACATCCTTTTGTCTGTTGAACTCCTAAGACCAATATGTGAGAGTTCAAGCTTGCCTGTCAAAGAAGTATCCCAGTTAACACCCCGGCAACTGCCAGACCTGAGGATGAAGCTATCAGGGACCTTTTAACTCTAATCAAACTGCCAGTTAATTGCAGTTGTGATGCATAATAGCTAGTGTGACCATGTGACCAGCGAAGCAACCCCCAACAAAAACTCAGTCCTAATTGCTGACTCACAGACTTGGGAATAAATGGTGTCTTACACCTGTCAGTTACAAAGTAAATTTTAATCCAGTCTGAGAAAACCCATGCAGAAGATATTAGTATAGCATTTAACAATTGATATATAGTCCAAACTTGGGTTCCTTTTGTCTTGAATGTGAATGAAATAAAACAAAACATCTCATTCACTTATGGCATACGCAGGGAAAAGTGCAAGCACTTTTCTAATGCAAATAAATAATCCAGAGGCTATTACTCCTTTCTACAGAAAGTAGCAGTTAATACAGAAAGGTACTCAATCTACACTATAAAGGTGTTTTTTAAATAAATATTTAATTTAGTGAACTATAAAAAGTATCCAAAGCAAGAAATGGCAGTGGATGAGTATCATTAAACTCAATTTGGAATTAAGAAAGACCTCATTTATATACTGTGTATAAATGAACACATGGCGTGATCTAGAACATGATAAGTTCTTATAAAACAGCACTAGCTAGACTCATATTAATGCAGCTGTTAACAGTAGCACGTGACTAGTTATGGAAAACATTTGGACTGAAGAGATAGTAGAATGAGTACATTGCTTGCCTTGAACATAGCTGATCTGGGTTTGATCCCCAGGCACCTCATATGGCCCCCAATCTCCCTCCAGGAGTGACCCATAAGTACAGATCCAGGAATAAATATTGAACACCTCCAGGAGTGGCCCAAAAGTGAACCAAAAAGAAACTGGGAAAATGGTAAACTGAGTCAGACAATTTAATGATTTGTTGCAGACAAATTGAGTAACTTGATGAACTTTAAAAATTTTCTTTCTGGTAGGCATATTGAAACAAGTGATATTAGACTTGAAACTCTGGTTTAATGTAATCTTACTCATTAGGGGAAATTAATATTAATGTTGAAGCTATAAAATGTCTATATTCAAACCTGAAATCAGTTTTATGCATGTACTATGTACATGGAAAATATGCTCAGGGAGGTCTTCGGCTGCCGGAGCTCTGCTCGAGGCGGGGAGGGAAACTCGACCCACCGCCCTCCAAGGGGCCCCAGCCAGGACAGCCAGGCACGGGGGGCAGGAGACTCTGCCAGACATATATATGAAAAAGATATATTGACAGCAGATATATAGACTTATGATTTAGTATTATTTCACTTTTAGAAAATACCTAGAGAAGTTATATTTGTGAGACCATCCATTATTCCTAAAAAGATGAGGACAGGAATTTTCATAACAGCTCTACACATAATAGTAAAACTGCTCATATAAATGAAAGTTACAAATGAGCTTCTTCTCATTCATTTGGTAGAATGCTATATGGTGATGAAAATTAATAAACTGGTACTATGCAGATTACTAGAGATGAATTTCACAGCCAAAGCATAAGCAAAAGATGTCACTGTCACTGTCACTGTCACTGTCCTCACGTTGTTCATAGATTTGCTCGAGCAGGCCCAGTAACGTCTCGATTGTGACAATTGTTACTGTGTTTGGCACATCCAATACGTCATGGGTAGCTTGCCAGGCTTTGCCGTGTGGACGAAATATTCTCGGTAGCTGCCAGACTCTTGAACGCAGCCAACCTGGCCAAACTGGGTTCGATTCCTGCACCCCTCTCGGAGAGCCCGGCAAGCTACTGAGAGTATCTTGCCTGCGCGGCAAAGCCTGGCAAGCTACCTGTGATGTATTCGATATGCCAAACACGGGAACAACAAGTCTCAAAGATGGAGACGTTACTGGGCCTGTTCAAAGCAAAAGAGGACAGATATAAAATAATGCCTTTTGTTTATTCCATTGTTGTACAAATCAAATACATAGGAAACAAATCTCTTGTGGTACATTAACTGATTCCTTGGCTTGAAAAAGACATAAAAATGGCTTGTAAATTCTGCATAATGTTCTTTTCCTTGCCATGTACTTTGATTATGTTCAAATGTTCTTCTTGTGAAATTCATTTATGGGATAGTATTCTTCTGCTATGTACATATGCACATATTATATATATACATATATATTATAAAATATCCACGGTTATTGACAACCCATTCCTACATTAGCAACATTTAAAAAGCACATAAATAACTATATTGAATATACTCTTCCAAATACCTGTATGAATGTCAGTCCTAGAATTTTACAAAACTCACAAAAGGACAAGAAAATCAAGGGAGTGAAAATTATTCCAGTACTTGAAATGAAATCATTTATGACTAAAAGAGCAAGAGATGGAGGCAAGAGCATTAATAAGGCAGGTCGGGCATTTGCCTTGTGAATGACCAACTCAGTTTCGATCCCCAGTGTTCGATATGGTTCCCCCAGTCTCAGGAGGTGTCATCCCTGACTGCAGAGCCAGAGTAACCCCTGAGCATCCCTGGATGTGCCCTCCCCCCAAAAAATAGAGTAAGAAACATATTAAACAGCACACAATTAATGATAAGAGCTGTTATCCAAACACTTTTCTCTTTCTACCATGCCATTCTTCTCCTAAAAGTTACAAAATGTCAGTGTTAATCCATATTCCACAAATCATAACAAAATTAATTCAGTGTTGTCATGGAGCAGGTCCTCTGTAAGATTAAAACCTGTGAACGTAAAAAGAGAAAATATAATAGGACAGAACAAATAGTTGAAATCTTGCCATATATAAGTCCAGCAAAGTCTCAGCCAACCTGACAAGGAGTCCATCATTGTGTTCACAACAAAGCCAAAGCAGAAGGGCCTGGAAACCACTTTGTTCTCTGACACTGGCTGCACGTGGGAAGCATGTGCTGTTGGATGAGGGGACGCTGTAACTGAAGCCAACTCTGAACAGGGACAAAGCAGCGGTCTGTGTACTGATTACTGTCTCTCACAGCAAATCCTTAAAGCTGGAACAAGGCGCCCCATCGCTGGGTCTACAACAATGGCTTCAATGTTTTGTTCTCTTTCAACTCTTAGAATCAGCTTTAACTGTGTTTAGAATCTGCTCGGGGCCTTTGCATAAGATGCTAGCTTCTTTTCTCAGCATCTTAATGCTCATTCTCTCACCTTCTTCTAGTGATCCTTCAACCTTTCAGTAAATGCCATCCCGAGCCACATACGTGAATGAGCACCCAGCTCTCATCCCTTGCCCCATCTCCACTTTACTTCATTCGACTTCTGTTCATTTTTTAAAAAACCTATCATTATATAACTTACATTTTTCTATTTCATTTTTATGCCTCGTTGTTCTAGAATATAAATTTTTAAAAGGCAGATATCAGTTCTGTTCACTGATATGTTCAGAGAATAATATTTAATACATAGTAGGCTTGAGTAAATATTTAAATATTTTTCAAATGAAATTGAATAATATTTTTATCCTTATTTCTGAACATGAATCCACAAGTGAAACACGTTTCAGATCACCATCAAGATAAAAGGAAATTAGAGCTTCCAGTGTGAGGAAGAGGACTTCTGCCTTTTAGAAAGAGGAGGTGAAGCGTTAAATAATTGTATTGTTAATTAGTGGTTATTTCTATATTTTCCCTCAGAGAATCTTTACACTGTGTGTCACTGATTAGTAAAGTAGGAAGCACACTAAGGACTGTGTGATTGCTTAGCATGAGGCAGAATATAAATATATATATATATGTATATATGAGACATATATATTGTGACTTGTAGATTAATACATATAACTTGATTTACACACATATATATGTGTGTGTATGTACATTCCTGGAAGTTTATAATGGAGCAATTTATACCTGCCATCAGAATCAAGAAACAGGGACTGAGGGATTGCATAACAGTATAGCGGGTTGGGCTCTTCCTTGCACATAACCCATCCCACTTCAGTGGTATGGTACAATACACGGTACCCTAGGGTATCTCACTAGAATTGGTAACTGAGTACAGAGATAGGTGTCAGCCCTGAGCATTACCTAGTGTGCCCGCAAACAAACACACATACAAAACAACAAAGAAAAATAGCCAATAAAAACACAGAAATATTGGCATCCTAGAAAAGAGTTAAGTACAATATTATCAAATCTAATAAGAATTATGATTGCCAGCATGTGTTAAATGCTTATTATGTGCCAGTGTTAGGATTATTTTACAAATTATCTTACTTAATATTTGCATTTCTATACACCTGCTACTATTATTATCTCAATTAATTTGTTATATTAATCTATGTGATCTTGATATTATAATGTAAAGTGATTATTTTCACAAAGTAGAAAATCAGAGTAATAATTGGCTAGCCAATGTTAAGCCAGAATTTGAGCCCAAGTGATTTGGTTGCAGATCCTGATCAGTTTGCTTCATCTCCCAAATCCTTTATAGTAGGGTCTCTAACCATTCCCATGTGGATTTGTGTTTTCTTTTAAACGACTGACATCTCTCACATATCAAAGTATAGAATATTTATTTCAACACATATTAATACTCTGAAACAATCAGGGGAAAATTAGAAGCATTTTGAGCATGCATTTCTGTAATTATGCTGTGAATTATCCACACACGATATAGACAACATAATGCTCCAGTTGTTAACTCTGTTATCCTCTCCCAATTTATCTGCACTCCTTAGACCGTAGATCTTCAGATGTTTTGAAAGTGATGGAAAACAGAGAGCCCAATCACAGAGCAGGAGCCTACGTTGCCTAAATTGAACCAAGCTTCACAGCCCTGGAAAGGCCACTGCTTTTGCTCGTAGCTGGGTTTCTAGTTCCTCGTATTTTCTTCCAAACAACAATGTTCGCAAGATTAACTAACAGCACTGGCTTGACTTTGACCTTCCTTGACTGATTTTTTAAATTTTTAATTGAATTACCATGAGATACCGAGTTACAAAGCTGATCATGGTCTAGAAAGAATAGATTGGTATAGTCGAGTGACAGGTACAAAATCAATACCCAGAAGTCCATGGCTTTCCTATATACAGATAATGAAAGAGAAGAGAGAAAGAGATTAGAAAAACAATGCCATTCACAATCATGCCTCAGAAAATCAAGTACCTCAGAAGCAGCTTAACTGAAGAGTTTGTAGTTTTCTTTCTATATAAAGAAAACTACAAAACATTACTACTATAAAAGAGGACACTAAGAAATAGAAACACATCCCCTGCTCGTGGATTGGGAGAATTAACATAGCCAAAATGGCAAAACTCCCCAAAGCACTATGCAGATTCAATGTAGAACCTATAAAGATATCCATTACATTTTACAAAGAAATAGATAAAACTTTCCTGAATTTCAACTGGAACAACAAACCCCCATGAATAGCTACAGCAATCTTTGGGGGGAAAATGATGGAAGAAATCACCTTCCCCAACTTGGAACTGTACTACAAAATAACAGTAATTATACAGTCTGGTATTTGGAATAAAGAAGACCCGCAGATCAATGGAACAGAGTTGAATATCCTGAGACCGACCCCCAAATACACGATTAACTATTTTTTGATAAAGAGGAAAGAAATATGAAATGTAGCAAGAATGGCCTCTTTAACAAATCTCTGTACCAAAAGTTGAGAAATATCAGGTTTGGCTGGGTTTGTGAGCCCAAAGATATCCTTCCTTCTTTTCATTTATTTGGAGTTGTAAAGAGAGTGACATGTCGGGGTCAAGAGCTAAGCCTGGCTCTGTGCTCATAAGTAGGCGCTGGTTATGGTTGGGGTCTTTATGTGGTGCTGGGGATTTGAACCAGGGTCAGCCACAGGCAAGGCAAAAGTGTCTTAGCTTCTGTATTTTTCTCCTGTCCCATGTCCTTTATAAAGGCAGGGGCACTGCACACAAACTTGCAAGTCATGCCTCAGCAACAAAGAAACAGGGATGGGATGTTTCTGTGAAGCATTTCCTAGTCCCTGTCATCCACATTTTAAGAACAATTTGCATGTACAGAAAAATGAAAATTTTTACCTGCTCCTCACCTTTTCCAGCGCCATTTACAGAGGGTATGTGAAGAGCAATCAATGATCTGATATATTTTTTCTAAGATTTATTTTTCTTCATATTCTTCATCTGACAAGGTTTTGAAATATATTTTATGGGGGAAGGAGGCTGCAACAAGCTTGTCTGAAAAAACTGAAGTATTTGGAGAGCAGAGAAAATAAATGGAGAGATTGCAATAGCTCTCCTATGCAGAATAAGTTCAAGAGATCATAAATATTAATGAATTTGGGGTGTTTGTTTTTTGAAGTGTGCTCTGAATGCTGCTGTATTATTCTTTTTTAATTCTCCCCTGAAAACATAAGTAAAATAACAATTGCCTTTTTTAATATTATAATATTCTTTTGTACCTAAGAAGAATTCTATAAAGTGTGAAAGTAAGTTTAAGAACAGGGCAGAATAACAGGAGTTAAGTCACACCAATACATGGGATAAATATGCAGGCATAATTAAGTCAAAAACTCTCCTGTACCAACCTCTTAAAGATTGTAACACCTTTTCTCTTAAACTATAATTAACCAAAGATAGGTACTGTTCTGTTTTATATACCTATTATTATATACTTATTATTCTAGCAATCTTATGCGGCTGGTCTAATTTTATCCTATTTTGTGAATAAAAAAAATCTAAAGCTTCAAGATCAAGTAATTAGCCTCATATTTCACAGCCAATATATATATAAGAGCAAAAGTTTTAACCCAATAGTGCTTAACTCTGAATCAAATTGTGCCTTTTAATTTTTTCTTTATATTGTCCACTTACACAAAGTGCTCAGTCTAATAAGATAGGATTATTTTCATGTACCTTTTTCCCCACTCATACAAAATTAATGAAAGTGAAATATACGTGCAAAAATTCTGCTTATTTCTGCAAATATTATTAAATGACCATTGTGTACCAGGGACTGTGTTCATATCAGGGCAAAGGACAAGATAGTGCTTTAAATCTTGAGAGGCTCACATGTTAGCAAAAATAAATTGGATTTATATTTTGTCATGTGCTGTAATAAAAGGTGTTATTTGAAAGTGTAAATAATGGTTATACTAACTGACCACAGAAAACAAAATGAAAAGTGTTACGAAAATCATTTTGACTTTTACTTACGTAAGTAAGTATACAAATATGAGTATTATGTTGGGTTAGAAATCTGATCTGTAACGTAAGTTTTATTCTGCACTGTAGCAGTGTAGTTCTATCCTCCCGTTGTTCGAGGAGACACCACTAACGTCTCACAACAAATTGTGAGACTTGTTACTGTTTCTGGCATATCAAACACATCAAGGGGAGCTTGTCAAGCTTTGCCCTATGAGCGAGATACTCTCAGTAGCTTACCGGGCTCTCCAAGAGCAGAGAAGAAATCGAACAGGGTCCGCGGCATGTGAGGCAAACGTCCTACCCGCTGTGCTATAGCTCCAGACCAAGTTTTATTCTATTCCTTCAAAAGATGATAATGCTAAGAGATATTGCAGTGTAAATTCATGATGCCTTCATTGATAACCTTCGAAAGGTTATTTAATCAACGATTTATTAATCTATTAATTTTGTAAGTGATATATTATCTGCAACATTAACTATCTCTGACCGGCATAAATTCACACTTCACATACACAAAATTCACACTGTCCCACAGTCCTTGAGAAAACATGAGTGAGAATTACTTAGCTGGCTTTATTATACTGTCTT
>JAOXYA010000028.1:4243610-4254869 GCA_028565675.1 Sorex palustris | reverse complement strand
ATGAAGTCATGAAATTTACATACGACTCATTCTACATGGAAAGTATCATGCTAAGTGTGTGAAATGATCTAGAAAGGGAGGGACAGACATACAAAGACTGCACTTATCTGGGGAATATAAAGTAACAGAATGGGAGTCAAACACGCAAAAATAGTTGTTCCACAGCTTGGAAGCCAGCCTCACATGCTTGGGGGGAAAGGAAGATCAGATAGAGAAAGGAATACCAATTAAAGGATGTCTGGAGGACTCTCTCGGGATATGAGATGTGTACTGAATGTAGACTCTAGACCTAACACAATAGCCACCCAATACCTCTATTGCAAACTACAATATCCTAAAGAAAAGAGTGCGCAAAAGGAAATGCCCTGCCTCAGAGGCAGGGTGGGGTAGGGAGGTGGGGTGTGGGGGTGTGAGGGCTACTAGAATCACTGGTGGTGGAGAATGTGCACTGCTGGAGGAATGGGTACTTGATCATTGTATAACTGAAACCCAAGCACGAAAGTTTATGAGTCTACAATTGTACCTCATGGTGTTTTGCTAATAAAATAAATAAATAAATTATTGTTCATCTGAATATTTAGATAGTCTCCTATTTCTCCTGAGATTTTAACCATAAATGGCCTCCAACGCCCTTTAAATATATAAATGTTCCCCCACCTCACATCTCTCCTATCAGATGGTGCCTTCCTAGTTCAGAATATTCAGTTGTACAAACTTTTGTTTATTGAACATGCTTATTGAAGGCAAAGCTTTCCTGTTGATTGTTCCTTCCATCCTGAGTTCCCATCACCAAAGTCACACTTGGCTAATCCTAATCCAGGCTTTATATCTTAAGTTTTCATATCTCTGAAGTCTTCATTTACCTGTTCCCTCAAAGTCAGCATGTGTGCACCTACACATCCATGGAAGACTCACCTCTTGTGATCACATGGCATACACATACCTCTTTTAGCATTATTTGGTTCTTTTAGCATTATTTGGTACTTTTTAAAATATTTTTATTGAATCACAGTGAGGTACACAGTTACAAGGTTGTACATGGTTGTGTTTCAGTTATATAATGTTCCAACCACATTCCTTCACCAATGTACATTTCCCAACACCAATGTCCTCAGTTTCCCTACCTCCTCTTCCCCACTCCTGCCTTCCTCTACCAGGCACTTCTCTCTCTCTCTCTATCTCTCTCTCACTCATTCACTCACTCACTCACTCATTACTTTTGGGCATTGTGATTTGCTATACTGATACTGAAAGGTCATTATGTATATCCCTTTACTTACTTTCAACTCTCAATTCGTGCTCAGAGTGATCATTTCTAAAAATTATTGTTATAATGATCCCTTTTAGCAGAATGTTTTCTATTTGTGTTTTGTTTATAAGACTGATTAGTTGATTGTAAGGTGTTGATGGACAATGTGTACATACATTACTCATTTCAGAAATTAGGGCATAACATATGATCAGTTTTACCTATTTGTCAAATGAATAAGAAAACTTTTCCTGGTTTCATGACTGTGGCATGTCTACGAAATGAATTTATCTCTGGGGAAATTCAGGAAGTCACATAAACTACACCCCATAAAAAAGATGATAAGATGCTGTTACTGCTGATGTTGCTGCTTCTTGGGTCTTTGTAAAGCATTAGATGCCTTGCATCTAATATAGAAAGTAACATAATATAATAATATAAAAAAGTAATATAATATAAACACTAGCATAATTTAATAATAAAGAAACTAATATAACATAGAAACTAATATAATATTATATAGACACTAAGATAGATATAAGACAATATAATATAGAAACTTAGAAGTATTTATACTTTTCTTATTCACTATCAGCTACCACCACACCCAGATTCTGAGAAAGGGTAAATTCCTTGCTTGAGGTCATATAGCTAGAAAATGCCAGAGCTCAGATTTAAAATCAGGTCTGCCCAACTTCATGATCTGTTTCTTTTACAATTTAGTACAGAGCTACTTCTTCTTCTATTTAAAAGTATTTTCCCTGTGGCCTGGGAATAAATCAACAATGTGAAGGACATATTCTGTGGATGTAAGGCAGGGGTGTGATCCTTTAGACAAAGGAGAATTTCACAGAAGAAAAGGGATGCTGGGAGCATTTCACAGAAAAAAAAGAGGTGGGATGGAGTGCAGGGATGTGTTTTCCTTCTGACTGAGAAGTAAAATTAAGTCCACTGGTGTTTTCTTGATCATAAAAATTGAGTAATTATGGCATGTTACTATGTAGAAATATTAGAGGTGTAAGTTGTAGAAAAAATGAGATATCTGTTTTTTGAAGATCTTGCCAAATGACTGGTGGAGAAAAGTTTAGCTGCAGTCAAATGTCTGGTGGGAACTTTTCCACATCTGTAGCTTTCATCCACCACCAGTCAGCCTCTGCAATGTTCCTCTGTGAAATGACCTAAAATTGGTCAGAAATCAAGTACTTAAAAAATCATCTGAAAATCTTCCTTGTTTGGAACCTGTTGCTGTTCTTCTAGAGTATCTTAAAGAGAATCTCTTGAATTTAGTTTCTTAAAATTTCTATATAGCTGAAAATTATATTTTTCAAGTTGAAAAAAAATAAGGGATGTGTATATTAAATGTGTGAATGGATGAAGCTTATCACTGCACTCTTTTGAGAGAAAGGATTTGCTTAGCAAATAAATATCTTTGATATCATTGGAAAGAATGTTTAAACACCATAAGAGAACAAGCTATTCTCAAGCACTTTACATACCAACTACTGATAAGCTTATTACAAATCACTCCTCTTTATTTACTAAGATACATCCCAAGAGACACCTACTTGGCAACTCTAGTTCAAATTAATATATCTTTTTAGAAAGATAATCTGCATTTATTTTTAAAATGGTGTAACTTAAAGCACTACAGGTTCATACCAGTAGATATGCATTCGGATTAGAAAGCTTCAGTGTTTATACAGTGCCTTCTATTTGGAAGTCTGTTCAAGGGCCATTGAACTTTGAGGCTCTTTTTTCTCTCTCTTTTTTCCTAGGTACCAGTTTTTAATGCCTACAATTATTTGTGCTAATGGAATGTTTGCATCCACATAAGAAGGTAGTCAGAACAACAAAAATACTAAGTTTTATATTAGACCTTTCAGTTCAACATTTTAAATTTATAAAACAACACTGACCATCATTTAAAAAATATATTCAAAAATGCTGATAAAATGTATATTGTGAAAGGGCTGCTCTGTTGACATTAAAAAGTTTTTTTAAGGATGCATCTAAAGGTTTAAGGCTGATTAGAGAAACCATTCTATCAGTTTGGCTCTAGCTCTCTAGATTCAGAGCTGTATAAATATCTAGATTGGTAGTAATTTTGTACCCTCCCAGGGACATTTGCAATGCCAGGAAACATTTTTGGTTGTCCCTCTTGGGAAGAGGTAATACTGGCATCTTGCAGTTAGAGGCCAAGGATGCTGCTCAAAATTCTACACAGCTCTGGCAACAAAGAAATACCTAACTAAAAATATCAACAGCGCCAAGATTAAGAAATCCTGGTCTAGATAGTGGAAATAAATTCACTTAATAAATACACTGAAACGTAGGATTTTTTTATATTCACTTCTGAATCTACAGTGTCACATCAAGAAACTTTCACATTTAAATAGTTATATTTGATTGCTTATGAATAAACAATTCTCATTTAAATGATAATTATATTTTGTTGGAGGACCACTATTTGCCACAACTTTATACCAGATGTTTCCAGATATAAAGAAACCTTAGCTATATAACAGTTCTTCATATCTCATTAAAAAAAAAGATTAAAATAATTTTCACCAATTCAAAATATTAATTTTAGTGAGCCAGATTAAATAAACATCCTTATACATAGCATATTTGTTAAATCTATCTTAAATTTTTCACTTTCTACATGCATTTTTGGTTGTTGGTTCTTAGTATAATACCTTTGCAAATTTCTTCCAAGTTCTTTTGGTAGCCATTTTTTAAACTATATATAATTATATTCAATGTGACTTCCTCCCAATCCAAAACCAGTTACTTATATATAATTATGAAAGGTTCTTCTTCTAACAGGTGATTATTAGTGCATTACCTTTTACAATGATTTTTTTCAGGACTTGTTTATTTGTGAATCTTGTCATTATAGGATATCTTTCCTCCATTCCATTCTCCAAACCAAATACTTATTGTACTGATATTTTACCCCTAGAATGGAGCACAATTGCTAACTATTTGTTATATTTACTTGACCTATTTTTGGTTGGTTAGTTTTGGGTTTGGGGTCACACCAGGTGATACTCAGGACTCACTCTTAGCTCTGTTCTCAAGAATCACTGCAGGCAGGGTTTTCAGAGCCATATGATGTACTGGGGATCAAAACTTTGTAGGCTAAGTGCAAGGTAAGTGGCTTTCCTGCTGTGTAATCTCTACAGAGTCAGGGCCAGAGAAGGTAGTAGCGAATAAAATCACTTGCCTTGCTCGTAGCTGATGCCAGTTCTATTCCAGCATCCTCTATGGTCCTCTGAACTATGTCAGAAGTGATATCTGAGAACAGAGCCAGGAGTAAGTCCTGATCTCTGTGGGGTGTGGCCCCAAAACAGACAAAAACAGAAAACAAATATTCCTGCCCAGGAGCTTCTCATGTAGTCAGTCTCCAGACTGACAATCAGGAACTGTGCCTAAATCAATCAGCTGAAAGCCTAATTTCTACAGATTGTGCTTGCCATATTTTGGCAACTGTTTAATTAGTGTTCTTATAAGCACCCAATCCTAGAACCAGTTAAGATACTCATGAAATGCATCGCTACTTGAGGAGGCACAACTTTGAGGCAAAAACCCTTATCTGCTTTTGAGATATGGGCAGTGTAATTTCTTGAACCCTGAGAGCAAGCCTTCTAGTTAGCTTGTAAATCACATCCTAACCATGAGAGCCTCTAGAATACAGTGTTAGAAATGAGAAAAGCATGGACATAGAGCTGATTAGAGCTGACACACAAATACATAAGCATCTCAGACTGACAGATCAACCTACCTGCCATTTAGCTCAGCTACTCTTCACGACTTAAGATCAACAGAAAATCATTGCATAGGGAAGCTAAAATTAGAAGACCCAAGGATAAATTAAAATGTTTGTGGCATTTGATCTTCTGAGTTCAACTTCCTTTCCACTAATATTGAAGGAACTTCTTAAAACTAATTTTTTCTAACTTGATATATTTAATAATTTCTAGAAGTAAAAGATTTTTAAAATATGTTCAATATTCTGAGATCTTTTTGCCAAATAGAATGAGGACTAGTCAAAAATATCCTTTTTATGTTAGGCAATATAAAAGATGTGAATTTTAAAACAAAATCAAGAGAATAAATTACTTTCAACCTTTTTCCCATAGACAAGCATACTTGATATACCTTTCCAAAATATTATTTGAGTTCTAGATTTCTTTCTCAAAAACACCTATAGGGGCCAGAAAGATAGTACAGTGGATAAGGCGTTGACCTTGCATTCCACCAACCTGGGTTTGATCCCCTGTAAGTTATGTAGTCTCCTGAGCCTATCAGGATTTATCACTGAATGCAGAACCAGGAGTAAGCTCTGAGCACGGCCAGGGGAGGCTCAAAAATCAAGAACCAAGAACATTAAAAAACTATACTGTGGGCTGAGGATGGAAGAGATAAAATACTCAAAGCATTGTACACTAGACCTGGTTAGTATTTAATCAAAGTTAGATCTTCTAATTATGTCCTTTTTTTTTTTTTTTTTTTTGGTTCACTTCAACAAAGCGGTAGTGAAACCTGAGAAAGAGAAACAGTGATGGGAACACAGATCTTATAGCACGCCCATGGGAAGAAAGTTAACAAGAATACGTGGTGCTTTTGTAACCACCATCATTTGCATGAATACTAGTTATCATTTAAAGAGGATTTTAGAGGCTGATCCAAAAGTCACACTTTACAGACTGAAAGATTAAAAGTAATTTTCCTTAGGTCATCAGTAATTAAGTGATAAAGTTAAACGGAAGTCATTTCTAATCAGTGGCACTGTGACTTTTGGGAATTATCAAAAAAATTCAAGGACTAAGGTGTTTTTTAAAAAAAGTGATTCCAATCTCACTCTGTATTCAATTATAGGACTTCTCCATTTTAAAACTCAATTGAGTTTTGGTTCCCAATTCTGTTCTGTTTAAACCTGGCCATCATCAACTAACAGAAGGCAACACAGCTTCCTTTCTAAATCCCACTATACTTTGGCAAGAGCATTAAACTTTGATGAATTTCAGACCTGCTTGAGAAGTGGCAATAAAAGACAAAACAAGACCATTGAATTGCTGGCAAAGTATTCTCAAAAGGGTAAATCATTATTGAATGCAACAAAATTAATGATATTGTGAATGTCCAATTATTAAAAGAACAAAATTGCTCAAAGGGGTCTAGTGATTACCATTCCTCACAGTCATGATGCAGATAGGAAAAAAATAAAGGTCCAGAAAGGAGGGATTATTTGCCTGAGGATGCACAGTGAATCACAGTAGAGCAAGGACTAGAATTATATCTCCTAAGTCTCCAGTAACAAAGTAGATATAAATACATAGACACACTCATTCAAAAACAACCATGTCCGAATAAATCACTCCGGGTACTCATAATTTCACTTTGACGTATTTACACAAAGCCTATTGTGAAGTGATTACATGAATAGAAATAAAGTGACATCACTTCTAGGACTTCTGCCTTTAGTGGGTAGCATCTAAGACCCTCGCCAAGGACACCTCTAATCTTCTTGGACATGCTCATTCAGCTACTTCTTTGGCTGAAATCAGCCTGACTCACAGCTTTGGAAATGGTAAGATGTGCACAGTGAGGAGTGAAACAAACTCATGCCCAAAACTAAGTGAAAGTTTGCCAAAATCCTCCCCAAACCCCTTTAGCTAATTGGAAATTGCTGCAGAGGGCCTACCTATATTTTGCAACTGAGCAACAAAAGTGCCTCTGATGAAGACTTTGCCTCCCAGAGGTGAGCTGAGATCATTTCTGGCAATGGAGGCTTCCCCATTTATTTTTAGATCAATCAAACGGAGCCCATTGGCTGATGACTGGGCACCACAAATCATTTGGAAGCTACAGCTCTGAAAAGATGTCTTTCAAGCAAGTGTTCCTTCATTTATTCATGTCTGCATTAGTTAGGAAAAGGGCTTTTTAAGATATTCACCAAGCTCAACTTTATTTTTCTGATTATGTGAATATGCCTTGTGTGAATTTTGGTACTTATATCTGTGTGTAGCAATGGCATGTATGGCCCATAATAAAGACTTATAAGTGGTCCTTTCTCTTTAATTCATTTATAAATATATTTAAGAATACTTAATAAATAGTTATTGTGTGGTTATTCGGTTATCATAAACTGTTGACTGATAAAAGAACTATATTTGTTACTAATCAAATATCTGCAGATATGGTAGACATGTTTCTGAAATAGAATACTAAATGAAATAGAATCTCAGAAATTCAAGACATAATCTGGTGATGGTGATGGAAGTAGCTATACAAAGGAATAGACCTAAAACACTCATTTCAGTGATAGAAGTAGAGCTCCTTAAAGTGTTATTCAAGCAAAGACTCATTCTAGATCATTTCTAGGGACAACTTTATGAAACAGATGACAGAAGGTCTGGGGTTTCCTTCACAATTAGAAAGAACCAAAGACTCACAGAAGACATGTGTAGGTATAATAAATTGACCTATCCTTGTTTTGCTGAAAAACTGAAGCTTCCCAGGAAAAATCTAAGAAAGCTCAAAGTAGCTCTCTTTCAACTCTAGATGCAATACAGGACCTCTCTGTCTCCAGTTCTATTGAAGTGTGCAGCAGGCCAGACCCCCAAATTATTGATAAATGAGAAAAAGAGTTTTAAAGGGTGATTTTTCTCTGAATCACTCTGCAACACCACAGCAATAAGTCAGACAAAGGCAGAGTGGTTTGCTTTGCTTTAGTCAAAGTAAAGCCTTGTTTAACTTTGATTAACTACAGAAAAAAGTTAGTTAGTTGGACTAACCAACTTCACCTGTGTCAATTCAGTGACACCATGAGTCCCTAAGCTTCAAAGAATATGAGACAATTAAAATAATTGGAGGCTTCCCAGGATGATGTTCTCAGAATTAAGAAAATCAGGGGTGATGACTGGACTAAAATATTGAAGACATCAGCTTATTCACTATCTTAGGAAAACAATGTCCTCTTATCTAAACTTCAGTCATTCCAATAAAAGAGGTAAATTAAATCATACTTCCTTGGGATCAGAGTGATAGTACAGTGGGTAGGGTGCTTGTTTTGAAAGCATCTGACCTAAGTTCGATCCCCATCATCCCACATGGTCACCGAAGCCTGCTAGGAGTAATTCCTAAGTGCTGAGCCAGGAGTAGCTCCTGAGAATAGCCAAGTGTAACCAAAAAATGAACCAAAAAAAGGAGGGAGGTGGCAGAGTCATTGTATAGTGGGTAGGGCATTTGCCTTACACATGGTTCACCTGGGTTCGATCCCCGGCATCCAGCACAGTCCCCTGAGTATTGCCAAGTGTATTTCCTGCGTGCAGTCAGGAGAAACCCCTGAGTATCACTTTGTGAGACACCTCCCCCAAAAAGCCATAAATTATACTTCCTTAAGAGATACTTATGTTTAGAGCTCTAAAAATCTCATTAGTCCATTTTGGGTCTCCTGGCTCAACACTCAGGAATTACTCCTAGCAGGCTTCAGTGACCATGTGGGATGGTGGGATCGAACTCAGGTCAAATGCTTTCAAAGCGTTAGTCAATTTTGTAGATGTATCATTTTCTAGGAAATCCAGATATTTGGATGAGGCTCTGATAAGACCTGTTTGCTCAGTAGACATTAGACCCCCAAGTTCCCAAATATTTGATGGCCCTGTTTGGCTAGGATTTGTTGTATTTATTATTTATCCCCAATTCTTCATTTTCTTTGTTCATTTGCTATCCTTCATTGGGGCAGAATATCCTTCCTGGTTCTAATGAACTGGGCCAAATTTTGTGACTTATTTGAAACCATAAAATGCAAACTAATGAGGGTATGGTGCCATCAGCAGGTCAATCTGTACCTGTGAGGCGAATGCATCAGCAGCCTCATGATGCCTTTAGACTTCTGAATACCCCAAAATTGCTGCTGTGCCTTTGGCCAGAACCAAAAAACTTAGGGCAAAGTTTACCAAGAAAGTAAATGGCCAAAAGATAGGTATGTGGGAGACCCACCCCCAAACAAACTCCAGCTCAGCTATATAATTAGAGGCATGGCCTTTCTGGTTCTTGATCAAACTACTTAATGGCTATGATCCCAGAGACTCAGAAGCAAATCTCGAAACCCAGCGGTTTTTGCCAGAGATGAATCTGGACCGTGCAGTAGGTTACTGTTGCCAGGACACCCAAGGGGGGAAAGGGTGCTGTCCCTCTGCCTGCTCCCCCTAGGTGTCATGGTGGCTGCCATCTTCCAGAGGGCATTGGACAGTTAGATTTGGGCCCGCAGTGATGAGACACGTGGGGCCTCAAGGGATGGGGGTGGAGCTGGCCCTTTCCTTCCCACCCCAATGAGACCCTGAGTTGCTACCCATGAACGGCCTCTCTGGCTCCTGATCAAGCCGTTTAATGCCATGATCCCAGAGACTCAGAAACAAATCTCGAAATCCAACGGCTTTTGGCAGAAATGCATCCGGGCCCTGCAGTAGGTTACTGGCGCGGGCCACCCCAGGTGGGAATAGGTTTCATGCCTTGGCCTGTTCTCCCTGGCAGCCAGGAAGCCGTCATCCTCCAGAGGACACTGGACAGTCAGGTTTGGGCCCGCAATGACAAGACACACGGGGCCTCATGGAATGGGGGTGGAACCGGCCCTTTCCTCCCCATCTCAACAAGACCCCGAGTTGCTGCCCATGAACAACAAACCCTATAACCCTGGTTCAACTCAGTCATGTGATAATATGGGGTTTCATGAATATACTTTAATGAACTCCTACACCTATATAGCCTGAAATATATTTTATTTCTTTAAGTCACAAGATGGATATGTAGTTCTCAATGTTCTCCCTTCTAAAATCCAACACACCATTTTGTTGGTAAATAAGCGAACAGCACCCGGCCCAGACAAGGTTAGACCCAAACACCTGAAGAACCTGCCGTCAGTATTCATCAATATACTGGCTCAGCTCTTCACACGGTACCTGTCTGAATGCAAGGTTCCATCCCAATGGAAAACCAGCAGGACTATACTACTGTACAAGAAGGAAGACATCCATGACATTGGCAACTATCATCCGATCTGCCTGTTGTCTGTTGTCTACAAGCTGTTCACTCGAGTCATCCTGAATAGGATTAACAGAACACTAGATGAAGGACAACCATGTGAGCAAGCCAGTTTCCAAAAAGGATTTAGCACAATCGAACATATCTACACGATAACCAAACTCATTGAGGTTTCTCGGGAGTTCAAGATGCTGCTCTGTCTGATGTTCATTGATTTAAAGAAGACCTTTGATTCTGTTGAGACTGAAGCGGTCATCAAAGCCCTAGCCAAACAGGTTGTTCAAACTCAATACATGAGGAGCCTCCATGAGCTGTATTACAGATTCACTACCAGGATCTTACCATTCTACAGGGAAGTGATCATTCATGTCAAGAGAGGGGTTCAGCAGGGTGATGCCATTTCACCAAACTCTTCAGTGCCACCCTCAAGAATGTCATGGGATGACTGGGATGAGAAAGTATGAGAGTGAAGATAGATAGTCAGCAGCTACACCACCTCCACTTCACTGATGACATCATTCTAATAACACCAAACATTAGCGAAGCAGCACAAATGCTGGCTGACTTCGACCGTGAGTGTAGAAAGGTTGGACTACAGCTGAATCTCACAAAGACAATGTTTATGAGAAACAGCCTTGTTCCTGACATTCCATTCTCTCTCAATGGAAATAACATCTCCGAATGCAACAGTTATGTGTATCTAGGTCAAGAAGTCAACATAATGAATGACCTGGCACCTGAGCTTGGAAAGTGTTCAAGAGTGTCAAAGAAATAGCTAATAGGATGAAGAACCTCTGGCTCCGGGCACATCTCTTTGATTCCTCTGTTCTTCATGCATTAACATGCGCCTCAGAGACCTGGGCCCTACGAACACAGGATGAGAATGCTATTCGAGTCTCCCAAAGAGGAATCGAAAGAGCTATGCTTGGAGTATCATGCTTCACTCAAGTGAGAGAAAGAAT
>JAOXYA010000028.1:4230058-4240544 GCA_028565675.1 Sorex palustris | reverse complement strand
AGAGAGAGAGAAAGAAAGAAAGAAAGAAAGAAAGAAAGAAAGAAAGAAAGAAAGAAAGAAAGAAAGAAAGAAAGAGGTTGGGAGGAAGGGAGATTGGGAGGAAAGGAGGGAGGGAGGAAGGGAGAGAGAGAAAGAAAGAAAGAAAGAAAGAAAGAAAGAAAGAAAGAAAGAAAGAAAGAAAGAAAGAAGGACTATGAGCATAAGATAAAGAGAAGATAGCGCCTTATATCCACCTTCACCTCTTCCTTTACTTCTTCTAAGAGAGTTCTGCGAAAATTGTAAAGAAGGACAAGATGGCCTGCGTTCTTGCAAATGTGTGTGGCCTTTCTGTCTGATTTCGATTAGGCAAGGCCTGGTTTTTTGGGTATGAGAAGACCTCACATATGAAAATTAAGCCACAAGCAAATTCCAAACCACAGCATTCAGAGGTTTTCTTGTCACCAGCCAGGTCTGAACTTTGGCAGTGGTGCTCCGAAGGACGTTATGTGTAGTGTGGGCAAGACATTACCCAGCCTCATGCTACCCTCCTTTCCCAGAATTCCAGGTTCCACTGTTACTTGTTACTTAAAGAGAAGTGTCAGGAAAGATTTTTCTTTTCCAGATCGTTGGCAAATGTTTGCTCAGATCTATTTTGGGGGCATTAGCTCAATACTGCTGTCTTTTCTTCCCAAAGAATTAGAAAAGTATTTCAGAAACACATATATTTTCCCTCTCTTTTTATCCCTCAGTAGCCCCTGATTTTTTTTTGCTTGTTTCTTTCTTTGTGTCCTTCTTTCTCCCTTGACTAACTGGGACTCCACATGAATGCATGGCCCTGACATGGACCTATGTGCTCAGGACACAGCAGGCCTGCTCAACTGCAATGTTGCCTCTTGGCTTTATCAGCTCCCTTTTGCATGCAAACTGGAGCAACTACAATTGATGTAGGAATTTCTTTCAACCACATCAGAGTCATGGACTTTTGCTTAACATGAAGCTGTTGCTTATTGATAAAACACTATATGTAAGATAAGATCTCCATCGAACAATAAAGGGATCAAGGATGGACAATTATTAAAGATATGAAGTATAACATTCCCATGATTTTTGCTTTAAAATGGTCTCATTAAATCCTTACAAATACCAATGAGTGGACACCATTTCCCCCATTTTATATCAAAGGGGACTGAGATATATTAAAACACAAATATTTAACCAAGATTCAACAACTGGTCTACCATCATTTATCTGTGGCCCTAGGTTTGCTGTTTGGTTGACTCGGTGAGGAATGGAAGCATAACAACATAACATAACAACAACATAACACCTAACTGTGTTCTAGGAAGAAGGACAATTATTTAAGAATGGGAACTTATTTAAGAACCTGAATGAATGCAAGGCACAGCAAATGTACCGTTTGTAACAGAATAAACGTCAAACACATTTATGCCATTATTTTGTGTTTGTTTTCTACCTAGAAGTTCTCTACCCTTTGCATTTTTCCACTGGAATCAAAAGAAGTTTGGCATGTAGTCTTTATGTGAATAAAAATTGTGTATTAGTAACTGTGCTTTCCCCCCTCACTTTCTTTATTTTGTTTAAAAATCTCCTAAAAAATCAGTGACCTAGAATATTTGAATGGCCCTTCTAGCCATAGATAACTGAAATCCTAGAAGAGTGATCAGCATTTATTCCCAAGTTATTTTTCCCATCCTACCACTGTTCCACTTAGATACTTTAAATATCATATATACTGAAAGTGATATAGAAATAATATATATGACTCTTTGCTATTTCTGATATTGCATTTAAAAATAAGGAGAAGTAGAGGAGGAAACTTTTATTTCTTCCAATAAAAGTATAACCTACTCCTGTTTTGAATCACCTTCCAAAAGCTACACATTTAGTCCTACAAAGCATGTTTCAACTACAAAATATGGAGACATTGACATCTTGGTGAACTGCAGTAAATATTAGATTCTTTTGGCTGGCTTGCTTCTCAATTCCCACCAGCAGCCTCGGTTCTGGGCCAACCCATATTTTAATCTACAGCATTTAACCATTGTTTCTGCCAGTGTCCCCAGTCAGTCTCCCCAAAGAAAGTCTTTTTCTACCTACTCCATCTCAAAAAGATGATTACCTTGGTAAGCCTACAGAACCCTGGTCTTCTGTACTTTCTCTCCCAGTTTCAGAAATAAGAAAAAGGAATCCTGTATAGTTGTAGAAGTGACCTTAAACACAAGCACATGCACAAAGTCACACACACACACACACACACACACCCCAAAAAAGGGAGGTGGGGAATCAGATCTTTAAGTTTCTGGTAAATTGTTTACAGCAGAGACACTTATTAGACCTCGTTGGACATGGAGCTGGAGAAGAGTAGAAGTTCTGGGCTTACTTCTTTAAGAGATAGTAATCCTTCTTTAATGGCTTGTACAAGAATCTGTTTCTCTCGCATCAGTTTTGGTCTCTGAAGGGCAATCACATGTTCCCCCTGAATTATACCAGATATATCAAATTAATTCTATTAACCAGCTTATCCTCTAAATCTTTAACCAGGCCCTGATGCATATGCATTCACTGGTGTAAATGTCTTCAAGCAATTTCAGAGATTCTTCCTTGGAACTGTAGCTACGTTGAAAGGTGAGCCAGTCTCTGACCTTACTGCATTCCACAATGTTAAATAATCGGTTAAATGGTTACAGCCCATTTCAAAACGGGGTACTGCATTCTCCTCTTACCCCCTCCCACTCTTTTGCAAGCTTGGAATTTGCCTTCAAACCAATTGCAGAACCCATGAACTGTAATGGACAAAAGCAAGGAATATGAGAGGCACAGTCTCCAGTAAAGGCTGAACAAAAAGAAAATCCAAGAACACTGTTCTAAATCTCACCCTTGCCCTAGTGGCTCCCTGACCTCTATCCCTTTACCTGAAGAACCTTGCTTTCTCTCTGTTCCCTAGGAAACTTTTCCTTCTATTTTCTTTCTTTTTTAATTTAATTTTTGAGGTGACTTCTTACTTTCAAATTGAATAACCCTGAAATACACAGTTACAAAGCTGTTGTTCAAGGTCAGGTTTCAGTTATACAATGTTTCAACACCTATCCCTCCACCAGTGTACATTTCTCACCACCAACATCAGGTTTCCCTCAAAGTCTGGTTTCCCTCTTGCCACCCTTCCCCCAGCCTATCTCTATTGCAGGCACTTTCCTTCTCTCCTGTCTCTGCCTCTGTCTTTGTCTCTGTCTTTGTCTCTGTCTCTCTCTCTCTCTCCCTCTCCGTCTCTGTCTCTCTCTCTCTCTCTCTCTCTCTCTCTCTCTCTCTCTCTCTCTCTCTCCTTTTGGGCGTTATAGTTTGCAATATAGTTACTGAAAGGTTATCATGTTTGTTCCTTTACCATTTTCAGCCTGCTGTTCTTATCCAAAAGTGATCATTTCCAACTATCTTTGTCATAGCAGTCCCTTCTCTATCCTAACTGCCTTCTCCCCCAGTATTTGAGACAGTCTTCCAACCATGAAACAATTCTCCTGGCCCTTTGATTGTCCTTTGATTTTTTAATTTGGTTTATTTTATTGGTTTTGTTTTTTTTATTGGTCATGCATTGTTTTTTTTTATACCTAAGAAGCTTTTTCTGCTCTTCCACCTTAGCTGGAATGAAATGTCTTTGCTTTCTTTCAGCATCTGTTAGAGACCTTTATCAAAAATAATTGCACCAATAGTAGTAGTGTCTAACATTAAATCTTTACCAGGTGCCAGACTCTTTTGTCTTTGAGTATTAACTCAATCCTTGATACCACCCTTTGAAGATGGTATTATTATCCCAGATTACCTTCTGGAGATCCAAGGGACAGATACGTAGGGTATTTTGATCTGGGAGCACCTAGTACTGGACCTAGGCAAATGGTCATAACTCAATCAAACAATGATCATTATTGAGTTCTAATTAAGTCCAATACCAAGTTGGTTATATGCTTTATCTCACTGCATACTCTTGATAGTTATGTGCAGTAGGAATTTTATAGTAGTGTCATGTTATGGGATATAAAAGAAAAGTGGTTGGCTTGAGTCCATAAACTTCATCAGCTTAAAATCAAGATTAAGATTCAAGTGTTTCTGTTTTCAAAGCCCAGGCTCTATGTCACAATGCCTTAATATACATTTGATCAGTACTCATTGTTCCAGGAGTTTTTATGAAATATATACTCTCTTTATGCTTTATTATTCTGTTCTGACTCCTCTACTCCAAACACAGACTGCTTTTTATCAATTTTTCTCTATTCACCTAAACTGAATACATTTTGAAGCTTAACTCTGTAAATTGACATCAGAATAATGAGCTCTTCTAATGACAAGTGACAACCTGCCTTCACATTTAGAGGTTTTTGTTCTCTATCATGGACATGGGTTTGTCCAAGGGTTTGCTCTTTTTCATGGACATGTTATTCCATGGCAGAGCTGCCTTGCAGGTGGGAGAACCTTCATCATTCAGTACAGAACTGTGCTGGGGTGTGTGTCATCTCCCAGCACCCATGAGTGGCTCACTTTAAGCCATGCACCAAACTGTCTAGAAACTATAAGATACAGGAAATTTCTGAAAAGTATAAGTTACAGATGGTCCTATATTTGTCTCCTGCTTTTTTTAGCTTTCTGCATATCTTAACTTTGGGTAAATTACTTACCTTGCTGAGCGTTAGTTGTTTGTATGAAAAGTAGGGAGTAGTACTTATCTAATACTACCCATGGTGATTAAAGTAGATAATATTCATAAAGTATCTGACGCAGAGTCAGACATTTAATAAGCTCTCAAGGAAAAGTAGCAATTATAATAATTATGCTAAGCAATCTACTCACCCCTGGACACTTACTTCCTTGGAGAACTTATGGAATATTTTGTTAGTGAAAAATAAGAGACAATTTCAATAATTACATTATATTCAAAGAGACTTTGTTCTGTGCATCATACTACAGTTACAACTCTGCTGACTACTTCAGATAGATTAACAGATTTAATCTTCACCACAACCTATGAGATCAATGCAATTCTTTCCCCATTTCATAGATGAGAAAACAAAGGCTTAGAGAGGCTAAACACCTCTCTTAAGGTCATGCAGTTAGTGCCTATGGCTGCTACTTAAGCTCCTTGATGGCCATGATCCAGAGACACACAAAAGAATCTCCTAACTGAGCAGCTCACTTCAGAGATGCCTCTGGACTTTAAGCTAGGCTGACTTCACCTGTGTGCCTCAGACAGGGGCAGACATCATCCTTCCACCTGCCCCCTAAAACCCACGGTGGCTTCCAACTTCCAGAACCCAATGAGAAGTGCAAGTACGCAGGTTCAGTGACAACAAACTCCAGGCCTCAAGGGATAGGGGATGGGCCGGTCCTTCTCATCCCCTATCCCCATGGGACCCTGGAGGTCATGCTCTCAAACTGCCTCCAGCTGTTACTTAAGCTCCTTAACGGCCATGATCTAGAGACACACAAAAGAATCTCAGAATGAGCAGCTCGCTGCATATATTTCTCCAGACCCTAATTATCTAAAAGTTTAGAATTCTAGGAGCATTCAGTTGCTCTCTCGGCCACGTGACATCTTATGCTATGGATAATAAGTAATACAAAAGAGAGTATGGAGGAGATTGTCTGCCACAGAGGCAGGGGGAGGGTTGGGATGCAGGGGTGGGATACTGCGGACCTTGGTGGTGGAAGATGTGCACTAGTGGAGGGTTGGGTGATCGATCATTGTGTGACTGAAACTCAAATAGGAAAACTTTATAACTGTATCTTACGGTGATAAAAAATAATAATAGAAAAGATAATAATTTTTTTTATAAAGGACCATGCAGTTAGTAAGTAGCAGAAATGGGATTCCAGCTGAAGTAGTCTAACTAGCAGACAAATCCCTTAACCAACCTGCTTTGTTAAAATGTGTTCCATGTAAATTTGGGTTAGGTCTCTTGTTTATAAAATGGGTGACAAAGAAGATAAAACACTTGGAAGGTCAAATAATACCCAGCTGTAAGCAACATTGCGGACTTGGCTTACCAACATGAAATCTGTTTGCAAGCTTTTAGGGGTTGTGCTGTTGGGTCCCTTCACTGGAAGTCTTCTGTGTATTCTTTACAGATGATCTTCCTTGAACTTGGTTCTGGGAAGCAGCTGGATAGTTTGCATAACTGACTTTCCACTTTTCTGGCACAGATGTCAAATGTTCTAAAATTTAACACAGATAAAACTTAGTGACTATTGACTGGACTCTTGAGACAGAGTGCAGGTTTTTCTTCTATTGTATTTTACTACATTCCATAGTGGTGTTGGTGACCTTCTTAGCTTTCTTCGAAATCATATTGATCATACAATTAAATAGTCTTCCAATGTGTGTCAGAAGTCCAATTTGGATAAAAGTCCTGCTGTCTAGTTCTTACAGTTTCATTCCACAATTCTAAAAAAGATGCCCTTCTCAGATTGTCAGCCATCACGTTTTAAATGTATGCAGAGTTTGAAAGGATAGGTCAGAGCCCACATTACTGAAACACTGCCAGCATGCATATTCTCATATGTTTTTCCCACTTCCAGGAAAGCAGTATTCTGATTTGTAATTGTTCCATGTTCAAAAGACAATCCAACTGGAACAAGGAACACACATTCCAAATATGACTTTTAGCTTCTAAAAGTCATTTATTTGTATTTGCTTTGCATGGCAAAATGGGTCAGTGAGGGAACAAAAGAGTTCATGAGGAAGTCACAATTGGAAAGGTGGTAAATTTTCTCCCATTGATTGATAATCAAATGAGTTATAAGCTGCAGATATCTGGAGATTCTGGTGAGGTTTAGGATATGCTGCAATTAATCAATTCATAGAAGATTCATCATTTCAGTTAAGTCAGATATGTTATATTGTAAAGAATATAAAAAGTTACTATAGTCTAGGATTAAGGAGTTATGAATTGTACCCCTGTAATTCCTGATTACCTCAGCAAATCCTGTCCTATTTCTGGTACTCAATTTGACCATCTGTAAATTGTAAATTCCTTCTATAAGAACCCTTTTCT
The DNA here is from genome assembly GCA_028565675.1 of Sorex palustris. Taxonomy (NCBI): domain Eukaryota; kingdom Metazoa; phylum Chordata; class Mammalia; order Eulipotyphla; family Soricidae; genus Sorex; species Sorex palustris. The sequence goes on along the minus strand of JAOXYA010000028.1, from coordinate 4,233,510 downwards.
TGTTTTGTGTAAAACTTGCATGAGAAAAGAATGTTCTTCATCTCTCAGATCACTTTTCAGGATACAAAGTCTTTAATATCAATGAGTGAGGAAGAAAGAAATTACTTTCAGCTCTGTTTTCAAGGAGAAAAACCTCATAGCTCATTGGCCCAAGGGGGCAGCCAATGTTTCCAGAAGTCTGGTGTTAACTGATCTCAAATCTGAACCCTTGTGAATTATAAGGCCAATTTTCCAATCAATTCAGGCTGAAATTTAGAATGCTTTTTAAGATTTAGGGGCTGGTGAGAGAACTGAGCTGCAGAATTTCCAGAGATAATTTCTATTGCCATGTTTTGGATCCAAAACAAGTCCCAGTAATAATAATAATAACAACAACAACAAAATCTCCCCCCCAAAACTGACAGCATTGTTTAGTAAAAGTAATCCAATCTGGATGTAAGGAATGCATTCAATACCATTTCTAAATCAGCAACAGGCAGTTAGGATTTAATCCTCAGTGTATTTTTAACATCTCATAAAAAGCTATTACACTTGGTATTTTACTTATTCTTTAAAGAGGAAATATACTCTCTATAGCAATTCTCACATGATAATAGGTTATAGGTAGTATTCTAAAATTAATTCCACCCAACTAGAAGTAGTTGGTAACCTTGCATTTGTAGTCAGTAATTAAAAGTAGCATTTTTGATTCAGCATTCACCTAGTCTAGTGTGGGACAGTTCAATATTTAATAATCATCCTTACAGAGCTGGGGAGATAGCTCAAAGGGTTAGAGCACCTGTATAGCATGCAATGCCCCATTTTTGACTCCTAGCACTATGTGCCCCCGAGGCACCATGGGAGGTGTCCCTTGGGACACCCAGTATCACAAGTTATAAGCATTGAACTTTTTATCCCATAGAACTGGGTTGAGTGTCACTGTAAACAGCCCCTGGTAACCCTGAGCACTGCTTGGGAAATACTCCAAAATAATAATCTCTAGAAATACCAACAGTGTAGGACCTATGGTAACTGCAACACTAATAATGATCACTTCACAAAGTAGTCAGATGTGTTGGAGTTTCAGGGGACTTACAATTCTCCTGCTTTACAGTGAATAAAACTGAGACAGTCTTAGACTTTTTGGGACCTATAGCTGATAGCTTCAAGACATAACTTAAGGGCCAGAAAAAGCAATAATACAGGAGGCCACAAACTTGCCTTGAATGCACCCAACCCTGCTTCAATCTGGCCCATCATATGGGCCTCCAAGCACTGCTAGGAGTGATCCTTAAGCATAAAGCCAGTAGTAAAACCTGAGAACAGGAAGGTATGGCTCAAAAACCAAGAAATAAAGCAAACACTTAAAGTCAGTACTGCAATTCTGAAGCTGTACTCAATACTACACTGATTCTGGAAGTCAATGCTAGCACTGTAGGGGGATCCTTGGCACGTTTTCTGTAACCATGAAATTGACACTTGTACTATGCAAGGCATCTCCCACAAAGTTCACCTTTCACCCAGTCAGAGTGCAAAATTATTGGCCAATTGGCTGATGAAGGCATTCATTTATTACAAGAAGTTTTGCTTCATTTAAAATAATTTAAAATAAAGTACACAAATAATACTTGGATAATTGCAAAAACACTACATATTCATTGTTCAGTTTTTGAAAGTCCTAAATGTCACTAAGAAGAATGTCAAAGTTATCCTTCATCCTTCAAGGATGAGAAAACCATGACTAAGGTTTCTTTTGATGAGTTACATAATGGTTAGGTGCTCAAATTGTGGAGCCAGACAGGCTTAGGTTCAAATCCCAGTTCAAGCAATTATTAGCTGAATGGATTTGCATTAGATATGATTCATCTTTTTGTTTACTTTAAACCCTTTTTTAAAAAAAACGTGTATTGCAAATGGCGATTGACTGAGATATAACACAGGAATCAGAGGCGCATGCTTTGCATGTACATGACCCCCATTCTGTTTCCAGTATGCATGTCCTCCCTCTCCCAGCATTTCAGGCTATAGCCCCAGAGACCACAAGCACAGCCACGTGTGGTCTGAGTGACTCCAGGTACCAAGGAGCCTTGGGAGCACTGCATCATTGGGACCAAACATTGAGCCATCCAGACCAGTCAACTAAGTACAGCTTGGACTAACCCCCAGAAATTCTGGCCACTGCTGGGAAGGCATGCACGAGGACACCACACACACACAAACAAACAAACACAAGCACACACACATTATATCTCAAAGATCAGCAGAGATATCTCAAAGGGCTGAAGTGCCTGCTGTGTGTACAGGAATACCAGGTTTGATCCCAGCACTGCATGGTCCCTAAGCACTGTAAGGAGCAACTCCGGAGCAATAAGCTAGGAGTAACTTCCAAGCAAATGCTGCTAGATGTGCTCCAAAAGCAAAACTTAGTATATCAACAAACTAAAATAACCATCAACTGTTTCACTTGAAGAGTTAAAACAATAGCCACGTTTACTCTGTGTCAAACACCATTCTATAACTTCGTTTGTGATGTTATTTTAATTGTCACAGAAGTCATTTGACATTCTCATTTGAGGAAAATGAGACAGAAAAGTAAAGTAACTTCCAAAATCACCAAGCAAGAAAGTGTTAAAGCTAGAATTTGAACTCATGAATTCCAACTCTACAGCCTATGTTCTCAACTGTTAATGACACTACTTCTGGTATAATTTAATATCATTATTGGTCCCTTTATAATTTTTATTTTGCAAAATTAGAAACATACTGAACATATTGCTTTGTTATCTGCTTTTTTCATTTAACAATATGCCTTGAACATATTTCCAAGTCATTAAATACTTTTAGGGAACACAATTTTTTTGATGTCTGATGGCATTCAATTGAATGTCTGAAATGTAATTAACGTAGCCAAATCTCTATTGTTGAGCATTTCAGATGTTTCTAATTTTTCACTGTAATAAACAATACTGAGATGAACATCATTGTACATGAATTCTCTGGTTATTTCCTTTGGATAAATTCCTAGAAATAGAATTGCACTGTCAAAAGGGTATGATGCGTTTTATGTGGATATTGGTGTTTTTTGTTTGAGTTTTGAGAAATTTTGAATCTCTCTGTAACTTCACCACATCAGGCATACTGCAATGACAGGGGAACTATTAAAAGTCACAAAACTAGATTTAGGACACACACATGACACATAACCCAATATTTATTATATATAAAACCAGTGGTTCATCTGACTAGAATTCCTGCTAATTCATGGTTGGAAAAAATAATAGCCACTTAACCCTACGCATGGGGGCAACCCTTCTTCAGAGTCAGAAGACAATGTGGTTCATAGCCTGGTGAAGGAAACAGTGCTTTATTGAGCAATTACTATGTGTCAGCACCAAATTAGCTCCTGTAATGACCCAACATTGGGCAATGGAAAATGTATTACACAGATAGGAGAATGAATGATAATGCAACTT
>JAOXYA010000028.1:4086601-4107051 GCA_028565675.1 Sorex palustris | reverse complement strand
TTTTTTGAGAATAGTCCATACTGTTTTCCAAAAGGGCTGAACCATTTGGCATTCCCACCAGCAGTGAAGGAGAGTACCATTCTTCCCACATCCACGCCAACACCAGTTTCTTTTCTTCTTTTGGATGTGGGCCAGTCTCTGTGGTGTGAGATGATATCTCATTGCTGTTTTAGTCTGCATCTCCCTCATGATTTGTGATATAGAACATGTTGTCATATGCCTTTTAACCATTCAGATTTCTTTGAGAAAGTTTCAGTTCATTTTGTTGCCCCATTTTTTGATGGGGTTGGATGTTTTCTTCTTGTAAAGTTCAACAAGTGCTTTGTATATCCTTGATATCAACCCCTTATTTGATGGGTTTTAGATGAATATCCTTTCCCATTCTGTACACTGTCTTTGCATTTTGGTCACTGTTTCTTTTGAGGTGCAGAAGCTTCTTAGTTTAAGATAGTCCTGTTTGTTTATCTCTGTTTTCACTTGCTTGGCCAGTGGCGTGTCATCTTAGAAGATACTGTTAGCTTCAATGTTGTGGAGGTTTTACCAACCTTGTCTTCAATGTACCTTATGGATTCTGGCCTGATGTTGAGGTCTTTAATCCATTTTGATCTTACTTTTGTAAATGGTTTTAGGTAGATATCTGAGTTCATTTTTTGCATGTATCTGTCCAGTTTTGCCAGCATAGTTTGTTAAAGAGGCTTTCCTTGCTCTACTTCACATTTCTTGCTCTCTTATCAAAGATTAGATGACCATATAACTGGGGGGGGGGGGGTAGTCAGTATATTCAACCCTTTTCCATTGGTCTGTGGCTCTGCTTTGGTTCCAGCCCCATGATGTTTTAATTATTACTGCTTCGTAATAGAGTTTAAGTTTGGAGAGGTTTATTCCTCCTATTGTCTTTTTCCCAAGAATTGATTTATCAATTCGTGGGGGCTTATTGTTCCATATGAATTTCAGGAGTGTTTGTTCCATGTCTTTGAAGAATGTCATGGGTATACTTATAGGGATTGAATTGAATTTGTACAATGCTTTGAGGAATATTGCCATTTTGACAATGATAATTCTACCAATATATGAGCAGGGATATCTTTCCATTTCCACATGTCCTCTTTTATTTCCTGAAGTAAGCTTCATCTAACCAGGAAAAGTAGAAGGGTTGACCTTGTTTCAATCTTAGAGAACTAGAAATAAGTTCCAGTTTATACTTGATTAACAGAAAGCAGAGATAGGATGTCTCAAGATGTGAGATCAAGAGATCATCGCTTGGAATCTAAATATGTAGGGAAGAAGAACATGAGATGAAATACAGTGTTCTAAAACGTCAGGGGGAGAGTGAAGAAAAGTGGGGATGTAGGCTAAGCACTGGGCATTGTGGTGATCTAAGCTGACTGGCACCTCTTAGTTAAAAAGGTATTTCTGTATCTGTCCCATAACCCTTTACCCTTAATTCCTGTTGTTCTGTAATCATAAAATGTAGCTAGGCAGAATATCACAAAGTAAGTTTGTATAAAGGGGGTTATTGCCTCCAATGGGATACAAGTTTTTCAGTTACAAAGACTGATGAGTAAATGGAGAAAGATATGATAATAGAACAGTCAGGGGAAAAAAGATGGCCTTGTTCTAAGAGATGCAAAGTACATCAATAGAAAACAGAAAATGAATACATACTGTACTCCGTTTTGTGAAGCAACATTCATGGGAATCCAAAGAACCAAGATGATACTGGTCAGAATGACTTGTCTAAGCCATTAGTTTCATAGAAACAGAGTTGGAGGAGAAGCTGGGTGAAATCCTTCCTTTGAGTCTCAGACCAGGGCTGATTTCCTTGTTCCCAGACTTTATACTTTTTCTGGTGAGTAATACACCTCTCTGCTGATGACCTCTCATTTCTTTTTAAATTCCCCCAGACTTCAGATTCCTAGATCCCACTATTCACTGGAAATGTCAACATGAACTTCAAATTCAGCAAGTCCAAATCTGAACCCTCTTCCTTTTAAAAATTTCCTAGGATACCAATGTCCTCAGGTAGTACTGTGTATTCTAGATAGATGCCCTACCATTCTCAATCAGTCATCAATTCTAATCTACCTGCCTCCTTAGCATTTGTATAGTCAGATTCATCTTATCTTTTGCTTTGGCTATTTCTCTAGTCCACTCCTTCCAGCTTCCAGTCCTATATTCACTTCAGCTTATCCTCTAACACCACAGTCAGATTGCTTTAAAACGTAAATCAAACTATCACCTTTCACTAAAGAATCCTTGATAGTACTGCATTTTTTTAAAAAAAGGGTTTTTATTTCCCCCAGCTACATTAGATATTTTTCACATCTTTCCTTTTTGCTCGTGTGTTTCCTATAATCCTGTACACCATGTATAGAACTCAGAATTCTCTACAAAATTCAGCTCAAGGTTTCCTCAGATCATTTCCAAATGTAAGTTGCTCCCTAACTCAATCCTTATCCACCATGCCATGTATGCCTAGATGAAAACGCTTGGAATGAGATCTTTTTCGCATTCAATTGTAAACCTATTATGAGGGTCTTCACAACTTCTTCCCTGCCTAGCATAGTGCCTGACTTGTTAAAATGAGCTCAGTGTCAGACTTCAGAGAGTAAAGGGGGTATGGTTCTTGCCTTGCATCCGGTTGACTGCGATCTGATCTCTGGTACCACATATAGTGCCCAGAGCATTGCAAGAAATGATCCCTGAGTACAGCGCCAGGAGTAAACTCTGAGCACCTCTGGGCGTGGCCTCAAACAAACAAGTGAAAAGTGCTCAATGTAATTTTGCCTCATGACTCTGTGAGTGGAGAAGAGAACCAGGTGAGAATTCAATACTTCTGAGAGGAACGAGCTCAGGAACCTCAGGCATGTTGCATTACGTAACCAAAGCACATGACCTCGTCTGTGCGTCATACTCAAAAACATTACACAGTGGTTAATTCCATTTCCCCTTGAGCAAAAAAAGGCTGAAGGAAAAGAAATCTGGCCTCCCAAAACAGAGAGGTAGTGGGATAGTGTATTTTTAAAACCTCCTCAACTCACATTTTGGCTTTTCTAATCCAAGCCACATTTTAGCCTTGGTCTTCCCCTCTTGGCCCCTTGCATGTTTGCAAAGCGTTTGTTTTGTGTGTGCACTGCAGCACATAATCCCAAGCTTTGCTTTCCTCTCAGATTTCCCCCTCTGCCCCTTATCTGGTCCTTATTGGGCCTTGAGTGTCCTGGCAGTTATATCTGTTGCTGGGATTTTCATCCATTTCCCTCCTTCCTGATAGGGGGGCTTTCTGTCTGCTTCCCTTGATCTTATGAGACCTTGTGTTGACCTCAGGATCTGGAATCCTCTATCCACTGTTTATATATCCTTGGGGGATAGTACGCGTTCTCAGCAGTAATAACAGTAATAAAAGCAGCTAGTTTATAATGAACACTTACTATGTGCTTGCACTACTCTGAATACTATATTTTGAATCTCTGAATTAGGTAAAGTTGCATGGCTTGCTGAAGTCCCCACAGCTAAAGGCTCATGGAACTGGGGTTCAGTTTAACTTTATCCCTGGCAACAAGGCTTTGTGTATTGATTGATACATAGTAGTTGTCATGTAAATGTTCCAAATATGATGAATCTATGAATAAATGAATGACACTGACTAATGTAAACATCTTGAAATTGTTTATAAAATGAGAGGGGAAGGAAAGAAGGCAGTGAGAAGAGAAGGGAAGGAAAGGAAAAGAAAAATCTACGAGTATGTTTAAGAAATTGTCTGAGAAATTCCTTTGTTTATCAAAATGTATTTGATTTGCAAGTGACTTTTGAACAGAAATAACTTTTTTCATCTGCCAAAGCACATCCTACCTTTGGGGACAGACTTTGGGGACATAGATACTTATTTTAGATATGTTTTCTGCTCTCTCTGGATTCTTGTTTTGGGATGTAGAGCCTGGGACATGTTTCTGAAGCTCAACAAGATAAGGTGTCACTCTCTGAGGAGTGACATTAGGCATGCTGAGTCAAATCCAAGGTTTATGTGGGTGATGATGATACAGAGACTTTGGGGTTCTAACTAAAATACTGCCTCTGCAAGAGTCCAGCTATTTTTTTTAATTGAATCACTGTGAGATGCACAGTTACAAAGTTGTTTGTGACTGGATTTTAGTCATAGGATGCTCCAATACCATTTTTTCACAGCGTACATTTCCCACCATGTGTTCCCAGTTTTAGATGTGCTCTTATTAGAGATGATTTTTCCCCTGTAGCTCTTAGGATGACTCCTTTCGAATAGCTCCATCAGGCTGATCTGATCTGATCCTCTGAAAAACACATATTACATCTGTCCCGACTTTGAAGTTGGAAGGATATGAATGGCTGCTTTATCAATTCTGCTTTCTTTAGGGATGTAGAAACCAAGATTTGGGCAAGTTTACATGCTGAGTTAAACTAAGATGAGGTGTGCAGATGAGCAGGAAAATGATAACTGGTACTCAGATCTCCTGGCTCCCAAATCAGGGTTCTTTCTTCTGTATCACAGTTTTCCTCGCCAGTGTGGAACAAGAGTTAGGTGTGTAGGTTAACTATGAAGTTATTAGGAAACTTTATATAGCTGTTCAACAATGTTTTATGTACTTCTTACATACCAAATGTCTGTCTTAGCCATTCTGTAAGAGTCAATAAGAAATGAAAGGTAGATCTTCATTTCTCCTTCCATCTTTCTATCTATCATCCATCATTCAGCCTGTCAGCAATTTTACTAATAATTATTGAGCATTTTTATGCCTTTCTTTGTATTATGCAATGAGCTAAGAGATGGGGGTTGAGAAAAAGAACACGGCAAACTTTCATCCCTTAAGGATTTATAGGTCCTTGTGGCGGAAGCAGACTGGTAAACAGGTACATGACATCATGGTAACTGCTATAACTAAGCAATTAATAGAGTGCTAGGGAAGCAAAGAGGCAGAAACACTGTGTTGTTGAATGTCTGTGTTTGCTTGTGGAAGGTTAGAAAGTGCTCTGAGATTTTAGAGGCATAACAGAATTCCTTCCACCTGCAAGGAATGCGGGCGAGGGGCTCATGCACAAATGACACATATGTGTATGTAGGTACCCACCCGCAAGCCTTGTCTTGCATATGACTATATCATGCATATCATTTCCAGTGCAGTCGTAAATCAACTTTTGATTCTTGTCTCTGCCAAGGATAATGACCCAGAGTAGCTTTTAGCAGTATGACAGTAGGAAATGATTAGATAATTCAATTCATCACCATCAACCAACAGCTTCTAAATATCCCTCCTGTGCTTGTCTCTCTGTTGTGATAAGCACCAGAGCATGATTGCCATCATACTTTACCTCTCTCCTCAACTGTCTCTAAGGTTCTTTGGAGTAGGTAACGTTTCTGTCTTGCTCTGCCTTAGTCATGTAACAGAGACCCTGCCATGTTTGTTAGACACTGTTAAATACCTGAGTGAATTAGAAGGCCCACCCATAAGAAATAAGATAGGGTGACATAGTGGTTGGTTTGAATGAAAGCTGTGGGATATCTTCCTCTAACCCCCGCACCCCCCACACGCACACTCGACACCCCCCAAGGTCAGGATAGTTCCCTGGGCAAAACAGCTCAGATCTTAGAATATAAACCAACATCATACATGCACACAGGAAAGAATAGAATAGATTACAAAGAAATAACAATAAAAACAGTTTAGGGTCTTTTAGATGCAGACGGCAATGTAGGCAAAAATATGACAGGAAGTTTCCAAGACTTTCTTCTTTAAGGCTTCTTGCTGAGTGGCTAATGTGAAATACCCCAGCCTTTGTTCTTCATGTACCCATTGAATGTTGAGGTGCTTACTAGTCATAATGTCTCTAAACATGTGGTTCGTATGTTGGAAACCAGGGTGGGAGAGCGATATTTTATTGAATAAACAGCCAGTCTATGAGCTTCCTGAGGGCTGTTCAGGTGACCCTAAAGATTGGACAGTCCTTGTAAGTTTGTCTCTCTGTGTGTTTGTCTTATTCTCTGTATCTAATCCCTGCTGGACAAAGGTAGAAGGTGCCAATCCAATTGGCATTTGTGTGACAAATTGCCACAACAAGGTGACATAAGTGGTTGTTGTAAAGGAAAGGTACTTTGAAAAATGTCCTCAAGGGTCTTAGGAAGTTGTTAGCAATGTAGAAAAACATTTTATTAATACCAATAGGTTTGTAACATGTGTATTCTTATTGTAGTTCCCTAACTCTTTTGCTCCCCTTTCTTTCTTATGTGCCAACATAGCATTCTATTGGCTTCAGGTCCTTTGTTTGATAATTTTCTCAACTTTCTTCAATACTCTACCTGAGAGAGTGGTTGGCAAACTAGGTATATTCATGTAAGATTTACCTGTGCTCTCCTGCCAACCTCACTGTGTCTCAGAGAGAAATTTCAGAGGCTAAAAGAGCAGGACACCGGTAAGAATCATGTATGCCATGGTCAATGCACCTTCTCTAGCACCCTAGAGAGCTTTGACAAAAATATTTTTGTAGTTTCTGTATGAATATTCTATGTATATTCAAAATGAATTTGACCCAGTCTCCTCTGTCCAAAGACGGAGAATCTGATGTACAGATGAGGCAAGGAAAGTTTACCATTCTAGATTGGGACAGAGGACTAAATTCTAGACTTTTGCCTCTTTCTTTTATTCTGCCATGTTGTCCTGGGATACATGTCCAGTTCTTTTAACTTGGCCACAAAAATTTCAGATCATTGTATTTTTGTGGTTGGGTAGTACCCAAGCTGTCTCATTGCATGTGGGAACTCAGGTGTCCAAAGAGGGGAAATATTGAGATAGTACAGAGGTTAAGGCATCTGCCTTTCATGTGGCTAACTGGTTTAGTCCTCAGCACTGCATATGGTCCCCTGAGCACAGCCAGGCATGACCCCTAAGCTCAGAGCCAGGAGTAAGCTCTGAGCACCACTGGGTAGCCCTAAAGTGGAGGGAGGGAGAGGGACTTTTCCAAGATCCTCTGTAAGTCAATAATCGTACCCAAAGGAAAGCAAGGGAGAAAAGAGGGAAAAGGGGAGAGAATGTTCCAATATTCCTGCATATGGCATTGAGTGTGCCATGGCTTCCCCAAGAATCTCTGTCACCAATGAGTCAAAAAATATATAGCATATATTCATCACTGATTTTAAGCGCAGCTATGAGCTGGTTTCTTGCCCTCATGGGCTATAATCTTATCAGGAGAGACAAACAATAAACCAGGAAACAGTGTTATATACTAATAGTTAAGAGTGATAAATAGGAGTGCTCTAGAGAGTGACTGGGGTAGATAGATATTGCCTTAGGTGGTAAGGCTGAGGATTAACGAAAGAGAAACATGTTGTATGGTGACAATATTTTTGTCTGCATATTGCAGGAGCAAATGTGCAAATGTGTGAGCCTTAATAATTCCCTTATTCACTAAACTCCCTTAACAGTGCTAATATTTTAGATCAGCAGAGGAGGGAAATGGGGGGTTCTTGCACTTGGGTCCACTAAAACTTAAAGAGATCATTGAATCCTGATACACTGTGAGCATGTGAATTTGTGCATGTTTTTTTTTCCTCAGGAGCAATTCAGAAATTTTTATCTGTTTCTTAAAGGGGTCCCCAAATGACAACTTTAATGCCTAAAAGCAGGGGGCATTCAAGGTCATTTCCTGAAGCCTGTTCCTAGCTCTACAATGGGAATCCTCTCAGAGCTCTGTGAAAATGAGAATGTTGATGTTGAGTTGTCATAGCAGACTGAGGAATTGCACTTTCCTTCATCTGTACCCTTGTCAGAGTCAATAGAATTTGGTACATTTTTTCCCCTTTGAGGAAAAGTTAGTTTATTTCTTAGAAATATAATCTACAACTTTGTTTATTCAAACTCTGGTCTCTTAGTTTCTTTGAGATTTAAAATAGTCAAGTTCACTTCAAATGTGGCCTGAGGTGGTTTTGACCATAATTATTCACTGTGGACTTTACCCATCAATTTATGAACCCAACCATCTGTCTACCCTTACATCCATCTCACCATCTACCACCGTTCTTACTTTCCTTTCTCCCCCCTTCCTCACCCTTTCCCTCCTTCCTCCTCCTTCCATTCCACTCATCACTTCATCCTTTTATCTCTCCAACCATCCTTTAGTCAAAGCCCTCATCTCTATTTCCTTTCTCCTATGCACGTAATATTTCACAAATCAGGCTAGGGCAAAGGTTAGGGGGTTCTAGTTCTTGTTTTTTCTTTTGGTGCTACACCAGTAGTGCTCAGGGCTTACTCTTGGCTCTGTAATCAGGGCTGGGGGACCACATGGGATGCCAGAAATTAAACCTCAGTGAAACACATGCAAAGCAAGTACCTTGCCTGCTGTACTGTTGTCTAACCCCTCAGTTCTTATTCTTATGCTCCTATGAACCCTTGAAAAAGTTCTCTGAGGCACTTCCTCCTACTCCTTAATTTCTTAGGGTACCATTTGAAAACCCTACTCAAGAAATTGAAGATTATTTTGAAATAATGTGCTCCTATATAACTCTGTAATTATGAATATATTAATGGGGGTACTCTAGTTCCAGGTCTAGAATCCTGGTGGTCTCTTTATTGACACTAATATTTTAGATCAATAATAGCTTCCCTACACTTAGGTCAAGTGGCAGTTGAAACTAATTGAAAATATAAAATAGGGTCAAGACTGTTCAGGATATGAGAAGGGGCAGTCTGCATAAAGGGGCAAAGACTAGCACTGCCAGAGATTTAGCTTCTGAAGCTCTTTGCCACCCCCCCATCCCACCCTCCAGTGCCCTGTGGGAGTGATTCTAAGCATTCATGTTCATCTGAACTCCTGGATGCGTGATGTAGCAGGAAGCCCTCATGGCATGGGGTTGTTTCAATTTCTGAAGCATTTTCGACATGTACCTATCATATTCCCACTCGCCTTGTAAAACAAGCATTTTCATTTAATACAGAGAGGTCTTTGTATTCTCAACAACAAACACATGGCCGAAGACTGGTGGATACAACCTGCCTTTTTCTCTGGTGTTCCCTCCCACCCCTCCCTGTCTGCCTTTATAAAGTCCAGTGTCAGCAGAAATATCTGTTTACAAACAAGGGCTCCAAGAGAACTGTATCAGTAGCTCAAACAAACGTCTAAACATGCTTCCAACTCGGTCTTTGGAATCTCTGTGGAGAGTGTGGATCTCTGGCCACAGCTTTCTTAGAAGGCTTCCTGCCTTTCCATCTTTCCATTTGTCTTCATGTCTGGCTTGTTCTGTCTCCTTCCATTTATTCATTAAAACCACGAGAAGCCTGCACTGGAGAGGCTGTCGGATGCTGGCCTGGGTCTTGTGGATATCTGGGAAACAGAGCCCAGACAAGGAGTTGCTAACAAAAACAACATTTAAACACATCCCACCTTGCAGTGTCATCTGAAGAAGAGACTCACTGAGAAAGGATTACTAATTGAGTGGATATGATAGTCACATAATGGTCAGGTACTAGGTTATTTCTCTTGGATTATCAGAAGGAGCTCTTATCCTTCTCACAAGAATCTGAGTCTACTGTAGCTTCCTATTACCTGCACACAGTAATGACAATAACTAACATAATTTATACCTAGCACTGTGCATAAGATATGTGCCAGACACTGTTCAGAGTACTTTTCATGAACTCTTTAATCTTCATAATGATTCGTGAAAAAGATAATATTATAACTCTAGGTTTCCAATAAAAGAAACGAGAAACAGGAAGGTTAAGTGACTTGCCCAAGTCACATAGCAAACACAGGAAAGAGTAGGTCTCCAGGTCCATGTTCTGACCACTTCCCCCATATATATATAAACCCCTCTAAACCAGAGCTGAATCCTATAATTTCACATATAACTTTCTCCTCAAACATAGTTTTGTATGGTAGTTTTTCTGAATTCCTTATGCCAGGTTTCTTCACCTTGAAATGTTTGACATTTGGAAGGGATTAAACTTTGAAGTGGCAGTTTAGTACTTTGCAGAGTATCCAGCCACTTTCCTGACCACTATACACTAGATGCCAGTTGTCAACCCTCTTTCCCTGTTGATATGCTCAGAAGTGTTTTCAAAGGTGTTTTCAAATGTTCCCTGGAGTGCGGGTGGGGGGCAGTTAAACCTGCACTGTTGAGAATCATTATTGCACATGTATTCTTCTGATTAAACAGAATTATCTGGTGTTCCTAGAACACATATTCCCACTGCTGTGCTTTTTCACATTTGATTTCCCCCTTGACCTTGCAGTGTCCTTGGCCTCCTACCCATCAGTCTTGATTCCAGAATCTTTCAGTTCTTCAGCCTCTTTCACAGCCAAAGAGGAAATACTAGCCTGTCTGGGTGACTTATCTGCTTGTTTTTACGCTTTTTGTTGGGGGGGGGGGCGGGGAAGGTCATCACTTGCAAACTTTCCATTTAAAATCCCCCAAAGATTCCACAGAAGTATTGAGTTAAAAGCTTGATTCATTTCGTGGATTCAACAATTACTTATCGGGTCAACCATGTGTCAGGTCCCAAGCTAAGCTCTGAAAGTATGAAGTCAAAGAAGATAAAAATACCTGCCCCACAAGAGTTTATGTGATAGATAATCAGCTGGAAATGATCCTAGAGATCAACTCTCCTGAGAGTCAAGTAGATGGAGAAACCAAGTCCCCGAAGGTTAGATGATATTTGACTAACACCAACTAATGGCCAGTTCTTGAGCTAAGCTAGTTCATCCTCCACCTAGTAGAATAAAATTTAAATCCAGAGCCCAAGGAACATCTAAACTCTATTTTTCCAACTAGAGCCTTAAAGAGAATCTCTAAGTTGATTCCTAATTTATGATTGTCAGGGTGGGGGATATGCCTCAACATTAAAGCAATGGCCTTACATGTATAAGGTCCTGGGTTTGATTCCTAGGCATCACATACACATACATGATTGTCTAGCAGATCTTAAAACAATCAAAGGATAGTATCTGAAAAGTCTATAATCTTCCCTAGTCAACATTTTACTTATAATTCACATTTTTGTTAATAATTCTTAATGATAAGTGACTTCAAATAACCAGTGAGCACTGGACAGAGAGTCATAAGACATTAACAAATGATCATTTCAGCTCGTGACCTCATTAGTAAGAATACCACAAAATCCCTGACTAATGATTTTTGTTTTCTGTGGACTTTCCAATTCAAAAACACCCAACTTTCCTTATTGTTAAGGGGTAAACTTCTAATCTCTTGGCATGCCATTCAGAGACCTTATCAATGCAGTCACAGACAGTCCTGGATTTTTCTCTATTGCTCTGTGCATACTTAGTTTCATCAAATGCACACACCTTCCCAGACATGTGTATCCCCAGAAGGTGTCCCCAGAGTTACCTTTCCATGACTGTTCAGCTCTTCTCTAAATCTAATGCCCCACCTTCTGCTGGAAGCTCCTTATCCAGACTTTTCCCATCTAATTTCTTTCCCTTGTTCCAGTCTCAGCACATGTGTCATTCATTCAGTAAAACTTCTGAGTCTTCTAACCAGATCCAAATGTTCCTTCTGCTAAGTTTAGTTTGCTCTTACAAACTCTTCTAGAACTTGTCCTATCATTTCTTATTTATTTATAATCAAAAACTACTCCACCTCCTCATCTATCAGTTATCTGTCCTTTGATAGGATCACATCACATGGAAGTTTGATTGCTTGGGTTTGAGTTCCAATTTTGTGACTTGCCCGCAAGTTAATTTAGAGTGTCATAGGTGTTATTATGATTTTATTTTATAATTTTATTTGAGGCATTTTGGTTTAAAGTACTGTTAATCATAGGGGTTTTGACCAGAGTGATAGAACGGTGGGTTGGAGGTTTGCCTTGCATGCAGACAACATAGGTTTGATCCCACAAGTCCACCATGAGTGATCTCTAAGCACAGAACAAGGAGTATGCCCTGATCACCATCAGGTACGGTCCTAAAACAAAGCAACAAAAAACAAAAAACAATGATAGTGCTTCATGTATACAACATTCAACACCACACCCTCCAGAGTGTCTTCTCCCCCCCACCATTACCTCAGTGCTTCCTCACACCCCCAACCCTCAGCTCCTTCACTTCCTGTTCTCCAACTGAGGTGAACTCGGTTCTGTAGACCAGTTTTTATTTTCTGTTGCTCTGGCCATATGTTGTTCACTTAAGCGTTTCTTTACATCCCACATATGAGAGCAATTATTCTGTATCTGTCCCTCTCCTCACTAACCATTCAGCCTGATACTTTCTGGATCCATCCATATGTTTATTGACTGCAAGTTACTTAGGTTTTGACAACTCATTTGGGCTTCTTGGAGTCTCAGTTTTCCTCCAGCAAAAGATAAGAGTACAACCTCTCTGCATGCAGCAGTATGATAATAAAAGGAGAAAATCCATGTGAAATGCTTAGCCTCATGCCTGGCATTGAGAAAATGCTCTCTCTGGGCAAGAAAGATTGGAAGTAATTCCATTCCCATGAAGAGGGAATCTGATTATCTGTCTCTTCATTATTATAGTTTCTTTTTAGCCGACTTTCTTTTGAAAAAGCTCACCCCGGGCTGTGTGGGCCAGGATGAGGTGATGGCAGCTTGCCCAATTTTGTTTCCAGACCTTAGCTCACACTGTCCAAGGCGTGTTGTTCTGTAATTGGTTGTGGGCCTAAGTCAATGATGAGCTTTGAATCTTTTGGCTCATCTATATGGGAACCTTCCCATTGCCTATCAACTGCTAGGATTGGCTATAGGTGCTCAATACCCCATCCCTGTGCTGTTTTGTAGATGAGAATTTTCAGTTCAGATATGGAGCCAAGGTTAGCTCACACATTTGGTGCAGTTTCCTGAAATCCATAATCTTATTTAGGTGATCCATAAAAAGTGGCTTTGTTTCTTTTGAAATCAGAAGAAAATGTTAATATAATTTTTGTAATAATGAATAGAGCCTCCTGATTGTATTTGTCATTATGCTAATGAAATCATAATATATAATTATATACATTCCTGGAAGGAGATAAAGGTGTCCTGGTCCATGAGAATCAGGGATGTACCAATCCTGAATGAAAAAAAATTGCTTTACTATATGTTTCTTTATATTTAACACAGGAAAGATACCATTATATATTTTGAGATATATTAAGAAAATTAAAAAATGCCCAAAGGCAACTGAAGCGCAATTCTATAGAACTGAGCTCCCATTGGCTGGGGACTAGGGGCAAGGGGTTGGGAGTGGTAGGGGAAGGGGGTAGGATGAACATGGTGATGGGGGCACAGATGGTGGAGGGAAGTGGGGGAGGGTGTAGTATTGGAACATTGCAATCATGAAATCTTACTGTTAGCAGCATTGTAAATCATGATGCCTAAAACTTAAAAAAAAAATAAAATAAATATCTATATCCAAAGGTACAGGGGTGGGAGAAAAGGAACTTGCCCAAGATGGACATTATATTGATGGTAAATGTTCATTTCTTGCTATCTCCAATCTAGAAATATTTATTTCATTGAGCACCTCTCTTTCCACTGATGAGAAAAGGGAGCTGGGGAAGGTGTGATTGTGATCACAAAGGGAACTGTGATCCCCATGCACAGTTACATCCCAACATGATGAAGTAGTGCTTTCCTGGTCCCTTGTTACTCATTTTAGTATTTTACACAACTGAAGCAAGTGGCCAAGGTGGCTAGACACCATTTGTAAATATGGAGAGCTCCCCTCAGCATGCCTGGGCCTTGAAAGCTTTCTGAAAAGTGGTACCCTTATCTCTGAGATTTGGTGAGGTAGCAGGGAGAACATGTAGGACCTTAAGTCATCAGAATAACCTGGAGCACACTGTCTGCTCCAGGACAGCTCTATCATCAGCTCCTCTCCATTGGGTCCTGGTTGTGCCTCGGTGACTCTAAAGATGAACAATATGAATCATCCTATTCCATCTTGTCTTCTTCCTGCTGCTTCTTAGATTTCCTCCTCTTCTTTCCCTCTTCCTCCTCGCGTGCTCCTCCTTCTCTTCTTTCTGCCCCTACCCTGCTTCCTCTTCCTTGTCTTCATCCTCCTCCTCTTCTCCTTTCTCTTCTAATTCCTCCTCCTCCTCTGTTTTTCCTTCCCCTCCTCCTCTCCTTATTTTTCTGTCTTCCTTTTCAACCCTTTTCTCCTCTTCTTCTTCTTTCTCTTCTTCCTTTTTTACGCTTTATTTTCTAACTTTATTCCCTCTGTTCTTCCTCTTTTGCTCCTTTCTCTTCCACATCTTTTTTCTTTGTCTTATACTTCCCTTCCTTCCACTTTCCTATTTTTGGGTTGATATGCACCAATTTCTTAAACAACATGTGATACGATCAACAAAAATCTCTTTTAAAGAATGATGTCAGAAAGTATGCAATGTCATAGAACAGTAAAAGGGAAAATAGAAAAATGATCTCAGGTCTCTGGAAGAGGACATATATTTATTAATATCAATTGGAGTTTCACTGTCATTTCTCATTATGCAATTAAATATTTGTATTCTTTTACAAAGTTTTAAAATGATACTTGTGTTTAAAGACAATTAATTAGTTTACTGTTTATGGTTGAGAAAACAGTTGGAATCTCAGTATATCAAACTCCCTAGTACACATGCTAACATTTTTTATGCTGTCAATATCAATATTCTAGATTCTGGTACCTCCATTGTCCTATTAATTTTTCCTATACCTGACTCAGGTAGATAGTATCATTTGCATTGTATAGGCGAGAAAACTAACAATAAGAGAATCATTGCAACATTCCTAATTCACATAGTAAATGACAGAGCCAACGTTTGAATACAAATTATTGATATATTCTAAGACTCTAACCTTGCTGTGTCTGCAGATCCTGCTCACCTAGGAGGCAGGACGGAGAGTCGAAAGGCAGAGGGAAACTCAGATGCACTTTGAGCTCTCAAGAGAGCATTTTACCATTCCAAAGACATGTCTAAAACTTCGTACTAATAAAGCTCGTGCATGGGTTTTAGGAACCCATCAGCACACTCCAGTCAGCCTGGCCTTACATCTGGATAACTTTAAATAGTTTACAACAAAATGAATGTACATTTAGCTCCTTTTTCAAAAGCAATCTGAGAAGTCTTCAGGGTAAAACTTTTAATCCTTGGGAGGCATATGGGGAATGAACTTATCTAAGGTCACACTGCCAGGGGGGACAAAAAGGTAAGCAGATCATGTGGTACAGAAATTTTCAGGTGATAATTCTCAGCATGGAAAAAGCAGGGATGGTGCCTGGATGCTTTTATAATGTCCCATATGATTGCAAAGGGAAATCTGGCCTCTACATCTACTTGCATGGCCAGCATAAAGGTGACACCTTAGCAATCTGACCTTGAAAGTATCCCCAAAGTGTCAGTCTCAGTGTAGTTGCCTCTTTTTCCTCCAGGTGACAGAGCTGTCCAGGATGTGGGAAAGTTTGGTATAAGCATCCAGTTAGGCATGTTTTATTTGAAACCAAAGAGCTCTGGAGGGATGATGCTGCCAGAGAGCAGCCCCTCAGGTACCCAGTTCTTTGACCCCCCAGCCTTCCTCTAAATGCTTTGGTGTGCAGGGTCGTTTTGGTCCTCCTCCTGCCTGAACCCAGTGCGAGACCATGGGTCCACTTAACCCAAATCTGTCTGTTTTAATCACTCTCCTCAGGACAGATAAAAGCTTTCCATAGGATTGCTCTCTCAAGCATTCCTCTTTGGCTTTGATACTGGCCATTAAATCATGGGAGGGAAAACAAAACAAAACAAAACAAAACAAAAAGGATCAGCTTCAACCTTTAGCTTTTCATTCTTTTAGCTTCCTGAAAGAAACCAGATTGTTGACCTAAATTCCCCCTTTCATCCCCGCATCCTCTCACCTCTGCTTCTCTTCCCCTGCCAGATGTCCCACAGCTCATGCACATCCTTAAATCTAAGGCTCTGAACCTGCCTTCCTTTCTCTCCCCCTACCAACACCCCTTCCCCCACACTCCATGCCCTTACACCACCCACCATCGGACTCATGTCTGGATGGTCTGGAGGAACAGGCATCTCAACATCACGTAGAGTGGAGAATGGAGGACCTCTATGGCCATGTGGTATCAGTGATCTCCTATTTTATCCAGTAGAGAAGGTGAAGAAGCACATAAAGAGCAGGAACTTGATCAGAGGCCCACAGCAAATGTAGTAAAGAGACTCGAGAATCTTGATCTTGTGCTCGGAGGAATGGCAATAGAGGAACAACCTCCTGGAGAGGCTCTTTGGTTTTTGATGCTGATGTGGGGGCCTCATTCTCAAGCATCCTTGGAGGAGAGCTCACTGTCCCTCAGTTTCCTTCCCCATCAAAGGAATCAGAGTAGAGCCCATTTCACTGGGTCATTGTGATGTGTGCCTCCAAAGTGGGCCTGTCTGTGCTTTGCAGAAAGGCTCTCCCAGGCACATTTGTCATTATCATCATTATTTGAAAATGTTATCTTGACACAGGCAGAAACAACCTGAGTAGAGTGTTCTCTCCTCCCACTTCCACTCTCCCAATGAGAAAAAAAACAAATAACAATATGGACTTGATTAAAATGGTCCTCCTTAGTTAATTCTTCTGCCTCCACAGGGAGGAAAGTCAAATGTTTTCAAAACTGAGTTTGTGGGAGGGATTTGTTGTTGTTTATTTTTTTTTTTGGAGCCCACCCAGTGATGCTCAGGGCTTACTTCTGGCTCCACACTGAGGAATTACTCCTGGGAGTGCTGGAGTGCTGGGACCATGTAGGATGCTGGGTATTGAACTCAGGTCAGACACAGGCAAAGCAAGTGCCCTACCCACTGTACTGTCTCTCTAGCCCCAAAGCTGAGTTTGTATTTAGTTAAAACATTCTCAGGAGTATAGAGGAACCTCAAAGGATGGTTCCTTTAAATTGTGGGGGAGTTGTAGATGACCATTTTGGGGAAAGGGACTCTCCCCAGCAGTTTAGAAGCTGAGGGACCATTCCTGGGGCTGCATAGCCAGGTTACCCCTGCTTAAGGGTTATCAGGAGCTATACCCAGCAGTGCTCAGAGGGGTTACCCGAGAGGGCTGGATGTGGGGTCTCTAACTTGAAAACATGTGCTCCTCTCCATTTAGCAATCTCCCTAATTCCTCCCCACCCCTGCCCCCTGGAGCTACTACCTTACCCCTTTGTCTTCACATGGCTTTCCATCTCTGTGTCTTTGTTGTGAGTTCTTATTCTTAGGACACCAACCATACTGACCCACCCCCTAAAAGTTCCATCTTAATTTGGTTACCCCTGTAAAAAGTCCCTTTCAAATATAATCACATCCTGTGCTCCATGAGGTTAGGATTTCAGTTTCTACATTTGGGAGTGGAGGGCACAGTGCAATCCCTGATAGATGCAAAAGGACATCAGAGGCAGCCACGAAGGGAGACATCAACTTTCAAGAAAGAGAACATGGCACAATAGCCTGTGAAAGGTTTGGAACAAATCTAGGTCCCAGAATAATAGCACTGTAGCACTGTCCTCCTGTTGTTCATTGAGTTGCTTGAGCGGGCCCAGTAATGTCTCCATTGTGAGACTTGTTGTTACTGTGTTTGGCATATCAAATAAGTCACAGGGAGCTTGCCAGGCTTTGCCGTGCAGGCGAGATACTCTTGGTAGCTTGCCGGGCTCTACAAGAGGGGTGGAGGAATTGAACCTGGCTCAGCTGGGCCGGCAGCGGGCAAGGCAAATGCCCTACCGCTGTGCTATCGCTCCAGCCTTCCCAGTATAATAGGAGGCTGAAAATTGGAGCCCAGATGTTGAAGGACAAGCTCCAGAAGTCATTATGAACTCCAGAAAGACCATCATTATGAACTCTTGGGTCCCAGCAACAAGAGACATGCTAGAGAGGGCAGACAAAGGCCAGTAACAAAATTCCTTGACTTTTAGCTAAGTGTTAGTGCTTAGATGAAAAAAAAAAAAAACAGGGAGAGCAGCCTCCTGGCGTTCAGTCCCCTTCTACTGCTTATGTTACTGTGTTAGGACTTATAGAACTATTTATGGAGAGGGGCCATACCTTCAAAGAACCCAGTCATGTAGAGTCACTGGGACTTAAAACAATGATATGTTTAAGACAGGGGCCTGGGAGTACTTGATGGATTCTTTCCTTTTCTCTGAAAAGGAGGTGATATTGCCAGTGTTGTGGTGCTGATTAAGTGAGAGAATCAACATGCTCTAGAAAGAACTTAGTTCATGAGAGAGAATAACATCCTCTTTTCTTAAAAAAAGTTGAATCATCATGAGAGACACCCTTACAAAGCTGTTTATGGTTGGATTTCAGTTATACTGTATTCCAATACTCATCCCTCCACCAGTGTTCATTTCCCAGGACCATGTCCCCAGTTTCCCTCCCACCCCCCTTGATGTGGGCCAGGCTGTCTCTGTGTAGCTGCACAGAATGACTGATACATTACAGGGCCATGAATGGGCTCTTCTGTATGATCTTGAGGCAGGCTTGGGACAATTAGGCATAAAGTGTATGCAAAATGGCCTTTGGTGTTCACTGTGATCAACCTCTGGTACCACACAGATGATGCCACTGGACTCCAGACTCAAAGAGACCCTTTGGGTTTGTTTCACTGTGTCTGTATCTTCTTGGAGAATGGCAAAGAGGCACCAGGTAGAGGTGAGAGTAGGGGTGTGCCGTTGCTCTTCCCCCATATCCTTCAGAAGAGTACTGGTGCATGTCCTGGATGGAGATGCACATTAGAGAGGGGACAAACACAAGAACTGGGAATGACTCAAACATCCCACTCAACTCTGCATGTCCTTTTGGGCCCGTCCTACTTCCATGGAACTGTTCTAACAGTGACTGCCTGAGTACTAACACTGTAGGGGGTCATTTCATCTCTGCATCTCTACAGAGGACACAGAGATAGCAAGTGTGTGTGTGTGTGTGTGTGTGTGTGTGAGAGAGAGAGAGAGAGAGAGAGAGAGAGAGAGAGAGAGAGAGGGAGACAGAAAAAGAGCCCTAGATGCCTCAATCTGGCATAAAAATAAAATGCATATACAGCAGCACTATTCTGTCTTATGACTAACCAATGCTTTATATTATGAACTTACAAATATAAAGATAGGGTATTTTTTTAGCTTCTGGAATAATAATTGTCCTTAAATTTCTCAACGTTGCTAACGTGGCCCAGAGATTATTTCAAATCTGTGTGCTTTAAGTAGTAGTAATGGAGACCATTGGAACAGTGCTCCTTAGCATTAGAACCCATGCTTTCAGTTTTGTTGCTTCTGGGAGTCGGATGTATGGATCTAGCACAGCTGTCCACCACCCCTGCCCCCTGCCTCTGTCTCTCTCACCCACTTCTTACTCCTTGGGTTTCTTCCATTTCCTGTCCTTCTCAGTTCTGTAATCAGCCTTTGACATACAACTTGACATCTTTAAAGCACTCAACTCTGGACTGCATTTCTCTTCCAGAACTACTTTATTTCAAGACGTAACCAATGGTCACCTCTTATAAATGGGGGACTCTTCACCCCTGAGGACTGGCAGATCCTCCGCTTCCAGGGATCTGCCCTCAGGAGAGTTAGTGCATCTGTTGAGGGACTCTATCTCCCTGATTGAACTGTGGTAAATTTGAGAGTCAGATCTTGTCTTTTCCTGAGTGTCTTGTCTTCCCAACTTGGATTCTGTCATTTCTTCCCCCTCTCTCCTCTTGCTGCCTATGTTTTAGTGATTACTGGTTTATCTTCTCTCATTTGCCATTCTTTACATGAAGTGATGGTGACACAGTGTTGGCCAAACAAAAGAATTTGGAGTTTACCTCAAAATTGAGGAGAATTTACCTCTCAGTTGGCCTCTAAATTTAGGGAGATTTAAGAAAAGCTTTTTGAGATTTTAATTCTTAAAAATGTTTTCTCTAGACCCGTGGATATTGCACACATGGGAGAGCCCATACCAAGCGTGTTTGAGGCCCCAAGTCTGAATCCTGCTACCCCAGGCTGTCTCCAGTTTGAGCGCTTTTCAGGGTAGCCCTGGTTTTCCCCAGCACTGTTGGGTTTAAGATGCTGTTCTGGTCCTGAGCACCAAACTCTCATGCTTGCAAGCAAATTCTTGTCAGGTGATGACCTACTCCTCCCAACCAACAGCTCCTGTGGGGTGACCACTGTTAGAACACACACACACACACACACACACACACACACACACAAAACATACACACACTCACGGGCTGGAGTGATAGCATAGCAGTAGGGCATTTGCCTTGCACGTGGCTGGCTGGGCTGACCCGTGTTCGATTACTGCGCCCCTCTCGGAGAGCCTGGCAAGCTACCAAGAGTATCTCGTCCGCACGGCAAAGCCTGGCAAGGTTCCTGTGATGTATTCAATATGCCAAACACAGTAACAACAAGTCTCACAATGGAGACGTTACTGGGCCCGCCCGAGCAAATTGATGAACAAAGCAGGACAATGCTACAGTACTACACACACTCACACACAA
>JAOXYA010000028.1:3997884-4015413 GCA_028565675.1 Sorex palustris | reverse complement strand
AACACAGTAACAACAAAGTCTCCAATGGAGACGTTACTGGGCCCGCTCGAGCAAATCGATGAACAACGGGAGGGCCTCATATGATGTCACGTGGCTGCAGTAGGGCCACGTGATTTTGAAATTCCTAAATTTTAACACTTAAATCTGGAGGGATTTCTGCCAAAAGCCACTGGGTTTAGAGATTTGCTCTTGAATCTCTGGAATCATGACCATTGAGCAGCTTGATCAGGAGCCAGAGAGGCCGGCCATTCATGGGCGATGACTTGATGTCTCATTGGGGTGGGGAGGACAGGCCCGGATCCCCCCCCATCCCATGAGACCCAACAAGTTTCATCACTGCGGGCCCAGACCTGACTGTCCAATGGCCTTTGGAGGATGACAGCCACCGAGCCTTCAAGGGGGAGCAGGCGAGTGACAACACCCTTTCCTCCCTGGGGTGGCCCAATGGCAGTAACATACTGTGGGGTCCGGACGCATTTCTGCCAAAAGCCGCTGGGTTTCGTTCGAGATTTGTTTCTGAGTCTCTGGGATCATAGCCATTAAGCAGCTTTATCAGGAGCCAGAGAGGCCATTAGTGGGCGATGACTTGGAGTCTCGTTGGGGTTGGGAGGACAAGCCAGGCTCCACCCCCATCCCATGAGGCCCAACAAGTTTCATCACTGTGGGCCCAAGCCTGACTGTCTAATGGCCTCTGGAGGATGACGGCCACCGAGGCGCCAGGGGGAAGCAGGTGGAGGGACCCTTTCCCCCCTGGGGTGACCCGGCAACAGTAACCTACTGCGAGGTCCGGACACATTTCTGCCAAAAGCTGCTGGGTTTCGAGATTTGTTTCTGAGTCTCTGGGATCATGGCCATTAAGCAGCTTGATCAGGAGCCAGAGAAGCTGTTCGTGGGCGATGACTTGGGGTCTCATTGGGGTGGGGAGGACTGGCCTGGCTCCACCCCCATCCCGTGATGCCCAAAATGTCTTGTCACTGAGGGCCCAGACCTGACTGTCCAATGGCCTCTGGAGGATGAGGCCACCGAGCCGCCAAGGGGGAGCAGGCAGAGGGACAACACCCTTTCCTCCCTGGGGTGGCCCAGTGACAGTAACGTACTGTGGGGCCCGGAGGCATTTCTGCCAAAAGCCACTGGGTTTCGAGATTTGTTTCTGAGTCTCTGGGATCATGGTTGTTAAGCAGCTTGATCAGGAGCCAGAGAGGCCATTCATGGGCAGCGACTCACGGTCTCCTTGGCGCGGGGAGGAAAGAGCCAGCTCCACTTCCATCCTGTGAGGCCCCATGTGTCTCATCACTGCAGGCCCAAAGATGACTGTCCAGTGGTCTCTGGAGGATGATGGCCACTGAGCCGCCAGGGGGAACAGGCCAAGGCACAAAACCTATTCCCACCTGGGGTGGCCCAGCACCAGTAGCCTACTGCAGGGACCAGACGCATTTCTGTCAAAAGTTGTTGGGTTTCGAGATTTGTTTCTGAGTCTCTGGGATCATGGCTGTTAAGCAGTTCAATCAGGAATCAGAGAGTCCATGCCTCCAATTATATAGCTGAGCCAAAGGTGGTTTGTGGGTGTGTCTCCCACATACCTAACATTTTTTTTGGGGGGGGTCACACCTGGCAATGCACAGGGGTTACTCCTGGCTCTGCACTCAGGAATTACTCCTGGCGGTGCTCAGGGGAACCATATGGGATGCTGGGAATTGAACCTAGGTCGGCTGCAAGGCAAACGCCCTACCCATTGTGCTATTGCTCCAGCCCCGGGACATTGCATGCTTGAAATTCAATCATGAATTCAGTTTGTAGTTCACGGTGATCCAATTAAAATTAATTAGTTAATTAATTAATTAAAAACTCCCCTTCCCTTAACCCCCTTGCTGTAATGATGGGAGGCCACATACATTGTGACTGGGGTTCTCACCCAGGTTCTCATACTTTTAGTTGTAGTGGTTGAGTGTTTGCTGGGAGTGGGTGCAGATATTCACCCAGCAGAGGTGCTTACACATCGTTAGTTGTGGCACTCACACACGTGGAAGAAGCACACTGAAGAGGACTGCATTGGGGTTTGCAAATGGCAGAGCAACTGGACTCACACTCAGTACATGTGGGCTGCACTGGGGATCAAACTCCTGACCCAATGTTTTCAAGGCAGGTCCTTTTCTTTTGCCACTGAGTCATCCTGAGCACTTCTTTCCCACTTTTAGGCCAAACCCAGGGACTATTCTGGCTCTGCGCTCAAGTATCATTCTTGACAGTGCTCAGAAGACAACATGCAATGTGATACTTTAATAATAGAATTATAATTAGTAATTGAAAAGTATCAATATGAGTTATGATAGAATGTGATTATCTCTTAATGTAGAGGAGGCCAGAGTGGTTAGCAGAAACCAGGTTATGAAGGGATTGTGCCCCATGTTTATAAAATTTGAATTGTTCATTGGGAAATAGAAACATAGCCAATCTGATTTGTGTTTTAATAAAATAGTTTTGGATGTTCTGTGAGCAAAATTGAAGATGATTGGGAAAGTCCACTTTGGGCTTAACCTTACTAACATCCAAAGATTCCATCCAGGTATGGGGATAAATTAGAGATATGCTTTAAAGAACCAACAGGACTTGGTGATGTATTACACACAGAGTTTAAGAGAAGAAACTGTTAAGTGAAAAATTTAAAATTTCTTGTTTTAGTATCTGGAATTTAGAAAATTTGATTTCCTGAAATGGGGAAATAATTACATGGAATGTTTTATTAGAGAGACTTGCTCTTCAATACCACATTTTGCCTTGAACACCTATCTCGTCTTCTTGTTTCATTGTTTCTTTGCTTGGTAATTTCCACTCTAGAGAAGTCTGTGTTCTCTCTTGAACATGCACTTCTCACTTTCTCTCCCCCAACACCTTTCTAAATAAGTTTCAATAAAATCTACCTTGCTTTACCGTTTTGCCTCCTTCTGAAATTTTTTTCCTGTGAGGAAAAGGTGATGGATCAAAAATGCCAGCATTTCCCCAATGCTGGTGGCTAAGTTGGGTTGAAAAGAGAGATGGAAATACTGTCCTTGAGTCCCCATTTTACTAAACCACCCACTATGATGAAACAATATCTTTTCCAGAAAATAGGTGCAAGAGCTCATTCCAGTCTAACACCAGCCAATGCAAGAGGCACTGGATATTGTAGCATCTCCAAGGTTGAGTTTCCTCTGCCCTAAGTCAGTAGAACAGAAAAATCCCAGACATCCCCCAGCATTGTAGGAAGGAGCAGAATATTGGACCACTGTTCAGGTTCAGCCATGCTGAAGAGCATCATCTAATTCATACAATTATTATACTATCTATGTCCCATAAGTCACCTTAGTGGTGAAGAACCTCAGAGGCAGGTCTCTGTGTTGGTCCACAGTTCTCAGACTCTTTAATATTTTTAAGAATAACAACATTGAGTAATAAAGATGCTCAGACTCAAAGTTAGAAAATAGAAAAGTTTGTTAGAAAGTAAAAGAGAAAGAAACTCCCCAGCTGGAGAGTAGTTGAATCTAGGACTAAGTTAAGTATGCCTCATTTTGTGGGTTTTATAGGAAAACAAGTGTTTGTGTTACTTTTCAAATAACAAAAATGTTGTTGAGAATGCAGGGATCTTAGAGATTGGTCTCACTGGTTTAGGTCTTTTATTTTTAGTTTATTTTATTTTATTTTGCTTTTTGGGTCACACCCGGCAATGCACAGGGGTTACTCCTGGCTCTGCACTCAGGAATTACCCCTGGCGGTGCTAAGGAGACCATATGGGATGCTGGGAACCGAACCTGGGTCGGCCGCGTGCAAGGCAAACGCCCTACCTGCTGTGCTATTGCTCCAGCCCCTGGTTTAGGTCTTTTGGATTCTCTTTTTGATCATTTGTTGTAGGTATTGCCCCTTATTTTTTGGACTCCAGTGAGCCTAAACTCAGGCAGAATTCATGAACTTGGGGAATAGCCAAGTTTCCTACTTTAGGAAGAGCCCAAAATTTTGTGGGAATGTTTGAGGTGTGGAATTGAGATGATTAAATGGAGCTGCTCACAGCTACTAGCAAAGGGAAACTGAGTCTTCCTCTTTTATTATTCACACGACTGTTGCACTACCTATGTCCCATGATTCATTATGAATCAGATGAAGGGTGGTTTGTACCCTTTAGCAATATATATATATATATATGTATGTATATATATGAGCATAAAATAGTTTTGTCTTAAGCATATTATAGTTAAGATATTCATTGTCTTATGAGAGAGGATAAATATGCTATTGAATGAAATATTGGAGTTGCTCACAGCAGAAACCAGAACTAATGTCAAGTCTGTTTTTACTCATGATAAGTCATGTTGCTTCTGTACAAAGCAACTGTATCCCATTATATAGCCATAAAGCCTTTATTTCATTGTGTACCCACCTTTGCTTCAAAAAATCATTCAAGACAAAAGACTCCATCCATTACTAGTACTGTATATATTTTTCTGGGAGAGTTAATCAAATAATCAGATACATAGGTAAATAAATACCCAAAAGAATGTTCTGTATGGAAAATGCTGAGTTAGCTTGTATAATCTAATTTGCCATAGTATGATTTTTAAAGCCTTTAAGAAGACCTTTTGAATGTTTATTGAATGATTGTGCAAATTGCAGTAAACTCTTATCTGCATAATGATAGGAAAGACATATTAAGTATTTACAGTGGCTTGACACCGTGTTCATAAACTCATACCCTCCAATGAACTTCCAGAGAGAGATGTCTTTCTCATTTCCTACCGAGAAATGGATACTTTCCCCCATTTCACAGAAATTGCTCATAGAAGCTGTATAACTGATAAGGTGATGGACTTAGAGCTTCACCCAGTTTCCTTACGTGAGGAATCTTCTGATTTTTATCCACATATAATATAATACTAGTGCAATGATAGCCATGTGTTGTTTATCAGGTACTGCACTAATCAACTGTAAAATATTTTGTCATTTCATCTTTTTGAAAACAGTCACATAAGTCTTTAAAAATTTTTTTTAAGTCTGTTTTACACAGTTGAACATTTAGTCCTTAAAAGCTTCATCCATGAATTCTCTTCATCCCTTTATCTCTCGCTCTTTCCCTCCCTCCCTCCTTTTCTCCATCCCTTCCTCCCTTCCTAGGCAGAGTTGCATATGCAATGCATGTGCTTTGTGCTGAGCCAAACTACTAACTCCAAAGTTGGAATTTTTTTTTCTTCTTTTTTTTTTTTTTTTTTTGGATGACACCTGGCAATGCACATGGGGCTACTCCTGGCTCTGCACTCAGGAATTACTCCAGTTGGTGCTCAGGGAACCATATGGGATTCTGGGAATCAAACCCGGGTCGGCTGCATGCAAGGCAAATGCCCTACCTGCTGTGCAATCACTCCAGTCCCCAAAGTGGGAATTTTGGCTACTGCAATCTTTTCCATCTTACAATAAACATCCCTAAAATTCTGATTGAAAGAAACTCACCAGATATTTTGTTTGGTTGGTTGGTTTGGGCCACATCCAGCAATACTCAGGGGTGTGCATGCAAGAATCACTCCTAGCAGTGTTTGGGTTACTAGAAGGGGTGCCATGCTGGGGCAGCAGCATGCAAGGCAGTTCTATCTCTCTAGCCCCAGCAGCTCACCAGATTATGAGACTATTGATTAGAACTGAGATAAGCCTTTTGAGGAAGTTTTGGGGCCTAGCCATTCAAGTAAAGTTAATGAAAAGGCAATGTTATAGATTGGGGGAAAATTAATATTACTTTTGATAAAGGGTGAATCTCAACAGGCCAGCTGCATGATGTCACTGCTAATTGGCCTGGTTGGTGGGGTTGGGGGGGACGGGTAGAATAATTGTGATATGTCCAAATGTTTCTAAAGACTCATAGTTTCAAGACATGTTAATAGGAGTTCTGGGACAGGGAGGTCTGTATGTTTGCAGGGAGTATTAATTTAATCACTCTTAAAGAGGTCCAGAGAATGTTAGTTTAAACATTGCAGAACACCACAGAACCAGGTCTCTTACTGCTCATTTGTGACTGTCCCACAGGCTACTGGAATACCTCATAAAGGCTGCCGTGATGTTGTTTGACAGAAGAGTCCTATTTTTCTCTTCCGTGTCTCCAGGACCAAATTCCTGGGGGAGTTTCCTTTAGAAAACAATGGTTTTGTGAATTCCAGTTGCAAAGGATAGCCTGATATCAACCACTACTTTGTTCTTTTACTTTTCACCCTGGGGGTAGGTGGGATAGACTGGATGTAGTTGTGCTGCTTCAAGTCCTGTTTAAGAAAATAAACAAGAGAATAAGAAGGATAAGGGAAATAACAGCTGCCAGAACAATTAGAGATGTAGAAAGATCTCACACAGGTATTAGTCAAGAGGAATAGACAAAAATCTTTTCAATCTGTGCTCACAAAAGAGGAAATCCTTAGGACAGGTTTTTGTGGGATTGTATTGTGACCATTGAAGCAGGAACTTCACACATGACAAATGCTGAATATGGAATCAAGATACATGACTCACAGGCCAGCACACTACTTCCTTGCTGTGTGACCCTAACTCGCTTCAATGTTGAGTTCAACCCCTTCCTCTAGAAATAGCTGGGGATGATTCCTATCTGAATAGTGGGATGATGTAAGAGACGAGTGAGACAGTGGGCATGCAGGAACATGGTGCTATCCGGGGAACTATAAAGATTTCAATATTTAGGATTATTAAATATTGAATAATATTTAATATTTAATCTTACCACTGTTGGGTTTTCATTAGTCTTGTTCTTAGCCTAGAGTATAGAAGGGTGTGTGAGAAAGACAAGCAAACATAAATAGACTCACACATACTGCAGTATCCTGGTAAACTCTAACTGGAGCTGCAGTGATGCTGTAGGAAATAGGAAGAAATGAAAGATAAATTGTGCATTAATCTCTGTAACTGATCTCAAGAGAATCCCCACCAAGTGCCTACCTTGCCATCAGGAGACTCAGATTAAAGGAAAGATCTCAAAAAAGGCTGATGTGTTTCTAGTGTGAAACCCAGCCTTCTTTCTAGAAAAGGAAGGCGCAGGGAGATAACTTCTGAGGTCCTTCACAATTTGAACATTCTGTTCAGACTACCCTGGGGTCTCACTTGTCATGTGTGTCTAATTCGGTGGGTTGTCATGTTATACTGGCACTTAGCCTGGGCTTGGAGATTGGCTATCTTCAATTGCAGCATTCCAGACCTGCTGAATCTCTTTGGTCTACCAGGATCTCTACCTTAAGGGATATATCAGAATGTTTGGGTGATGTATTTCTCCTGTGCAGTGGCATTTTGACTTGATACCAAGATACTAGAGGTTGGAAGGTGGTATCTGGTACAGTGGGCAAGGTCAAATGTCCAGTGTAAGGTCATTAACTACAGAGGATCTCTGCGTTTATGAATGAAGGAGTTAATCCTGAGGCTGATCAATAACTGGTCAGAAACTCATGCTAATACAGGTGATATATTGGAGCCCATATGACAAGAACATGTATTGCATCTTCAAGAGGAATTAGTTGCAAGTGGATTGAAGGAACAAAAGACAGTCTCATAGCTAGATATTTTTTTTCTTGTGTGTATGTGTGGAATGGGGTGGGGGGGGGGCAATTTCCAGCAATACTAAGGCCCCAGAACACCTAATAGGTAAAGTAACACTCAGTGCTACTTGCTGAGCAACAGAACTTTACCAAGCAGGGCTGTTCTAAGCAGGGCTCTATGTGGAGCTGAGATGAAGTTTGGACCCTGCATGTACTCCTGCTCTTTGATCTATCTCCACATCTCAGGGACCTTTATCTTCTTTAGACTTTAGTTTGCTTATCTTTAAAGAATAGGCAGATGATGCAGTTGTCAGTCTTCCATTTATTCAGCAAATATTTATTTTGCACACTTTGCCTTGGGTCCTGTGCTTAGCAGAGATTTGTAATCAGGCAATAAGACATAGGATTAGTCCTTTAGAAGCTGGACTGAGGCAGTGCCTTATGGGCAACTGAACATGTTTGTTATCAAAGTAGACAGGTATATAACAAGAGAAGCTAGAAGTGCTTCACTGAAGTTAGAGGATGAATAAGAACGTTCTAGAAAAGGTGGCCTTTAAACTAAAGCAAGAGCATAAAGCCAGGGAAGGTCTGATTGTATTCCCTTCATGGTAACAGGTCAAATTTGAGAAAAGTGCAAAATAAGACAAGAGAGGCATCAGGTCATGGTGGATTTAGGATGATATGCTAAAAGGTCTGAACTTTATCCTTGAGAGTTCTGGGGAACCACAGAATGTCTTTGGGTAAAAGAAGATCCTAATTAGCTTTGTTTTTCAGCAGCTGTTTTGCAACAGAGGGCTACCTAAGAGGATGTAAGGATGGAGGCACAGAACACCTATGGTAAAGAAGATGAGATAGTGTTGTCAAGATTGAAGTAGGAGATTAATGTTCCTGGTGTAAAATAGTCAAGGTGGCAAGCGATCTAGACAGGGCTGAATAATGATAATGGATTGACAATATTTTATAATTTATCAAAGGGAGGAGAAATGTGAGAGGGTCATGAAAGATGAGTTGGTTTGCTGGTACCACTGAAACAGAGTCTGTGGAGATAGTGTCATGGGCATGTTTGGGTTGGAAGGAATGAGGACAGACATGTTTAAAGATGTACTCCAGTTGTGAACCTACAAGAACTGATGGCATGTGTACATTTGTAGCTCACTTCAGAGCATTACTTTTCTTCTCTGCATAGAGCTGCAGGAACAACTGAGGAGAATTTGTACATGTGCATGTGGGTATGTATGCATCTGTGAGTGTACACATGTATGTGCGTATTAGAGGTGGGAAGAGAGAAAGCATGAGACCACCTGTTTTCATCATCCACTGATTCTTAAAGTATACCCCAATGCTCTAAAAAGATCCCTCAGGGGGCCATGGGGTTAATCTTCCATAGCACTAATACCTATAACATTACAAGGCATGGGCTTTGTTTTCTACCCAGGATTAATCATTCACTCATGGTCTTTAATACAAGCCAGACACCTCCTCACCATGCCTCATGCAAATCAGTGCCAGTTCCCTCCTTTCATTCTAATACCCACTTTCACATTCATCTTGTTGGAGTAGGAAGTAGATTTCACATCCCAGATTTAATATCCTATGAACTAAACAGTTATTACTGCCCATCTAAGATGTTATTCAAAAATTCTGGGAAAATCTAGACTCTTCTCCTTAATTTCTGTATGACTTGGAGTAATTTATCACCATCCCACAATGAGACACATGGAGTAACTGATATCTGAAGTCATCAAACTCTTATTCCCACATGTTTGTGTTTGTGTTGAGCTTAGTTTTTTTTTTTGTATCCAAACTTAGTCTCCAAAACTTTTCCACATCTGAAGTGCTCAAATGTGTCATTGTCTATGAATGGCACTCATAAACTCCCAGGTCTGGAAGGAGTATTGAAGTACCAATACTCTGTAAGTGAGAACATTGAACTGAAGCAGTGGGACAGGGGAGGAGGGGGGAGGAAGTCATTTCTTCAGAGTCACACAGCTCTTTGATGACAGAATAGGGAATTGAACCCAGGGTTCCTGATTCCCAATCCAGGTGCTCCTTTCCCTAAATAACAGAGGACTGGAGTTTGGCCAGAACTTGGAATTCAAATTTGAGCTTAGCTTTCTCTGATCACGGAGAACTCTCAGTTGGTTGCATGAGTGAAAGCATGTAGAACTGACATCAATAATGTCATGGCAGCTGGTGCTTGTGAGGGGAGGGGTGGTGGTATAGGAAATGAGAGAGTGCATTTGGCCAAGCTCAGGGTCCACGTGACCCTCCAAGAGCCTTCATTTCAAAACAAACTCAACCTTTTGGGTTCAAGTTTTCCCTCTCGTCAGAAACGTGACTTCCTGCTTCTAAGAAGCAAGGCTTACAAAAGGGCTCAGAAGACTTTGTAGACATCAAATAGCTCTTACAAAATAGCGTTTTGATGAGTTAAGTGTAAATGAATCAGAAACATAAGGATTACATTTTCCCCCAAGTGCACATGGGTTTCAAAATTTGAGGGGAAATGTAGTTTGCTAACTGCTTTCACCGAATCCCGAAGCATTCATGGGGAGGGGAGGGGAGGGGGAGAGAAGAAAGAGAAACCCAGCCCCCAAATGGTTTTAGATGTGGTGCCAAATTCAAAAATGCTGTTGGGCTTACCCTCTGCCAGTAATAAAATTGCTGGCCACCCAGAGAGGCCACAGGGAGGAGAAAGGAGATTGCTTTCCCCACTGGTCCCTGGTTCTCCACAACTGTGTTCACTTAGGCCTCTCAATCACCAGCTGTCACTGGGTTCCTCTGCTCTACTCCCTGGCCCCAGCGTGGCCTCGATTTTCACACTATGCCCCCTGCCTTGTTTACCTCCAACTGTATCTGGTGTTTTGGCTCCCAGAGACCTTGGCAACAGGTCAGCTTGTCACAAGGCCCTACTTTGTAATCAAGAGACCCGTCCATCACCAGCAGGGGGGTTAGGAGAAGCTGTCACACAACGCCTTTGGTTGCATTCAGGAAAAACAAGAGTTCCTTGTAGATCTTCTCTATTTTCTTTAATACTATCCAGGTGTGCTGTCCCCCAGAACTGGCAAACGCCTTTCCTTCTAATCTCACCCCAGCACAAATAACTATTTGCATTTCAGAACTTCTCATACCTTATCCCCAGATTTGAAGATCTGGTTCTTTTATAATTTCCACATTGTTCCTCCATTCTCTTCCTCGTATTTCAATTCATGGCACCAAGAAAGTAGAAAAGCCTTTCAATTGGTGGTAAAAGATGATTAAAACAAAATAACAAAGGCCTTGGCTGCAAACTGTTAGTTTTATTAAATTTGCTACTGTGTTTTAAATTGGTACCAGGGCAAGTCTTTGGACAATTATATCAAAGGCTGCTGGAATTAATCAGTTGCATGTATACATTTGCTCTTTCCTGAGCCTGACACAGAATGAGCGCTGCATTATTTTTATGAAAGGATTGAGTTTTGTGTTACCTGTGTCAGAGGGGTGAACCCAGTCCCTATGGAAGGGACCAGTGAATTCTTAGGTCACTGCCACCTCATTCTTCATTCATTTGATCTAGACTGTGGGCTGGAGCTCAACATCACATCCAGAAGGAATAAATGGATGGATAATGCAAGACAAAAACTCATTTTTCCAAACAAAGATTCTTTCTTGGCAAGGAACTCATCACAGTTTTGCTTTTAAAACAGTCTAAAGTGGAAAGTGTTGCAGTCAGTTGAGTGCCCTGCTATAAGGAGGGAAGACAAGAGGGGAGGGATCCCTCCAGTGTGTCTAGCAGTGAGGCTGCTGGTTCAGTATAGCTACTTCTGTTCACACAAATTAAGTTCTGACTTTTGCAGCTGGAGATGGGGAGGGTTTGCATTAACTCTTCCACTAATTCTTCATAACTTGATTGAATCATTGGATTCATCACTTATCATCTTCCCTCCCATCATCTACTGCACACACTCTGCTGATCATTCTAGTAAAAAAAAAAATTAGCAGTTTTTATTACTTACCAGAAAGTTGAGTTAAAAATGGGGTGTTCTTAAAAATGCTTCCTAGTTATCCTGTTAGGTGTTGTTCCTAGTGCTTATAATACCATATTTACCATCTTTTTCATGTACACTGACTATTCATTCATTTGATTGATTCTGTTGAAAGCCTGTTCTTTGGTAGGCACTGTAATAAGCACAGAGATAGAGCGATGGAAGATTTTTGTGTTCCTTGTTCAAGAAGAGCATAACATATACTGGGAAAGGCAAAAATTCAACATCTGATTTTTGGTTTTATAATAAACTGTGGGGTACAAAGGACATCTGCAGAAGAAAACAAACCAAATTAGCATGGCTAAAAAGAAGTCTCCTTAAGTATTTCTTGTCCTTCCAACCACTTTTTAATGCTCTTCGTTATTGGAGATCTTCAAGCTCTATTTTGCATTACAGTCATGCTGTCCTTGAAGGCAGATATCCTTCTATTTGCCCTTTAAACTTCTTGAGACCAGTTATATATCTTCTTTATTTGGAGATGACTCTTGTCAGAAGCTCCAGACATGATTTTTAAAAATTTCACAAGAAAAACATGAGATGCAGGGATAAAAGTGATTTATCAAAAATCACAACCAAACCTAATGAAAGTCATTTATCCTGCTGCATAGTTCAGGTGCCATCCATAGAGAAAACAGAATGCATTCCACTCCATTGTGGGCCTGTGTTGCTCTATCCAAAATTTATAACAGCCATCCTATTCCAATAAAAAAATGTTGTGAGTCAAATGAACTTCTCAGCCTAGAACAAAATTATAAGGCCCTCTTAAGAACTCAACGTGATGTTGGCACAGATGCAAAAAACAACCCAAGTGGCTAAGAACAGATAACTGAATACAGATACTATGGTATAGCTACACAGTGGAATACTATGCAGCTGCTATAAAAATGAAGTCATGAAATTTGCTTATACATGGATGGATATTGAGAATATCATGGTGAATAAAATGAGTCAGAGGGAGAAGAACAGACATAGAATGATTACACTCATTTTCAGGATATAAAAAGAAACATAGTATGGAACTAATACCCAAAGACAGTTAGAAACAAAGACCAGGAGGACTGGTCCATGGTTGGAAGCTTGCCACAAGTGGGGGCAAGGATTGCAGTTAGTACAGAGAAGAGACCACTATGACAATGATAATTGGAAATGATTATTCTGGACAAGAACTGAGTACTAAAAGGAGGTAAAGTGATAAACACAATAACCTTTCAGTTCCTGTATTGCAAACCAGGAGAAAGAGAGGGAGAAAAAGAGGGAGGAGAGAGAGAGAGGTGTCTGTCATAGAAATAGGCTGGGGATGGGGTCCTGAAGATGAGATGATGGTGGTAGGAAATGTACACTGGTGAAGGGTTGAGTGTCAGAACATTGTATGACTGAAACCCAATCATGAATAACTTTGTATCTTGTATTCAATAAGAAAGAAGAAAATTCAGAGTGACACCCAGACAAAAGTAGAATTAAAGACTATTGTCATCACATGTGGGGTGGGGTGGCATGGGGGAACACTTAGTGCATGTAACTTAATGTGTGCATTTTAAGAAATAAATTCTTTTGAAAAGAAACACAGATGCAGACACATTCAGTGAGGAAGGATACTTTATTGTAATTTTAGTTAACTTTAAACAATGTAATATATGGAAATGTCTCTCATAGTGTCAAAGTTTGCTAGGCTCTCGGTTTTTCCCCAACATCTCCCATCCCATTTGGATATAAGTGTGTCTGCATTAGGACCATTTGCATCTTTCTTCTAAATCCAAATTACGTATGTTAAGAGAATGGGCTGGAGCAATAGCACAGCCGGTAGGGTGTTTGCCTTGCATGCAGCCGACCCAGGTTCGATTCCTCTGCCCCTCTCGAAGAACCTGGCAAGCTACTGAGAGTATCTCACCCGCATGGCCAAGCCTGGCAAGCTCCCCATGATGTATTCAATATATCAAAAATAGTAACAACAAGTCTCACAATTTGTTGTGAAACGTTACTGGTGCCCACACGAGCAAATTGATGAACAACGGGAGGACAGGACAGTGCTAGAGTTAACAGAAAACCTTACCACTGAACAGATAAGATTTTTTTCCACTTTATTTAAACACTGTGGCTTGCAAAGTTGCTTGTGATTTATTACAGTATTCAATATTCCAATACCTTTCCTCTACCATTGTCTTCATTTCCCCCCCTTCCTTCAAGCCTGCCCCCATAGCAGATTGACAATTTATTTTACGTTGCTTATTATCAAAATGGCTAATGTTATGATAAAAAATATTTCAGTAAAAGAAAATTTGTGAAAAAAGTTGTATCTCATTATGGGAAAATTAAGTATTGGTCTGAGGGTTTACTAAGCTGTTACTGAAAGTTAAGCCTTCTGTGTTAATGTTTTTGTTAGTAGAGATAAGTTGTTTTCTACATTATATTCCCATCCAATCTGCTGTGTTTCTTCTGAGATTTTAGTATTATAGAAATTGGATATGATGCAACTGCATCCTCTAGCAAATCCAGAATGTTTAACTGGGCAGTCCAGCAAGAGACATGGCAGTGGCTGTGGGAGTGTGAGTGTGGCTGTTTGGGCTCTGGTGGGGTGGGAATTGGGCACACCCCTCCCTCTCTCAGTCTTGCCCTGTATCTTAACTGGGATTGAGTGTCTGAGAAATTTTTGTGGCTAATTGATCTCTTTCAAGATTTATTTATGAGTCTCTAGAATAAGATTTGTAGATAAGCCTATATGGTGGCAGTGGGCTGGGGCTTCTGGAAATAGTGGGAGGTTGCCCATTCTGGTTCGGAGAAGGCCCAGAGTTTTCAGCCAAAAAAACCCTCATGTACCTGAAATTTTCAGCATGTTAGCATCTCTGTGGAGCAAGTGGTGAGGTGGTAGAATCTGGCCGGAGGCATGTTTACAGCTGTTGGGATGTATGTGGCAGGAACTTGGCCCACCTTCTTCCTGAGAGCAACGCCCAGAAGTCTCAGCCAGAACTAGGTATCTGAGAAATTTTTGCAGCTAATTGATCTTTTTCAAGATTTTTTTATAAGTGTCTGGAACAAGACTGGTAGGGTTTTTTGTTTGTTTGTTTGTTTGTTTTTTTGTTTGCTTGGGGGCCACTCCTGGCAATGCACAGAGGTTTCTCCTGATTTGACATTTGGGAATTACTCCTGGTGGTACCCGGGGGACCATATGGGATGCTGGGGTACAAACCTGGATAGTCTGTGTGCAAGGCAAATGCTTTTCCACAACACTATTACTCTGGCCACAAAGCTGGTAGTTTTGAACAGATATGATTTTGTTGTTTGCATGAAATCAAGTCTCTATTTGCCTGACTTGATGCTTCCCAAACTTCACTCTAGCTGGTATAATTTTCTGGGAAGATTTCTCAGACTCTGTTCACACCTCGGTAAATAACAGTTTCTCTGTAAATCATCAGCTATAGATATTTTATATGTTGTGTTAAATACATATATTTTAATGGAGTTAACATTAAATGGGCTTTTCTTCCCCACTAATCTGTGAGCATCCTGAGAGTAGGATCATAAATTTGCTGATCTCTAAATCCTGGAAACCTAAAAGAAATTGAGATGGCACTGCCTATGCTCTTTGGGCTCTTTGGGTTAATAAATAGATGAACAAAGGACATGATATAAATGTATTTTATACAGAATGGGAAAGAGAGGTTAAAGTCGCAAATGTAATTAGCCAACTGAAATTATAGATTTTTGATGTTATATTCATTGAAAACTATATGTGTATGTTTACACATAAAATATATAAGAAAGGATGCTAAACAGAATTTTCTTGGTAGCTGCCTCAGCAATAAAATTTCAAATGATTTTGCTCTGTATTGCTGGGTATGGCTCCAGCACTACCTCTCCAAAATTAGTTCTCCTAAACATACATTAAAACTAAAGCCATTTTCCTCTACAATTTTACACAATACAATAAAATTACAATAAAACGTAATTTAGACTGTGTTGCAATTGTTTAAGGGTTTCAGAACCATGAAGAAGAGTTTGCCTCATCTTCAGATGATCTTGGTATCTGACAGAACAGTAAAGCATTACTCACTAGTATGACTTTATCTGGGAATTAGCTCAATGTCATGAAAAGATCAAGCATTCTAGAGTGAAATAGCCTGACTTAAATTTGGGTCTAATGTTATTATGTTCCTTACCTCGAGAAGATCCCTGAACTTCAACTCAACAATGCAGATGGAGTCTGTTTCTCAAGTTTATATGAGAAATAGCATGCAGAAATGTAACAATCTAGATTTTTTTTCCTAATACAAATATCCACCTGGACATTCTAAATCTCATATAACTGATATAACTTGTATCCTTTACAATCTATGGCTGAGTTCAGAAAAATGTATAATTATGTTATGCATGGGAAAAATGGAAGAATAGGAAATAAAAACTAAGGTGTTTTGTTTGTATAGTTTGGGTAAGAGAGTTCGTTAGTTTTGACAACTGAGTGGGTTAAATATTCTGGTTTCTTCCAGGAGAAATCTGATCCTTCATCTGTACAATATGGAGAATTGTAACTAATGTTTTGAAAGTAAAGGCATGGCCTCTGGGAGTTTACAAGTCTAGGGAAAGAGGGTAGTAGGGGATAAATTCATATGTATATCTTCCATACTTCACAGATGAGCTTTGAGTTAGTATGTTGCTCAGTGTATTATAAAAATGTTCCAGTTTGAGAAATTAGTTGGAGAGCATAAAGAAAGGAATGGTTTGTTAATATTGTTTCAAAGATATATAAAAATTAAAAATGTAAATTTCCCCAGGGGAAGTTATATATTTGATTTAGAGAATTCATAATTTCATAGATTGAAACCCAATGAACATGAGCTCCCATGTCAAAATAAAGATATAAAAGGTAAATAAGAGCAAGGATCAACATTAACACCAAGATTTTTACTATATTTTGGTAACAATATTTGTTTTAGTATTTTAGGGCTGGAGCGATAGCACAGCAGTAAGGCGTTTGTCTTACACTCAGCCAACATGGCCGACCCGAGTTCAATTCCTCCACCCCTCTCGGAGAGCCTGGCAAGCTACCGAGAGTATCTCGCTCGCAGGGCAGAGCCTGGCAAGCTCCTCGTGACGTATTCGATATGCCAGACACAGTAACAACAAAGTCTCCAATGGAGACATTACTGGGCCCGCTCGAGCAAATCGACGATCAACGGGAGGGCTTTTACCTTTACCTTTTATTTTAGGGTATATAAGAAAAGTATAAAAAAAGGGATAAAGAATAGGAATTTATAATTCATGAGGCTGGAGAAATAGTATGCCGGTTAAGGCACTTACCTTGCATATGAATGACCTGGATTTGACCTCAAGTATCCTCTATGGTTCCCCTGAAACTTGCTGCATGTAGAGTCTGGAGTAACCACTTAACACTGGCGGGTATGGTCCTAAAACAGGACCAAAAAAGTAAAAATCTGAAAATCTAAATAAAGGCAAGAAAAGAGGGAAGTAAATAAGCAAATGAAATGATAAGTGGAAAACACTGCCCAAAATGGAAGAAATGAATCCAGTGTAATAGTCATTAGATTAATAAGAATAATATCATTTATAAAGTTGAAGATTTGCAGATTGAAGTTCATCAAAAATAAATATACTGAAAAGTAAAGGCATGAGAAATATTTAGGAGGCACTGTGATATTAGTATCAGAGCAACATTAAGGCAAAAAAAATGTTACTAAGGTAAAGAGGCCAGTATTAATAAAAATTTAAAGTTATATAATTATTTTTGGCTTTAATAAACCAAAACGTGTGACTTAAAAATATGTAAATCAAATGTGAGCTTTTTCTTAAAAGCTGATTAAATTCACAGTGGTGTTACGATACTTAGTATCACTCAATAATTCATAGATAAAGCAAACTAAAATAGAGTATGAATTAATAACACAAGAATGTTTCATCTGGTAAAAAATATTCAGAACACTGATATTGAAAGAAAATGCGAACATTCTCTT
>JAOXYA010000028.1:3944998-3956520 GCA_028565675.1 Sorex palustris | reverse complement strand
GAATCGAACTCGGGTCGGCCATGTTGGCTGCGTGCAAGGCAAACGCCCTACCACTGTGCTATTGCAGCCGGCCTTATTTATTTATTGTGATGCTGGATATCAAAACTATGGCCCCTTATACGCAAGGCAATGATTTATCTCTGAGTCACATCCCGCAGTACTGTAGCTGTTTAATTCATATACCAGGGGTATAACAATTTACCAGTGTTTTAGTCAAGTTTCCTCCAGTTGGATTGAAATAGTTCCACTATAAGTAAAGATGTATTTTTAGTTGATGCTGCCTCCTTCCCTTTTTTGTTTATTTACTTCATTTCTTAATATTTATATTGAAAATTTCCCTACCTCATTTTCCTTAGGACATAGGACTGGATAAATAAGTGTAAAATCTTTGGTATAAGACTTGCCTATGACCCCTGACTCTTTCTGGCTTCATCATTGTTAAGCACATGCTCTGTGCCTTTAAGATCTGCATCATTTTACCATGTCTTAAGTTATTACATTATTTGATTATTCCCAGCAGTTTATCAAGCCATTCTAACAGGTAATATTGTTTACATTTTATAGATTGGAAAACTGAGTAATAAAGAAATGAGAGCACATGCCCAAGATTATTTGGTAATCAGAGATAGACCCAAAGTTTCTGATTTCAAGGACTAAAAATTATCATTGTCATTTTTATTTTTGTTTTGGGACCTTAGAGGTGCTCAGCGCCAGCTTCCAGCTTTATTCTTGGAGGTTTCTCCAGGAAGATCTGGGTGGCATGTGGTATTAGGGATCAACTCCAGATGTCCCATATACAAAGCATATGCAACCCAAAGCCTGGCAAGCTACCCGTGGCATATTCGATATGACAAAAAAAATAACAATAATGGGTGTCATTCCCCTAACCCTGAAAGAGCCCCCAATATGCCACTGGGCTACACTATCATGCGACAGGGACAAATGGAGACATTACAGGTGCCTGCTCTAGCAAATCGACGAACAATGGGATAACAAGCGACAAGTGACATTCCAACCCTTGGAGCAATCTTACCATCCCCCTATAATTCTTTGTAATAACTCAGCCCCCAACTTTAAGGAAAACTTAACTCATTTCCCAAAACCTGGCTTTGAAGTTTTCAGGGAAGGGAGTAGCAATACTGACTTTGGACGTGCCTCAGGATTGGCATTTCATTTGAATTCTCTAGACAGATAGGACTTGAAAATTAAGCCAAGGCACAGTGGCCTCGGCTGTGCCTGTCCACTTATGGAGAGGCCATCTGCCACATGTTCCCATGACTGAGCTCCTTTCTTCCAAAAAGAAAAGGAAAATGTCTGGCAATTGAGAGCTCAGCCAGGGAAGGTAGACTTGGGAAGTGCACTTCTCACATCAAAGCTCCTACTGGCTCAGAGAGAATTTCTCATAGGACACATCTGAGACAGGGACTCCACTTGGGTCTGGGGAGAGAGGAGAACTTAAGATAGAGAAATCAAACTGTCCAGGGTAAGCCACTCACTGCTGCATCTGCATCCTGTGTCCCTTCACCCTGAGACCCAAGCCAAAGAACCTTTTCAAATTGTAAACTATATTTGGACAAAGTGTGTGCATAGGAGGTACTGGATTTTTTTTATTTA
This sequence comes from Sorex palustris, assembly GCA_028565675.1. Lineage (NCBI taxonomy): Eukaryota > Metazoa > Chordata > Mammalia > Eulipotyphla > Soricidae > Sorex > Sorex palustris. The sequence goes on along the minus strand of JAOXYA010000028.1, from coordinate 3,954,906 downwards.
TTCATTCCATGAATATTTGGTGAGAATTGAGTAGGGGTTTTTAATCCCCCTCCCTCTGCCAAGGTTACATAATATTCTCAATACCACCTCACTACAACATAGTGGACAGGTGGCAAAGACAATCTTTTGACATTGGTTTTGGGCATTAAACTCTTTTGACTGCAAGCAACTTGCTTCTTAGCATAAAGCATTCAAGAAGCATGAAGTACATGGATGTAATGAAAACAGGAATGCTGCTTTTCTGTTATTGTTTCGTTGTTGCTGTCTTTGTTTTTCCTGGACACACATTTGTATTCCGTCCCTCGCCCTGCTCTCTTCAATGTTTGGGGGCACTGGAGGAGAGAGGGAGAGAGAATTCCCCAGCTGAAGACTGGCAGATGTAGCTGGAGGGCCCCTGGGACTCTAGTTGCAAGAAAAACTAGATAGTAAAAATCCAAAGATGCTATTTTTTTAAAGGCAAAATAGTAATTTTTCAGATTCCTGAGGGAGAAACCAGCCATGTCTGTCTCTTTCTCTGTCTTTGTCTCTTCTCTCTCTGGCTGTCTCTCCTCGTTATCTCTCTCCTGTCTCTCTTTTAATGTTATTTCTGCCTTCTTATTTACATATTTACATATTATCTATTTAACTATCTCCCTACCTATTTATCTTGCTATGTCTTTATTGTTCCTCCATCTCCAGGTTCTTTTTACTCCAAGCAGACAGATGTATTGAAGTCTTAAATATAATCAGGAATACAGGCAAGGGAGATAGCTCAGGGGCTAAGACACTTGCACTGCATACACTGGACCCAGGTTCCATTCCTGATATCACATGGCCACTTAGAACAATCACTAGATATGGTTCTGGGAGGCCTTGAGCATTTAACAGGGCAGGCCTGATGGGCTCTGGCACTTCAGGCGCCAACAGCATCATATTCTCTGGCCCTTGCACTAAACTCTCTGGCCCAACTGACTGTGTATCATACCAGGAATGACTCCTAGGACCCCTTAAGCACTGCTTAGAAGACCCAACCAAAATAAATAGTAGCACTGCACTATAGCACTATCCTCCCATTGTTCATTGATTTGCTCGAGCAGGCACCAGTAACGTCCCCATTGTGAGACTTGTTGTCACTGTTTTTGGCATACCAAATACGCTATGAGGAGCTTTCCAGGCCTTCCATGTGGGTGGGATACTCTTGGTATCTTGCCGGGCTCTCCAAGAGGGACGGAGGAATTGAACCTGGGTTGGCTGTGTGCAAGGCAAACTCCCTACCCACTGTGCTATCGCTCCAGTCCAAAATAAATAGTAGTAAAATAAAATAAAGATAATCAAGGAGAAATTAACTTTCATGAGAACCCAATTCTAGCCCCACTTGCAACTATCTTGATGTCTCTTTGTTGAAGTAATTCAATTTACAGAATAGATCCTTTATGAAATTATAAAAATATCATCCTTTTGCCTTCACATTGGAAGAGGAGAAAGGTAATACTGATGATTAGGCAGCCTAATAAGCTTATCTGCAAGAGAACACACTTTCATGATTCTCTAAAAATGGTGTGTAGGAAAAGATCTCTTCATGAGTTGTGTAAAAGAGAAACTGTTCCTTCTGACCCTGCTACCCACACTCCTTAATGTGGGAGTAGACTATGGCTTTCAGTTTTGCTTTAGATATCAAGGGTACATGATCTGGCCTTGTACACCTCATCTTTTGAAATCACTGCACCTGTACTGGATATTGTCTCTGTGTTTTTTTCCTTTATTTTGTGAATTGATGAGGAAAAAATTCGAAAAAAACTTAGGTTCTTTATAAAAAATCCCTACACAGCATATAGAGTTGAGTTTGAACAGTTTATTATTATTTTTTAATCCCCCACCCCCTTGTTTTTTAAACCCTCTTTGTAATTTCTTTTATTGAGTTTCTAAAGAGTCAAATCCAGATTCTTGCATGGGGCCTCAGTTTCATTATATGTATGTCGGCTCTATTCACCACAAGTTTGGAGATCTAAAGAAGTGCTGATCCTGTGTTCTCTCCATGTTTGGAATGCCAGACATGCTACTGGTCACTAGAGTCCTCTACTGGACTAAACATAAATCATCAGATTATAATTAATGTATTTATTTAGGCTATTTTGATAGTATTTCACTATGCAAACTGTTTTCAAAAATAAACAAGGGACTTTGGAGCTTTGAATGGGCTTCATATTCTTCTGCTCCTGAATTCCATGATGTGTTTTTTTTTTTCAGATAGCATCACAGAAACCCAAGTCTACTTCTACTTGAGCCCAGATCTTTCTGTTTGTGACAGTACTGTCTGAAAGTGTTTTAAATGAGTGCTTATATCACAATCAGCTTTGATTCAACCACTTAGAAAGAAATTGATCCCTAAAAGTAGAGTATTTTTTTCTCTTGACTCTTATTTTACAGTGTGCACTCCTTTATGATATTTCAGCAGCTCCCCTCGAGGTTTCCCTGGTTGGGACAGTCTTTTCTGTGTTACATATGGCAAGTCAGAGGTTGAGAAGTGAATCTAGTTGTTCTAAGCTACATTGCTAATGTAAGGAATGGACATCAGACCCTGGACTTCACCTCAAATTCAGTGTCTTCTCCAGAGCTCTACCCTATGGTTTTGGAATAAATAAGGAAACAATGTCCTGTATCAATCAGGGACCATGTGCTCTTCCGTGTCTAATATAGATATATTTTTTCCCCAGAATTGTAAATATCACAGGGACATGATCCTAATAGCATGTTATCAGTCTCAAAGAACATGGTTTAGAACATAAATTGTAAGAACACACTAAGAAATTTAAGGGAATAGGAGCTTTCCATGTTTCTTAGGAGCTTCAGGAAGAATTCATGAAAGCAGCCCAGTGGATTATGGATTAAAGTGAAGATTTTTTTCTTTTGGGGTCACAGCCGATAATGCATAGGGGTTACTCCTGACTCTGTACTCAGGAATTACTCCTGGTGGTGTTTGAGGAACCATATGGCATTCTGGGAATCAAACCCGGGTTGGCCATGTGCAAGGCAAATACCCTACCTGTTATGCTATCGCTTCAGCTCCAAAGTGAAGATCTTTAAAGCAGAAACTCACACAGGAAGGAGAATTTAGTTTGGACAGGAGAGTCAGTAAACTGAGCATAGACTACCTGACATTTGAATTATTGAAGGGATAACAGAAAACCAGAGAAATAATTGAGGTGCTTTTCTTGCATGTAGGCAACCCCAGTTTGATCCCTAGCATTCCATGGTGCCTCAAGTCCCTTCAGGGATGACTTCTGAGCACAGAGGAACCAGAAGCCCACGAGTACTATGAGGTACAAAATACCAATCAACCAGTAGCCCCTGAGCACTACCAGGTGTGAAATACTTAGTAGCACTCTTTGTTAGTACTAAGTTTTACAACCCCAAATAAATAATAAAACAAATAGTCAGGGTTATTTCTTTTAGATTAATCCACCCAGATTTCTTCTTTTTTCTAGTTCTGTGTTGATATATCCAATACATGCCTTTAGGTCTTACCTGCTTAGAAGGCATTCTTGCAGTTAAATTACAATCACTGCAGTCAGCTACAGCTTTAAAATTCCCTAAGCAGAAATTATTGCAATAACTTCGATTCTGAGGGTATTTAGGATCTTAGTGGGCCTTTAACTAAAATTTTTAGCTATTTTGAGATATCGTTAGAAGCTTAGGACATTAGATAAAACTTTAAGTGATGGAATTCTGAAATCCTGGCAGTCTGAGAGAAGGGCTTCACTACAGTGATGATTGAGTCTGGAGAGAAAAGAGACTTGTCTAAACTAACAGAGCCCTTTAATTACAGACCTAAGACAGAAGTCAACCTCTCCTGTCTGTCAGTCCACTATGAATCCCCCACATTGTGGCCCCACGCCTCATTTTTTGGCTTGAAAGTTGTATGGTATCAAATGATGCACCAGAACTTAGGACAGGAAAAGGCTGTGTTTGAAATGAGGCTCTGATATGAACACTGACTATGACATCATGACCTTGAGCAAATTACTAACACTTGTGGGTCCCATTTTCCTCCTAATATGGAAGAAGAAAGTCTTCATTTGAATCATAATACCTTATTATAGCAACAAGATAAGGTTTCCCTTGTGAATTTTTGTGTATATGTGTATGTGGTAAAAAGGAACAGATGATGTCCACACACTCTTAACAAAATATTAAGTGTACATACAGATTATTAACTATAATCACAAAGCTGCATAGCGGCTCTCTAGAATTTATTCATTTGGAATAATTGAAACTTTAGACTCAGTGAATAGCAGATCTCAAATCCCAACCATTCCACCCTCCTCTCCACCCCCTGGTAATCACCAGACTTCTCTCTCCTGTGAGTTTACTTTATAGCCATTGTATGAGTGTTTTCATATTATATTTTCCTTAAAGTGCCCAGGGTTCTTTCAAACAGGATAATAACCTCCAGTTTTATTATGTTGTTTCTGATGATGGAATTTTCTTTTTTTAAAGGCATAGTAGTAGTCCACTGTGAATATTGATGATGGGCTTGAAAGAGTGGAATGATTTTTTTTATGGCCTGATTCCACAGCTGCTGGTGATAGATGAACTAGAGACCAAATATCTAATTTTTCTTTCCTTTTTCTGCCCATCTCATACAGATGAACCCAGCCGGTGCTATTTTCATGATGGAGATGGGGTGTGTGAGGAGTTTGAACAAAAAACTAGCATTAAAGACTGTGGTGTCTACACTCCCCAGGGGTTCCTGGATCAGTGGGCATCCAATGCTTCTGTATCCCATCAGGACCAACAGTGCCCAGGCTGGGTAATCATTGGCCAGCCAGCAGCTTCCCAGGTAAGATATTTCCTATAGATATCTCAATTTCTGCTTTTCCCTCAATGGCAATATATTGCCCACCTCAAAGGCAATATAGTTGATTATAGTCACCTGACCTTCTATTTAGCTGAATGTAATGCTCACTGTCACTGTATCACTGTCATCCCGTTGTTCATTTATTTGCTTGAGTGGACACCAGTAATGTCTCCATTCGTCCCGGCCCTGATATTTTAGCAGCCTCTCCTTACTCATCCTTCCAAACAGTGCCGTATTGGAGGCTCTTTCAGGGTCAGGGGAATGAGACCCGTTATTTGTAAAGTCAGGGCCTTATAAACACCATTTATCTATTAGATGCAGATAGTAAAGCAAAAACATTAATACGATATTGGGAATAGCTTTCCTTTTCTTCGCCTACCTACGTTTCCTCCTTTTCAGAGTTGGGAAAATATTGCTAAACACGAATGATGGAATAAGAGCAAATTTGGAAAGATACTTTACTTTTTTGGGGGATGCCTAGCTGTTTTCTTCTTAAGTTCTCTTCAATAAGTCAACAATGACTACTGAAAATTTGCTTTGTGGCCTTGGAATAATCATTACAACTCTCTGAACTCCATATTTGGGTCACCTTTCAATAAAAGAGTAGTTGTGCTTGTTGATCTCCAAGGACCTTCCCAACTCTAAAAAGCTGTGACTCATTCCTCAGTCCCCTAATGGCACTATTTATGCCCCACGGTTGTTCCCCATGGGACTGTCATCTTAGTTTGAGGGAGTAAGAGTGTTGGGGCCACTAGAGCTTGTGTGATTCTAGGGATGGCCGTACTGTCCCCAGAGCCTTCTTTCCAATTATCCTGCTGAGCAAGCACCTGCCTTCTTCCGAGACTCCCATTTCCCAGAGACACAACTCAGTGCTTCTGACCGCTGGAGCTTGTGTCCATCTCTGAGGCTATCTTGCCTACTGGCCCTGCAGATGAGTCATTATTCCTAGCCATTCCTCTCTTAAGATTGCTTTCCTGACTCAGGGTTGAGTGGAGTAGGCCTGATTTCCAGGTGAGAGAATTATAACCTGCCAGGGTTCAGTGAAAAATCTCTAGATGAGGTACAAGATAAGCTCCCTTGCTTCTTAATTTATGACTTACAGTGTTTATCTAATCATTTTTCATCTTTCTGTTTATGTTTGCATATATTATTTACTCATTTGCATTTTCTCCTTAACTGCCCTAAAGAGAGTTGAAGGAAAGCACATATTTTCTGATGCTTCTCATGTACAATGTCAGTCTGGTGAATGAATGAATGAATGAATGAATAAATGAATGCAGTCTAACATTCATCCTCCCTATGCCACCTCTATGGTTCTTAATTCACCCTTGGTTACACTCTGCATTCAATTGTGTGTGTGTGTGTGTGTGTGTGTGTGTGTGTGTGTGTGTGTGTATAGCTCCATGTTGCATGCAGTTTCTTATTTCTTCTCTGAAAACTGTCTTAAGTTTTATTCATCTTTGTAAGTCCCCTCACAGTCAAGCACAGAGTCAAGAAAAGAGTAGGAACTCAGAAAGTGGTTTTGATTTATCATAGGCACACACACATGCCCATGTTGCTATGTACAAGCACAGAGAGGAAAAAATGAAAAATTGCCTCTAGGACATAGAATTCCTGCTTCAGGAGTGGTGACAAATAGAACCAGGAATTCCAAAATGCAACACTAGCATCCAGTTCCTAGAAATGTTTTTAAAACATCATTCAAACAAGAGAATTATTAAAGCACTCAGAATCTCACATGAACAAGAGGTAGCAGCTGTGCTGAGAAATCACCCAAAGGTTACTGCTCCAAATGTGAGAAAAGGAGAGAAAGAAATTTCCAGCCTTTGAAAAGAGACTTCTTGGGGCAATTATTCTAGTCTTGCAAGGAGGAGGCTGTCAGGAATTATGGGTGATTATCTCTTCCTAAACAAAAATCCAATTTAAAAAATCATTATAAATACTAGCTCTTCGATCTACAAAGAAGAGAGGAGGAAACAAAATCATCCTATTGAATTATTCATTGTAACCAATTTTATTTTAATGAAATCGACTAGGTTCCATTACTCTAGGCTTGGACATAATCTTTGTTACAAGGAGACTTCAGCTGTAACTAAATTTGCCATAATGAGATCACCTCACTGGAGAATACAGGGTCAGGGGAGGGAATGTGTGCTGCTGGGTGCAGGGCCAGGCAGGCGGTCTGAAGGGTGGCAAAACAAAGATCTCCCAAATTCCTAATCTGAAAGCACATGCCTAGATGTTATCAACACATTGCACCCAACACCCTAACCCCATCATGCACTAGCACACACACACACACACACACACACACACACACACACACACACACATAATGCTTGAGTTGAAACTCCTCCTGAAATGGAAATGGAGTTCCCTTTTGACAACAGAGAAGAGGAGGAAGTATTTTCATTACCTTGCTCAGTGATTAGAGGAAGCTGGTAGTTAATTTTCACCCTGTCAGGACTCTAGTAAAGAAGTTGATGGCTTGAGAGAAAGAGTTAGAAAGCTCTTAGATGTTCCATGTATTCCTCACCTTCATAATGCAATTAATGATATTCTCTTTCTCCTTATCCCTCCCCACCTCTGTTTCTCTCTCTCTCTCTCTCTCTCTCTCTCTCTCTCCTTTCACACACACATGCATATGTGTGTACACACACATATGCGTGCACACACACATTTATACAGGAACATATCATGTAGGAGCATAGATCCGGAGCATGACATCCAGAACATGCAGAGGCAAGTGGGTCAGAGAGCTAATGGTTATAGAGATCCACCAGCCCTTCTACTGGATATTCACTGGCACCTCATTACCAATTCCTTTGCCATTCTTCAGAGGAAGTCTTGTTAGCTACCTAGAGCAACCAAAGAGTGACTTTCCCAAAGTCATACAGCCTCTACACAGAGAATCTTGGTCTAGGAGGAGTTCACCAAACATGACACTGAGAACTTAGTAACATGTACTCACATTCAGAGATTGAAAGTGACTCTATCCCTGAATCACATCTCTAGGAAGCAAGTAGAAAAAAATCACAGAGGACCAGGTCTTAGTGCTCACATCACTGTGTAGAACCTACAAGGTACTGAAATTTTTCTTGAGGAGACTGCTTGTCTACTTTCAGAGTATCCCATGGGTTGCTAGTATCTACTAGGATACTGCATTAACTAGGGGAAAGGGATGAGATGACTAGTGATTCTAATTCCCTCTTTACAAACTAGTTTGTTTCTATTCTCTGTCTTTTCTGATGCCGTAAAAAATATATAGCTGTTTGTGTGCTGAGCAATTGTGTCAGATCCCCTCACTCACCCTCCCCCTCAATGAAAAACTCCGCCTCTGACCTTGGCAGTGTGAAAGACTTAGGTGTAAGGAATTGTCCTATCGGAATAAGTTGGCAGATTCTTCTGTGACTGCTGCAAGGAAGCAGCACTAAACTTCACTTTCGATTTTGTGTAAGCCCTCTATTTCTAATAGTTTCCAGTCCCTCAGCTCTATTCTCTTCACACAAGATTCCCAAATTTGGTTCGGGCTAAACTACTCCACCCTGAACTTGGGGTCTTATATCCAAATGTTATCAGACATATCAAAACTTCCTGGTGCGCACATGGGGTTGAACATCCTCTATTAAGAAACATTCTTTGGATATTTTGGCCATGCACCTTCCAGGCCCAGCTGGAATTCAAGAAGGCCCTGAGACAGAACAAAAATGGAAATGAACCAAAAGGATCGCGTTATCTCTCTTCTGGGAAGCTCAGAAATGGTTAGGTTTAAGTACTTGTTAAAAAAAAAAATCTCGTCTGGTCCTTATTTTTGTCTCCATGTTTCGCATTTCTCTAGAGCTTTCCACCAAAGGCTGCCAAAATGAGATGTAGATAGTCCTTGATCCTACCTCCACCCCCAGAATTTCTACCAGAATTCATTTCCTCCTTTCCAAACAGGCACCTCCCTCCTTCTACAGTGGATGAAGGAAGAAACTGAAATGCTATCTGGAATGTGTACTGCTCTCCCAGAAATTATAGACCTTCAGTCAACCCACCAATTTATTTGGTTAATCCTTTGAGGGTAAAACTTAGACTAAGCATTTCCAGGGCAACTGTTTCAGGGCCAAAGTAAAGAAAACCTTTCTAAGAATGAGAACTCTGCTGTAGAGTGGAGTGCCTTATGATCAAGTAAACTCCCTATCACAAGGCATCCAACCTTGAACTGGTGACTGAACAAGAGATTCTGTGTTAAAGGCAGATCCAACATGGCTGTCTCTCCTTCCTTAGAAATGATTCTCTGACTTTATGCAGATATGCATCTCTTAATGTCAAAGATATATATTGAGCAATATGTCAGAAGTGAGTTCACCATGGTGCAAATATCATGGATATCCTTATACAAACTTAGTAGCCTAAATTCTCTGTATAGGGGCCACAACAATTGTATGCTCTGTTGCTGATTGTGATAGTTAGGGAACTCATGACTATATTCCATAAATTCATGACTGGAATTGGTTATATATCTCCTTTTGTTTGCTATGACCTGTTCCCTGGAGTACCTCTATTAAAACACAAACCCTAATGCAACCTTCACTGAGGAATGAAAGCACGTAGAGAGAGAGCATGAATATCATTGAGTAAAATCAATATTATATAGACGCGGTTCGCCCTCATAGCAGCATCTTTTTCTTTCTTGGAGCAAATGTGGTCTGGATAGCTCTGAATCCTCCTCTAGAAAGTCCTGTCACTGTCACTGTCCTCCCGTTGTTCATCTTGGACCGGGCCCAGTAACATTGTGAGACTTGTTACTGTGTTTGGCATATCAAATACATCATGGGTAGCTTGCCAGGCTTTGTCATGCAGGCGAGATACTCTCGGCAACTTTCCAGGCTCTCCAAGAGGGGAGGAAGAATCGAACTCGGGGTCAGCCGTGTGTTGGCGGCAGAGTGCAAGGCTGTGCTATCTCTCCAGCTCCCTCTAGAAAGTGGGCATGTTAATTTCAACTTGGTGGAAACTGAAGGAACCAATGTAGAGAAAACACAACTTTGTTTCATTTGCTTTTTTATTAGGTAGTACAATTTTAATTCCC
>JAOXYA010000028.1:3920826-3944898 GCA_028565675.1 Sorex palustris | reverse complement strand
CTACTTGAGGCTCTACTGGGCATTTGAGGACAATCCTAAACACAAACACAACAACAACAACAACAACAATAACTAATTTGTCCTTTAGCTGTTCTTGAGTTCCTCACCAGTTATTTTATTGGAGAAGTGTGTCAAGGATCCAGGAGTGTGAGAGTCCTGAGGAAGTAAGCTCCCAGTGTACTTGGTCTGCAGGGATGAGAGTCAATATGTAAAGACAGGAAAATCCTGTGTTCTACTTTCAGAAAAACCTGGAAAAATTTTTTCAAATAGTGTTTACCAAGTTCCTTGATTCTTCTGAAGCTGTTACAAAATATTGGAAGCATGTAAAGGAGAAATTGGTTGTCTTATAGGTGAAGACAATCAAGCTCAGTTTACTGAGTTACTAGCATCAGGAATCCCCCTGGAAGGGGAAGAATCAAGACTTGAGCCAATGGGTTCACATTCAGATCCCAAGTAGATCCAAGACAGCCCCCACAAGCACCAGGAATGTACACAGGACAACAGATTAGGAATGCTGGTGTTCTGTGTATCTTTTCATATGTAGATGCACTCAAGGAACACCCAGGAATTGGAGTCCCTTCTCTCCAGTTCCCAAATATTACACAGTTTCTGCTTGAATACTGTGATACCCTTTTCTAGGTGCTGATTCTTTCTCATCCAATCTTTTCCTTTCAAGAAAATTACCCAAAATGTGTACATGAAAATGCAGGAAATGTTTTCAGAAGCCTGCTTTTAAAGAGTGGGGGAAAAAAAACACCTTTTACAATATGGAGCATGTACCTAATTCTTTTTGAGTAATGGAAGAAAAGCACCAACACAACAATTTAAGTGGAAGAGTCAGCTTTGGCATAGTTCACAGGTTTGGCACCTACCATGTGTAATACAAGGGAGCATCTGTAACAGAGAATTACAAGATGTGCACATTCTTTGATGACCGTTTAGTCCAAGCCAGGAACACAGGGACCATTTGTCTGGGCCTTCTTCATTGTTGTATCCAGAACAGGGACCAGAGACTTATTGGGCTCTCTGAATGCATAGGAAGCCTTTCCACAAGCACATAGCATGTGTTGTAGGAAGATCTTAGACACTGGGATTTGGAAGAGGTTGGGTAGATAATTTCTTAGAAAATGATTCCTAAACTGTGATCTGAAGGATACATTGAGGAAAGGAGAGAGTGTGGATGAAAGAATAATTCAGAGATGGAAAAAGAGGGGGAATAGGAGAGATCCAAAGTGGGGAGGAGAGCAATAAGAAACAAGAGATTTGTTAGGAATCCTAATGTTTACAGGGGTATTCTTTGGGTGCTTGAAATACGAACTCTATGCCAGGGGAAATAGAAAACTTAAGCAGGGTCAGATGTCATCTGAAGAAGAGGGATAACATCTATCAAACACTTTCTATATGGAGATCCTTGTCTTGGGAATGGATTCACATTATAATACTAGGTAGTTTTACTTCACTTAAAATGAGGAAATTGAGTACCAGTTATACCAAAATTGACTGCTGTTCCCAGCTGGACCTCACCAACATCCTGCCTCCCTCCTTTCTTTGCCTACCTTAGATAATTGGTATGACACTTCAACAGCCTCACACAGAAGTTTACAGACAGGCAATTCTCCCATGTGCTTGCCATGGGCAAGAAGCATTCTTGGACTGAGATGCTTTCTAAGGATTGTTCCTACCCTATGTGTATTTTCCCAAAGCATCCAACTCTTCTCGCTGATACTAAGGGACAGCATCTGCTCGTGGTGAGGGAAGGAAGAGAGGCGAAGGGAACATGCTGAAATATCAGAAGATTCCAAGCAGCTTTCCCAAGGACCCAAGGGATCTGCTTTCTCCTGGTGGTTTTCTGAATAACTCTTCAAGAGTACATGTGGGAGTCATCTAAGGAGACAGAACAGAAAGTCCCACAGTCTATTACAGCCTGTCTTCTTGGAGGGGGGCACCCCCAAATTCCTCTAGGGGAGTTAAAATCCACACCTGAACCAAGAAAGGAATCCCTCCAACTTGTCATGGAAACCTAGGGCTGAGGGAGACTTTCAAGGTAAAGATTGTTTAGGCTTCTGCTGAACAATCTTTGAGATCCTCCTCCAGTTATCTCATGCCTCCATCTTTCACTCATTCAATCTCAGTTTTCATTCAGATACCAGACTCTACGATTGTCCCCGCCCACACCAAAAGAAAAAAACTTGGAATGATGTGAGTCTTAAAGAAATGAAAATGAGATTTGAGAGTAGAGAAAGCTGATTTCCGTTCTTGAGGCCACCACTTAGGAATTCTGTGGCTTTGGGAAAGGCAGGTACTGCTGCTATTGGTTTCTTATCTATAACATCACAGGTAGACAGGTGCTTATCAAGGATGGGAGAGCTGATCCTGAAATGTGTTTTTTGCTAGTGGTAGCAAAATTCTAAGTCAGTATTTCTTCCTCTGAATGTTTTAAAACAGGGTTTCACTAAGAAACAATTGGACTTGGGAGCAGGAAGGTTGCAAGCAGCCTTTTAGGAGGCCAGGATTGAGTATCAATTCCAATGATACTCAACCAGCCAGACATAGGCCCCAAGGATAAGGAGTTTCTCAAGTCCTGCAGTGCTGAGGACCATCAAAGTTGTCCTGGCATTTCTTAGGGACCTCCATGGCCACTCTGGCAGTGTTGGAGGTTGGGAGGAGCATCGTGGGGTGCCAGAGTTCAAACTCAGGTCCTGGAATCACGTACAAAGCATTCACTCCTGTCTGCTATGCTATCTTTTGTGCCCCCATTGGATTTATTTTTTTAAAGAATATCCTTCTAGACACAGACATCTGAGTAGAGAGATTTTCAAAGTCTTTTAAACTTACTTTACTTAATTAAGATTTGACTTTGATTCAGCAGTCTTCTTAAACCCCAGAACCCTGCGATCTGCATAGCATTGGTTTCAGCACTGTGCAGAGGGTAAGGGAATAATTTTACCACCACACTCCAGTCGTCTGAGGTTCTCAGCCATCCATGCAAGAGTTGGTGGGAAAAGGTGGGAAACTACTTGTCTTGAGAATTTTGTGGAGAGGACCCAAGCACACAGGGATCCCCTACTAAGAGATGTTTGGCCAAGCATAGTGACTTATGAACAAGAAAAGAACATCCATGGAGGAAGGGAAGATTAATCTAAAAAAAAAAGTAGAGATTGAGTATGAATTGAGTTTTCCTTTTGGCTGATAATTTGTGAAAAACCACTTGTGCATTGATGTCTATTTCCTGGAGAAAGCAGGAACCTGAAAGCCTTTTGGACATAATTTGAATTCTATCCCTTGATAGTTGGTAGGTAACCTGATTTCTCAGGTACCTAGTTCTCCTCTTCTGTCCTGTGGATTTGACCTTGCTCTAAAGATGGGCCCCACATGCTAAACAATGCAAAACACAAGGTGCCTGCCTCCCTCCCTGATCTCTGAGTCCTGTCCACTCACATCCTATTAAAAAGCAGGTTATCTCCACATGAATGAAGTCTGGGGAAAGACCACACATTCATGAGTGAGTGAAAGAATCAAGGCTGGCTTAGCACCTGGAGAGGTGCAACAAGTGCCTGTTGAGGAACAGGCAAGGTGCCAGAGGGAATGGGAAAGGCCTGGTTTTAAGGTTGCATCTGTTTCTTACTGCCTCTTGACTCCTGACCTGCATTCCAAGGACAGAATGAAGCTTTGTGGTTTGGGGCTGCTTCTCTACAGAGAGCAAACGGGGCCACTCAGCCCACTCCATGGCCCCTTTCAGAAGCTTTCTTAGCCCTTGCCTTCCATACAAGGCTGATCCACTTCCTACATGTTGCCTTTATCCTTTTCACCTACTTCTTTCACCCTGGGGCTCAGCTATCCCTGCAGTTCACTTGGACTCTTCACTCCCTTCTCCATTCTTATCTTGTATTGGCTTAGCTGAGCATTCCCTTTTTTTTCTTTCTCTTTTTATTGTTGTTGTTTTAAGTGGGGGCACAGGCATTTGGCCAATATAGCCTTTGCTGTGTAATTTAGTTTCATGTTCTGTACCCAAGAAACATGTAAAAAAATGTCAAAAATGTAAACAGTGTTCCCGCTCTGAGGCTGCTGCCTACCAGGGCAGTCAGAGTCAGGCAAGCTTGCTGAGCCCGCTGCTTTGGCAGTGTTGAATTATGCCCCCCACCCACCCCCCAAACCACATACTCATTTCTCTAAGTCTGAAAGTAAACTTTCTCAAGCCAGGACCCAAAGATGGGGCTTTGAGGGGAGTCAGGGTTTGGTGGTACACAGGATTTTGTTTTGTGTTTGTGTTTGTGTGTGTTCATTTGTTTGTATTTGCTTTTCAAGCCCATTGTGCCACCCCCTCACCCATCTTGACTGTTTACATGAGCCTGGATGTGTTATTTGTATATTCTGACCAAAAAATGATCTTCTCCTCTCTCTTCTACCCTGGCCAAGAGTTTCTCAAAACATACCTGATTCTTACTTTCAGAGTGGGAACACCCTGGGCTGGAACATTTTGGGATATGCCCACTTTCCAGGCAAGATGGACTCAGGGAGTCACATGAGACACCCTTGTTGGGAATCATGCTTCCATCTCACAGAGGTTCAACAAAGATATCCCTGGGGGTTTTGACACTCTGGGACCCTTTCCCAAACAGGACCCCTATGTGCAGCTGGTGGAAATGAATCCTTGGCTAATGTCTGAATTTCTCTTCATCCTAGAAGATAGTCTCTGGGGAGGCATAAGTTTGGAAAACATCTGGTCTACTGGCAGGTACCCCTTTCAGGAAGCAGATGGCACCTGGTTGATACTCAAGTCTGCAAGGCAACTGTTTTATAGCTAGAAGCCATAGAAGAGATGATCAAGACAGTTCCATGCCAGGAGGGAGAGAGGCCAAACTTCTGTCAGGGACCTGGGGTCAGAAGTGTTTTGTTCCTGAGAAGACAGTCATGTTTATGGTTAAAGTCCAGGCTTTAGAATAGCTATTGTTAGAACTTTCTATGACAATGGAAGTGTCCTACTTCAGCACTGACCTATAGAGATGCCTTGAAACACCTATTATATTATGTTCTGAAGTATGGCTTATGAAACTGAAAAATTAAACTTTCATTTGGGGAGTGAGGGTGGGGATTGTGGATATATAGGCTACCGTATCAACCAAAGTCAGAAGAAAGTATCCACATGTCAGGGTTTCCCGTGAGAAGGAGATTAAAGTCAAATGGCATAGCTTATCTTGCCCTCAGTTTCCTCATTGGTCAACTACGAAAATGAAGTGAGGATTATGACAGTTTCAGGAAAGAGCACATATACAGTACTCAGAGCTATGTTTGGCCTATAGCCAATGCTACCTAACTCCATTAGTTCCATTAAAGCCTAAAATCCTTATAATCAACCGATGCAATAGGAACTTAGTTCCCATTTTACAGACAGGGAGGCAATGGTTCCAAAAGGGCCTCGTCTCACTGATAAAGAGCAGTAGGTAAAATTCTTCCAGGCTCCATAGATCATGCATTTCCATGACACTGTGCCAACTGTCCCAAGATTTCTTTCTTAATAGCATGTCTCTTCCCCCCCAAATGATATCATTTTCTTTCATGCAAAGATGTCTGAAATGTTTGAAGTCTGCTCATGTCCTCACTGGGGTCTTTCACCCTTGGGAGTACATTGTCCAGAGTAAGTATTGGGCTCTGTAATGTCTCACCTATGAAGCTTTCTATGTGATTCTTCATGGTCTAGAACCCAAAATTACAAGCTGTTATGCCTTCTATATTATGCCCTAATTTTCCTCTACAGTCTATGGGAACCTTCTAGGACTTACAACCCTAAGACACGTCGAGAGGTTTCTATTTTCCCTGCCTAGAAACACATCACTCACTCCTCCATCTCTTTTAGGTTTTATTGTCCCCCATGGTCTGGTTTAAATGACCCTCTCATGTGTGATCTCTTTTAACCAACCCAGTCCATATGTAGACCTCATTCTTTTGATATCACTGTTTCTAGAATCATCTGGTCCAGAGCATATGCTGCCTTTAAGTTTTGTTTTCCTGTGTTCACTGCTTTTCACATTCAAAGTTGCCTATGAGCCAGTAAGGACGTAGGCTGAATCTTATACCTTTAGGCATTTCCATTGCCTGGCACTGGAGCTGAAAAAGTTATTCATGAATGCATTGAGTGATGCTGTTTGAGACAATATCTGCTAAGGGAGATCTGTTAAGTGAGACCAGGCCCTTTGGGAACTTTTGTCTTCCTGTCTGTAAAACAGGAACTAAGTTCCTATTGCACAGCTGATTATAAAGATTTAAGGCTTTAATGAAACTGAATGGAGTTAGGTAGCATTTGCTATAGGCCACACACAGCTCTGAGTACTGTATGTGTGTTCTTTTCTGAAACTGTGGTAATCCTCACTTTATTTTCCTTGTTGACCAGTGAGGAAGGAGAAAACTTCAAACATTTCAATTGAATAGATCGATCAGTGTTGATGGCCAGTGTGAGACAAATAGGTTAAAGTCTGCATTTTTTTCTCTGCTGACACCTTTGTGCAGGAAGCAGAATTACTCTGAGGACAGAGCCCCAGGGTAGTGGCTTCAAGCTCTTGCTTCTTATTTATCTTCAGAAATACTTGGGTTTCAGTCATATCTCTAGACTAGATTCCTGTAGAAAATGATGGAACCCTCAAGTCCTATCTAGTTTGAAAGGGGAGGTTTACCCTCAGGTTCTTGATGAAGAGAAGAGATTCAGTAAAGAAAGGTCTGAAAGAAAAAGAGAAAGAAATAAAGGGGAAGGTGAACTGGAACCAAGGGAAGAAAGATACAAATTTGAGGGAAAAGGAATGATAATACAATAATGAAATAACCACAATATTGTAGTAAAAATAGAGCTTATTAACCCTAATGATAGAAAAAATATGAGTAGCCAATTATCAGAGTAATTGTGGGTATTTCAAGTTTTCCCTGGAATTGTACACTGTTTTGGCACATTTGTGTCTGATAACCACCCCTGTGAGGTTGTCACTTGCAGAACAGGACATTGAGATTCACAGAGGTTAAGTAACTGACCAGAATTTCTGCAACTGGCCCAGGGTGGGGCAAAAAAATAGTCTAGAAGTTGAACTCAGCACTATCTTCCTCCGAGGCCATGAAGAAGTAGACAAGATAAAGGAGGGACATGTTAATTGCATGTGTTTAGAAGGTAGAAATGAATCTAAATCTTCCATTCTACAGATGACCTTTACATCTTTATAACAACTCTCTAAGAGGTGACATCATTTCCTTTTGCAGTAGAAGAATCTAGGATTAGTGGAATGTTCTAGGTCATGCTGTAAGCAAATGACAAAAGCTGATATTCCAACCCACACTCCTTTGGGAAATTCAGGGAAGTGGCAGATGTAGGGACACTGAGAAGTTCACATTGGGGATCCCAGATCATGGTGCAGTTATTCCCAGAGACCCCATCTTGAAACAGCTGCTTCCATACCCTGCTCTTGTGCAGATGTTTACTGCCCTGGCCACAGGTGCTGTGGGGGCATGGAGGAGAGAGAGTGACTCTGAACAGACTCTGGGCCTTGGTGAAGTCTGCTGATGGCATTATGGATAGTAACGTTCCATGGACACTGGTGAGCAGAGGCCTCAGTCTGCAGATCACCATCACTTCCTCTATGCCTGAAGTCTGGAGGGGCAGAATGGGGATAAATGACACTTTTGTCTATAAGAATGGGAATGCTTGTGTGAGCCAGAAGGTCTGGAGAACAGTGTTAGAAGCATAGAGTCCTGTCTTTGTTCGTTGCATATGTCAGTACTACATTCTTTGGAACCTCTTCCTAGAAAAATATTAAGCTGGAGAGTAGATCCCTGGCAAGAATATTGTCTAAAGGTAAAGAAGAGGTCCATTAGCTCAAAGCTTTTTTTACTTTGTTACTAGAGTTATAGGAGGGGCTCAGAGACCCCTGAGGTAGGCAGTGAGGAGCTGAATTCAGGGACGAGGCACTGTGTATGATCATCTTGGCCTGGAGTAGGCTTCCTCGCAGGTAGTATGACTTGTACTTCATCGTGGACACAAATTAGAACACACAGACCTTAATTTGGAAAGCCGGAGAAGAGGAGGCAGGGGGAAGAAGAAATGGAAGAAGAAAAACCCTGGAAACTCCTGGTTTTATGAACTTGAGAAAGTTTTGTTCTTTTAACACACAGATGTTTTTAAGTGAAAAATCACTCCTCTGACCTTTTTTGAATAGGCCAGTATGGTCACGACTCCCATTAACCGCTGCTCAACTATTTCTAACCAAGGGTTTTAGAGACCAGGCACCATGCTGGGGATGTGATCATCCCTTTTCTGATTAACCCATGCTTGTCTAAATTCTACCAGAGAAAAATCTAGATGAATTCTGGATATTTCCTAAGATAATCTGGTTGGGCTGAGTGACTCTGAATGATAGAGATTTTTATCTCTCGGAATTGGATTCCACAGTTTGCTATTTCCCTTTCTATTATAGAACCAGAATCTAGGATAACTGTTAACTAGATTTCTGTTTTCAGTCTGTTGCAAGACTATTTGCTGGTCAATATTGTGGTGTTGGATTTACGATTGACAACATTGTCTAGTCCTGATCTAGAATCACAGTATTCGGGTCTAGAGCAGGATTTGGCATAGTGGATTTGATGTACTGCTCTAGAATTGGCAACATTCTGCAGTTAAAATAATGATTTTTCAGTGATTTATCAAACATTGCCATTTTCCTTATTATCTAATCTAGAAGGAAGTGGACCATTCTGGTTAAAGCTAACAGCACCTCTTTATGTCATTCAGAGTCTACTCTACTTTGAAATCCTAGTCTAGTAAGGATGATGTTGCAGTCATTGTGTTTTTGTTAAAATATGGAAAAAGATTCCAAAACACAGAAAGTGAGTGATAATGCGTTTTTAAAAGCAATGTTCTTAGAGCTACACTGCACCAATATTCTGCATCTTGAATTTTCTCCTTCATGCCTTTGCTGTTGACATCATCTGGGAAACCGGGTTTGTCAGGGCTCAGCTGTGGCCCAGTTTTTCCACTTGTCCCTTATTTTTTTTTCCCTCTCCAACCCAAGCTCTCCAGAGATTACTTTGCAAAAAAAAATTTTTTTTTTTTGCATTTGAGACCTGGCCCTCAGGCCTTGATCTCCTTAGCCACTCTCTCCATACACCTCTTTAGCCTGCCACATCTCAAACCTAGGCCCTACCTTGTGGTTCTATCAGTATCTACTGTCCTAATCATTCACCCTCTGTCCATGCCCTGTGGCTCTGGGAGCTCTTTATGAGAGGGCTTTCATCTTCATGGCTTTTCTAATTGTTCTGAGATCTCTTTTCCCTATGTAGACCATGGGAAGTAAAGAATGCATAATGATTATTATGCAAATGTCTTTTGCATGAGTGAATAATGAATGGAAATATCAATCCATCAATGAGGGAGGAAGATAAGGGGGGGAAAGTGAGTTTTGGCTGAGTCTTCCCAAAGAATATGGAAACTGACTGAGAGCTCCCAAGCCTCTGCCTCTCTCCCTGTCCTAATTCCAAGGAGGTTCCCTCGCCCACTCCCCCAAGCCCATCTCGTCTCACTGTCGGAAGCACACATGTGCCGTGAAGTCACCCACAGACCATCTGGCTGGGGATTCCGTGTTCCCCTCTGCTGCAGGCGATTACGTAAGCTGGACAGCAGCCTCCAGATGTTACACATTTCTGCTCATTTTTTCTCCTCCCTTTTCAACAACAACAATAATAATTAAAACAAACTCAAGCCTCCTGCCCTCCCCCCTCCCAATCAAAACAGGTGGGCCCAGATGCCCTTCCCCTGTGTTCACAGACCCCCAAGTCTTGCAGCCCAGACAGTGCTCCCCTCCCCAAGCCATGCCCGCCACCCTGCCACATGGTCCCCTTCCTCCCAGAGGGAAGAGGGCCTTGTCATGAGAAGCCCCTTTTCTCCCCCCCCCCCCACTCTCCCACCCCCAGAGCCTTGGCCTCCAACTTAAATGGATGTATTTGGAAGGACTAGGTGGCTTAAGAGATTAGTAATGAGATCCCAAGTCTTTCAGTGCTGGGTCAGGAGTTCAGAGGCGGCCCGGGTGACGAGTGAATGGCATAATTACAGAGCCCAGCGCAAGCTGGCCAGGGCCTGTATGAAATGAGCGCGGCCAGGCCCTTCAAGGGGGCAGTTGTCAGCAGCACAAAAGCCCACTGCCACATCCGACACTAATCACTCTCCCTTGTTCGAGGATTTGCTAGCTGGGGGAGCCCATGCCCCCCGGCCCAGCACCTCCTCAAAGTGGGTTTTTGGATCCTGCCGACAGGCTACCCCCACGCCTGGCTCACCCATCTATAGAATGAGAACTAGCCTTTAATAGCATGTCAGTAAGTAAGTGGGGGGAGGTGATTATTTGATTTGTAACAACCCTGTCTATCTCTGGAGTGGCCACATTTTCTTATCTCTTTGCCTCAGTTTCCTTCCATGAAAATGGGAAGTCTGAGATGAGAGAGGTAGTACAGGGATTCAAATGCTTGCCTCCCATGCAGTGGACCCCTGTGCCAGTCCCGACACTGCAATGATGACCTGAACACTTCCAAGACAGATCCATGAGCACCGTAGGGGATAGCCTTAAAACAATAACAACAGCCAAAAAGGGGGGTCTAGAAGCCCTTCTTACCAGCATTGTCATAGTGGAGTTGTGGAGGTGGAAGCAGTGAAGTGACAGATCTTGGAGGCGAATCTGGATCACTGAAATCACCACATCTTCATCATGACACCCTCCTAGAACCTGTGGCCAGTGGGCTGAGTTTCCTCATTTTTATAATGGGAGACAGAGGGAGTCCCACGAGCAGGAATCTAGAATTTTTCTCCTGACTTGTTTGATTTCATCCCTCTGTCTTCTTGGGACTTCTCTATGTCTTGTTTGCAGAGTAAGTGTGTCTGGAAAGACCTGCCCAAGCATCGGAATAGAAATAATGCAGGTAGGGAAACTAGCAGCAGGAAGCTCCTTGGCATGGTGCCCACTTGATGTCTTGGGCCTCTTGCTTAAGTTTTTACCTTGGAATAAGGTAGGAGCATCTGGATTTCCATCCTCACTCCCCAAGTCTGTGAAATTAAGCCATTAGACAGGCAGTTCTCTAACTCCAACCTTTCCTCTCCTAAGACTTAGCGTGCTTCTCCCAAGTGTGATGAGGTTGGTGTGCATAGAGATGGCATGCCTAAGGATGCTTTTGCTCTCCTTTCTCACCTCCCCCATAGAAACTTCATCTCTTCTCCCGAGAATTTGATCAAGCCAGAAGTTGGCACCCCAAGCCCCAGGATTCTAAACTATGGGGAGGTACAGGCTTAAAGGACCTTTTTGGTTTTGTTTTATTTTTTTCCTGGGGGTGGGGGGGATTGGGCAACGCCTACAGTACTCGGGGCTTACTCCTGGATCTGCACTCAGGGATCACCTCTAGTGGGGCTCGAGGAACCAGATGTAGTGCTGGGGATTGAATCCAGGTCCACTGCCTTGCAAGGCAAAAGCTACCTGCTTTACTCTCTCTTCAGGCCCAGCTTGAATGATCTGAAGGTGTGAGAAATGACTACTGTGTTAGAGAGAGACAGCAGTTCAGCAAGGGCTTATCACTCCAAAGCTGGGCCCCTCACTGGGGGCTCCCAAAGCCAAATGATCTTATCTTTAAGTGTCTTCTGAGTGGAGGCTGAGACCGACTGCTATTTGCAGAACTCTGGTGGGAGGTAGGAGGCATTTCTCTGTTCTGCACATTCATCCCACATACAAGAAATGCTTCTTGGCTTGACTATCTGGCCATGCTAAATAATAAATCTTGAAATTGAAAGGAAGGCGACCCCCCTTCCCCCTCTTCTCTATCTCTTTTAGGCAGGCATCAAAGGGGAAAGCTGCTCTGGGAGGCCTGGGGAAAGTGATAATTGTTTCTAATGGTTGGTGAAAAAAGCCTGTCTCCCCACCCCCAGCCCCCTTTTCCCTCTCTCTCTCTTTTTTCCCCCATTACTGTTAAGTGTGTAAAAAAAACAAGGCTGAGGAGAGGATTGAAGGTGTGGGATATGTGAGTGTGTGTGTGTGTGTGTGTGTGTGTGTGTGTGTATTTGTATCTGTTAACCCTTGATTGCTTTTCAAGTTTGCAGTTACTCAAGTTTGTTGGGGGAACATGGGACTGAGATCTGGAGTGGGTTGAGATGGAGACAGTACAGAGGAGGAGAGAAGCAGGATCTAGGTGGGTGATGCATTACATCAAGAGTTGGAACCCATGGCGTGTCATGTTCTCCCAGTGCATTCATGAGCTATGTCTTGTAAAGTTCTTGTTCAAATCCTTGATAGGTGGTCAAGGATCAATAGCATTTGAAGTGACTGCCATTAGTTTAGTTCATTCTTTCACACCATTACTGTGTGCTTAGCTCCTCTGCTTCTTTTTAGTTTATTTTTTAGGGCCAGGGATGAAACCCAAGTCTCATGTATAGAAGAAATGTTCTTGGTCACTGGGTCACATTCCCAGCCCTTTTCCTGTGCTCTTAATGTTGAAGATGGAACAAGCAAGAGCTCATTCTTGTATTTCTTGAGATAGGAGCTCAGTGCAAGGGTTGCAAGTAGGATTCTTTTCCTGAGCCAGTCCCCACTGATAATGAGAAGCTTGTGGGGGAGCTCGTGGAAACAGGTCCCAAGTCTACAGCCAAATGAGGATGTTCTGTTTGGTTAACACTATGTAACCTCCCTAGGCAAGGGAAGTAAGATGGCAGCACTGTGCCAACATGTGTGCCCTAACATGTCCACTGGGCTCATGACCCTTTCCTGTTTCCTATCAGTCTTAGGGCCTCAGAGGGAGGTTTTAAGAATTAAGTGCAAACTGGGTTATCACACCCTCCCTGTAATTTTTTTTTGTTTGCTCATGCTATCTGCACCTAAGGTGCTGGATGGGTCATGATGCATTAACACTCATGGATGAATATTGGGTCATCTCACTACATTACATAGTGATCATCATCTTTGCACACTTGGTTTTTGTGAGGAACCCCTGAACTACAGGAATGACCTTAGAAAAGCCACAGCAGTTTGACCTAGGCAACCTTCAGAGAGTCCCACCCAATGGTGCATATTCAACCTCAGTGAAGAGAGAAGATCTATCAAGTAAAGAAACAGTATTTGGGGGCCAGAGCAATAGTACAGCGGGTAGGGCTTTTGCCTTGCGTGCATCCAGCCTGGGTTCAATCCCGGCATCCCATATGGTCCCCTGAGTACTGCCAGGATTAATTCCTGAATACAGAGCCAGGAGTAACTCCTGAGCATTGCGGGGGATGAGCTCCCCCCCCGAAAAAAATAAATGAATAAAAAATAAAGTAAATGCATTTAAAAAAAAAAGGAGCAGTGTTTGAAGTTCTGACAAGAGCCCCCAGTGCAAGTGGGCTACATGGAGGAGATCACCATGATACCCAGTCACTGGTGGGGAAATGAAGGGACCTTGAATCAGACCAGCTGGGATTTTCCTAGGTCTTTTTAATGGTCAGATAAGATCATTCATGAAGAGCAGCAAGTTGGCTTTGGATGCTGCACATGTATGTGACATAGTGCACATGTGTATTTAATTCACCTGGAGCTCCCATCACCAAACTCTATCTGTGCAGGTTATGATGTGCTATATCCTGAGCCTCCTTCCTGACATCTTTATATATCAAGGGCCCCATTCCTGCACCCTTTGCCACCTTGAAATTCTTAGGTAAATAACTTGGCATCAGACTTGCCAGTCTGAGGTTAAAACATGTCAGTGAGACTAGGAAACAACTGCCTGGGATAAAGGGGGTATATACGTGCATCACATCTCTTTGTGCGCACATATGCATGTGTGACTGTGCCTTCTGTTATTGTCGGCATGCACCCACACACACACACACACCTCCTTGTCTCCATTCATTTTTCTCTTTTTTTCCCTTACGGGCTTCATTCCAAGGTCCCTTTGGGCTGAAAGAGGAAATTGGAGAGGATGGGCTAGGGTTTTGAAGAGTACTTCCTCCCTCCAGTGATTGACAAAAGGGCATGTCAATCTGTAAAAGCAACATTGAATAGAAACCTCATGGCATCTCCCCTGTGTGGGAAAATACCAGCACTCCCCACTCCCCCCTCCCCCTATTCTCTCTCTGTCTCCACGCCTTTGTGTATATCATGTGTGGGTGGAAGATAAGCTGGATTTAAAAAAAAAAACCTTTGAAAACAAGATACCCTTACCTCTTTTAATTGAAAGCAGTCTTCTGCAAAGGAGGGGTTAGAGCAGTGCTAGATACACTGGTTGGCAGTGCATGGAGAGAACCATGCCCTGGGCACATGATGCTTTTGTACTTGTCCCAGGCACCCCAGACACCTTCAAATATCCAGAGAATCCCAGAGAAACTTGCAAAAGACCTTCAAGCCAAAGTTTCACCTACCTACTGAACTCTTTGCTGTCCATCATTGAGATCTCCAAGGACCCTTCCAGCTCCAACAGTCCATGAACTCAAGGCTGTTGGGAATAGCCTTACCTACTCTTTATGCAACATGCCATTTCAGGCATAAGAAAGGAAAGAAAAAGTCAATAAAACAGAAAGCAAATAGGTGGAATAACCTGCATCAGCTTTTACATTTCTCCTCTGGTTGTGTCAGCCAGGAAAGGTGGCTGTGTAATTAGCTCTCCCACTAAGAGTATGAGAGGTAGGTGAAGCAGGAGTCCAGGGGTGAAAGAGATGGCAGAACATTTACCTGGAATCCATTGTGGTTTCTTTTGTTTGGGAGTAGTTGTACACTCCTTGCAGAGTTGAGACTCCACAACAGGGCATTCACCAGAAAGAGGCTGACCGTGAAAAGCCAAGGGAATGTCAGAGAAGACTGTTCCTTTGGGAGTAGAGAATTGCCTTCCACATGCTTCTGCAAATGAAGCATGAAGGTCAGAGAAAAGAGAGAACTTGTGTCAACTCTAGGAGGCAATTCAGGGCTCTAAGAGGCAATCCAGGGCTGACAAATAAAAAAAAAAAAACATGACCCTGTCCTCAGGTAGACCCATAGATCCTATTTTGCTGAATCGAGATGTTTCAATTCACACAGTGAGAAGAGGAAATTACAATTTGTTCTCTTTAATAGCCCTGAGATCTTAGTGGGCAGGCCCTGTTTAAGTGAGGACAAACAGGAAGTGAAGAGCCTGGACTGCTTGATTTGATTGACTTTTTTGTCTGTTTGTTTTGGGATTTTTGTTTTGCTTTGTTTTGTGTTTTGGTTTTGTGTTTGGGGGTTCTGGGGGGTGTTTTTTTGTTTTTTTTTGTTTGTTTGTTTGTTTGTTTTGCCCATCATGTGATGCATGAGACTTTGGAACTTTCTCCTGACTCCACACTCAAGAATTACACTGCTTTTGCTGTGTCTCACAAGTTCTCATTTGTTTCCAGGGATCTTTTGATTTACTCTTGATTTCCTTTCTAACCTTTTGTTGTTCTGTAGTGAGCTGTTTAATTTCCAGGTGTTTGATTTGATTCTTCGTTTGTCTGTGTGATTCACTTCTATTTTCAGTGCATCATGTTCTGAAAAAATAGTCTATACAATTTCTATCTTCATAATTTTATGGAGGTATGTATTGTGGCCCAGCATGTGGTCTGTCTTGGAGAATGTCCTATGTGCACTGGAGAAGAATGTGTATACAGCTCTTGGGAGATGAGAAGTGAGAAGAAAAGGAATAGACATAGAATGATTGGACTCATTTGTGAAATATAAAAAAAAATCATAATATGAGACTAATAGCCACAGACAGTAGAAACAAGGGCTAGGAGGATTGGTACATGGTTGAAAGCCTGCTTCAAATGCCGGGGGGTGGGTGGGCGGAGGCAGTTGGGGGTAAAGAAGGGATCTCTATGACAAAGATCATTGGAAACGATCACTCTGGATAAGAACTGCATGATGAAAATAGGTAAAGGAACAAACATGATAACCTCTCAGAATCTGTATTGCAAACCATAATGCACGAAAGGAGAGAGAGGAAGGGGGGAGAGAGAGAGAGAAAAACAGAGAGAGAGAGAAACAGAGAGAAACAGAGACAGAAAAACAGACAGAGACAGTGCAGCGTGAGAGAGACAGAGAAAGGGGGAGTGAGGGGGAAGAGAGACAGAGAAGGAAAGTGCCTGCCATAGAGACAGGCTAAGGGAGGGTGGCAGGAGGGAAACCTGGGGCATTGGTGGTGAGAAATGTACACTGGTGGAAAGATGGGTTTTGGAACACTGTATGACTGAAACTCGATCATGAACAGCTTTATAACTCTGTATCTCACCATGATTCAAGAAAAAAAGAAAAGAAAACCATTACTACTGACAGTTCTTGGGGGATCATGTGGGATATCAGTGATAAAACTTGAATTGGCTATGTGCAAGGCAAGTGCCTTATATGCTGTAGTCTCATTCCAGCCCGACCAGATCATTAACCAGTTGTGTGACTTAGACAAGTGATTGGGTTTTAATCTTAGAAATGGGTGTACTAGTAATATTCACCTCTGAATTATCACAGTGATTTTATTCCTGAATACTCACAGAACCCTTATCCAATTCCCAGAATCTGACAGGCACTTGGTAAAGTCTGCAGTGTGGGCATTGCAGTTCACTGCCAACCTGTGTGCTTCATCCTGTGTGCTGGGTATTCTTCTTGGATCTGTATGAGAATGAATGAGACAACGTTTTCTTATTTGAAGTCTATTTTATAGAGTTTAAAGGCCTAACATTAGATTCTAAACAGCAAACCCCAAACTTGATACGTGCTACCACATTTTTCCAGATAGCTACAAAAAACTCTATGCCTGAGTGGGAGTGAGCAAAGACTTTCAGAGCAGGGCTGATATTTGAGACTTGCTTTGAAGTGTGTGCAGTGTTTCCCAATATGGCCATTCCAAGGAATCAGAGGGTGTAGCCTAAGTGTGAACCTCATGATACAGGAATCATAGATGACCAATAAGAAGGGAGCACCCTGGGTACCACTGTGGATATCCACTGCTCTATGATGAGGAAAACCATGGCTGACTGAGAAAGAGGATGTGACTGAGACCAGCTCCCAAAGGCCTTTGTGTGTGGCCCAGAAATACTCTGTGCTCTGCTCTGAGAGAACTGCAGAACAGCAGATCTGGAGCACTAGGGTAAGATTGGTTTACCACTCTGACAGGTTCATTTTGGGGACCAGTCAGAATTGAGAACATGTATGGGTGGAGTGATTGGAGACACAGTAGACAATGGGATCCTTTGCTCTGTTAGAGAAAGTAGAAGTTTGGATCATGAGTGGTGTTTTGAGGTTGAATCCAGAGTACAAAATAAGATACCAAAGCCCAACTTTTAGTTGTCATACACAACTGGGGATGGGATCTTCAAAGCGTAATTTCATCTTCCCTGCCTCATTTCCTTGTTAAAAAAATGAAACAATGAGTAATTGTGAGGATTAATTGATATTGTGACCAAGGATGTCTTACACCACTAGGGCTTTTAGCCATCATTCAGCAATCACTACATGTTGTAGATGAGGAAACTGTAGGTGGTAGAGATGTCAGATTAATATGTGACACAGTTCAAAGGAACCTAAGCTTCCTATTTCCCATGAGAGGCCCATGAAGATAGTGCAAAGGTCTCTGAAGGTGATGGAGAGTCTGTAGGATGGTGCTGATGACCTTTTTGAATTTAAAGGTCAAGGGAGGAGGTGTTTCTTGCGTATTGGTTTCTGTAGGTGCTTACGTTGGGTTGAGAGTCAATGACCTTCTCAATGCCCATCAACAACCCAGATTGGGCTTGTGGGAAGAATAACTGGGGTACTAGAGCTCTGGTATGCTCTTTCTGTTCTGCATTCTTAGAGGAGAAAGGGAGAAATCCTACAAAAGATGGCACTGTGCAGCAGAGAGAAGATGGACATTGTAGACAACCTAGAGAACCTACTCTGTGCTGGGAGACAGACAGTTTTGCTGTTTTATAATTTTGTTGCCACTTGCTGGGTTCCACAAAGGATTCAGCACGACCGACCATATATATCCACATGATAACCAAGCTCATTGAGGTTTCTCGGGAGTTCAAGATGCTGCTTTGTCTAATGTTGATTGATTTAAAGGCTGTTGATTCTGTTGAGACAGAAGCGGTCATTGAAGCCCTAGCCAATCAGGGCATTCAAACTCAATACATCAGGATCCTTTGTGAGCTGTATTATGGATTCACTACCAGGATCTCACCATTCTACAAAGAAGTGACCATCCATGTCAAGAGAGGGGCTCGGCAGGGTGATACCATTTCACCAAAACTCTTCAGTGTTACCCTTGAGAACGTCATGTGATGACTGGAATGGGAAGGAATGGGAGTGAAGATAGATGGTCGGCAACTATACCACCTTCGCTTCTTTGCTGATGACATCGTTCTAATAGCACCAAACATTAGCCAAGCAGCACAAATGCTGGCCGACTTCGACTGTGAGTGTGAAAAGGTCGGACTACAGCTGAATCTCACGAAGACAGTGTTTATGAGAAACGGTCTTGTACTGAAGTTCCATTCACTCTCAACTGAAGGACCATTTCCGAATGAAACAACTATGTGTACCTAGGTCGAGCAGTCAATGTGACAAATGACCTAGCACCTGAGTTGTGCAGGAGAAAGAGAGTGGCTTGGAACCCCTTCAAGAATGTTGAACAAACAGCTAAGCTGACGAAGAACCTCCAGCTCTGGGCACATCTCTTTGATTCCATTGTTCTTTCTGCATTTACATATGCCTCAGAGACATGGACCCTACACAAACAGGATGAGAACTCTATTAGGATCTCCCAAAGAGGAATTCGAAAGAGCTATACTTGGAGTATCATGTTTCACTCAAATGAGAGAAACAATACAGAGTTTTGACCTGCATCTATGGTCAAGATTCAGGGACACTGTCTTGTTTGCCAAGGCATCAAAAATCAGATGGGCTGGACACATAATGAGATTTGGAGACAACTGCTGGACTAGAGCCGTTACCGACTGGATTTCATGGGACGTCAAAAGACTGCATGGCTGCCCACCTACAAGACGGTCAGAATTCTTCATAAAGACCCTGAACGTTTGGTTTGAGGATCTTCTTTTTTCCTAGAATAATAGACACCATTGGGCTACACTAGCACGTGACAGGGACAAATGGAGACATTACTGGCACCCACTCGAGAAAATCGATGATTAACGGGAAGTCAAGTGATCAGGTGACTATTTTAAGGACCTAATGAAGTAGACTTTGTTATTACTTTAGGCTTTTGACAGCTGAGAAGATGAAGGACAGGCTCAGTCCTTCACTCAGAAAGTTTAGGCAATACTGGTTCATTATTTGGGGGTCATTATTTTTTTTGCATTGTGGGCTCAGATTACTCACCTTAAAATGTATATTTTGGGTCCAGGGAGATAGCACTGTGGCAAGATGCTTGCCTTGTTCACAGATGATCCAGATTCTATCTCCACCACCCTATCTGGTTCCCTAAGGTAACAAGAAGTGATTCCTGAATATAGAGCATTCATCACTCAGGTGAATTTAGGATAATTGATGCTTTCCTGATGAACTGCTTACCTCATTTGCTATTTGTGTTTGTTTCAGTTACTTTCCCACCTGTGAACAATGTGAGAGCAGTGAAAAGTTTTGATTCTATTATGGTAATCCAGAGGATAGCACAGTGCCTGAAATGTACTAAAGCACAAAGCATGTAAAGATGCAGGAGTAAGTAGATGAATCCATGGGATCAATTTAATTAACCCTTTGTGGTTCACAATTGTAAATCACAAAAAAATTTCTTTATTCATATTCTTATTTGATCCTGTATTCACTAACTCTGGGAGGATTTTAAGTACTGTGTTCCATTGTAGCAACCCTTCAGCACAATAATAATATTTAAAAATAAATTCTTGTTGATTTTCTACAATAAATTCAATGACAAGGATTCAAAAGATAACCACAAACTCCTGCTTGTTCACAGAATGTATTTTCTAACCAGATACTACTTGGCCACAAATAAGTAAGTTTGCCATCTACCTGCTTACAGCTGAAATGCAACTATTGGAGCACTTTAGAATTAGGGCTGGATATCACCACCATGCTCCTGGCTGATCTCCACAGGCTCAGATGAGCTTCATCCATAAGTCAATCTTCTAGGGAAAAAAAAACAGTTATGTGGAACTTTTGACTGAAATCTCCAGGCTCTCATGAGGTTGGGAATGGGTGACCTCTCCCTATCACCCTGTGTTTCTGATAGCCTGGTAATCAAGCCCAGGAACTGCCTCTGGTGCCATATAAGCTCATTAACTGCCATGAACCAGAGCCTTATAAAAAAAATCTCTCAGAAGAAAGCAACTCAGAACCATCTGCCATAGAGTTGCCTACAGACCCCAAAGTCACTGTCCAGTTAAAAAAATAAATTAATTAACCTCAGCTGTATAACAGTATTTAAAATATTAGAATTCCTAGAGTCTGCAGTCATAAATAGGGCTGCAGAACATCTCATACTCTACACCACTGATGTACCAAGAGTAGCATACCACATTTGATACGGTGTAAAGTAGATGAGTACTAGGCAAACCATCCCAGGGAGAAAAAAATAATATATGTATGTACATAAGCACACAAGGCTCAACCTTTAACGACAATTAGTAATCTCTTAAACAAGGGCTTAATGGCTCCAGGGTAAAATACAACTATCTTTACACACTTTCCTCTAAGGAAAATTTTTTGGATCATTTTTAGTGAATTATTCATAATAAGCAATACAAAATAAAATATTTATGTCCACTTTGTGGGCAGGGTTCAGAGGTTAGGGTGGAAATATTTGAAATATGGTAGTGAATAGATGTAGTGGTGGTGGGATTGGTGTTGAAATATTAAATATAGCAAATTATTTTGAACAATTTTATAATAATAAAATTAAAAAAAAAAGAATTAGGACTGAGTAAGATTCTGAAACATAGATGCTCAAAGAATATTCAGTAAGCAAAGTCAGAGAGGCATTTTTAGATATTTTTCTAAAATAGACTTTTCTAGTTAATATATCTCCAAAAAGAAGAGCCTAAGAAAAGTGCTTTTAAGGTAGCTGATTTTGGTATTCTATTCAAGTCCTACTGCAAGGAAAACCTTAGAGATTAAAGAGAGAATAGAGAAATAAAGAAAAGGAAATTCTTATCCCTGGGGTTCCCTTGTGGGGACCCTGCAATAGGAGATTGTATTTGAGCTATCTGAGGAGCTGTGCATATACATCTTGGACTGGCATGTCAGGGCAGAAATGGAGCCATTGTCAACTACTCTGCATGTTATACTGAGCAGGGATCTTCCTGTTTGCATTTCTAGGTACTTCGGCTTAGTGATTTCGCTGCCTGTGACATGATGAGGAGTCAGACAAGTTCTCAGGCAGAAAGACTAAATCTATTTAGTGCTTCAGGGGGGTTGAGTTGGAGGAAGGTTAGATTTATTAAGGTTCCTTGTGGAGGAACATTATATTACTGGTGTCTGGAGTAACCTTAAGTCTAAGAGATGGAAATCAGGGAGCAGAGTTTCCCAACAGAGCTGGCTTATGGAATAAATACCTCACAGATAATAATAAATACATCACCTTTCATTTTGTCTTCATAGAACCTGATTTTCCCCCCAACTCACAGCCATTGGTTCAAAATAAGAATTCACATCCTAATGTCACTTCACCAAATTGAAATGAAAACCATTCTCAACGTGTTTTTGTTTGATCTTCACGAAGTTGAATTCTTTTCCCTAATGAGTGACCAAACTGGAGAACAAGGGAGTTGAAGTCATATGAACTTTGCTTCAGTTCCAAAACTGGACCCCTGAATGATATGGAGCCCACTCGGCTGCAAGCTGGAGAGAGGGTACCTGAGTGAGGGCTACATGTTTTACAAAGACACAATCTCCAAGTTCTATAGTTCTGTTGTGCTGAAGCAACCATTTACATAACTGTCCATCACCAGGGAGGCCTACATTTGATGCTACTGTTCTCAAGACTTAGTCATTTAATGAAGCATAGAGACAACATTTCTGCCTACTATGCAGAGCCTTGTTTTGTGTGCCGAGTAGCTGATCTGCACAGAAGATGTCTAACGAAACCCATTTTCCAAGATGTTCCCTGATGGGAAGCATTGTGGAGAGATCGGAAGGCAAGAGGAAAATAGTTGTTATTTTTTGGCTACTCTGTGCCCTTTGCAGCATCCTGTTCTTGAACTCCCAGCTAGTACCATTTTCTCCCCTTAACCCATGGAGGCTGTTACTCTGAGCACAGCTCTGGCTCACTGAGCATTACCTCCTTGACCTTTTAGGACTGCTCTTGCTTCTGTGAATTATCTATTATCACCTTCTCTGAACCCATTTGATTGGAATTCTGTTTAATGTCAGAAGCATGGATAACTCAATAAGTATCAGATTAAGGTGGTTGTTCATGAAACTGCTCCCTTCATTCTTTTTACCAACCCTTTCCAGTTCAAAGAACCAGATGAGCATTCTATTCTGAGCTGCCCTTACTTATCACTGCTGATTTTGTTCCAGCCCTGTTTTTGTATTTAGCTGACCATGAGCACTACTGGAACCTAAGCTGCTGCCTTGCTGTGGTCTATACAGTTTCTGCCCTAGCCTAGCACAGGTTGACTGCTGGCCAGACGGTTTCTGGATGGGCTCTCAGGTTACATGCACTATTTGCCAAGGCTTCAAGTGGCCATGATGCGTTTCCCATGCATGGCTGAAGCCCAACCCCTCTTACTGGCAATAAACAAAGGTAGTCAATTCCCATATCTTTCCTTCCTCCTTTGGAGCATTGATTGGGTTTTTAGGCTGTTTACTTTCCTGGTAACAATTTGTGTGAGACCGTGAAGATCCAGTATTTACCTTCATATTGTAGGGCAAAGCTTCTTGCAGTAGGGGACACAGGAGGCTTCAGGAGACTGGGACATTGCATTCTGTAAATCTTAGCATAAGTGTCAGCTTTGGATCACTACTTGGTCCAGACTGTAGGAGATCAGGGTGCTCAGAACTCTGGGCCCTTGAAGGCTCCAAGACACTGCCAGCCTGCTCAGTAGCTCAGGAAACCCCATCATCTCTGTCTCTCCATGTCTCTCTGTCTCTGCCCCTGTCTCTCTCTCTCCCCCACCCCACTTTTGGGGTATTGTGGTTTGCAATGCAGATACTGAAAGGCTCCCTTTACCTACTTTCAACACTCAGTTCTTGTTCAGAGTGTTATTTTTCAACTATTGTCATACTGGTTCCTTCTCTATCCTAACTGAACTTTGTCCTCCACACACTTGTGTCAGCTTTCAACCATTAATCAGTTTTCTGGCCTCTGTTTTCCCAGTCTTGGATATTAGTCTCATACTATTTTTTTTATATCACATAAATAAATGCAGTCATTCTCCTTCTGTCCCTCTCTTTCTGACTCATTTCAAACCTCTTCTTGTTTATCCATTTATAAACAAATTTCATGGCTTCATTTTTTTGTAATAGCTGCATAATATTCCATTATATAGATGCTGCATAGTTTCTTTATCCAGTCCTCTTTTCTTGGCACTTGGATTGTTTCCTATTCTGGCTACCATGAACAGTGAGACAATGCATGTAGGAGTACTTACGGTGTTTCTGCTGTGTAGTTTTATGCCCCCAGGAAATATTCCAGGATGTGGTATTGCTGGCTCAAACAAAAGCTCAATTTCTAGTTTTTGGAGGAATGTCCAGACTGTTTTCCAAAAAGGCTGGACCAGTCAACATTACCACCAACAATGAATAAGAGTCCTTTTCTCCTTAGATCTGCACCAGTACTGATTGTTCTTGTTCTTTTGGATATGTGCCAGTCTATGGTATGAGATGATATCTCCTTGTTTTGATTTACAACTCCCTGATGATTAGTGATGTAGAACATTTTTTTTTCACGTGTCATTCGGACCTTTGAATTTCTTCTTTGAGGAAATTTCTGTTCGTTTCTTCTCCCTATATTTTTTATGGAATGTAGGATAACACTGTTTTGTCCTTCCTGCATAGCCTCAGGTAGCTTAGGTTTATTGGGATGATCCCATCACAGTACTCCCATTCCTCTGTGTTTATTTGTAACTTCTTTCTTTGTGCTCTGTTGACTTGTAAATATTGT
>JAOXYA010000028.1:3886958-3911690 GCA_028565675.1 Sorex palustris | reverse complement strand
CCCAACACTCAGATCTGCTGAAAAGGCAACAGTAGACAATTTGTTTTCTGTTGCTGGTTATGAATAACATATGATGTTGCGCGGCTGTGCAGTTTTAAAATTCTGAAATTTTAACAATTAAATCTGGAGGGCTTTCTCCAAAACCTGCTGGCTTCTGAGATTTGTTCCTGAGTCCCTTGGATCCTGGCCATTAAGCAGCTTGATCAGGAGCCAGAAAGGCCATTGTAGGTGGCAACTCAGGGTCTCGGGGTCTCGTTGGAACTGGGAGGAAAGGACCAGCTCCACCACCATCCCGTGAGTCCCCAAGTGTCTCATCACTGAGACTCTCATCACTATCCAATGGCCTCTGGAAGATGGCGGCCACCAAACCTCCTAGGGCAAGCAGGCAGAGGGACAGCACACTTTTCCCCCTGGAATGTCCCGGCAACAGTAACCTACTGTGGAGTCCGAACACATTTCTGCCAAAAGCCACTGGATTTCAAGATTTTTTTCTGAGTCTCTGGGATAATGGCCATTAAGCAGCTTGATCAGGAGTCAGAGAGGCCATTCAAGAGGCCTTCAGTGACTCGAAGTCTCATTGGAATGGGGAGGAAAAGGCTGGCTCCACCCCCATCCCATGAGGCCCCACATGTCTCATCACTGTGTGTCCAAGTCTGACTGTCCAGTGGCCTCTGGAGGATGGTGGCCACCGGGCCACCAGGGGGAAGAGGCCAAGGCACAAAACCTATTCCCACCTGGGGTGGCCCAGCGCCAGTACCCTACTGCAGGGACTGGATGCATTTCTGCCAAAAGCTTTTGGGTTTCGAGATTTGTTTCTGAGTCTCTGGGATCATGGCCATTAAGCAGTTTGATCAGGAACCAGAGAGGCCATCCTCTAAGTATATAGCTGAGCAGGAGGTGGTTTGTGGGTGTGTTTCCCACATACCTAATTTTTGGCTGTTTACTTTCTTGGTAAACTTTGCCCCAAGTTTCTGGGGTCTGGAAAAGGCACAGCAGTAATTTTGGGGTATTTGGAAGTCTGAAGGTGCCATCAGGCTGCTGATGCACTTGCCTTACAGGTACAGATTGACCTGCTGGCGGCACCATAGCCCCAGAAATTTCAATTAATTTTGATATTAAAATTGGTTAGAGAGGTTATTTATCTTTATGATAATGGTAACAAACTGGATAGCAAACTTTTAAAGATTTTGCGAACAAAAAATACTCGAGAATGCAAATTATATTACAATAACTAAACATTTAATCTATGAGCCTGCGAAGGTACATAAGTAAATTTGTTTGCCTAATATCATTCCTAACTTTACCATCTGGGGAAATCCTTTTTCCATTTTATTTTATTTTTAATGTTTATGAAGTTGTTTCTGATGATCTATTACATTCTATATTACAACACACATTCCAACAGCATTGCACCTTCCCACGCCATTATTTTTTTTTCTTCTTAAAAATGGAAATTCTGATACTGACTCTTGAAATTGGTAAGGATGCAGATGAAATGATGCAGGTAAAACATAGATACTTTCCCTTCCTCTCTCCTACCTTTTATTTTCTTCTTTTCATCCTCTTTTTAAGTCTATGATTCAGTTTCAAACAGATGTGCTAAATATGCCCAGATGTCTCTCGCACTAAATGCTCTAGTTCTAAATAATGTTTCATGAGAACAAGGTGATCAGGAATGATGAATACCTAGCCCCTCTGGAAACCCACCATGTACATGAGAACAGTTGAGGCTGTGAGAAGTTCTCCAATGAAGGCATCTAACTGGTGCATGAATCCAGTGCCCCTCTCCATATTCAAGCACAGGATCTTGGATCAGTGATACAAGTGATCAGAGAGTATTTTCCTTTTATAGTGAAGAGGGCCAGAGTAGAGAGCACAACTTCCAATGGAATGTTAGTGTTTCCAAACAAAGCATTTGTAAGGCAATCATTTTTGTTTGAGTGACATGCTGAACTTTACCTTTCCTGGACTTTCACACATGCTGTATAGTCTACCTGGGTTAGGCTCTATCTCAAGCATTTGAGTGTCTGATCCCTTCATTCCATTCAGGTTGTAGTTCAGACGTCCTCATAGAGGTGTCCCTGAGCCCTTTTGAGCATTGTGGTCTGCAATACTGATACTGAAAGGTTATCAGGAATATCCCTTTACCAACTTTTAACACTCTGTTCTTGTCCGTGATCATTTCTCACTGTTATTGTCATACTGTTCCCTTCTCTATCTTTCCTACCTTCTGCCCCACACATCCTTGTGGTTTACTCCAGCCATTCACCAGTCCTCTTAGTTTCTATTCTCTCTGACCATGGATATTAGTTCTACAGTATATTCTGACTCATTTCGCTCAGCATGATACGCTCCATGTCCATCCATTTATAGGCAAATTTCATGACTTCACTTTTCCTACCAGCTACATAGTATTCCGTTATATAGATGTACCACACAGTTTCTTTATGCATTCATCTGTTCTATGGCACTCACATTGTTTCCAGATTCTGGCTATTGTGAATAGTGCTGCAATGAACATAGGAGTGGATATGGTGTTTTACTCACATATTTTTTGACCCTTTATAATTTCAGTTTAATCTTTCAGTGCTTTTGCTGCATATATCATTATCTAAAACTTACTTGTTGCATTTGGGCCATGTCCTCTAGTCTTTAAATACATGGTGTATGGGTGGGCCATTTGTCTAACCTCTGGGTATTTAGAACACTGCTTGCAAAACAGCAAGCCCCACAGGGAAGGTCTGTTGAGTCCAAGAATGGGTGGCTGATATGTCACTGCTGACAACCTTGAGAGATCAGTCATTTAACGTTGCTATGTTATAGACTAGGAAACTAAAGTTCAGGCATCCTAGAACCTTTCAAGGTCAAATGAGAGGTGCATGACTGAGCTGGAGAGATTGACTTGCTCAGTTTGCAAAGAATTGTGCTCTTTTCCACTCTTGGAAATAGCAGTTCTTAGTATATCTATTTCCTACAAAGTGCGTTCATATTCAGAGCATGGGGACAGGGTGCTGGGTTTTTGTTTCTTTGTTTGTTTTTTGTTTGTTTTACTTTCTGGCCTCATCGCGCAGAAAATCCCAGAATTGCTGTCTTTAGAAAGGCTTCAAAAGCCCACTGGTTTTCATCAGAAGAGAGCCTGGCAGCCTTCTGCGAGTGGGGAGTGAGAAGAGCCAAAATGTAAGGAGCAGGTCAGAGAGCAATTGGAAGTGGGTAGCTTACAGTGTCAATGGGTTTAAATTGGAACCATGTGGCTCCTTTTCTCCAGTGTTTACACGGCATGCACAGAGGCTTTGTTTGTGTCAAGGCCCATGTCTTGATTCTGGAGTAGCCATCTTTCCCAGGTCTCCTTGTGGTGCATCACAGAGGCTGTCATGAGCAGGAAGGAGGGCACAGCATTGGACTTTGTCAGCCAGTGCCACTGAATTCCACTTGCCCTGCCTTCTGGTAATAAGGCTGTATGGGAGTCCAAAGCCCATTGGCATAGATATTCAGATCCATGAACCCTAAATCAAATGCTGGCCATTTTCTGAGTGCTTTAGAAATAAATGAGTTTGTGATGTTTTAAAGATAGGTTTGGAGGGTGGAATGCCCCAAATCTCCCAGTGCACCCACCCACTCACTTTTTAATAATTATCCTTTTGAGCAGGGACAGAGAACACAAAGCTGTATATCCTGTATATCCTGAAACTGTCACCTAGACAAACATCTTCCTCCTCTTCTTCTCTTCTTCTTCATTCATCCTCTTCTTCTCCCTCTCCTCCTCCTCCTCCTCTTCTTCTTCTTCTTCTTGTTCTTCTCCTCCTCCTCTCCTCATTTCTTTTTCCTCCTCCTCTCCTCCTCCTCCTCCTCCTCTTCTTCTTCTTCTTGTTCTTCTCCTCCTCCTCTCCTCCTTTCTTCCTCCTCCTCCTCTCCTCCTCCTCCTCCTCCTCCTCCTCTCCTCCTCCTCCTCCTCCTTCTCCTCCTCCTCCTCCTCCTCCTCCTCCTCCTCCTCCTTTCCTCCTCCTCCTCCTCCTTATTCCTTCTTTCTTTTTTTTCTTCTTCATTATTATTCTACACCAGGCAGTGCTGAAGGCTTACTCCTTTCTCTGCACTCAGGGGCCACTTCCCACAGGTTTGGGAAATCATATGGGGTGTCGATGATTGAACCTACATCAGCCATGCTTAAGGTTAATGCCCTACTTGTTGTACTATTGCTTTAACCCCTAGAGATTTTTTCTTAGGATGGTGAGTTTCTCCTTGTTTCCTAGATAAAAACTGAAAATTAAAAACTCAGAAAGCAAATTCAGCTGTGTGTGTACCCTGTGTCAAAGCTCTGGAGTAAGAAGAGCCAAAAAAGGCTTGCAAGATAGGTCAAGGGTTGAATCTCTTGTCTTGATTTATGTACCCAACTTGGGTTTAACTTCCAGCAACCTCAAGCATCTTCTGGTGAGACATTCTGAGCTCTTTTGGGGGGTAACCTGTCAGTACTGTCCCACAGGGCCAGCCAGAGCAGCACCACATCTAAGGGCCCTAGCACTGAACTGCTGGCTCAGTTGGCTGAATATGTTCAGGTGTGGCCCCTATGCTCTACTGAGCAATACTTGGCTATCAACATCCCATCACAAAATATATGGAGAGGCAAAAGTTAAAGAAAACTGCCCTACCCCCTCCCTCCACATACACAGACACAGACACACACACAAACACACACAAACACAAACACACACAATGTCCCAAGCTCCTAGGGTTTGTATTCAGCATTTCAACCTCTGAGTTGCTCAAGAGCCCATTTAACACATTACCACCTCTAGTGTCTTGCTTTGTAGGAAACAAATACTACATGCTAAACAGTCTTCTTACAACATGAAGTGTTGGGAGATGAACTGTGTGTTGTTCTTTGCTGTCATGGCATTCTAGTCCAGGTGTGGGGTAAGGTTAACAAGGGGAACTTTGGGAGGTACACATCTGGGTGGGAACTTACACGAGTAACTTAATCTTGCTGTTCCCTGGTTTTTCCACCTGTAAAATGAATAACACTTAGCTCATAGGGCTGTCGTGAGGATGGAGTGAGCTCATGTATATAAGCAATCCTTGAATAGCCACTAATGTTACTGTCTGTGTAACTGTAAAGTAAGGGGAAAGATCACCCAAGTTACAGGGATGTTATGTTGTTTCCATTTGTATTCTTTTACATTCCAGCGGTTGGGAACTGTGCTTTCAAGGCATGCTGCTTGAAGCAATAGCCTTAGAGAAAAGAAGGCAGCTTGCCTGTGAGAGGGCACACTTGGGGACACCTGGGAAAGCTTCCCGTGGCAATTCACCTGCAGTAAGGGTAGGAAAAAGATGCAAGGCATGGTCTCTGAAGCTTAGTAACAATTCATAGATCACTTTGTTGTTTATAGACTTCTCCACCCAGTACCTCAGTTGAGTCTCCTGTCTCTGCGAATGGGTCAGATTTAAGAATAATGGAAGCTCAGCAAGGTGCTATGCCTTAGCTCAAACCCTGCAGCTACTAGGCACTAGAGCACGGCTTTATTTATATACCATTAGCTGCGGTTCATTCAGGTGATTTTATGTGCCCGGAGTGCCACTCTGAGCTTTTCCGGAATGATCTGGTTTCATCTTCACAATGATCCTTAAACATGAGTACTATTAGGAAGTATAAAGAGACTTCCATTCAACTCAGTGCGTGGCAGATCAGACCCTCAATGAATAACATGGTGGATTCCTAATATCCTCATTTCACCCAAGCAGAAACCAAGACTTGCCAGGTTGAAAGCAGTAGGACTCAGGAAGCTTTCAAGGACCAGGACTTGAATCCTGGGGTTTCCGTTTTTCATAACATGTGCTCCAAAAGATAAACTTGAACACAGTACTGCCTCTGGGGTCTTCCACCTTCACCCAAGCCAGCATCTCTTTGTCTCCATCTCCGCCTCCAAACGTTATCAGAGCAAGAGACCGGTAGCCTTTATCTGGCAGCCAGCATCTGGTGGTACTTTAGGAAAGTTCCCTCTGACCCTCTGCTTCCTTCCCTCTTCAGCTGTGTACACTTTGCATGTGAAGCCACAGACTGCCCAGAGCTGGCAGTGAAGAATGCTTCTCTCAACTGCTCCAGCAGTGACCATTACCACGGCGCCCAGTGTACTGTGAGCTGTCGGACGGGCTACGTGCTCCAGATCCAGCGTGATGATGAGCTAATCAAGACCCAGGTTTGTGTTGGGGGCTGAGCTTGAAGCCTCTCTCCAATCCAGGAGAAGCTGCCGGGGTGCTGAAAGAGTTTTCAGCTGATTCCCTAGGACTTAGGAGAGTTACCCCCACAGAGTAGCAGCTCCATAAATATGTCCTGATCAAGTGAGTGGGTTCTTTCATGAGTTCTAAGACAGTAGTGCTCCATTCGACCTGCATCAGAGTCTGTGTGGATGCTGAAAATCTGCAAGACCTGGGACTGAGCATTTGGCAGTGAAACCTTGGCAGCCAGAACTCTGCTCTAGTGGAAGGGGCTGCTTTAGGGAGCGGTGAGTCCTCTGTCAATGTGTTCATTCACTCATCGCTCAACATCTGTTTGCTGGGAACCAGACATTGTATTAGGTGCCAAAGGAAAATATGTCACTAAGATCAACTTCATCCTTTCTCTCGAGGAGCTCAGGGGCCAGTGACAGGGAGTGGACAACTTCGCCATGTAGTCAGTACTATAGAGGGTAGTGCCTAGTGGGAAAGGTATGGAAACACAAGGGGCGTTGAGGAAGGTTCCCTGAAAGAAGAAACAGGAAACTGAGAACTAGAGAATTTGGCCAAGAGTGAGAGGGAAGAAATATGTGCTCTGGGCATAGGCAGAAGAGACAGGAGAAACCCAGTTAGAAACTAGAAAGAAAGAGCATGCCACGTGTCTCAGGGAAAACTCTCTCTCTCTCTCTCTCTCTCTCTCTCTCTCTCTCTCTCTCTCTCTCACTGTCTTGCATGTACGGTACTCTCTTGCCCTCCCTTTGCTCTCTCTCTTTAAGAATAATATCTTTTATTTTAGTCACCATGATTTACAGTACTGCTAATGGTAGAATTTCATGCATACAAAAAAACATTCTAACACCACACACTCCATCCACCAGAATATCTGCTTCCCTCCTCCATTGCCCCAGTCCCTCCCTGCCCCCGATACTCTTCACCCCCATCCCCACCCACTCCCCCCACCCCCAGTGGATCTGGAGAGTATCATGCTGAGTGAAGTAAGTCAGGAGAGGAGAGGATACAGAATGATCTCATATGTGGGATATAGAGAAGCATAGTAAAGGAATAAAAAATGCCCAAAGGCAGCAGAACCCGAGAACTGGTCTGGAGGTTTCTTTGGCTGAACTCCTTCTCACAGTCGGCCAGAGAAGCAAGGCTCTGACAGCTTGGTCAGGAGGAAGTAACATGGTCAGAGCTAGGTTGATAAATGTCCTCTGGATGCCCACGTGGGAGTCTGGTTTTGGGAGCTCCCTTGGCAGGTAGAACACACTGGAGAGGAGCTTTGTTCTGCAAGGTAGTGGTGGTGAGCGGCTGTGTAACAGAGACACAGCAGATGGTGGTTTCTGGGTTGTCTGGGGGAATGAGGGAGTAGGAGCAGGCAGCAGGTGAACCTTTAGACGTCAGGGTTCCAGAGATGTGTAAGGAAAGTTAGCCTTTGCCAGCACCCCACCCTCATAGGGCTCACACCCAGTTGCTGGGAACTCCTGTTTGTCTAGTGCTTCTGGGCTTGACCCGAGGCCCATTCGGGAGCTCGATGACTTGTCTGAGACACCTCCTTCCCTGTCAGACGTGGCAGGTCTGAACTCCTGTGAAAACAATTAGGCAGTTTTTGCAGTGAGGGATCCTGTCTCCCTTTGATGTGTGTTTAAGAGAGGGAAAATATCCTTTGACTTTAAAATGCCAGATTAGCAGTTGGCATCCCCAGTCCCCTGGGATTTGGCAGCTTCCTGCTGGAATGGGAGCCTGCAGGCTCTGGTGACTGTCTCTCCCTTGGCTCTGCACCGTGGCCTCTCCTTTCTATCCCCCTCTTCCAGTCTGGTTCAGTTTTCTGTCTACCATTTCACTTTTCTCACCTGGTTCTTTTTCATATCAGGGTCACTCACATGTGGACCTAGCAGATATTGTGGGGGGGGGGGAGGGGAGAGGCTCAGAAAGTGACCCATACTTTTCATGCCCATGGTGAGCCTCAGGTATGGAAAGTGACTTGCTTTTGGTCTCAGCGCATGGAGGTCTAATCACAAGACTTTGGGCTAATATCCACACTGTACCAAGCACTACCATAGACTCCTTACCACCTTCTGCAGAATCAAGATACTAAGATTCATGGAGAATATCCTACCACATGCTATGTTTCAGAGATGGTTTTATGAAAGAAGTCAGGAGACCCCAAGAAATCTGAAACTCAAGATTCTCATTAATACAATGGAAAATAATCACCTGGGAAGCTCTACAATGGCTCTCTACAGATCAGAGAGGGAAGCCTTTAGGTTCCATTCATACATATCCTCTTTCCAGTTGTGTAACTTATTGTCTTGGAGCCTCAGTTTCTATTTCTGTGAAATGGGGACTGAAATATCTCATTCATATTGTGGCAGTAGCTGCAACTAATATTAAACACTGAGCTTTCATCGGGTACATCTAGGCTACTCATTTGGGGTCCTTTCTACCACTTCTCACTATGTGCATTTCTGTTTTTCAGACGGGGCCCAGTGTCACTGTTACCTGCAGCGAGGGCAAATGGAATAAACAGGTGGCATGTGAGCCAGTGGACTGTGGCCTCCCAGACCAACATCATGTCTATGCAGCCTCCTTCTCTTGCCCTGAGGGCACCACCTTTGGCAGCAAATGCTCTTTCCAGTGCAGACACCCAGCACAGCTGAAAGGTACCCACCACCCATGGGCTCCTTCTGTCCTTCTTCCCCAACTGGAAAGCCAGAACGTTCTTCCAGTCCTTCCTTTTGGGTCTGAAATACCAAGGGTTTGCCTGGGTTTGATCTGTTCTCCTGATTTCTTTGCACCAATTGTATTGGTGCAAACTCTCCAGCCAAGCAACTTAGGAAAAGATAGTTTTGGAGTGTTGGCTAAGCAGTATAATGAGAGGGGGAGAGAGGGGGAGAGAGAGAGAGAGAGAGAGAGAGAGAGAGAGAGAGAGAGAGAGAGAGAGAGAGGAGAATAAAGATGATAAGGAAGTCTCATTTGCGTCTCATATGGCTAGTTGTACTGAGTAAGATTTAGATCCATTTTCCCTATCTTCACAGGAGAAAATCAAACTTCAGAGAGTTTAAGATCCCTAACCGAGATCATATGAATAATAGATCCATACTGGAGCATGTTCTCTTTCCAGTGTCAACTTCTCCCTAGAAATGGCTAGCTGAGAGAGAAGCAGTTGTGGGCAGGAAGCATTGATTTCCAGGTTCAGGCACTAGGGTCTAAGTGAATAAGATCTGGTCTGACCTACTGGAAGAGAAGCCCAGACTTGGAAATGATAAGCTAGTGATCTCATGGCATAGAACATCAGTTTTAAAAGGGCTCTGATTGTTCATCAAGCATAACAGATTCTTGGGGGAAGAACTGTAATGGGGTGGGACTGTTAAAAATCAAAGTAAAGAATAAATAATAATTGATTCTTGAAGACTGATGGAACTGAATCTAGAGAGAGGGAGCTGGGGGCATGGACAAGCTCAGAACAAGTAAATGACACTGCCATCATGAATGTCCTTAATGTTCAGTCAAGCATTGGATTTTTACATTATACCCAGAGGTGGCAGGATGTGCTCATTGGCTTACCTTATTAGGAAAACTGCTCCTTTATCATACACCCAAATGATATCTCACTCAAGCATTACCTGTCTGGTGGGTATGAGCAAATTTCTGTGGGATAAAAGTGGATTTGGACCCCATTACAGTTATATGTGATGCATCAAACAAAAATATTAATAATATTGGGGCCAAGATTTTAAAAAATGTTGGTGAAATATTATGTAGTCATGATTTTCAGACCTGTGAGCACTTAAAGGTTTCTCTAACTTTTTAAGAGGGTAAAAATGGTCTTGAGTCTTTCACAGGGCTGTCACTGAATGAGGACCAATGTAGTTTTAGTCCATAACATGTGTGGGCTACAAGGTGGGAAGAGTCGATGAAATTAACAGTCCAGGGAATGTCTCTTTTAAGACATGAATGAATGGAATATGGCATCATACTACACTGCCTTAGAGGAAAGTGGGAAACACTTCTGGGATACAACCTGGAGGTCCTCTGATTTTCAACCCAGGATTTAAGTTAAAATTTTAAAACACTAATTAAAAGAGTCATAGTCCTGTCATTTGAGCTACTTTCAAAAT
This sequence comes from Sorex palustris, assembly GCA_028565675.1. Taxonomy (NCBI): domain Eukaryota; kingdom Metazoa; phylum Chordata; class Mammalia; order Eulipotyphla; family Soricidae; genus Sorex; species Sorex palustris. The sequence continues at coordinate 3,901,368 of JAOXYA010000028.1, read as the reverse complement.
GTAAATCAGAGAGAGGCAAAGAAACCAGTGGAAATGTTGAACCTCTATCTCCCTGAGCCCTTTCCTTGGCACCATTTACCTAGATGTGGGGTATATTAATAAACTACAGAAGTCACACTCCTCTCAATCAGAGTCCCTGGGGAAAGGGAGGTGTATAAATTAGTACTGTTGATTACCATCCTCCTTGTGACTAATAATAATTCTTAATCACAGAGAGTCAGACCCACTTACCATTGCCTTTCCACTGAGTATGATGGAAGGGTGGGAGGTGACCCCCACTGGGGAGCTGAGGTCCCAGGAGAGCCATCATTGCAATCACACTATTGACCTGACTTGGCTCTTCCTTTGAGGATATAGGAACACATGTCTCCTGGGATCTCATCGGCCCTTGAAGTCTCATTGGCATTCTATGTACCTTGGTTCTCAGCACATCTGGTGCTTAGACTCCATGGCTGAGTTTCTGGCTTGGATCAGCTTTCAGCAAGCACCCAAGTTCCTGCAGCCATGTCTCTGGAGTTATCAGTGTGTCGCTTTTCAGGCCAGGGGCAAAGAGTTATCCAGGCAACTTGCCTTCTCCCCCAACCCCCATTTTTTTGTTATTAGCCTTACTTTTCTCCCTGTATTTTCCTTTCTCCGGAGCATCTTTTATAAAAAAGAAGTCTTAGCTTTAGATGAGACAGACTAGGATTGCATGCATGCTTTACCTTTTGTCAGCTGTTTGATCAGAGCTGATCCCCTCATTTGTAAAACAGACTTAGAGATGCTCAGATTGAAAGGTGGGATTGAGAATGGACAGAGGGATAATTTGTGAAATACCAGAAGAAAGGCTTTAGTAAATGCTCATCTTCTCTAAGATTCACTCTCATGAGGTCCTTGAAATGACTGACCTCCCCTCTTTTTTCCTTGGGAGGCTTCATGGAGCTGTTGTACCTAGATATCAGCATTCTGATAACAGCAGCCACCAGCCAGGACCAGAAATTGAATATGGTCCTTGAAAACTTGGTGTAATGCAGCTAGCAAGCCCACTTGCCCCTTACATTCAGCTTTGAGATAAATTTTCCTTCAAGTGTTTGTTTGTGTTTTGGGGCTACCCATAGTGGTGTTCAGAGCTTACTCCTGGCACTGCACTGAGGGATAATTCCTTGGTCTGCACTCAGGGGACTGTATGTGGTGCTGAAGATCGAACTCACATCAGCTGAATGTAAGACAAATTCCATACATCCTATACCATCTCTCTGGCCCAATTTTCCTTCAAGTTTTCTTAAGTTCCAAATTATCCTTAAGATATAGGCAAAAGATATAGGCAGACTTTCAGAATGGCCACTGATAAGGTCCTTTATCAGATGAGCGGTATGATCACAGAAAGAACCTGCAAACATGCCAGAAAAGAGGAAAAATAATTCTCAAGGTCAAGCAAAACACTTCAAAATCAAAAATGTTAGTCAGATGGCTCCAACTAGAACATAGCTCACCTTACTTCATCCAGGGCTTCTTAAACTTTCCCACGTGCAGTTCCTTTTTGCCTGGGAGAAATGAAACCTCAGGAGAGTACTGGCAGATACCTCAATTCATCACACAGTTGATGCTGAACTAACTTTTGGTCTTTGCATAGTCAGAAACATTTTGCTATTGCTTGATTTTCACAATTCTTATATCCAGTGATGTGACCCCAATAGGTTATACAAGCCACAGATTAAGAAACTAGGATTGTATAACTGAAACCCAAGCACAAAAATTTGTAAGTCTACAACTGTACCTCATGGTATTACACTAATAAAAAAATTTTAAAAAAAAAGAAACTATGATTGAGTCCACCTTAACTCTACCTTGGGTGCACATGAACTTGACTGCAGATTGTGGCTTCTTTTTTTTTGTTGTTTTTGTGGTTAGGGTGGTGGTGGTTGTGAATATATCCAGTGGTGCTTAGAGCTTACTTTTGGCTCTCTGCTCAGCAATCACTGCAGGCAGGCTTGGGGGACTATACAAGGTGCTGTAATTCAAACCTGAATCAGCCTCATGCAAGGCAAGTACTCTACCCACTATTCCAGTCCCAAGTGGGCTTCCTATGGAAGCACATCTCTAGCTTACAAAGGTCTTTTATAAAGCCTTGTTTAGTCCTTCTGCTCTGTGTTGCCTTTTTCTATCATAGTTTTGTCTGTCTAACTTCAGATTTGAAAAATCATTCTGTTCATTTGTTTCCATAAGATTCCCAAACTTTTCTGATTTCTTGGGTTTTTACACTAGATAGGGAAATGAGCTGGGGAGACTGACCACGTGCTACCATGCCTTATGGCCTTGCCTGCCTTACTGTTTACCCACACCCATCAAATTCCTGCCACACCTCCCTCTCTCTGGGAAGAGACCTTTCCTTCATTCTTAGAATCAGACAGCCAGACCCTAGAGAATTAAGCTTTATTCTAAGTCTCTCATCAAGATATCTCCCTCACAATGAGGGTCACACCTTATGAAAAATTCCCATTAATTCCCTAAGAGATGGAGCTTTATTCATTTCATCTGCATGCAGTAAAGCTGGCAGAGCCAAGGGTGTCACTATCTCCCAAACATCTCCTGGGTGCTGAGAGAAGACCATAGCACACATGAGAATTTGAGAACCAACATGGAGAAGGCATGGAGCCAAGATGACAAAGCTGCCTATGCAGCCAAGTTTAGATGGGATTGATGCTAAGACATAGAGCAAACAGTGGTTTCATCTTTTAAATGACACTTTCACTCACTCAATACTCCACTCTCAGTGACTAGTCAGCCTTCAAGACTCAAGCCTGTTCTTGGACTTGAGAGTTAGTACAGAAGGTAGGGTGCTTACCTCGCATGCGGCTGACCCAGGTTCCATCCATCATACCCCATATGGCCTTCCTAACCCCTTCGGGAGAAATCTCCAAGTGAAGAACCAGAAATAAGCCCTGAGCACTACCAGTTGTGACCCAAAACCAAACAAAAATAGAGTCAAGCCCATACTTCTTCCAGAGCTCACACTTGCTGCCTCAGAAAAATTCTTGACCTTTATGAAAACTTGTTGCAAGAATTCTCAACAAATGTAGGGAAATCAGAGATGCTGGGAGGTCACCAAGGTCAAGTATTTCATTTGGCAATAGGGAACATTAGGCCCAATAAAGGAAGAAATTTACACAAGGAAAAGGAAGACTTAACCTTAACTACACTAGACTAGGACTAGAAGGTCACTCTGGGCTCCTGTTTCTAGAGATGGTGACCCCTTAATGGGCATGCTAAGTCCACTAATTTGTGAAATACTCCATGCTGTACCTGCCACTTGCATTTCCTCATGCCTCCTTCTTGGCAAGTTGGTAGTCCTTCCTCCTCTTCTTAGCAAGGATTCTTCATCATTAACCCTGAGTGTGGCTGCATTTTAGAATACTTCTCTTCCTTTCATTCCATTTGGAATGACCAATGGATCTACTTGGTCATAACGTTTTAAGTGGAGCTCTACCATGCTAGACAATGGGGCAGGGTAGAGATAGTGAAATCTTAATATTCAATTAATTCTTGATTTCAGGATGTTCCACTGCTCTTAGTTTTTAATTATGTGAGGGTGTTCCCCCCCTAAACAACAACTCTTTGGTTAGGCTCTTGGTCAAAAGCTTTGTGGTGGAATCAGAGGAGCCCTTAGTAATCAGATCAACTTGGAGTAAACCCTGACTTTAGTTTGAGCAATTGAGTTTCCAGGATTTTTTATTTTCACCTACAAAATGGAATTGATGATTAATTGGGTTACTAAGATAACCAAAAAGATGGTTCCATCATTCTTCCTAGGCCTACTTCATGGACTCAATTACAGAGTATTTGGTAGAATTCCCTTCAGACATTTAGAAAAAATAGACAATCAGAATGTAATCTGATTCATCCAGGCCAGAGTTGTGAGAGCCAAATTTACTAAGCAGTTGACATGCTTTCTGGAGCTGCTAAGCCCAGCTCAGATTTGATCTTTAACTCTTTGCTATTCCTGGATCACAGAAATGTGTTTTCAGAACTGAAATTGGCAGAGGACTGAATGCTTCTCTCAATACCTCCATTTCTTCTACCTCAACTTCTTCCTCTAGCTTTCTTAAGCCCCAGTAGCAAGTGAAGTTCCAGTTGAGTATTTTATGGGACAACCAACCAACCTTGAGATTCTTCATATCTCAATTTACTGTCAACTTTAGTCCCTTTGTCTTTCTTCTTACTTTTTTCCCTGTTACTTTCACCAAGACCTGTGCCTCACTAAGAGCAGAAAAACGAGCGAGATTGGAATTATGTGCATGAGAAACCATTACTAACAGTATTATAAAACAAATAATCTCAATCAATTAAAAAATTAAGCAGTAAAATGGAATCTCCTTCATGTCCATCAGGATTAGCTCTAGGCTTTGGAAAATACAGCTTCTTGAGTAATCACCTGTCTTTATTCTATTCTAGCTGATCTTTTATGTTTTGCATATTGGTTTTCTCAAAACAGTACAATAATCAATATACTTTAACACTCTAAAATAGTAGAGTTGAGGTTGGAGGGATATAGTTAAGTGGGTAAAGTGCTTGCCTTGCATCCAGCTGATCCCCAGTACCCTGTGTGATCCCTCAAGCCCTGCCAGAAATGACAAAGGAAAACTACCACAAAGGTCTTTTATTGGGGGCAGGAAATCTCCCTGAACTCTCTCTCTGGATTTTACAGAGGTAGAGATAAAAGACAAACTCTATCATTCTTTCCTTCTGTTGTACCCTTTTCCAGTGTTCTCAGCATTTACTAGTTCAACCCTTCTCAATGCTGCTTGTCCAAATGTAGTTCCTTGTCTCTTGAAACTTGAAGAGCTGAGCTAGGAGTGAACCTTGAGCACCACTGGGTATGACAATAGAATAACTAACTAAATAAATAAATAAATGGTGTAGCTGTATGAGAACAAAGCAAGATACAAAGAGGGTCTTGGTTGAGGGCCATGTCCATTAACTTAATATTTTACTGAATACTTTTGTATATGAGGCATATTATATGTTTGGCACTAGGTTACAGAATAAAAAAATAAATAAACATCACTCCCTTACATTAAGATACTGGCATTGCCAACATCATGTAATGGATCCGAATAAAGTCAGTCCTCAAATCTCTTAGAATATCTGCTCTGGATCAATTTCAATCTTTAAAGACCCTCCCGAAGAGATTTGGTGTTCTGGACAATATTTTAAATAAAAAAAATTAAAATAGGCATATCTCTTTTGACAGTATGGTTACCATTAGCTTAGTATTCCTTAGACATTGGAATTTTCTTACCACATTTCTAAGTTAGTCAAACAAATTTTACTCTCCTTATTTTCAAAAATGATGGCCAAGGTCACATACAGTTTTGAAACCCAGCTCTGACTTCAGCACTCTTAATCTCAGTTAAGAACTCCAGATACACAGACATCTTTACCCAAACCACATCTATGCCTCCTAAACCATGTTCTCCAGGAAATACAGGTAGAGGGGAGCATGCAAGTGACATAAATATCAAGTTCAGTTCTAAAGACAGTTGCTGATTTAGAGAGCTAAAGCTTAGTAACCTAACTCTGAAAAACCATAAGAAAAACATTCCTCTAGAATATTTCAGTTCTAAATAATATTTCAGCTCTTCATAAAGCATGTTAAGTCCCCAACTCTACCACTGTTTTGTTTATTTGTAATTTGATGGAGGGAAACACACCTGGTGGTACTCATGGCTTACTACTGGCTCTGAGTCCAGGAATCACACCTCGTAGGCTCAGCAGAGGATGTGGAATCTGGGACAACTGTGTTCATGGTCCTACTTCTTCTGTGTTATTGCTCTGGCCCTAACTCTACCCCTGATTTATTGTTACTTCCATGGGTATGACTCCTCAAGACCCCTGGCTAGCCCTGTATATCTAGAGAATATACACTCAAGACACTCCAATAAAGCCTAATGGAGGAGGCCTTACTGCAAGGACAGCCAACATCCTTCAGGGTTTAGAGGTCAGAGCTAGGAGACTGGAGTGAGGACAGCCTGTATCATATGCTGCCTTTTCAAAACCACAGCTAGTTGCAGGGAGTGGGTACAGTCAGGGCAGAAAAGTGCTGCTGCTGCTCACTTTAGTGACTGCCTCTCCTGAACTTCCCTTCAGTGAGATGGAGGCATGTCCATGGTCCTGAATCGGCTATTCAAGCTTTCCAGTGGTTCTTTGGACTGTGCTACACTCTTAACTCCTATTTCCCCTCCCACAGTAAGAGCATTGTTGATTTGCATTCTCTCTCAATGAGCATTTTACAATTTTTAGGTTATCTCTATGCAAAAGAAACAGTTTTCCATTTTACCATGTACGATGTGCCGACCTGATATGATGTAGTTTTAGAAAATCCTAATTTCTTTTCAACAAATTCCTAGAGAATTTAGAGAGTGTGTGCTAGCCCTATCTTTAAAAACTCCTCACTCAGCTTTTGGAATGCCTGGTCACCCCCAAATACTCCCCCAATCACAAAAGCAATATTTTTTTAAAAAAAGAAGAAGACGAAGCAATTTGTGGTCTCTCTAGTGTTCTGGAAGTCTCTGCGTCTATGCAAGCCAAATGAATCATCTTTCTCACCCTTTCTTCATTTCACTTGATGTAGAAAGATCTGTATCACAGTTTATCAATGTGGAATTCTCCTTGGGCTTTACAGATATTAAATAATTCTGTGCTCACCAGATGAATCACATGAACAAAGAAAGAGAAGGCAGAAAGTGGATGAGAAAATTGCACAGCATTTTCTCTGGTTTTTTATTTGGTCCTGCTTTATTTTTCTTCAGAAAACTTTCCTGAAGTAGACTAAGTACTTTACTATTAGTGTATTTCAGTTCCTTCTAGCTGCCATATTAGAATGGAATTTCTAAGAATGAAAGTTCTTTTATTTTTGTTTTAGTTTTGCTCAATATTACGTCCTACCACATAAAGAGGATCTAGCATAAAATAAGGAAAGACTGGATGCCTTTTAAGTGGATTAAATCTTCTGTGCTGCAACTCCTAGGGTCCATTCAGATGTGCTAATATAGACAAAAGGTCAGGAAGAAGAGAGGAAGGGAGGTGGAGAGAGGAACGCATAGGAATTTGGTAGCACCTTTCCAAACATTTTGAATCACTCTTCATTTTATCTTCTCATAATCCTGAAAGTGGTTTCACCACTTCTTAGGATAGAGAGGAGAGTCTAGGTGTAACTCTCCTATCTCACTTGCTCTTCTGAATCCATCCTGGTAGTTCTGTGAAATCATCTTCCAATTCAAAAACAGTAACTATCTGGGGCTGAAGAGATAGTACAGGGGTAAGGTAATTGCCTGGCATGCAGCTGACCCCCATCCCGTCCCCTGCATCACCTCTGCCAGGGATAACCCTTGAGGCCACTGGGATGGCCTGAGTGATTCCAGAAGCTTAAAGCCTAAATAGCACCATAATCCCCAGGCTTTAGCATTGAACTGTTTGCCTTGCTGGCCTAGAATCCCTAGGAGGGATCACTGAGTTCTTGAGCACCACTTAGGAGAACCCAAAAATGTTTTTATAAATAAATGAATAAAAACTGTAACCATATTTGTCATTGACAAACTCAGTTTTAAAGCTCAATTTTGTCCTTTACTAACTGTGAGAGCTGGGTCCTATCTCTTTCTTCTTCTTGACTCTTTTTCCAAATGGGAATCATTGCATGAAACCACGCTTATACAAAGAATACCTTTGTAAAGGCAATTTAGTAAAAATTACTCAAGCTGCATTAGAATTCAGTACCTTCCCATTTCATCTCTCTTGCATCATCCTTTTAAGGTTTTAGTTCAGACCTGTAGCCTTCCAAGATTAGTTCTCCAAGGGGACTCAAAAGCCTGGTTTCAGTTACACAGTAAATGCTGAGAAGAGGAACGCTAGCATGAGAAAGCTTCAGTCAATGCAGAAAAGTTTGGGAAAGGCTATGGATTGATAATAAATGACCTGGCTATGCAAGGGCCAGCTTCCCATGTTTCACTTTTATTTGCAATGGGCCACATCAGGATGGCTTCCCATTGGCAGTCATTATGCCTAGTGGAGCTGGCATGATGAAGGGGGACATATGGCTCTCACAGCTACAAAGCCTTGCTGGACATAGGACCTGAAAGTCAGTCTTCAGGTGCTGGAGGGATACTATAAGAGTTAAAGCACTTATCTTGCTCCTGCCTACTCTGGCTCTATTCCTGGCACTGCATACAGCTCATGGAGCACCTACGATAGTGATCTCTGAGTACAAAGTGAGGAGTCCATCCTGAATACCACCAGGTATGACACACAAATAGAATAATCAGACTCAGATACCATTAGGTCATTGCTTCTGGGCCTGGTGGTTCTGAGTGAAGGGCATAGCGAGTAAAAATCTAGGTGCCCAGGGCCCAGTAGATATGATAACTTAAATTCACACATCACACAGATGTTTGAGCTTGAAGAAGATTGTGATAGGAGCTTACTCTGCCAATATTTGAACAATAGGTAGCTGCATTTCTGGGTTAGATGCCCACCAAGCAAAGGATGGAGGAAGGATGGAAGGAGTGTGGCATCTCTTTCCTTGGGATATGAGAGTTTCAAAATTAGGAATGAAGAATGCTGGATTTGAATTCACTGCACCTTTGAGGCACATCACTCCCCAATTTTTTAAGCTTCTGTTCTGTCCATATAAACGTCCTGATCTTCCCCAGGCTCCTTGCTTGTATGTAGAAGGGTTTGGAATTCCAAGGGATTGAACTCCTGGATCTTCAAGTTGGCATTAAGTCCAGCTTGAGAATTAGCTTGACTCTCACCTTGCCTCTTTTACCCCTGCTCCCAGGAAACAACAGCATCCTGACATGTATGCAGGATGGGCTGTGGTCCTTTCCAGAAGCCCTGTGCGAGCTCATGTGCCTAGCTCCACCCCCAGTGCCCAATGCAGACCTCCAAACCGCCCGGTGCCGAGAGAACAAACACAAGGTGGGCTCTTTCTGCAAGTACAAGTGCAAACCTGGATACCACGTGCCTGGCTCCTCTCGGAAGTCCAAGAAGTAAGTGGGACAAGGGAAGACTCATAGGTTCCAGGGGAGATGACTCAGTTCTGACTTATTTTTTCAAGGAAGAGCTTGTTTCTTTGCTGGAGCTGATGTCCACTGTTGAAATAATTCTGTTCTGTGAGGTCACTTCCCTGAGCTTCTAGTTCCCAGCATAGGATAGGAACATATGCGTGGGTACCACATTGGGATTACTGTGAGATGTAAAGGAGGATGTATCTATTAGTGCCTGCAAAGATCCTGGCACATGGGGAAGACTCAGTCAGTAGTATCTGTATCATCTCTGTGCCAACACCCATCTGGATTCTGGAAAGAAAGATGGGTCAAAGATATGCGTAATTTGACTTTTATTCCAAGCCACTTATAATGAGAGAATGACTTGAAGCACTGGCTTTCCCCAGTGGAAGTGATCCCTTTGTTTGTTTCTTTGGGGTCAGTCACACCTAGCAGTTTTCAGGGTTTACTTCTGATTCTCTGCTCAGGATCACTTCTGGTGGTGTTCAGGGGATCATATGGGATGCTGGGGAAGGGATTCAGGGAAGCTGTGTGCAAGGTAAGCGCCCTACCTGCTGTACTATTGCTCTGGCCACAATTTTATGAATTTCTCTTAGTCTTTAAATATGTGACACATACTCCTCAACCACCCAGTGAGTCAGAGAATGGGAATGGGAAATAAGAGGTTTGCTGATTCCAGAACAAGCTGAGTATGCTAGTAGGACATGGATATAAGCAAGGAAATGTGATGCTAGATTTATCCCCACCCCCCATTCTTCAAGACGGGCCTTCAAGACTCAGTGTACCCAAGATGGCAGCTGGCAGGAGGGAGCTTGTGTTCCTGTGACTTGTGATCCACCTCCAGCAAAATTCCATGGGCTCTACCAGTGCACTAATGGCTTCCAGTTCAACAGTGAGTGTAGGATCAAATGTGAAGACAGTGATACCAACCAGGTAAGACTCCTTGAACATGTGTCCCTCTCCTCTATGCTTACCCCAAACCAACTTGTATTGTAAGAACCTCTTCTAGACATTCTCTATAGATGCCAGCTTTATCTAATAGTTATACCACCAAAGCCAAAGTGAAAAACTGGTTTGAATGATCTTTCTTTGTGATATCTGTGAGTTTTGTTTTTTCTCCCTATAAAACCATGTTTTATTTGTTCAGAGATTCTTAGATTTGAAAAAAAATTTAGTATTGGAACTCTTACAAAGGAAATTTATGTGTAGGATCCCAGGATATAAAATTGATCAAAGTTGAATTTAAGCTGACAGAAATGACCAGGGCTGTTTTCTTTCTACCCCCGTCACCTCCTAAATTGAACTCTAAAAGTATTTGAAATTATAAAACTCCCATGATCTTTAGATAGCAACTGACTCCTCAAGTTTCAAGAGACAAGGAACTACATTTGGATTAGTAGTGATGAGAAGTGTTGAGTATGGACTAGCCATGTTGAGAACACTGAAAAAGAGAAGAACACTGTAGTACTGTCCTCCCATTGTTCATTGATTTGCTCAAGTGGGCACCAGTAACACCTCCATTGTGAGACTTGTTGTTACTGTTTTTGGCATATCGAATATGCCACAAGGAGCTTGCCAGTCTCTGCTATGCAGGTGGGATACTCTCGGTAGCTTGCTGGGCTCTCCGAGAGGATAGAATGGCAGAGTTTGTCCTTCATCTCAGCCTCCGGGAAATCTAGAGAAAGTCCAAGGAGCTTTCCTGCCCCTGATGGAGGACCATTGTGAGAGTTTTCTTCAGTCATACAGTACAATTAGGGATTTTAATGGCACCAAGAATGGACAAAGAAGGTGAGGGATCAGCTGTCTCCAATATGCCTAAGTGCAAGAGGATCTTCTCCTTGACAATCATCTATGTGGGTCTGATGAGTCCATGAATCCCAGGATTCAGGTGTCATCAGCCAGGTGAAGCCAGTGTGGATCCAGTGATATCTGGTCCTTAAAGGCCTTTCTCAGCACCTCTCAGATGCCAGGCTACACCAGAGCATCCTCTGTAACTCCAGTGGCTGCTCCCCACATCCAGACTGTAACCAGGTCCCACTACAACCATTCTCTTCTATTCCCATTACCCTGCCCTGAGTCACATCCTCGGCCTTTGCTAGGCCACCACACAGCCTCAGGCTCACCTCCCTGCCTTTATTCTCTTTCCTTTCTCCAGAATATTTCTCCACATTTCTGCCAAAGTTCTTTGGTGAGCACAATATATCTGATCATGACCAGTCTTCAGATAAATGTCCTTCATAAATCCCATCATCAGAGGAAAGGATCTAGTTCCTTAGTGTACTTTTCACACCCTTTAACCCATCAGTTGGAATATGAATCTCCCTGGATTGTCAACCTGAAAGAGCTCCTCTCACTTTTCCCAACTGCTTCACTCTTCATCAGCTCCACAATTCAGCCAAGTACCCCTTTACTGCAGTTCCCTCCCCTGTGGGGCTCCCTGCACACTCTCGGGGTTTCCCCTTCACAGCGTTGGCTACACTGTATTGCAATTCATTTCCAATCTCCACTACTAAGCCATGAAATCCTTCACTGTGTTTTTAATCCAACCTGTGTTTTCATCACCTGGGATGGGGCCAAGCTCTCACATAGCAGTGCTCTGAAAGTGGCAGGAGGTGAGAAAGGGCCATGAGGACAGAGAGGTTGTTGAACCAGATAGGGCGACACAGAGTGTGGGCATGGTCTGAATGTGAGTCCATTTCCCCCTGCTGCTCCTTATCCCGAGAAATAAACAGACTGTATCCAATAGGTACTACCTGAAAATCCTTTTTAGCGAACACACATGGATGCCTGAATACTGGAGTCATTCTCATCCCTGGCTGCCAGGGAAGCAGAAGCCAGAGCCGGAACAAGCAATGGCCAGGGATTACCATGGCCTCACGCAGTCGGATCAACTTCACTCTCATTCCCTTGCATAAAACTATTGCGAACAGTTAACCAAATGGCTGAGCCAAATAATATTCTGGCCATGGTCATGTTATCAAACTGAAACCCAGTCTGCCTGGGGCCTGCCAAGTATCTTTCATAGCCAGTTTGTATTTAAAGGAGAGGAAAATGTAAATTTGTCAGACGACTCAAGGAGTTCTCTCTGGTAACTGGCAGAGAGGCTGGATGCAAAGGAACTGGGTATTACTTGTCAGCTCAAAGAATGAGGGAGTGTATGCCAAATGGGCTCCTAATACGATTGACGTTTCTAGTTTGTACAGAAAATGAATTTCCTCTGCCCTCAGACCAGCGGCCCAAGAGCCAAATCTAGTATTCACCTCAGATCCCCTCTTGCTGCCTGTAAACATAGCAGAAATGTACGGCCCCGGAGCATCTTGAATCAAACAGCTTGTATGGAGCAGGAATGCTTTGCTTTTCAAACAAGTTCCAGATCCTGGCAGGAAAAGATGTGAGCTATTGTAGGAAAGACTCACACTTTCTCTCTCACCATCACTGAAAGCAAATGAACAAATAACCTCCACTTCATTCATTCCTTGAGAGCCAGTTAGATTCTGAGATTGAATCTTGACTCCACCCCTTACTAACTGAAGGATGTGAATATTTAACCCTTTAACCTTCAGTTCCCTCATGTATAAAATGGGAGACAAGGGAGCAGGAAAACCATGCTATGTCTCTTCTAGTTTATGTGTGAGGATTAAGTAGAGTTAAAAAGAGGTGGAGGAGTGTTCTCTGTGGAATTGTGCTGTACATCCATGGCAGCCCTAGCCGAGGAAAGCACATGTGAACTAGTCTGCTTTTTTTTTTCTTTTTCTTTTGAGTTTTGGGACATACCCTGTGGTATTTGGGACTGACGCCTGGTTCTGTGCTCAGGGGTTCTGTGCTCACTCCTGGCTGCTCAGGGGGCCATATGTGCTGTTTGTAATCAAACTGGGGTCATCCACAAGCAAGGCAACTGCTCCACTCCTGTATTATCTCTTTAGTTGAAGCTACCCTGTTTTCAATGTCACCAATAATGGAAAGAATCCTTAATGCTACTTGTGGGTTCCTCTATAATCCAGAAATAAAGGCAGTGGTTGAATGTCAGCCCCCTGCCAGTAGCTCCTCCTCAAAAGTCAGCGAAGGGACAAACCATCATTGAGGTCTGGGTCTGTGTGGTAAAACTGGTATAAATCACAAGAAACCTGTTTTCTTGCTCTAGAGAAGATATAAATTCTCTAGACTACCACTTTCCATTGTAAATTTCTATTGTGATGAAATAGTTCCTTACCTGATCAAAGCATTATGGGGCCCCTAGTCAAGTTTGGCTACAGAGCACTTGAAATGTGGCTTAAAAGAGTGAGCAGCTAAATAAGAGACTATTTCATTGTAAATGGCTCACATTTAAATGTAGATGGCCACCCTTACATAGTGGCACCATCTGGAACCGTCCAGCTCTGGAAATCATAGCACATTTATCTCTGTAAACAGAGTCTTGGTGATTAAAATTTTTCCTGGATGCCAAAGTGCAACAGACAGTTTCACTTGGACAACTCACAGTGCACCTTTGAGAAAGGTGAAAGAAAGCCAGGGTGTGCAATTCTTACCCATGGTTGCAAGTTTGTACATGGGATTGCCTGACTCCACAGCCCCTGCCTTCGAACATTCCAGGGGGTAGGCTGGTGGCAAAAAGTGGGAATTCCTTGTCCAACTCTGAGGGAGAGGTGCTAATTGTCCCAGCGTTTAATCCAGTTCAGATACTCCTGAGCAGTCTGAAGATTGGATAACTCAGTGTCTGAGATGGCATGTGGGAATTTTGTGGGTGATTAGGAGAGTGGGTAGCCTAATCTTTGCATTGGTACGGCCTAATCTTTGATTTGTAGGAAATGTAGCCACAGGGCTTGCAGAAAAAAGGAAAAAGCCAAAAGTGCTTTGTGGAGGAAATAATGTTCCAAAGGCAGATTTCAGCAGTGGAGCAGGAAGGAGCAAAAAAGGAAGAGGAGAATGAAGGTTAAGGGGAGGATCACTAGGCTGGATTCCAGGGCCATGCCTCCAGTAACCTGCAGCTGACTTTGCCTCTGAGCTCTCCTTTGACCCAGTAGAGCTCTCCTAGGTGCAGTGCCTCTCTGTGCAAGGACATCTTGCAGTTTCCAAGTTGCCACGTGCTTGCCCAAGCATCCTGGGCTTCCTACCAGCAGTTAAAATGATGCAGATCTATGTGAGTTAGAACTGGGCAAGACCTCAAACCCTGCACTGCAATCTTTTTATTTTATGGAGCCTAGAGAAGGAAAGGACTTACTCCAAATCCATACAACAAATTGTCAAAAACTTGCCCCTCTTTATAGTTAAGATTGATTGAGGTGACATTATTTAAAGGTAAAGGTAAAGGCCCTCCTGTTGATCATCGATTTGCTCGAGCGGGCCCAGTAACGTCTCCATTAGAGACTTTG